>CM053771.1:281397358-281483400 GCA_028658325.1 Potorous gilbertii | reverse complement strand
ATTTTCAAAATCCTTTTTGAGCTCTTCCATGGCCTGAGCCCATTGGATATCTATTTCAGATGTTTGGGATACAGAGGCCTTGACTCCTATGTCTTTACCTGATGGTAAACATTGGTCTTCTTTGTCAGAGAGGAATGGCGCAATCATCTTCTAGCATATGTGAGTCTTTCTACTCCACCATTTTCGAGTGGAATTTTCAAAGAAGAAACTTTCTAACTTCCTAAAAATGAGAACTATCAAAAAGTTGGATGAGCTCCTGAGAGAGAGAGAGAAAGAGAGAGAGAGAAGAGAGAAGATTTGGCAGATTTAACACATTACTTTGCATTTAGTAGGTGTTCAGTATATATTTGATGAAAGCTGTTGGGTTAAAAGGTTATGGTCAGAGATAGGGCAAAAAAAGTTCTCATGTGAAGTTGTGATTTGTAATAGATGTCTAGTATGTAGCCAGCTTGACATGGAATGAAAAGGGAGGCAAATGAGTCAAGAAAATAATGCTTTTAAGTTGACTGAAAGCTTTTTCAAATGGCTTCTGAAGTCACTGAGGTTGATAAGAGGTATAGAAGTAAAGAGGAAGTAACTTGTTCCAGGTGCCTAAAAGTCACCCGTGAAGATGTAATTGTAGTCTGAGAAGAGAGAGAGGACAGGTTCAATGATTTAAAGAGACTTGGGGGATGGGACTATGTAGCATAGTCTATAGAAAATGGGACTTGGAACGCTATCAGACCAGGTGTTGGGTTCAAATCCCAACTGACACTGAAAAGAAAAAAAGTAGGGGAGAAAAGAAAAATTACCAAAGGTGGCTTTAAATAGCTTCATGAACAAGAATCCTTAGCATGTTGAGCAGAGCCTCTGTGGAACATTCACAAGATGCTGTAGATAAGTTACATAGGATGAACAGGCATTGTGATGGGGATTAGGGGAACTATATTGCAGGAGGATCAGGACTCAGATGGAGAAGATTGCAAGATCACTGAAGTACCAAAGAGAATGTATTCTTCATTGTGTGACTCCCATTCACATTCCTGGATCTCACCTTTAAGAATTCTCTCCCAAATTTCTATAAGTGGCAGAATGGCTGAAGTGAATATCATAGAATCATGGATTTGGAGAGTTAGAAGGAAATTCAGTATTAAGATCTTAATACATCAGGCACTATCTAAATGCTAGGGATACAAAAACAGAAGTGGGGAGGAGGGAGTGCAAAGCAGCTAGTGTGGAGTTGGAGCAGCTTTGGGAGTGAGCTAGAGGTAGTGAGCAAAGTGGCTAAGGCATCTCAAGACACAGCGATCCCAGACAGAGACTGACCAATCTTTGAGCAGTCATCAGAACAGAGTCATTCTTTGTTGCTTGAGGCAACTGGTAGGAGGTGAGACAGATTAGAGAATGAGCTGGAAGTGAAATGAAGGGGACAGTGGTTGAAGATATTTGAGTGATGTGAAAGGAGGAGGAAGAAAAAAGAGGGAGCTATCAGCAAATGTCCTTAGATTTTCAGTGAAGTATGAGGCCAGGTTCTCAGTTGAGAGAGGGGGAAAAGGGAGCCATGAGTGAACTGAAAAGAAAGAGAAAGGTTTGGAAAAATTATTGTGGTAAGTGAGGAAGTGAATGAATTAGAAGGTATAAAAGCATTACCTTGATACAGTGAGGGACCAGCTGAGATAATGTAGCCAGTGCAGGGGAAAGAATTGCGTTGGAAGGACTGAAAGCTATGGTGAGGATGAAGAAAAGGATTAAGAATTATAAGGCAGAGAGGGAGAGGGAGAATGATAAAATATTACGATTAGATAATGGAAACTCAGATATCATGAACATATAAGTGGAACACTTGTGGGTGGGTAGTGGCATGATCAAGAGATGACCATCTCTATGTGTAGTTGAGGTAGAATGGAGGTCATAGGAAAAGAGTAAATTAAGGAATTGGAAGGTTAAGTTATTTGAGGAACTGTCAGTATGTGTGTTGAAATCTTTTAGTATAAGGGAAAGAGATAGGTAGGAGAAAAAGGCCATGAGTCAGCACTGAATTACCTGAGAAGGAGCAGTGAGGAGTGGAGAGGGGAAAGTAAAGTAAAAGAGTGGACAGTGGAAGATAGGGAATAGGGTTTGAGCAGTGGTAGCCAGGGGTTCAGAATTGTTGGAATGGGGAGAATTAGGATAGAGTGGGAATATGTTAATCACTGAAGAATGAATTCAAGATAATCAATATCTGAAAAGAAACCCATTGGGTGGGTGATTAGATTATTTTGAGACCCTTTATCAATGTCTTGTGGCACCTTGTGGTAGGTGGTGATGTTTAGTCCTGTGAGGCTCAGAAGGTTCTATTCACAACAGGCTGGAGCAGACAAGGAGAAATGCCAGGAGCAGAACAAAGGTCTGTACACAAGCTAACCAAGGCTGGCTTATGGAAGATTATGTCAAAATTTGGTTGCCCAGAGAAGTTTATCAGAATTGTACATTGATTTCATGATGGCATGCTTGCTTGCAGAGGTTATAGATAATGGACAATGTTCTCATGCTTTCCTAGTCACCAATGGAATGAAACAAGACTGTGTGCTTGCTCACATGCTTTTTAGCATGATGTTTTCAGCTATGTTATCAAATGCTTTCAATGAAGATGAACATGGCATCAAGGTTAGCTCCTACACTGACGGTAAATTCTTCAACTTGAAAAGGCTACAAGCCAAGACCGAAGTAGAGGGAGTGTTGGTGCATGATTTTCTGCCTGCAAATGTTTGTACGCTCAATGCAGCCTCTGAAGCTGAGATGCAACAAAATATGAATCAATTCTCAGCCGCTTGTGCTAATTTTGGCCTAACAGCACCATGAAAACACAGGTGCTCCATCAACCACCACCACACCATCCATATGTGGAACCATTGGTTGCAGCAAATGGAGAAGTTTTGAATACTGTAGATGATTTCACTTACCTTGGTAGTGTACTTTACAGGGATGTACACATGAGGTTGACAAACAGCTAGCTCAGTGTTTGGGAGGATCCAAAGGAAAGTATGGGAGAGAAGAGGTATTATGCTGACTACCAAACTGAAAGTCTGTGGAGCTATGATGCTGACTTCATTGTTGTATGTCTGTGAAACCTGGACAGTCTACCAGCGCCATGCCAAGAAACTGAATCGCTTCCATTTGAATTGTCTTAGGAAGATTTTGAAGATAATCTGGTAGGATAAGTTACCAAACCCTGAGGTCCTTACTTGAACTAAACTGTGAAGCATTGAAACTCTGCTTCAGAAAGCACAACTCTGATGGGCTGACCACATTGTTCAAGTAAAAATGTGTGCTTGCCAAAAAGAGTATTTTAGTGAGAACTTACATAAGGCAAGTGCTCACCTGGTGGTCAGAAGAAGCTATACAAAGACACTGTCAAGGTCTCTCTTAAGAACTTTGGAATTAGAGGGGCAGAGCCCAGAAGGTGGAGCAAGACACAGCTGCTCTAGCTCTACTCTCATAGCCCATAAAATACCTGTAAAAAATGAATCTAAACAAATTGTAGAGCTGCAGAAGCCACAAAATGACAGAGTGAGATTTCCAGCCCAAGGCATCCTGGAAGGCTTACAGGAAAGGTCAATCACACTGCACTTGCAGTGGAGCACAGCACAGCCTTGGCCATGCCACGCAGCAGGGACAGGACTGGAGCAGGCTTCAGGGCATGGAATCACAGGAAGCAGCTATGGTTCCTAAATTTCTCAACCCACAAATGCCAAAAACAGCTTCAAAGGTCAGTGAGAAAGTTCTTTCATCTGGGTGAGAAGGGAGCAGGGTCCGACCCTAGGCCTGGGCCCAAGGCAGTGGAAGTCACTGTGGCACAGCATCCATTTTTGGAGCCCTTGGCCTAAAGACCCTGGGGGAATCAAGTGGCTGATTTGGATTTCAGCCCTGAGTGGCGACCCTGGGGTGAGGAGGAGTACCGAACTGGTGGAGCTGGTAGAGGTGGTTGTAGAGAGGGAACCCTACCCACACATCCTGGGCAGAATAGCTTGTGGTTGCTCCCAGACCGGAGCGCAGGCCAGGAGAGGAGTAAACTCCTCTCCCTTGATTGTGCCACCATGGAGGAACTGAGAACTTATAGGTTCCTAGAGTATATTCACTTAACAAAGAACTCAAAAGTCAAGTAACTGGCTGGAAAAATGCCCAAAAAAGGGAGACAAATAGGACTATAGAAGGTTACTTTCTTGGTGAACAATTCAGGTACTTTCTTCCATCCTTTTGGATGAGGAACAACAAAGCATGCCATTAGAGGAAGACATAAAGTCAAGGCTTCTGCATCCAAAACCTCCAAAATAAATATGCAATGGTCTTAGGCCATGGAAGAGCTCAAAAAGGATTTTGAGACTCAAGTAAGAAAGGTGGAGGAAAATATTGGGAAGAGAAATGAGAGTGATGCAAGAAAATCCTGAAAAGTGAGTCAACAGCTTGCTAAAGAAGACAAAAAAATGCTGAAGAAAATAACACCTTTAAAAATAGACTAACCCAAATGGCAAAAGAGGTCCAAAAAGCCAATGAGGAGAAGAATGCTTTAAAAAGCAAAATTAGCCAAATGGAAAAGGAGGTTCAAAAGCTCACTGAAGAAAATAGTTCTTTCAAAATTAGAACAGAGCAGATGGAAGCTAATGACTTTATGAGAAACCAAGAAATTACAAAACAAAACCAAAAGAATGAAAAAATTGAAGACAATGTGAAATATCTCATTGGAAAAACAACTGACCTGGAAAATAGATCCAGAAGAGACAATTTAAAAATTATGGGTCTACTTGAAAGCTATGATCAAAAAAAGAGCCTAGACATCATCTTTCATGAGATAATCAAGGAAAACTGTCCTGATAGTCTAGAACCAGAGGGCAAAATAAATATTGAAAGAATTCATTGATCACCTCTTGAAAGAGATCCCTAAAGAAAAACTCCTAGGGATATTATAGTCAAATTCCAGAGTTCTCAGGTCAAGGAGAAAATATTGCAAGCATCCAGAAAGAAAAAAATTCAAGTATTGTGGAAATACAATCAGAATAATACAAGATCTAGCAGCTTCTACATAAAGGGATCAAGAGCTTGAAATGTGATATTCCAGAAGTCAAAGGAACTAGGATTAAAACCAAGAATCATCTACCCAGCAAAAATGAGTATAATACTTCAAGGGAGAAAATGGTTATTCAATGAAATAGAGGACTTTTCAAGCATTTTTGATGAAAAGACCAAAACTGAATAGAAAATTTGACTTTCAAACACAAGAATGGAGAGAAGCATGAAAAGGTAAACAGGAAGTAGAACTCACAAGGGACTTAATAAAGTGAAACTGTTTACATTCATACATGGAAAAATAATATTTGTAACTCTTGAGACTTTTCTCAGTATTTGGGTAGTTGGAGGGATTATATCCATATAGATAGAGGGCAACAAGGGTGAGTTGAATAGGAAGGGATGATATCTAAAAAAATAAAATAAATGGGTGAGAGAAGAATATATTGGGAGGAAAAATGGAATGAGGCAAATTATCTCTCATAAAAGAGGCAAAAAAAAGCTTTTTCAATGAAGGGGAAACGAGGGGAGATGAGAGGGGAAAAAGTGAAACTTACTCTCATCACATATGGCTTAAGGAGGGAATAACATGCTCACTCAATATGGTATGAAAATCTATCTTATACTACAGGAAAGTAGGGAAGAAGGGGATAAGTGGGGTGGGGGATGGTAGAAGAGGAGGGAGTAATTAGAAGTAAACACTTTTGGGGAGGGACAAGGTCAAAAGAGACATAGAATAAATGAGGGGCAGGATAGGATAGAGGGAAACAGTCAGTCTTTCACAACATGACTGTTATGGAATTCATTTGCAAAACTACACATATATAGCCTATATTGAATTGATTGGCTTCTCAGTGGGAATGGGTGGGGAGGGAGGAAGAGTGAGAAGTTGGAACTCAAAGTTTTAGGAACAAATGTTGAGAATTGTTTCTTCATGCAACTGGGAAATAAGAAATACAGCACAACGAGGTAGAGAAATCTGTCTTTCCCTGCTAGATAAGAGAGAAAATGGGGATAAGGGAAGGGAGGGGTGTAATATAAGGAAGGTCGGATTGGGGGAAGAAGTAATCAGAATGCATGGTGTCTTGGGGTTGGGGGAGGGGAGAGATAGGGAGAAAATTTGGAACTCAATCTTGTGGAAATGAATGTTGAAAACTAAAAATTAATTTATTTTTAAAAAAAGAACTTTGGAATTACTGTGTGTCATGGAAGACACTGGCACAGGACCACTCAGCATGATGTGCCCACATCAGAGAAGGTGCTGTACTCTATGAGCAAAACAAAATTGAAACAGTGCAAAGGAAAGGCAGAATGGACAAATTTAGAGAATCCACCCCAAATGTTCAAACTATGTGTGCCTGACCTATGGTAGACTAGCATTCTGTGTTCATATTGGTCTGATCAGCCATGGTCAGACACACTGAAACTTGACTCTAGCATAGTGATGTCATTTTGGTCCTCTTCAGGAACAAAAGACAACAACCAACCTACAGCCCAGGGAAGAATGGGACAGGAGGCTGGTTCATCTGATTCCAGGAACAGCCCCTGAAGCCCTGGAAAAGGACCAGTAAAGCTCTTGATCTCTGACTTTGTAGTTCATTCATTTCAGTGATGCCCAACTCTTCCTGACTCCTCTTTTAGAGTTTCTTGGCAAAGTTACTGGAGTGGTTTGCCATTTCCTTCTCCAATTCATTTCACAAATGAGGAAACTAAGGCAAACAGGGTTGAGTGACTTGTCTAGAGTCACACAGCTAGTAAGTGTCTGAAGCTGGATTTGAACCCAGGTCTTCCTGACCAGGCCTTGCTGTGCTCTATCCATTGTACCATTTAGCTGTCCTACTACCTATGTGATACAAGGCAAGTCAATTCTTTCCTGGAATCTCTGTTTCCTCGTCTGTAACATAAAGAGGTGGCACTCAAATGTCCCTTTCAGTACCATATCTATGATCCTTTCTCTTTATTGAATGCACAAATATAGACTACACCAAGCCCTTTCCTGATGGCACTTAAGGGACATAAGCCAAGACCGAAAAATCGACCTTCCTTGTCCTGAACTTCCACGCACATTGTGTAATGAAAGATCCCTCAGTGTGTTCTCAAGGCAACCATATGGATTGTCCTAAACTGCCCCTCCTTTCTCCTCAGCTGACCCGGGGAGAAGTGCCGTTTGACTATGTAACCGAATAGCAAGTAAAATCATTTACGTGAGTTGCTAACTATTTGTGCATTATCACCAACAGCACAAGAACTATTAAGCCTCTCTTTAAATGTCGAATTGAGTCTTGTAAATTTCATTTGATTAAAACACTAAACTGTTCACATATGCTCAGTCTTCATAATTGGCTGCTCACATACCACAGCCATCTGCTCACAGCTCAAAGAAGTTAGAAGCAAATGATTAAGAACTGAGGCACATCAGGCTCCTCTCAAGAAATGATAACTATTGTCATTATAGCTAGTTAGTTCATAAAGTGTTTTGCATTCCTCATCTGATGAGAATGGTCACACCAACTCTATAAGGCAGATGAGGCAAGTTATGAGTATTCCCATTTTACAGACAAGATAACTGAAGCCCAGAAAGGTTAAATAAATGTCAGGAAGACCAGGCTTAAAGTTCTGCCTCTGATTTCTAAGGTCATTCACTGGCAGATAGGTGGCACAGTGGATAGAAAATAGGCCCTTGAGTCAGAGGGACCTGAGTTCAAATTGACCTCAGACACTTACTAGCTGTGTAACCTTGGGCAAATTACTTAAACTCTGTTTGCCTCAGTTTCCTCATTGGTAAAATAAGTTGGAGAAGAAAATGGCAAATCACTGCAGTATTTCTGCCAAGAAAACCCCAAATGGGGTCATGGCTAGAACAACTGAACAATCCACTTACTATGCCACAAATACTAGCAGAATAAGAAAAATAAAATTCCCCTTTGGGAAATTAAACTCCTTTGCCAGCACAGATGCAATGGCTCGCTCTCAGCCACTTTTTATGGATGAAGCAAAGATAGTAAGAAGTCAAGTTATTATTTCACAACAGGGGTGTAAGAACAAAACTACCTTGGGTAGGATGCAGTCTTATAAATAGGAAATTCCTAATTAACCAAACAAACACATAAATTATATTGGGAAACCCCTGTCCCAATGCCGTTGGCACAGGATATCTCACTAGTAGAGATGAAGGCCATGCTCTGCCTTTTGGGAGGGGTGAATTTAGTGAGAGATAACAGCTTCAGTTCTCAGCCAGTCATGCTTCTGGGGGCTCTTAAAGTGGGAGTCCTCTTTGGAGACTCTCCAAGTCAGTCTTCTTCAAGTGTAGGATCCCAGCTACAGAGAAAAGACTTTCAGGTTAGTGATGAAAAAGATTCTGGGAAGAAGTCAACATAAGAGGAACTGTCTCTCCATCATGTCCCTATCCCCAACTTGCTACAATAGAGACTTAGGAGACCTTCCTCTTGGGTGAGATCTAGGACATTCTCTCTTGGCTGAACAGAGTTATCTCACTCCCAGTGGGAGAGCTCCTTCACTCTGTATTGTCTGTTATATATTGTCCTATGTATACCTTCTCTGATTTCTGTTTTGCTATGATTTGAATAAATGAATTTCTTTATTATATGTGTTCATTGTGAAACTGATATTAGGTGGAGAATATAGAGCTTTGGGTTCCCTTCCCCCAAAATGACAAAACAAGAAAAAAATTAGATGAAATCTGATCATTTCCTGTAGACTAATAATATTTAAGAGAAAAGGCAAATGTACTTTTACTCTCATACCCCCCTCTTTCTGAGGAGGGCTAGAATGGTGACCTCTGGGCCCAAATCCTGGTTCCCCTCCTGACAGAAATGAAAGTCTCCCTTGAAGAAGGGTGGAGGGAGAAAAGTCTATAGATGTCTATTTTGCCTCCCACACAGAATAGCAGCCCCCTGATCACATATGGGACTTCTCTCTACCAATAGGGCTCAACACTCATGTCCTTACATAGTCATAAAGTCTTTGAGGCATGATGGTATGGTCGATATGTCTGTTGGATTGGAATCAGGTGGAACTCCGTTCAAATCCAGCCTAAGAGGTTTACCAGCTGTGTGACCCTGGGCAAATCACTTGTCATCTGAGACTCTATTTCCTCATCAATAAAATAATAACATTCCAGAAGACAGATGATGAAGCCTGCTACCCACCCATTCCTGTGAGAGAATTGATGGATTTAGGTTGCAGAATCAAACATATTTTCAGATATGACCGGTGTGGTAATTTGTCTTGTTTGCCTATGGGTATTGTTACAAATGTTTTATGTTTTTTTTATTGATGGGAAGGAATTCTGAAGAACACTTGGACTAGGATTAAGACCACCAAAACAAAAAAGAAAAAAAAAGAAAAAGGGACATTGAGGCATTTTTTTTTTAATGTACAGAGAAGAACAGAAGGGAGGCCAGCAGGGATAATACAAAAAAAAAAGTTTTCAAAGCTCTATGTTGAATTATATAATACATATGTGTGTGTATATGTGTGTGTTTACATATATACATTATTACATATATGTATATTCATTATACTTATACATATTAGACTTAAGTATACTTATTATGTGCTTTAAAAAGAAAAGTAAGTTGTTCATGTATAATCTCTTTGCCTGTTCTACTGTATATTTAGAAGTACTCAATTGGTGTTTGTGAAGATTTAAAAAAACAAAAAATATGAAATAATAGCCTTTAAGATCCCTTCCAATTCTAAGATCCTGGGTCCTTGAGTAGAGATGGGAGAATGGTACTAGAGACAGGTGAGTGGAGTCAAACAAATAAAAAATGCATAAATAAAGATAAATCAGTAAACAAATGACACATAGTATTTCAAGATTTGTGAAGTGTTTTCACATTATCTTATTTGATTTTTACAAGAACCATATGAGTGAGATTAGTGCCAAATTTTATTGCCCCGCTTTACAGATGAGCAAACTGATGTCAGGGAGTTTGTAACTTGCCCCTGGACACCAAGCCCCGAGTTCCAACCTCTTGTGCAGAATAATAAGAAAGAGTCTACAAAAGTCATGAGCTGATTCATTTGAAATTAAAAGAATTCAAAGTATTTTCAGTCATTTCGTTGTTAATTCACTCAATGAGGCAGTTCAGTATTAATCTTTGTGTCTGTTTCTTCATCTGTAAAATGAGGCTATGCAAACAACCTTCATTTAGGCTGAGAGTCAGCTGAAAAGCACAGGACACTGAAATCATCCTCTCTAATGCCCAAAGTTGGTCCGAAAACTTGGGGTTGGCTCTCTTGGAGATGCAGCTAAAGAAGAAGATTATTGAGCCAGTGTGACCCCATCCTCTTGCTTTTCAAAAAGACCTGCACTTCACCCTGTGGGTCAGGCCTGGGACTTGGAGCAGACAGATTAGATAAAGTTGTTCCACCCAGTCTGGCATTTGGCATCTTCAGCATCCCCATCAAAACTGAGGTGAACCATTCTATAGCTATCCCAGGCTGGGATTAGAAACAAGTTGTTATTTAGTCGTTTTCAATCATGTCCAATTCTCCATGACCCAATGTGGAGTTTTCTTGGCAGAGATACTAAAGTGGTTTGCCATTTCTTTCTCCAGTTCATTTTACCGATAGGGAAACTGAGGCAAACAGGATTAAGTGACTTCCCCAGGATCCCACAGCTATTTGAACTCAGAAAGAGGAGACTTCCTGGCTCCAGGCCCAGCACTCCATCCACAGTGGTACCACCTTAGAAACAAGATTTCTGCATCTTCTCCCTTTTTTGTTCTGTCTGTTTCTTCTACCTCCTCCTCCTGCCTATGGGTCAGAGGCCAGCTCCTGCCATCTCTTTTCTGATCCTTGAATACCCATTTAGGGAAGAAAATTCCTTAATCTCCGGTCAGTTGGTCTTTTTCCTTTTGTTTGTTGTTCTTTGAGCCCTGAATTGTTTTGTTACACTCCAAGGAGGCAAATTGAAATTCTTTAAGGAGCTACTTGGAAAGATTGAATTGAGGTCTGTTTCACTTGGAAAAAATGGAAATTCATATAGACTAATTAAAGCCATCTAAGGAGTTTTAAATTCACTGAATCAATAAATCATAAAAGCATTTAAGACTGAGTTGAGAACAATATACACAATGACTTACAATGATATAAATGAAAAACAACATTAAAAGACAAGATTCAACATAGGAAACTCTGATTAACTCCAGTGACCAGTCTTGTTCCCTGCAATCAGTTAAAGAAGCATGCTTTTCACAGGAGAGAGGTAAGAGATTGCATGTTGTCTACAGTCTTAGACATGGTCATTCTTCCAGATGGTTTTCTTTAACTTCAGATGGTTTTCTTTATTATAATGGAACATTCTTTGATGGGGAAGGGTCTATCAGGAAACAACTGGTTTAAAAAAAAACAAAGGCATGAAAAAAAACTTTTTTAATTGAAGAGTCAGTATTCACTGGGCAAAAGGCTCATAGGTCTAAGTCTGGAAGACACCTCTAAGACCATCTAGCCTACCTCCCTCCTTTTACAGATGAGGAAACTAAGGAAGGCTAAGCTATTTGCCCAAGGTCACATAAACAGTGAGCATCTGAAGCGGGATTTGAACCTTGAACAGTTAGAATACTCTGGGTGAATCCAGTTGGCTGTTCAAAGATGGGAATGGGGGGAGGAACAGGATATACACACCCCTCAAAGACTTTTCCCAGAGCACTGCTTTCTCTGCCCAGAAGGTGATATAGCTGCTTTATCATGGTCTGAAATGTAAAGAATTACCACCAAATCATGTTTCATGTCAGAATTTTTAAGATATTGAAGTTAATGAGAAATCAGTTTGCTCTGATGACCCCTTTCCCACAAGCTTTTCCTCTGACATAGCAGAGGCTGTATGATAGTACCTCCTGGTCATGCAGACACACAACAAACAAGGTGTTAATCACCTCTCTCACATGTGTGATGACTATATATTTGCTTTTTGCACTGTTACTTGTTGGAAGACTTCCTCACTTCTGTTCTTTTAGCTAGTTTGCCTTTCTGTGGGACTCCTCAATGGAAGCAGTCAGGACACTTTCTGAGCGGTAGCTGAAAAACAAAATGTCATTAACTCAAGAATAGTGTGTTCTCTCCTTCCTTTTCCTCTCCCTAATATGGGTGGAAGCTCTGCTGGAGTTTCATTCCCTTGGTTTTTCACCTTTATAGCAACTTGTACTGGGTAGAGAAACTGAACAGTTGTATTCAATCACATATGGCACATTGCTTCCCTGTTTGACCAATGGAAAATTCCACCCAAATATTTTTGTACTTCATCATCCAGGACCTATGACCAGGAGATCATCTAATCGTAACTAGGCCCTTACTGCTTCATGGGCAGTTACGTGGTGCCATAGTGCACAGAGTGCTGGGCCTGGAGTCAGGAAGACTCACCTTCCTGAGTTCAAACCTGGTTTCAGACACTTCCTAGGGAGGCTTCCTATCTGGGCAAGTTTGCCTCAGTTTCTTCATCTATAAAATGAACTAGAGAAGGAAATGGTAAACCACTCTAGTATCATTGCCAAGAAAACCCCAAGTGGGATCACAAAAAATCAGACATGACTGAAAAATAACCGAACAACACTGCTCTGACTCTCTAATACACCCAACCTACATAGACACACACACACACACACACACACACACACACACACACACACACACACACACACACTGCTCTTCTCAAACCCCTTGCACCAACCACTTCCTAACTTCTACCTCTTAATAAAGGAAGTCAGGTCTTATTTTTCTAAAAGAATCAAAGCTGTCCATTCTCTAATTTCCTTTCAATAGCACCCTCAGTGCCACTCCCCTGAGCCCCAGTAGCATCCCTGTTCTCTCCTCCATAATAAACTACCTATTTGTTCTAATCTCAGAGGAAGAAGCATCCCTTCTCCTTATCAATACTACTGTATTTGTACCTTTGATCCACCCCTCTCCTCCTCTCCTTTGATCATCCCCCTCCTCCTGGACACTCCCTCCACTTGTCTTTTGTATAGGTAAGTGATACAGTAAATATAGCAATGGGCCTGGAGTCAGGAAAACCTGAGTTCAAATTTGACCTCAGAGACTTGCTAGCTGTATTACCCTAGGCTAGTCATTTAATCTCTCCCTGCCTCAGTTTCCTTAACTGTAAAATGGGGTAATAAGAGTACCTATCTCACAAGATTGTTGTCAGGGTCAAGTGAATTAATATTTGTAAAAGTGCTTTGGAACAGTGCCTGGCACATGCTTATTTCTGCCTTCTCCAAGTTTTCTTCTTTCTCTGAACACGCCTCAAACAAATATATACATACATACATACATATATATATATATATATATATATATATATATATATATCTAGAGAGAGAGAGAGAGAGAGAGAGTTATATATACTATAAATCAGAAATAATTAATAGAGGGTAGGCCCTGGAAGTATGAGGAGTTAGGGAAACCTTCCTGTAGACAACACAGGGAGGTAGCAGATTGAAAAAAGAAAAAGCAGGAAGTCCAGCTAGAAGCTAAATATCTTAGATGTGGCCATTCTCTGCAGTGAGCAAAGGCTTTTTGGTAGGACATTGGCTACTACAAGGAAGAACCTTGTCATATTGTCCCAGAGGACTTGTTCTTAGCAAACCCATACTAGTTCTTAGTGCTTGCTCTCTAGTTTTTCTCAAGTGCTCATAAATTACCTGTTTGGTAATCTGCTCTAACATTTCCCCAAGAGTGACTTCTCAGAATTGCCCCCTCCAGCTCTAGTTAATTCTAAAAATTTAGGTGAAGAGAAAAAGCAGCTCTTCACCCCCAAAAAATTAGAGAAGGGGGATGATGTCTGTGAAGAAGTATGGGGATTTTTCCAAATGATCATTGCCAGCTCCAGAGAGGATGGGTAGAAAGAGGGGGCTATTATTGAAATCCAGTAGCTGCAGTATTCCTTTCCTCTTCAGATCACATATGCTACTCAAAATCTTTTGGGATTCCTAGAATTTCTATTAAGAATGCCTGATATCCCAAGAATAATTTGAACATCACAGTTTCCATTAGCGTGCCCTGTTTAGTGTCTTATGAAGTTCCTGGAACAGAGACGCTCTTTGCATTATTGCTTTCATAAAGGGTCATAACATTTTGAGGATATTAGCAATAGTCTAATCTCCTCTAGTTTCATTTTACAGATGAATAATTGGCAAGTCATTTAACCTCTATGGGCAGCTAGGGGTGCAGTGGATAAAGTGCAAAACCTGGAGTCAGGAAGACTTGAGTCCAAATCCAGCCTTAGACACTGTTAACTGTATGATCCTGGGCAAGTAACCCTGTCTGCCTCAGTTTCCTTATCTGTAAATAAAGTGGAGAAGAAAATGGAAAATCACTCCAGTGTCTTTGCCAAGAAAACAACAACAACATTTAACTTCTCTCAATCAAATCTCTAATATCTCTAAATTTCTAAATTTTGAAGTTTCTTCTTTTGATTTCCAGACTGGTAGTATTCCCATCACTGCCTTCCTGATATCAGCTAGGTCTTAATACAACCACTGAAACCTTGAGGCCCAAACTTTCCTTCTGAATCTATCTTGTTAGCATGGGTTAGTAACTATTGCTCAGAGAGATTAAATCACTTGCCAGTAGTCATACAGCTTGGAATCAGGATTTGAACCTAGATTTCCCTAACTTCTAGTCCAGTGCTCTTTCTACCACACTTCAAGGGGAATAATAATTATATCTACATCTGCCACTTATGGTTTATGGTCTTCCATGGCAGGGACACAATGCTCCTAAAACTTCCTGCTAGCTTGTGATGCAAGACAGACATTTCAGGATGGTCACCACTAGGTGGCGCAAGACCAATTTGTTCATCAATAGGTCTATAATTGTCTCTAGACTGAAAACTGTTCTAGACTAAAACCAGGTTTAAAAAAATAGCAATTATGAGGTCTTCCTAAGAACCCTTAGAGTGGGGGTTCTCAACCTGAGATCCATGGATTTGTTTTTTAAAATATTTTGATAACTTTGTTGAGAAAGCTACAGTCAATACCTCCACTTTTCTCCCTTGATTCTAAACTCTACAGTCTGGTTTCTAACCTCATAATTCTACTTAAATTGCTCTCTCCAGTTACCATTGATGTCTTAATTGTCAAACTAATATGCTTTTTTCAATTCTCATCCTTCTTGACTTCTCAGTTATCTTTGCACTATCACTCACACTTTTATTTCAATATTCCCTAGGTTTTGTAACAATGCTTTCTCCTGGTTCTCCTACTTGTCTGACCCTTTTTAACCTCCTTTGCTAGATCTCCATCAAAGTCACTCTCAATATCACTTGGTGTTCCCCAAGGGAATATCCTTGGCTCTCTTCTCTTCTCCCTCCATACTATCTTGCTTTGTGACCAAACAGCTCCTATGGATTCAATTAACATTTCTATGTAGATGATTCTCATATCTCTTTATCCACCCCTAACTTCTCTCCTAATCTCCAGTCACTAATTGTCTATTGAACATCTTGAAATTGATATCCTATGAACATCTCGAATTCAACTTGTCTAAAATAGAGCTCATTTGGATTTCAGAAAGACCTGGAAAGATTTACATGAACTGATGCTAAGTGAAGTGAGCTAAGTGAAGGAGAACATTGTACACAGTAATAGCAACACTAGTCCATGATCCACTTTGATAGATTTAGGAATGATCTAAGACAATTCCAAGGGACTCATGATGAAAAATACTATCCACATCTAGAGAACAAACTATGGAGGCTAAATGCAGATCAAAGCATACTATTTTCTCTCTTTTTTTCCTTTCTGGTGGTTTTTTTCTTTTGTTCTGATTTTCTTTTACAACATGACTAATGTGGAAATACGTTTAACATGATTGTATATGTATAACCTATATCAAATTGCTTGCCATGTTGGGGAGGGAGAAAAAATTTGAAGCTCAAAATCTTATAAAAGTGAATGTTGACGACTATCTTTCCATGTAATTGGAAAAAATAAAATACTATTCAGTGGAAAAAAATAAAAATAATAAGATAGAGTTCATTTTCTTTCCCTTAAACTCTCACCTCCCCATTCTCAACTGTCCTAGCGCTAAGGGCACCACCAATCATGTAGATTCACAAATGTGGGTGTCATCCTGGACCCCTCACTCTCACACACCCTACATAGTCAATCTGTTGCTAAATCCTGCTATTTTTAACTTCAAAAGATCAGACCTCTTATATTTGTCCCCTTCTCTTCTGGGATGCTGCCATCACCCTCATGCTGGTCCTTAGCTTCTCCTGGCTATATAAAACCCTGCTGGTTGGTCTTCTGGACTCAAGTCTCTCCCACTCCTTTCCATCCTCCATTCAACTGCCAAAGTATAGGTCTGATCATGTTCCCCCTTATTTAATTAACTCCAGAAAGTCTTTATTATCTCCAGGACCAAATATAAAATTTTCTATTTTGCACATTAAGTCCTTCACAACCTGGCCTCTGTCCAGAGTTCTTATACTTCACTCCTCTCTACATACAAGCCAGCAATACTGGTTTTCTTACTGTTCCTCATAGGAGACATCCTATCTCCCACTCCTTTGCCTTTTCACTGGCAATGTCCCATCCCTGGAATGATCTCTCCTCACCTTCACTTCCTGGATTCCCTG
Organism: Potorous gilbertii; assembly: GCA_028658325.1. NCBI lineage: Eukaryota > Metazoa > Chordata > Mammalia > Diprotodontia > Potoroidae > Potorous > Potorous gilbertii. Next base: position 281,466,770 of record CM053771.1, on the reverse strand, counting down.
GCTTCCTTCTAGTCACAATTCAAATCCTATCTTTCACAAAAAGCCTTTCCTTTTCTCACCTGGCATTCCCCAAATGTACCTAATCACATTACTAATGCCTCTCCTCCAAGATTACCTCCCATTTATTTCCATTTGTATGTGGATATAACACACATTGTGTACATGCATGTATACATCTATCACATATGTGCACTGTTGTTTATGTGCATCTCCTCCGTTAGAATGTGAGCTCTTTCAGAGCAGGGACCATGTTTTCTCTTTTGTTTGCATCTCTGATGTTTAACACAGTTTTTGGCCCATAGAAGGTGCTAAATAAATGCTAATCGTAGTTGTTGTTACATTTCAATACGATAGGTTTCCTTGGTATGCCTCTGTGTTTTACTTTTTGCATTTAAAAACTCCCCAAAAACCTTTCCCAGCTCTTCCCTCTGAGACTACTCCAATTTGCTGTTTATAGCTTATTTGTACATAGTTGTGTGCATGTTCTCTCACCCATTAGACTGTGAACTTGTTGAGAACAAGGGCTGTTTTTTGCCTTTCTGTGTATGCTCATCCCTTCATACAGTGCCTGGCACATCAGAGGTGCCTAATTAATGCTTGTTGATTGATTATTCAAAGGAGTCCATAGGCTTCACCACACTGCCAAAGGGGATGAAAACACACAAAAAAGTTAAGAAAATGCCCTAGAGGGAGAAGTTTATAGGAGTTCCTCCTATAAACCCTGAGCTTCATAGTATGGGATTTCATAGTCTCAGGGATGACATTTTTTTAATTTAACAATTATAGAATTTTAAAGTTGGAAGAGACCTTAGAAACTATAGCATCCACTCCCATCCCCTTCATGGTGAAACTGAAGCCCAAAGGCATGAAGCGACTTGTCAAAAGACACACAGCTTTGGAAGTGGCAGAATCGGGATTTGAGCCCCAATTTTTTGGGCCCCCTTCAGTCATACAATGGTATTCCCCAAGGTGGCCTCCAGAGAGAGCTAAGAAAAGCTTGAGGGATGGAAGCATCACTAACATTACTACAGGAAAAAGCTCAGTTTTGATTCAAAGATGGGGATTTGAGGATTGCTTCTAGTCCTTAGCAAAGAATGCCTGAAGCTCCACAGCAGGGAGTACCCGGCCAATGTACATATTTTTACACCATCAGCCTCTCCCAGACTGCTCTAGATTTGGCTGTGAGCTCCAGTGCCAGAGCTGGAATGGAACCCAATAGTCAAATATTTTCATCGGTAGCAACTCCAACACAAGCAGAACAGAGCTACATTGGATAGTTGCAGTTTATTTGTGGTTTGAAGAAGGAGGGAGGGAGAAAGGGAGGAAGGGAAAAGGGAATCCAAAAGGCAAAGAGTCGAGATTCTGCCTTCTCAATGACAAGGAGAGGAAAGGTATCTGCTAGGTATTTTTTTATACCACCTGGCTACCTGTCTTGCCTGTATTGGGGAATGGGGGTAAGGAGAAAGAAGAGAGGGAGGAAGGGAAAAGGGAGGCACTAACAGAAGTCAAGAGATAGAATGTATCATGTTTGTCAGCTTTTTCCTGCATGGTAACTGCTATTCTCACCCCATTCCTCCTCTTTTCACCCCTCTCCCCAATTTAGAATTTAAAATTGAATCAATTCAGAAGTTCTCCATTCAGGTAGCAGAGTTTATCCCCTAAGAACAAGGGAGTCTCAGTACTGTAACCCCTTTCTATATCAACTACATACAAATGTTGTTGTTTAGTCATTTCAGTCCTGTCCAACTCTTCATGACCCCATTTGGGTTTTTTTTTTTTGGCAGAAATACTTGAAGTAGTTAACCATTTCCTTCTCCAGCTCATTTTACAGATGAGGAACCTGAGGCAAGCAGGGTTAAGTGACTTGCCCAGGGTCACACAGCTAGTAAATATCTGAAGCCAGGTTTGAACTCAGAAAGATGAGTCCTGTATTTCAAGTCTCCACTACACCAGTTAGCTGCCCCTTATATACAAATAGTGAGAGGATTAATAATAGTTGGTGTATCTTGGCATAGCGGATAAAGTCAAGATAATCTGACTCTCTTTCACTCTTTCACTGACATATACTGGCTAGGAGATCCTGGAAAAGTCACTTGATGTCTCAGTGCTCTAGGCAACTCTCCAGACTATGACACTGTAAATTGCAGAGGAAGTGCTACCTGCACTGGGAGTTCCCTATAATAGCGGAAAAATGAAAAGAGCACAGACTCATTCTCTATCTCAATCCCTTAGATCACTAGGTGTGCTTTGGTGATATTATCACTGAAGAGAGACCAGTGATTTGTTTCAGGAGTCAAGAGAAGGCCCACAAATCTCAATCCAATTCAGCAGGTATGTATTAAGTCCCTACTTGTGCTGGACACCATGCTATTCTCTGAGATCCAAAGACAAGGCAAGCAGAAAATCCCAATCCTTAAGAAGTTTGTATACTATAGAGTGATTGCAGCATTTATACAAACAAAGAAATACAAAGCAAATAGAAAATAATTTCAGGAGGGAGAATGCTGACAACCGGGAGGTGGACAATACTTAAGAAAGGCATCGTATGGATGTTGTAGCTGTTGTTTCGCCTTCTTCTCAAACATTACAAGGTGGATGTCTTGACTTGCTTGTGAATTGGGTCTAAGTGAGGCAGAGCTTCCATAAAGGTATCAGCCTTACTCCCTCCTCCAGACTTATCAAAGTCCGGTATGGATGACAGAACCAGAGCTGAGTATGAAAAGATGCTGGGTCCTCTCTGACGTGAAGGTCATCTAAAAATGAATAAACTCTAGCTATGGGACCACCTGTACAGAATCATGGAGTAGAGGCTAAAATAGATACATTGGGGCATCTAAGTAGTACAGTGCATAGACTCCAGGATCAGTGTCAAGAAGACCCTGAATTCAAATCCTGTCTCTTATCCTTACAAACTGTGTGACCCAGTGCAAGTCACTTAACCTCGGTCTATCTCAATTTCCTCCTCTGTAAAATGGGGACCATAATAGCACCTACCTCCTAGGGTTGTTGTGAGGGTCAAATAAAATAGTGATTATAAAGTTCTTAGCATAGTACCTGGCACCAGCACTATATTAATATTGGCTCTTCATATGTAGAAATGACACATAGGTCAGTTTCACTGGGATGCAAGCATGTGGGTATGACTGATATGAAAGAAAACTAGGAAGATAAATGAAAGCCATCATTTTCTTATCATACCAGCCTCAGCTGATTCCTTTTTTTTTCCTAGTTCCTATCACACTTGTATCTATGACAAAGTTAGAACATAATGCTAGAACTGAGAGAGATCTTAGATTATCTTTTCCATTCCCCTTCTTTAGCTTTATAGAGGGAAACAGAGGCACAGAATGGATTAATGGTGGAACAGGGTCTAATACTCACGTGTCTTGTTCCAGGATGATCCACCCTCCTTCAATTAGCACTTGATTATTGCAATGGAGTTTTGCACTTGCCCAGACCAGTCAAAATGGCACCACGGACTTGGGACACCTATTTTAGATGGTTTGGGATTGCACAAAACCCTTATCATATTATCAGACACATATTGCTTAGGCATTGAATATGAGTGGTTTTGCACTCCTAACTAAATTTTAAGTTTGTGGCAGACTGGGGCCATATCATTATTTATCTTGTACGTATAGAGGAGCTGACAGAGTATAGGGTATTTATTGATGGGTGTAGCTTGGATTTAAAGTTTTTTAATGCTTAATAAGGAGAGACAGAGAAGCCTTAGGGAGTCCCAACTCAGAATATGGGCAGAGATCCAAATAACCGAGGAAAGATTCCTCTCACCCAGGCTTAGTCATCAACACAACATCTGGTTGGGGAACAGAGACAGGTGGAAGCAGGTACTTAGTAGAGAGAATTTCAAACCCACTTTCTCTTTGGTTGATGACACATCTAAGCATGGTTCCCAGAGCATTTTGGCAAGGATTCCACAGAGGTGCATTTTTGCAAAGGGAAGTATTGTACTCTATCCTACAATGGGAGGATCAGGGTTGAGGCAAAGGCTCCTAAGGGAACTCTGACTTAGGTTGGATAACGAGGATTCCTAATTATGCTAGAGTACAAGTTTTCAGTATTGAAAAAATTAAAACCACAGAAACTTTTTTCCTTTCCTAACTGACACAGTTTTCCCACAAGAAGAGGGGATGATAGCCTTCATGCTATTCAGAGATTCAGAGAAGGAGTTCTGGGAGCTTGAGCAACTAATAAAGCATAAATGTAATATCTTGACCTTAAGTGTGTCTAGTGAGTAAGAGAATAACTTCTGTGGGTTAACTGGAGAATCAAATATCCTACAGAGCTTGATGCTCACCTTTAAGTGGAGTATATAGAGTTATTTAGGGTGATTTCTAACTTCTATTCCCATCTTTTCTCTCTTTTAATTCTCTGAATCATAAAATAAGAGAATTTGAGATTTGGGAAGTATTTAAACATTTAATCTAACCCATCCTTAAAGGAATTCCTATGGTATCATACCTGACAAGTGGGAAGTACTTTCAGATCTTCACACAACACCTCTCAAAACTGGGAGCTATGGTTAACAACAACAGATAAAAATATGTATAGACTTTATAGTTACATACTACTTTCACATCTGATTCTGATCATGAGTAAATTGTAAAAGATCAACTTTCTTTTACAAATTGAGAACCTAGGTTTCAAAGCCAGTGTTCCTCCATGAGGAAGACTGAGTACATTTCCATGAAGCAAGGAAAAGCATGGTCTGTGGAGAATGTTGGAGTCAGTGAATCTGGTTTAGAAGCCCAGCTAGCCTACTTGTGCTTGCCAAAAAGACTATTTTATGGAGAACTTGCATGGGGCAGGCAATCACATGGTGGTCAGAAGGGGCGACACAAGGACACTCTCAAGGTTTCTCTTAAGAACTTTGAATTTGACTGTGCAACTTGGGAAACACTGGCACAGGACTGCTCAGTATGACGTGCCCACGTCAGAAAAGGCTGCTTTGCTCTTTGAGATAGCACAAAGGAAACACTGGATGTGCAAATTTGGAATATCCACCCCAAATATCCACATGGACTATCTGTGCCCAACCTGTGGTAGAGCATCCTGAAGTTGCATTGGTCTGATCAGCCACATCAGACATGCTGAAATTTCACTTTCTCATGGTCATGTCATTTTGGTCCTCTTCAAAGATGAAGGACAACAACCCACCAACCATAACTTCTTGATTTTTCATGAAGTCATTAACTTCCATCTGCTCCATTCTAATCTGTAAGGAATTCTTTTCTTCATGAGCTTTTGGATCTTCTTTTCTCTGTGGCCAATTCTGCCTCTCAGGGCATTCTTCTCCTCATTGATTTTTTGGATCTTTTTTGCCATTTGTGTTAGTCTATTTTTCAAAATGTTATTTTCTTCAGCATTTTTTGGGGATCTCCTTTAGCAAACAGTTGACTTGTTTATTCATGAATTTTTTGCTTTGCTCTCATTTCTCTTCCCAGTTTTTGCTCTACTTCTCTTAGTTGATTTTCCAAATCCTTTTTGAGCTCTTCCATGGCCTGAGACCAATTCATATTTTTCTTGGAGGCTTTGGATGGAAGGGCTTTGACTTTGTTTTCTTCTGTTTACATGCTTTGGTCTTCCTTGTCACCAAAGTAAGATTCTTTTTCTAGTTCTTACTCATTTCCCCAGCGATTCACTTGACTTTTGAGTTCTTTGCCAAGGTAGATTTCTGCTTCCAGTGGGGTTAGGGGGTTGGTTACTGGATTCCCTCCCCACTCCCCCCAGGGGTGGGCCTAGAGCTCCAGAAACAGTGGCTTCAGTTGACCCTGCTGCAGGTTCCTCCAACCCCTCCCCCCTCAGCTGCCTTGGGGCTGAGATTGGACCATTCTACTGTTCTACACTGGTCCCACAAACATTTCGCAATTACATTCCAATTTATCCTCAGCGTTTTGGGTTCATGAAGTCTGAAAACTACCACATGTATGAGAAATTCAGTCTCCTCAAGGCCTGCTCAGGTTCCCTCTGTGCACTCATGTCCCACACTGGACTGCACTCTGCTCCCAGTGTGGTGCAATAGACTCTTCCCTGTCACCTTCCAGGCTGTCTTGGGCTAGAGATTTGCTTCAGTCATCTTTCTGTGGGTTCTGCAGCTCTAGAATTTGTTTAGAGGCATTTTTTACAGGTATTTGGCTGGGCTTGGTGGGATCAGTCTGGGAGGTCCATGCTGTTACTCCACCATCTTGACTCCCCCTCTGATTTTCTCCTGAAAATATATAGCACTGGTTTCCATCAAAACAAGAGTTGCCTCACAATGTCATTAGAAAAGAAATGGGGATGGAATTACTGGCTGCAATGAAGCCATCAATGCTGAGGGAAGCAGTCAGCATCACCTGCATAATTGTATTGTTCTGAGAACATATTGGCTAATTACTTAAAACACCCTGGTAAGGATGGAGGAAAAGTTGCCATCCTCAGACTGGAGCCATACCAATCCACCCCAGGGAGGAGGAAAGGAGCCCATTCCACTGAAGAACGTACCCTCTGCCCCCTTCCCAAGGGAACACCCTTCCCCAAACAGAAACCAAGAGAAAGTCAAAAGCCTGTAATGTAGAGAGTATAAAAGACAATATATTCTTGTGGTCTTTTCTTATTATTTGTGGTTTGCTGGTTACATGCTCACTGAAAAAGCTAGGTTTTGGGGGAGTGGAAGAGGGAGAAGGTCAACTAGCACCCAGGTCACAACCCTACCTCCAGGTACACTCTTCTCATGCCTCATCTCAATTCAGAGCCAGTGTTCTCTTGCCCAAGCAGACACTGACTGACGGACTCACTCTCAAATCCACCTGCAATATATATATATATATATATATATATATATATATATATATATATATATATATATATATATATATTCATGCAAAACAAATTCCTGTATCGGCCATGTACAAAAAGAAGAAGAAGAAGAAGGAAAAGGGAAAATGCTTCAGTCTGTATTTGAGATCCATCCATTGTCTATGTGGCACTATATATCATGCCTTCTAATGAGTCATTTAAAACTGTAGTTATTTATTGATCAGAGTTTCAAAGTCTTTTAGGCTTAATTATCCTTTCAATATTGTTACAATATTGTTGTTGTTATTGTTTTTCTTCTGATTGTGTTCATTTCACTCTGTATCAGTTCATGTAAGTCTTCCCAGGTGTTTCTGAAATGATCCCTTCATCATGTCTTACAGCAGAATAGTATTCCATCACCTTCATATACTATAGCTTGTCCAGTCATTCTTAATTGATGGCCATCCACTCAGTTTCTAATTCTTTGCTACCACAAAAAAAGAGCTGCTATAAATATTTTTATACATCTGGGTCCTTTTCCTCTTTGACTACTTTAGGGTATAGGCCAAGTATTGGCATTACTGGGTCAAAGAGTATATGGTATAATAGTTTTTTTGGACATAGTTCCAAATCCTTTGCAGAATGGTGAACTATTTCACAGCTTCCCCGACGGCGGATTAAAGAATCTATTTTTTTCACTTCTTCAGGATGTGGCATTTTCTTTTCTTGTTAACTTAGTCAATCTGATGGGTATGAAGTGGTACCTTAAGTTGTTTTAACATGCACTTCTCTCATTAGTGATACCTTCTATGAACTTGTCTAAAACTAAAACCAAATTCTCCAGGTGGATTTGGTGGGATCCATATCCCACATGAGTTATTTGGAGTCAGACCTTAGGAGATATTTTCCTGATCTCGAAGACATTTTCAAGTATAAGGATCTAAGGTCCCCCAACCATCTTTGGCAGAGCTCTCTTCCTCATGTTCATAGGTTGAAAGTTGGAGGGAGTCTTAAAAGTCTCTCATTTTGAGATGAGGAAACTGAAGTGGTTAAATAACTTGTCCAAAGTTACATGGGTAGCAAGTATCCAAAGTTAAATCAAACCCATATTGTCTGACTTCAGAGTTAGAAGTCTTTCCACTCTACCACAAGTCTGACTGTACTCCAGGGTAAAAGTCTACTCTGTAATATAATAGATCCATTTAAGTAGTAAACTTCTTCTGCAGAGACAGTTGGTGAGGCAATGGATGGAGTGTTGGGCTTGGAATCAGGAAGATCTGATTTCATATCTGACCTCAGACACTTTACTATGTGTCCCTGGGCAAGTCACTTAACCTATAGTTACTTCAGTTACTTCAACTGTAAAATGGAGATAGTAATAGCACATCCCTCCAGGGTTATTGTAGAGATCAAATGAGATAATATTTTTAAAAAGCATTTAGCACAGGGTCTAGCACATAATAGGCACTATCTAACTACTATTCCCTCTCCTTCTTTCTCCTCACCCCAGAATGGTCTAGTTGCTAGCTTTCAGATAAGTTATCTGAGAAGCAAAACGTTACAAGTATCTATGAAACAATTCAATCAGAAATGAAGGAAACAAGAGAAAACATGGCTTCACTACTCTGTTGCTGGTTGCTGTTGTCCATCCTTTACTCTCAAAGAGGAACATGACAATCAGGGACCATGACTTGCAAGTGGATTGGATTTAAGTGAAGCAGGACTAAGCAAAGTCACCAGCCTCACTATCTCCTCCAGAGCCATCTGGGTCCAGGGACAAGATATAGATCAGAATGAATGGAGATGGCTCCCAGAGGCTCTGACAGTACTTCACCAAAGGAAGAAGAATGGAAATGCTGAGGTAGAGAGAGAAGGCATCTGAAGAATGTTGGCATAATCTGTAGAGTATCAAGGAGAATAGTTCTGTCACTGATAGAGAGGTAACAGAAGAGAATAGAAAGGAAAGGATGGGAGAGAAGGAAAGGGAATAAGAGGAAGAACCACAATCTCAGGTCTCATAAGTGTAGCAGGGGGACCAACTGATAGACTATTTTGCTTGAGAAATAGCAAAGAAATTTATGTAATTTCCAAACAATGCAACCTACAACGTTTTCAGGAACGCAATTCTACCTTAAACTTGTAAATTATGGATAGTATTTCACTAGCAGCTGTCCTAACATAAAAGTCACAAATAAAAAAGACTAGAAAATAAATACTTATGAGAAAATTATTCAGCCTAGTGAGGAGACATGACATTGGAGGAGATCAGTGTTGTTCTTCCATCTCCCTTGAAGGCAGGATATCAACAACAAAGATTTAGTTTAGGCAAAAGGAAGAATTTTCAGATAGATTTTACCCAATTGAATGGATAATCAAAAGTTCTTTTCTCCACATATCTCAAAGGACTTCCATCTTTCTGGAGAAATTTGGGTTCAGGGAGAGGGACTCAGTGATTTGCAGACAAGTGACAAAAAATTGGTCAGTGGATAGAGCACTGGGTTTGGAGTCAGAAAGACCTGAGTTCAGATCTGACCTAAGACACTTACTAGCTGTGTGACCCTGAGCAAGTCATTTAATGCTGTTTGCCTCAGTTTCCTCACTTATCAAAAATGGTCTGGAGAAGGAAATGGCAAACCACTTCAGTGTCTTTGACAAGAAAACCCCAGATGGCGTCATGAAGAGTTGAACATGACTAAAAATGACTGAACAACAATAACTAACAAAAGTTGAGACTCAAGTATCTTTTGTGGTTACAACCAGTTTTGCTCTATTTGTCAGGTCTGTTTTCATGAGTCTCCTTAGGACCATGAACCAGTTTCATTCAGAGCACATGTCTAGGTGGAAAGGTGACTACAAAGAATAATGGGAGAACTCAATGTAAAGTCAGTCTCAAATGAACAATTTTCCACCAATAACAATTCAAGTAAACAAATATTTATTGTTTATCTACTATGTTCAGAGGAAGATGTAAATGTAAGGGAGTGGTCCTTGAAAGCCCAGAACCCATCTAATCACAGAAATGATGCCCATAGAGAGGTTTAAAATGAATTGTAAAAGATGCTGCCATTCCAAGCAATCCCTTCATGAGGTATGAATTAGTACCTTGGTGTAGGTCTTGGGTTTTTAAGTACCACTCTCTTACATAGAATGTAGATAAGACACAGCCCCTTTCTTCCTGGAGATTAGTTGGCCAAAACATATATGGCCATTTATGTTACCTGATCCTTACAAAGACCGTTGGAGGTAGTAAGTAAATCTACAGATCAGGTAACTAAGCCCAAAGGGGCAGCTAGGTGGCACAGAGACTTGAGCATCAGGCTGGGAACCAGCAAGATGCATCTTCCTGAGTTCAAATCTGACACCAGACACTCAATAGCTGTGTGACTCTGAGTCCACTGTGAGACTGTTTGCCTCAGTTTCCTCATCTCTACAATGAGCTGGAGAAGGAAAGGCCAAACCACTGTAGTATCTTTGCCAAGAAAGTCCCAAATGGGGTCATGAAGAGTCAGGCATGACTGAAAAAACCTGAACAGCAACAGCAGCAGCCACAAAAGCCAAGGGAGAGCTAAATGACTTATTTGCCTAGCTGGTAAGTGAAAGAGCTGACATTTGGACTCGCTCTCAAACTAGTACATCTTCTACAACATCCTAGCTTGTAATTCACAAAATAAACTCTCCACCCATGAATAATCCCTGGGAGAGTTAACTGAGAGGTGTGTTTGTGTGTGTATGTTAGAGTTTTCAAAGGTAATAGTTCTATGAACTAATTACTCAAAGACTCTTTTGTGTTTCATTTATCGGTTATAATCATTTGTTTATTTGGTTGAGAGTCTTTTGCTTTCATTATGATTATTTATGTATAACTTCAGTACTTAGGAGGGAATTTAAGAGTTCTGAACTTAGAGTCCAGGAGAGCAGAGTCTAAATTCAACCTCAGGAGCCGTGTGGTCACTTAACCTCTTGGCATCAGTTTTCTTATCTGTAAAATGGGGATGATAATTGCCCCTACCTCCCAAAGGTTGGGATAAGGAAAACCATGTGTAAGCTTGAGGTTTTCTTCCTCCCTACTTTACTGAAGCAGGAGGTTATGGGTGTGGAACATTGCACAGTGTCAAATACAGTTGATGAGTTAGTTTTGCTGAACTGCTTTATTTTTCTTTGTGTGTTATTCTTTGTTATGCTGATGGCTTAATTGGTAGGGAAGGGAAGGTGCACATATTCAGAAAAAAAGGTGAGATAAAAATAAAAAAAATAAAAAGAAATGTAAGGGTAGATTCCCTATATGGAGCATGAGACACCAGGGATTGCATGAGGGTGTCACTGTATGACTTGAAGGGAGGCAGAATAGATATCTCTTCCCTTTTCTCCTCCCCATCACTCTCCTCCAAGGAAGTCTAATATCTGCCAGGAAGAGAAGTAGGGGAGCAGGGACCAGAGACCATCCATTCAGCTCTCCTCAGGGAGAGTAGGTACTGGGCTCAAGTTCTAGCTATGTTTTTTAAAATGTTATTAGTATAAGCTTAATAAGAGATGAGACAAAGAATGCCCTCTGTAAAAAAAAAAAATAGATCTGGGAGGGGAAGACCCTCAGCATTTCTGGCCAAAAGAAAAATAATTTCTATTTACATTCATTCTGAGCCAATCAAGGCCTCAGTCAAACTAAGACTTGTTAAAGACCTAGCTTAAAAAGGCCAAGGTCTCCCTCTACATCCAGGGCCATCTCAAGTCGTCCTTATCCATATCTGGCCACTGGACGCAGATGGCTCCAGAGGAGAAAGTGAAGCTGGTGACTTTACACAGCCTTCCCTCACTCAAATCCAATTCACTTGAATGTCATGGCATCACTTCCCAGAGGTCAAAGTCCTCTTCAAGAATGAAGGACAAATAGCAGTAGATAAGGCATGTAATCAGGTTCAAGCTAATCCCTGGTTGCTATTTCATTACTGGGTAGAAGCAGGATCCCAGGCTTGATCCAAGGCATGACTCCCTTTCCACCAACTACCAGATCCACACTGAACACATATAGCACTTAGCCAAGAAAATCCATGCATTCAAATTAGTAGCAAAACAGAAATCAGAGAAAGCATACATAGAATATTTAGCAGACAATAGAGTGGAGGTCTCCCACTGAGATCCAAGTAACTCAGTGAAAGAGAGAGAGAGGGAGAAAGAGAGAGAGAGGGAGAAAGAAAGAGAGAGAGAGAGTCCTAGATCTCAACTAGAGATCTCTAGAGTAGCAAGCTGGTATCAGGGACTAACAGACAATGCTAACTTCTCTCATGTTGTCCCAGAGTCTTTTCCTTCAGCAGCCCAAAGTGAGATTGGCTTCATCTATCTTCCCTCTCAAAGCTGGAAGTCAAAAACACTTAAGCCACTGTAGGACCTGAAGCAGTTCAGACTTGAAGAGAATTGTGGAAAGCCTGAAGAGAGAACAGACCAGTTCTTGACAACTCTACCCTAGGGCACTGATTTCCACCAATAAGGCAAGAGTCCCATACTAGTGGGTTTTGAGACTGGGGTTATATGTTATAATTACATATACTCAACAGAAGAACATAAAATAATGTGCTAAACAATGACTAATAACCCTATTAATAAATTCTGTTCCTGTTCACATTTCTATTTACCAAAATAAGTTTTAAAATAACTTCCGTTTCAAAAACAGATAGAAGCTTAATTTTGGAAAACTAGGGAATCCGGAATTCTTTTTGGTGAGCAGAAGGGAACCACTTGAGATCATTGCGCAAGGAAGGAGCCTGACTAGATTTGTCCATTAAAAATATTTGAATGATTCCTAGATGTGGGGGTGAGCTGTCAGGGTTTGGGGGTAAGAGGAAGAAGCTTGAATGTTGAATGAATTTCTCATTTTACAGTTTTCTGTTCCACTGACCTGTTATTGTTTTTCCTCTAGACGTTGAATCTATCCTGTCAAAGACAATAACAGCAGCAACTTTATGGTGATATTCATGATTTCTTTTGAGAATTAATGTTTTATCAGAAATTATTTTAAATATGTGTTTTGCAGAAACTTGTTAAATTCTTGAGCATAATTTTATGTCTTAAGACTGAACTTCTTCCCTTACAGGCTCATCTTTGCAGTTTTAGAATCTAGTAGAATTTGCTATACACAATTTGATTATGAAAAGCTTTTCTAGAAATAACAGTAACAAGAATTCATATCTATATAGGGATAAGAATTAAGGCTGTGACTTCATAGGTACAGGGAAGCCCTGAGTGAGGAAACTCAGTCAGTGTCTTCTCTGCAATGAGACTCTAGAGAGTTACAGATACTTTCAAATTGTGATCCTGAAGAAGACTTTTGAGAGTCTCTTGGACAGTAAGAAGATAAAATCATCAACACTTAAAGAAATTAATTCAGGCAATTTGCTGGAAGTTCAAATACTGAAGATGAAGCTTTAATACATTGGCTACATAATGAGAAGATGGGACTCATTAGAAAAGACTGTTGTTGGAAAAGATTGAAGGTAAAAGGAAAAGGGGATGGCAGGGGATGAGATGGATAGAAAGTGTCATGGAAAAATGAACATGAACTCAGGCAGACTTCAGGAGGCATTGGAGGCTGGAAGGGCCAGGTGTGCTAAGGTTGGGCATAACTGAGTGACTGAAGTAATGCACTCCTGGCTCTTGTTCACACTATCATGCTGCCTTTCATTTATTCTGTAAAAGTGAGGGACACCTACACTTTCATACACTAATACTACCTCTAATTAAAGTATCTGCTTTGAGTAGAAGAAATAATTGATTCTTAGACTAAAATAAATAGAAGAGCAATTAATCAAGCTACTTTTTTTCTCCTCTGCCATGGATGTTATATATGCTAAGCCATTAGCCTTATCACAGGTATATACAAAGCTACTAATTGAGGAGGATAGATTATTACTAGAAAGCAGATTTTAACAGAGGGAGTTTATAGAACAGAAGAGGTATGAAAAGGGGATAGATGTCTTCAGAAATTAAAGATGATATAAAAACAAAAAGGTAACCATAAAAATCAGATGATTTTTTTAAAGGAAGGAAAGTAAATAAAATTTACTTTTTAAAAACTATAAGATATTTCACCAAATCTGAATATGTCTTTTGAGAACATTCAGAATATAATTAACTAGGGGAACCTAGCCTCAAACTTGTCTTGGGCTAAAATTACTTCTAAAGCAATTCAGCAATTTCTTCAAAGTGAAAGATATAAATCACTTTGAAGGAAACTAGATGTTGGTGAACACAGTGAATACAAAGCCAGGCCTGGAGTCAGGAAGCTTATCTTTCTAAGTTCAAATCTGGCTTCTGACACTAACTAGCTATGCGACACTGGGCAAGCCACTTAACTCTGTTTGTCTCAGTTTCCTCATCTGTAAAATGAACTGGAGAAGGATATGGTCAAACTATTCTAGTATCTTTGGAAAGAAAACCCCAAAATCAGGTCATGAAGAGTTGAACATGACTCAATAACAACAGGGAAGATCTTATAAATTATTATTGTTAAAGATGTATTAACAGTACTGTTATCTATGTTTTATATGTGTGTATGTGTGTGTGTGTGTGTGTGTACTGTAATTTTATTTTAAATGGAAGAGCCAATGAAAGAGATCGAGAAGGGCTAAGTTACTAAACTAGTAAGTCGGGCTATTTGCTGGTGCCTAAGCCATATCCTGTGAAACTGGAAAAATGGGGATTTTGCCCTCCTCTTTTTCTTCCTCTCTTCTCCTCCCCCTCTATCCTCTGCCTTCTCATTCTCCTGTTGCAACCATGACAGAGCAGCAATAATAGAGTGGTAAAGGGGATAGGGCGCAAGGAAAGGAAATGCAAAGGATGTGCCAGGCAGATGGAGCCTAGAGATAGCAGATTATACTGAGGCAGTAAAAATAGTCAGAGATCTTTATGCTAAGGCGTGTTTTCTTCAACAGCATTTGCTTCTACAGTAATGTGGGGTGGGGGTGGAGGTCAAGGGTTAATCTTTATCATTTCAAGGGCCCCAAGGAGAGTGTACAGCTAAGTTTATCTGAAGCTAAAATGATTCTGGTCTTGAAAGTCTTTAGCCCAGTGTCTTGTACATATGTAGTAGGCATTTAATAAATATTTGTGGAATTCAAAATCAGGAAGAGCTGCTTGGTTTCTGTGGTATCTTTCAGATATGACCCAGAGAGAATGAGAGAGAGAAGGAGAGAGAATCCTCTGCAGAGCAGCCCAGACACAACCCCTCAATCCTAAGACACTGGGTTAACTGTCCAGGCTGTCCAAATTTCTGACCTGTTTCTGGTCTCTTATGATAAAGGTTTTTGCCTAACTGTTTTGGGAAAATGTAGTTGGTGGGCAGTTTGCTTGAAAGTTTGTTAAGAAATTGTGTCAAAATCAAAGATAGCAATAAAAAAGTTTCTTAATGTACATATACAAATGTCCAAAGTGCCAGCTTCTTTCCAGATTCCTGGGCACTTGCCTTACATGCCCTGTGTAGGGGACACACAGAAGCAACAGTATATTTTACTCTTGCATGGACAATTGTTTTGCAGAAATAATTATCTACAGAAATTTTATTCAGCTAAAATATGCATATTGTTCTCATTCATTCTCCAAAATATTACATTCTCTTTAGGCTACTGTCTGACCCTTTGGTCATAGGGCCCAGAGTCCTAGGGCATCTGTCTGTTGACATAGGATCCATCCTCCAACACTCCCCATGTTCCATGGAAACCTGAGATGATACTTGATCTTACTGCAGTTTGTATTTCTCTTGAGAACTCATATTTTAATTTGTATTATAGTTATTGGTGTACATGTTGTATCTTTTCTATTAAATATAAGCTTCTTGTGTCTTATCTAATCTTTCTTTCCTTCCTGTCCTAGCTCACTAACATTTTATATAGCAGGTACTATATAAATGGATGAGGAATGGAAAGACAGCTGGTGACTCAATGGAAAGAGAACTGGAGCTGCAGTGTGCAGGACCTGAATCAAATCCAGCCTCATATACTTCCTAGGTATGTGACACTGGACAAGTCACTTAAACTTTGATTGCCAACAAAGGGATCTACTGGATCCACTGGAGAAGGAAATGACAAACCATTCTAGGAACTTGGTTAGGAAAACCTTATAGCTATGGTCTGTAGGGTCATGAAGACTCAGACATGACTGAACAACAACTTAATAAATGGAGTGAATTGATATTGACATAAGAGATGCAAAGATAAAAATTTCCTTTTAAGTATAATTAATCAGGAAATGAACTTTTCTTCTTTTTCCTAATTTCATCAGTCCAGCAATGTTTTCTTAAATCTGTGTGTAACTCCCTGCTGTTTAAAAAAATTCAGGCAGTAGTTGTAAAAATGAAACATGGATGGAAAAATCTTCAGCAGTAATATTCATCAGAGAGAGAGAGAGAGAGAGAGAGAGAGAGAGATGAGGACAAATATCTGAACCTCATTTTTCTGATCTGTAAAATGGAGAAAATAATAGTTGCACTATATATCTCAAAAGGTTGCTGTGAGAAAAGTACTTTGTAAGCCATAAAATACTATGAATGTGAATTACTAGTAGGATGAAGATGAAGAATAAAGAGGAAGCTTTTCTATAGAGGCAAGTCATGAAATTCAACATCCTCGTGGAAAAGGGAAAAGAAGAAATCTACCAAATGACTTTAAAGTTCTTGAAAATAGAACTATGATTTAAAAAAAAAATGTGTATTAAGAAAGACAGAATTACAAATAAATCTCACAGAAGGATGCCCAATGACTATTTAAAAATACCTTTTTGGGGAAATATAGTATAAATCAATGTTAAATATTGAGGTATCAAAATGCCTATCACTTTTTAGTGGGAGGGGAACCCCCTTATACAGCTAAACAGTCAAGTCAAAGAACCTGTTTCAAGAAAAGGAGTGCAAAGAATGTCAAGAAAGTTCAAGTGAGGAGAACAAGAAAACCCACAAAACATGGCAGGTCAGAGGTGCAAATTAGAAATTAGGTAAGTCCCAAAGAATTCCTTTTTCCCAAAAATAATTTAAGTAGGAACTTGAAAGTATGTCCAAAACCAATAATAAGAGGTTATTTAAATACATCTTAGGGAAGAAGTCATCTAGAGGGACCATTACATGATGATGAGGCAAAGGATGAAAAGGTGACAAGGAGCAAGGAAGAGGGGTTCAGGCTGGTTCCCTGAAGCAAGGACAAGATGGCTGAAGTTGGGAAATCCATTTCAGGTAAGCAGATGTTAGCCTTTTCCTCCTGCAGCTTCTTTTTTTGCTTCTCCCCTCAAATAGGTTCATCTTTTTCCCTTTTCATCTTTCTGCTCCTCTTTCCCCTGAATATATTTCCCTCCTACTGTTTTTTTTAACATAACTGTCTTCTTTTCTCTTTTAATAGGCTATGCAGTCAAAGATTATTTTTAATCTGTTTTTTACCAATAAAATTTTTGTTTCGCATGTTTAAAATGGACGAACAGTCTGTGTTGGTTATTAAAAAACCAACGTACAAACTGCAGGAGAAAATAGTTGTTAACCGTCAACTCAATTCAAGGAATATTTAACAAGCACCTCTCAGAGAAAAAAGTGGATGAAATGAATGTTATAGGTCTCAAAAACAATTTGTACCTTAGTTGGGGGCAATGTGTCTCTCTGCTACAGTGGGTTTAAGTGAGAATAGCTGATTCGCATAGGACAGACAGAGATGCGTTCCTGGTTCTGTCATTACTAGTGGTGTAGCTCTGGGGAAGTTTACTCTTGGGAACCTCACTTTCCCCATCCACAAAATGGGATTGATCATGATTGCCTTATCTTCTTTGCAGAATTGCGAGGACTAGGTGAAACTAAGGATGGAAAGTGCTTTGCAAATCTTAAAGCTATTAGCAAGCAGTGGTCCTGGTCGGGAAAAAAGTTTCTCCTGCTTAAGGGGACAGGAAGTTGATGGTGATGGTGGGCTGGAGGCTGGGAATCTGGGCATGTCTCAGGCACTCGCTTAAGCGATGGAACTCTTTAGGGAAAGGAGTAAGGAGGGGATGCGACGGAAAGGCAAGGGCCAGCAAGTTAGTCCGTTTGTCCATTCATAGAACGTCATGCAAATGACATGCAAATCAGCGCGTGTTCCTTTGGAGTCAGCAGGCCGGGCACTTTGTGTCTGAGGCTCGGAGCGCTTCGCTCCCTCCCTCCTTCCTTCCCTCTCTCCTGCCACCTTTCCCCGCCCTGCAGCCCTTTCCCGGGGCTCGCCATCCAGCCCGGCTCCCAGCGCAGCCTCCTCGGCGCACAGCGCAGTGGCTGAGGCTGGAGTGAGAGAGGGCGGAGAGCCGGCAGTGCGGCTCCAAGGCTGCGGTCCCGCCGCGGAGCCGAGCGCGTCCCGGTCAGCCAGCTCCACGCTTCGCTGCTCCGGGGCGGGCTCCCTGCCTGCCACCCGGGCTGCCTTCGTCGACTCCGTGAGTACCGCGCTTTTGTCCCCACTTGTCCTCGCTCCTTCATAGTTCGTGGCACTTGGGGAAGTGGGGGAGGAGGAGGTCCGGGAGGTGGACACGGCGCACTCCCCGGCTTGGCCCCCGGTGCCTCGCTTTTTGTCCAGAAGTCCGTCCCTCCCTGCAGACGTCCTGTCCTCCCGCCGCACACTTTCCGCCCCCATTCTCTTATCAGTGATCTGTCACACCCTGTCCCCCATCCCACTGGGCGCCCCTTTTGCCCTATCTCCGAGAGCCGGGAAAGAGTGGGGGTGCGCGCCCCGGCTTATACCAGGGAAGCATGGATGGAATTTGTGTGTTTGGCGCTGGAGGGATTGTGTGCCTAGGGGTACGGTAACCTTAGACCTGACTAGGAGTGGGCGGTAATATGAAGAAGGACCCTTCCTCTCCTTAAGGAGAGGGATATGAAGCTACCGGTAAAATCTCAGGGGGTGGAAAGAAAGGATAAAAGAAATGCTACGTTTGTCTCCAGTGGCCCTAGCTCGGGGCTCATTTCTCATCTTGTACCCTTCTCTGTGGAAGGATGATGCCCACTCCTCCCTGTCCTCAACATTCTATATCTACCAGCCTCCATCCCCACATGTAACTGAGGTCCAAATAGAGTCGATCTTAACTTTCGGGGCCAGGTTAGGCTTTCAGCGGTGAGGTCGAAGGTAGTGTGTCAAAGGCAAAATTTCAAAAGCTTGACTTAAGCCTTCCGCTTCCATTTTTCCATAGCCCCTCTCTCTTCACGCCTGGAGCCCCTGCCCTGCCCGTCCAGAATCTTGAGCCAATTCCAGTGTCTCCTTGTCTCGCTTCCAGATACTTAAAAAAAAATATTGGAAGCATTTGAAAAACTAATCCTCATTGTTATCCCATAATAGTTTTATGAGTTTCCCCTTCCCAAGAGTAGTTTATTAAGGAATTTAAAGAGATCAAAAGTCCAAGGAATGAATCTCTAAGGTCAGAATTCTCCAAGATGACAGGATAGGCAGTATGAAAATAATTGGGGGTACAAGTCTTTTGGCAGTAACCCCTGCCCTTTATCCCAGGCAGATTGTGCCTGGTGTTGGCAATAGATTTGGAAATAGCAATGGATATTATTTTCTCTTGTTGCTCAGAAAACTTCCCTAAAAACCACTGAGTATGTTCCCATTGCTCACAGTGCTCATGGCTTGGATCACTGAACTGTACAACCCTGCTCTTCCTAGACCTCCCCCTTCAAAATGTACAGAATGTGAAAGTTGTCTGTCTTCACTCTCCATAAGTCTCACCCTGGAGTGGGGAGCTTCCTCATTTCATTATCACTTACTTCTTGGTCTCCTAATTTCTTTCCACTGACCCTCTCCAGTAATCTTAACAATAGCCCAAAACGTTATAAAATTGTCCTTTTTATGTTCAAGGCAAATCTCTAAGATTGTATTGCCTTACAGTTGCTGATCTACACTGAAGAAGGGAGTTGCTTAATTGGCAGTTCCTTACCTTTATCAGTAAAATCACAGGATCCCTGCCACCCACCCCTTTCTGTCACCCAATGTGCAAGCAACTCTGTTAGGTCTTAGAGACACAAAAATGAAAAATAATAGTCATCACCCTCAGGAAGTTTACAATCTACTAGGAGGGATTTGACCTGTACATAGGTATCATGCAAGATAAAAATGTAATGGGGTAAAGGAAAGGTTCAGACAAAAATGCTCTCAGAAAATTGGAGTGGGAAAGGGAGGAGGGTCCCAGTTGAAGGATCAGGGAATGGAAGACTCCTACAAATGTTTTTCCTAGAGGGACTTGAGGATGTAGGATGTGCAGAGGTACACTGAAGGTTGGCAAGAGGAACTACTGCTTAAAAGGACACAAAAATGGCAGAATCTGTAACTGCCAGTAAAATATGCTTGGGAGTGGAATTGGAATGGACCCTCAGGAGGTGATAGGTATCTTGATTTACTAAGTGGTGGCGATGGTGATGATGATGATGATTATTTATATAGCACTTTAGCATTTACAAAATATTTTACAAACATCTCGTTTTATCCCCACAGCAGCCCTAGGACGTAGGTGTTATTATCCCCATTACAGATGAAGAAACTGAGGCAGGCTGAGGTTAAATGACTTTCCTAGGGTCACATGGCTAGTCAGTGTCTGAAGTAATATTTGAATTCTGGTCTTCCTGGCTCCAGGTCCAGCACTCTGCCCACTATCAGAAATAAGTAAACATATTCGAAGCCCTTCCCCTCTCACCCACTTCCATTTCCTTCCCTACTCCCTCTTTATACTTTGCTTCTCCTTTTTTCCTTCCTTTCTTCCTCTACCTTTTTTCAATTTTCTGTCATGCTGTCCTTTACTTGTTTCCTTCTTGTTCATCCCCCTCCAGTTTTTCCCACCTTCAGAGGTCTCTTGCTCTTCTGGGGCTCTGGTGACTGAGCATGGATCCCATTGTCTTACCTAGAACACCAGACTTTTGATATCCATTATAATCCTATTCACCTCCCTCTCCACACCTGAAGATTGAGAAATTTACAAAAGGGAGTGGATTGAAGGAATCTGGAAATCTGGGCTATTGATTTGAGCAGGGGGAAGGTGTTGAATTGGTGGGTACCCTGAGGACCTTCCACCAAGGTGTTGCCACATACTTCTCTCTTTATAAAGGTGTTCTTTATAAAGATGATGTCCTTAATTCCTCTTTGACAGAGATTACTTTTTGGAATTGTTACTTTGTCACTAGCTACGAAAGATTTTTGCAGGCTCATCCACACTCTTTTACTCTGAATTGGTCCGATTAGGAGTGCATGGAATTCATGAGATAACAAGTAGGGATTGTTCAGTTTATTGTATTTAGTGCCCTCAGTACCTCACACATAATAGCATTTAATAAATGAACATGGATAAATGCAGTCAATCAAATCTCATTTAACAAATGAGGAAAAAGACTAGGAAAAGTAAGAGATCTTTTCAAGGTCCTAGAGATAGTAAGTTGCAAAAAGAGGATTCAAAACCAGATTCTCTGATAACAAGATTATTTCTAATACTACTAGCTAAAATTTATGTGTGATGTAAAGTTTGCGAAGCACTTTATGTAATTATCTCAATTGAATTTCACAACAACCCTATAAGGTAGGAATGATTACCCCCATTTTACAAATAAAAGAACTGAGGCTAAAAAAGTTTAAGCAACTTGCCCTGGATCACACAGCTAATAAATGAGGGAGGATTGGATTTAAGGCTGCCAGCATTCAGTCCACCATGCTATCTAGCTACCTCTTTTATTCTATCCTCTGCTACCAGTTGTACACAAAGAATAAGTTTTCTTGGTGTGAAGTCAACACTGATTTGCATGTGATTCACTGGTCCTGACCTTGTAAATACCACCTTTTGCTGGTTCCCTTCCTACCTGCACTTGAGTATCAGTGAGTATTTTGTTAGCTATTAGTGAGCCAGGGTCTCATAGCCAAAGCTTGGGGTGAAGAGTAGGGCAGATCCTAGTCAAGAGAAGAAACAAAGCAGCAAAAACAGTTATCTACAGAAAGGTATGCAGATTATTATAGTAGTAACAAGAATTCCCAGGTGAGAGTGGACTAGGGAGTGGGAGGTCGAGAAGTAGAGAGGAAGGTTCTGGAAGTGTGGTGGCAGTCTGGTGGCAGTTAATCTGAGAAGGCTTCCTGAATGAAGCAGAATGCGCAGATATAGCTGGAAGTGGGAAAAGGTGCATTACTGGAATGCCAGAAGGAGGCAGTTGTGGTATGACAGAAGCTCCCTGACGCCAGGCACTGTTTCAACACGAATAATAGTGATACCTAGCATTTCTTTAGGGGTCTAAGTGCTTTATATATATTTCATTTTATTTTCACAACAACGCTCTAAGGTTGGTGCTCTTCTCCTTTTGCAAATAAAGCTGAGAAGTTAAGTGAGTTGCCCAAGGTCACACAGCCTATAAGTGGTTGTCCTTGTTATTCAAGGAACAGAGCTCTATCCATTTTATATTTTCATTTTTTGCTTTTGAGTCACCAGGGATTAGCACAATGCCTGACACCTAATAGGAAATTAATACGGGCTTTTTGAATGGTATGGCTTCTTAAGCTAAAGCTTTCTTTCTTTCTTTCCTCTCTTTTTAAAAAAAAAAATCCAATTTGATTTTATTTTTAGTTCCACATTGTCTCTTCCCAATTCCTTTCTCCTACAGAGAAAGTAAGAATAAGCAAGTTCATTAAGAACATGTATGTTTAAGCAAAACAAATTCCCATATTGGCCATGTCTATATGTGTTCGTGTGTGTGTGTGTGTGTGTGTGTGTGTGTGTGTGTGTATGTGTGTGTGTGTGTGTGTGTGTGTGGGTGGGTGCCTCAGTCTTCACTCTCAGTCCATTCCCTCACTATCTGGAAAGGAGTTGCCCTTTTCGTCAGGAGTCTTCTGGAACTGTGATTGGTCATTGTATTAATCAAAGTACCTATTTAAACAAAGGTTTTCCAAGGGATGGCTATAGAAGCATTCTTCCAATCAGTCAACAAGCATTTATTAATCAGCTGTTACGTGCCAACCACCAATCCCTGCCCTCCAGGAACTTATATTCCATTGAAGGAGACAACATGCTTATAGATAAGAATGTATGACATAAATGCAAGGTAGGGGCACTAGTAGCTGCTCCTATGATCATGAAAAGCTTCAAAGAGAAGGTGATGTTTAAAGTGATCTTTGAAGGCCACTAGGGATCCTAACAGGAGGAGGTGCAGAGGAGGTACATACCATGAAGAGGGGAATACTTTTTGCAAAGACATGGAGATAAAAGGTAGAGAGGGTAAGGAACAACAAGGAACAATAGTTTGCCTGGACTGAAAAGTTACTTGAATAAGAGAGAAAAAAATAATAAAAGATTAGAAAGATTGGAACCAGATTGTAAAGAGCTTTAAGTGCCAAACAGGAGTTTGTATTTGATCCTAGAAGTAACAGGGAGACACTGGCATTGCGCCAGAAAATAACATGCTCAGACCTGTGCTTTAGGAATATCACTCTGTGAAGTAAGAACAGATCATTGTGCACAGGAACAGAAATGTTGTAATGATGATCAGCTGTGAAAGACTTGGCTACTCTGATCAATACAGTGATCCAAAGCAATTCCAAAGGACTCATGATGGAAAAATGCTATGTCTCTCTAGAGACAGAAATGATGAACTCTTAAGGGCAATTTGAAGCGTACTTTTCCATTTTTTTGCCTTTTTTTTTTGTGATGTGGCTAATATGGAAATACGGTTTACATGATTTCACATGTGTAACTGACATCATTTTGTTTGCCTTCTCAGTGACTGGGAGAGGGATGGGAGGGAGAGAATTTGCAACTCAAAATTTAAAAAGAATAAATTATTTTTTTTAAAAAAGCAGTATTATTTAGTTATCTGTACGGTGGAGGAATTGGAGAAGAGAGATTAAAGGTGGGAACACTAATTAGGAGTCTAGACTGGGGCTGTGATGTAGGATGGAGGGCCTGAGGGAAGGAAGGCAAATGAATAAGCTGACAATATTGCACCATAAACATTCACAGGTGTTAGCAACCACAATTAGGTTTCAGACTCCAACTTGGTAAAGAGGAATCAGAGTTATCTGGTGATTGTATCCCTTGGATTCTTGGAATTGGATTGAACTGGACTCTAGCCTTCACTTTATTTGAATTCAGAAGACATTTAAATAGGTTCCTAGTAGGCATAAGGCACTGGCAGACAAAAACAAAACAGTCACTTGAGGTTCTTATATTCTACTCTCAAGGACACCCAGCTAGAAGAAAAGGGGGAGATGATTTGCCACATTCTTTTTATGGCACCTTTCACTGATAGAAACTCTTCTCCCCCTTAGCAGTACAGTAATTTTTTAAATAATTAAAAAAATTTGTATTTAATAAATGTCAAATAAAATAACCATTTCCACATAGGAATATAAAAAGAAAAATGCAGCTTGCTTTTCTTTCAAAATATATCCTAGATTCAGCACATAACTTTCAAAGCTATCTTGCTTTTCTATGATTCTTTGTGGCTTTTTGTTCTCTTTTACACATTAAAACTGCTTTAGTGACTTTCCTTTTTTCTTTTCTTTTCCTTTTCCCCCTTTATTAGCTACTTTTCCCCTAGCTCCTTTCTTGTTCCCACTCCAAGAAAAACTGAAAACATAAAAACAAAACCCTCTTAGCAAACATGCATAGTTAAATAAAACAAATTCTCATTTTGCTCTCTAAAATAATAAAAGGGATGAATGCAGAGAAACCTGGGAAGACTTGAATAAACCGATAAAAAAAAAGTGAAGAGGGAAGAACCAGGAGAACGCTTTATATAATAACAATGAAATTCAGCAAATTTACCCCCAGGAATTTCTGTTGATCTATCATTCAATCAGATATCTTATCCTTGGCATCCTTCCCCCCAACTCTCCCAATCCCCCACCACAGAGTCTTATATTGGCAGAAAATAAAGAGGAACAGTATTCTCTCTCTTCATCAGTAAGATCCAACTTAATTTTAGGGAAAGTTGTGTTCCCTACTCTCTGTGATCCTGTTTTCCTGATTTCAAGTCCGAAGTTTTATCCTCTGTGTCAACAATTCCTCTCTCTGATCTTTGCCAGCCATCCAATAAATTAAAGATTGGGGCTCAAATAGGGGATGCCTTTGGCTCTTCATCACCTTTTCCACTTTCCTTTGTCAAAAATCAGTCATTCTATCTCTGTTGACCTCATTCTTGGTCCCTAAACATACCCGGGTCTTTGCTGTCCAAAAAACAAACAAGCTAAAAAGATCTCTCAATTTCACTATTCTATTATACTTTCTCTCCTTTCTTCATTATTGAATTCCTCAAAAGAGGAGCCATGTGACTTCAGTGCTTCTGTTTCTTCCCCAAATGCTTACTCTATAACCTCTCACAATCTGTTTTCTGTCCCTACCACTTGAATAAAACTTTGTCTTCCAAGGTTTCATGACCTCCTTACATTTAGATGCCCTAGACTTTGTTTCTCTTCTCAATGTTATATTTGATGCTGTAGACCATTCCTCCTTAATAATTTTTCTCCCTTGGATTCTGTTATGTGATCCATCTTATGGTTCTACTTCTACGCCTCTGACTATTCTTTATTTGTGTTTTACCAGCTTCTCATCTCTCTTTTATCATTCCTCCAAGGTCCTGTTCTCAGCCCTCTTCTCGTCAGACTCGATTTAGTAATGTCCAAAGGCTTCCATTTGTTATGTTTTTATGGATGACTTCAAGCCCTATATTTCTTACCCAATCCCTCAAACTTAGTGTTTGAGCTAAACTTTGAGCTAAAGCTTCCCTTCAAAAATCTGCCTATCGTCCTAACTTCCTCATTACAAAGGCTCTTAACCTTGGGGTCACCTCTGGCTCTTTTCCCTTTTCCAGTCCATCTTATCAGCTGCCAAGTCCAGTCACTTCTACTCTGCCACCTCTCTTCCATCCAATCCTTTCTCTCTACTCCTGCTGTAACCACACTAGTTTAAAGTTGCTTGCCTCTTCATGTATTCAGTGTTTCAGCCAAATAGAACTACTCTCCATTCCCCATTTTGTCCTATCCTTTCTCACCTCTTTGCTTTTTCTCACAGTATCCCCTGTATATGTATTGAATTCTTATCCACACCTTCTGAATTTACTCCCTTCTTAGAAAGCTCAGCTCAGATGGTATCTCCTCCAGAAAGCCCACCCTTAGGTTTCCAGTGATCTCTACCTCTACTAAAAATTTCTGAAAATCTCTCATAGCTTTCTTTCTCTAAACCTCTTCCTTGGTCTTACCTCACTTTCCCTGGTATCCAAGGTATGTGTGTACTTGTCTTCTGCCCCTCTAATTCCCAATAGATTGTAAGCTCTGGGAGCATAAAACTTTTTTTAAAAAATGCTCTTCTGTATGTTCAGCAAAGCTTCTGCAAAGTAGGTATTCAATAAATGTTTATCAGATTGAATTGAATTGGTTATAAGTTAAGGGATGGAATACACCATTTGCTGTCTTCATTCAGGTAGTTTAGTGGGTGAATTATTTACATTTTTGTTATATTTTGATTTCTTCCTTCAGTTTGGTGAGATCCATTGTAGAGGAAATGACTTTCTCTTTACAAGTTCTACTAAAGGAAAGGATAGAGCAAAATTTCATGTTTGTTATAGAATTTAACACATTCTTGTTTCAACAATCCTTCTGAATTCTAATGAGGGTTATGTTGGAGTTGATTGTTACATTATTTGATTGTTAAATTATCAGTGTGAGCATTTATATCTCAGAAATCATCAAACACTACAAATTAGGGCTTCTTCACCACAGTACCCAGCAATTAGAAGGCTTTGCTTTTAGGAGGGGCTTAATAAACACCAAAAAGAAAGAGGAAAGCCCACTGACAAACCTGTAGTTTGTTCTCTCCAGGGAGATTAAACATGTCTCATCTCCCTAACCAGTCAGACAGCAGGGATTAAGTGTGTCCTGGGTATGGAGCCCTATCATGGGAACTATGGGGAGATAGGAAAGGAATTTCTTTAATAGGATGCAATCCCACATGCTGTGGCACATCCAGAGTCAAAACACACAGGAAAGACAAAGAAGTAACACTTGCAAATGAAAAGCAGCCCAGTGATCACCATGTCTCCTCTTTTTTTCCTCTGGTGAATTCCCAAACATCTTTTAAAGCCTAATTTTAATGGCACTGTCTGCCAAGTCTTTGCTGTTCCT
This sequence comes from Potorous gilbertii, assembly GCA_028658325.1. Taxonomy (NCBI): domain Eukaryota; kingdom Metazoa; phylum Chordata; class Mammalia; order Diprotodontia; family Potoroidae; genus Potorous; species Potorous gilbertii. The sequence goes on along the minus strand of CM053771.1, from coordinate 281,439,858 downwards.
CACTCTCTATGTACTCCCCACCTCACGAACCACTTCTCCCTCCAGCTTCACTGTGTACTTGGTTCTATCCCCTCGATAAAGTACTTAAGTAATGTTGAATAGTAGAGTTGTTTGTGCATCTCTGTGTGTCTTAACAGATTACTAGACTGTAAACTACATGAGGGCAGGGACCAAGTCTAATCTATTTTTGTGTCTTCCCTTAGGACTTAGCATGGTGTTCAGCACACAGTAGGTGCTTCAAAAATATTTGATGAATAGATAAATGGAACAAAATGGCTTTCCTACTAAAAGGACCCAGAACTATACTAGGAGACAGGGTGAGGTATGCAACCAAGTAGGAGGAGGCAAGGAGAGATGGATTTGGAGGATTGTAAACAATGCTGTTCTTTTAGGTTTTGAAAGCACCACTGATCTCTCTGAACTACTGGTAACCTCCTGCCCCTTTTAGCTTTGCTGGTTCCCATGGGACAGTCATGTATGTGTCAGCTACCCACAAATACCTGTGTTATCTTGTCTGTGTTATGGTAACTCTCGTTTCAGTGGGGCATAAGGTATAGTAAGTTGTAGGCAGACTTAGCTAAGCTGCAAATAAGCTTAGGAGTGAAATGGCTACCTGTATATTGAACAAAATAGGCACAAATGTAAATATCTAAGTACAAGAAACACTGGGTTGTTTGAAGTCTAGAGATCTGGGTTCAAGTTATTTCTCTGCAATTTGTTAGCTTGTATCAGGGCAAATCACTTGACCTGAACTTCAAGTTTCCCCCTAAGCAAATCCAGGGTAATGTCATTTATACAATCTACTTGTGAACTAGAAAGTACTAGAGAAGACAGTTATAATCTTCAATAAATTCTTACATGGTCAGTCAATAAACATCTATTAAGCAGCTGCTACGTGCCAGGCATTGCTAGGGATACAAAGATAGACAAAAGGCAATCCCTACTCAAGGAACAGGATACAACATGCAAATAACTATGTACAAACAAAATATATAGAAGATAATCAATTGGAGGTAATCTCAGAAGGAGGGCATTCTGAGGGAGAGAGGGAAAGGCTTATTGAAAAAGACAGGGTTTCATCATCTGAGACTTGAAGACAGTTAAGGAAGCCAGGAGGAAGAGATGAAGAAGGGGGGAATTCCAGGCATGGAGGCAGTCAGTGAAAATGCAGACAGGAGATGAAAGGTCTTATGCAATGAACAGTGAGGAGGTTAGTTTCTCTGGAGCAATGAATAAGTGGGATGAGGTGGGTATATGCTGTAAGAAGACTAGACAGGCAGGGGAGATAGGTTAGAGGATTTTATAATAGATCCTGGAGGAGATAGGGAGTCACTGGAGTTTATTGAGTAGGGGAGGATGGCATGATCAGACCTCTAAGATCACTTTGGCAGGTGAGTAGAGGATGGATAAACAGGGAGAGACTTGAGGTGATAGAGTAGTCAGACAGCTGAGTCAGGATGACCTGGATCAAGTCCTGACTCTTCCTCACACTGGCTGTGGCCCAGGGAAGTCACTTAATCATAAAATACTCCATCTCCCAAATCCAGACATTTCCACTGACTATCCCCAATACCTAGAATTCTCTCTCCCCTTTCTCTTCTGTCTCTTGGCTTCCTTTAAGTCCCAGCTAAAAGCTCACCTTCTACAGGATTCCTTTTAATTCAAGGTTCTTCCATAAGTTGATTGTCTCCAGTTTATCTTGTATGTATGTATTTTGTTTGCAGGTACTTTATATCCTCGGAACATAACCCAATGCTTGGCATATAGCAGGTGCTTAATAAATGTTTATTGGGGGTGGTTGACTAACATTAATCTACTTAATTAGTCAACGGTCCCAGGTAACTCTTTTAAACTCTAACAACACCTCCTCAATCCACAGTAGCAGCAGCAGCAGCAGCAGCAGCATCACTACCGCCGCCCTGGGCCAAACAGTTGCTCATAAACACTAGTCATAAACTCCTAACTGGGAGCTCCATGCAGCAAGAAATCACAGGTTCAGCCCTCCTCCCCCCCAAAACTAATAAATTTTTAATTCTCAAATTACCATAAATTTACCAATATTTTATGTTCTGAGACATCTTGAATGAGTGGTATAATAAAGGCTGGGGACCCCTCAAAGGGCAGGAAGTATAACCAAGACATTTTCAGAGGGCTGAGAGAAGTGATCAGAGTACCTCTGAATATACTTGGTCCAAAGGACCTGAGCTATGCATCTTGTTTGTTCCAAAAAACAAATTAGAGCTCTCATAAAACAATCTCAGATATTGTTTTCACCTACCATATTAGCACATGCATTTAGTTTGGTGATCACCAAAAGCCAAGTTAACTTTAGATATATTACTGCAACATGGGAGGATCCTAGGGGATCAGAGGATGATGGAAACCGTCTAGTCCAAGCCCTTTATTTTACAGAGAAAGAAATGGAGATGTAGCAAGGTTAAATTACTTGGTAGATAGAATCCAAATGTTAACCCAGGACCTCAGATTCAGAATCTCTTCCTAGACCAATAGTTCTCAAACTTTTTGGTCTCAGGATCCTGTTATAGTCTTAAAATTTTGGGGGGAATCCCCTTCCCCAAGAGCATTTTTGTGTGGGTTATATCTATCAGTATTTACCATATTAGAAATGAAAACTGATAGATTATAAAATATTTATTAATTCATTAAAAATAATCAGAAGCCCATTACATGCTATTATAAATAACACATTCTGTGAAAAAATAACTGTATCTTCCTAAACAAACAAAAAAAGTGTGACATTGTTTTAAAATTTTTTTGCAAAACTCTTTAACATTTAGCTTAATACAAGATAGCTGGATTCTCGTATCTGCTTCTGCACTAAATCTGTTGTGATATTGTTTTGGTTGAAGAAAATCCAGTCTCACATAGATATGTAGCTGGAAAAGGGAGGATTTTACAAGGCAAAAATTTTCTTAGTACTATTATGAAAATAGCTTTAACCTCGTGAATCTCAGAAAGGATCCTGGGAACTATCAGGATCCTGTAGACCATACCTTGGGAACTGTGGTTCTAGACCAGAGGTTTCAAAATAGTGGTGAATTGTGGCCCCCAACACTTCTCAGTGTGACCTGAACTAGATCAAAATGTGATTGGGAAATATTTAACAAAACAAAAATACATCAGAACATGGGTAATGTTCATTTGTGTTTTTCTCAGTCATTCTGAGACCCACATGAATCCCTATGTACTGTTTAGTGGCTGCATTTCTAGCTGAGTTTGGCACCACTAGTTTAGACTGATACATGGTAATGACTTGCCCAGGGTTACGTGGCTACTCCCTTGGTGGCAAAGGTGGGATGAGAATCCCTGCTTCCTGCCTCTGAGTGCAGTAGTCTTCCACTTCACCATAACTGAGATTTTCAGGATGAAAAACTCAAGTTTCTTTCGTCCTTTTTCATAAGACTAAGCAGATTTTTGAATAGATCTTAGAGATCTTCTAGTCTAGCCTCCTCATTTTACAGGAAACTGAGATCTGAATGGTTAAATGACTTGTTCCACTTGGCAGAGCCTAGATTCAAACTCAAGTCCTCTAACTCCACATCTGGTTCTTCACACCACATCTGGTTCTTCACATTCCTTTCCCTGCTGGGAATTATTATATTATTATGTTTCAAGGGCAAGGTCCCTTACTAAAGAATTTGATTCAAAGAAGACACTTCCTTTAATTAATGTCTTTGTAGGTGTAAATTACTTTTTTTAAACAAAAGATTTTCTTTTAAATTAGGTAGTGGCTAATTGTGATTCTAAAGTATTTACCTTAGTTTCATTGAATATCAGCTTCCCCTGAATTTATATGCTCTTATAAACCAATATACAATTGCATGAAGAGGAAGAGAAAATGGGCTGGCCATGCTGAGGGCAAGGGATAACGGATGGATGACCCAAGTGTAACCTTGGAAATACCAAGAGAAATTGAGTCACCTCCAGCATATTGGGTAGACTCCATGTGGTCCCCTTATGGAAAGATAGAGAAAAGAGATAAAGATCAGGGAGAGGCTGCAGTTTGGACTGAGATCTGGGTTGAGAGATTGCCATCATTAGGAACTCCCAAAACAATAAACCACAATTTCATTTGAGTATTTGCGAGCTATAAGAGCAGAGAAAAAAAAATTAACTTTTTGGTTTGGGGGAAGGAGTCACAGATAATTAAATCTCAGAAATACAATGTTAAGTCAATGGAAAAGAAGGATTTTAATTTCCATAAGTCCAATTACAATAAACATTTCAGGAGCCCAGTTACTGAGTAACATGAAGCATACCTGTATATAAGAACTACCTCTTAGTTCCTATTAGTATATGTCACTGTCAAGTGAGACTTAATTCACGCAAGAAGCTTGAGGCATGGAAACTTCAGTGATCTATAGGTCTTTCCTCCAACAACCCTCATTTGCAAGCTGAGGCTCAAATTCTTCGTTTCCTTCCATTTGGTTACATTAATCTTATTTGGATTACTGTCTTGTCCTATCTTGTGACATACCAGTGGTTCCAACAGACTTGTAAGGCCTCCCCACATTCCTCTCCAGCCCTTTCAGCCACTGGCAAGGGTAACCCATGATTGCCCATTCCTGCCAAAATGATGTGGCTGCTCTGTAAAAAAGAGAAAATGTGCTGTTCATGAGACCAGAGTAGGATATACTGCCTCTTGACACAGCAGATATTATATCCTCAGCAGATTATAATCTTAAAATTGGTATAGAGTTCCTGCATGGGGACAAGAAGGAGAGCCTCACCCATGTTCAATTTAAAATATATTTAGTAAATAATTGTTGAAATAATTAAGATCCTAAGGTCTTACTGTCTATTTTCAGGGTCACAGAACCAGAAAGGAGAGATGACATAATGGACATTGAATAAAATCTAATATATCGTGTGTGACCTTCTAGCCCTCAGCAGAGAGGTAGAGACTATAGATATCTAGGAAGCACTAATATCAAAAGTGGTTTCTGTGTCAGTTAACTTTGTGTAAAATGCTTTTGTTTGTTCTAAGGAGGGGTTTAGTTTGGGGGGAGATTGTACTTGCTGAAGCTTAGCCAACTCCCCTTCCTTCCCCTCTCTGGCCTGAATGATGATTCACACTAACATAGTATTTTAATAACCTTGTGAAATAGGTAGTACAAATATCTCTAAATCTGGGCCCAGAAATGCTAAGTAACCTATTTCCTTGACCAGCATCCCATAGCCAATAAATAGCAAAACTGGACCTAGAATTCATACCTTCTGACTACTTCTTCTGGGAAAGAATGCTGGACTTGGGGACAATCCCACTGGTCAATCCACACACTGTATATACAACCTTTTCAACAATGGGGCCTTGTATCATCTGAAGGCACAGACAAGACAGAGTACATGATGACTAGGGAAAACTGCATAGCAAGTTACCTGATTTTAAATCCGGCATTCAGAGAACTGGGTCAAAGGACTGGAGACCTTGAATAAATAGAACCAGACATTTTGCAGACATTACTCATTCTTATCCCCAGTTGCAAGCAGGTGACAATATTCTAGCAGCTTCCCTCTGGGGAAAAAAAGAGTCCAGCCATTCTTGAGCTCTCTTCTTCTACCCCAAGGCCCAAGCAAGCCATGGCTATCTGGGAGATCATGATATTCTCTATCACTCATCTCTTTTTGCTTCTGTTTATGTGCCACCTGACCCTACCCGCCCACCCACCAAAAGCCTTCTGCCTCTTTCCCTTGAACTTCCTTGCCAAGGGAGTTTAAGATGGAGAAAGATTAGAATGTGAATGGCTCCATTTTTCACAGGTGGAATTGGGGTGTGGAAATGAGAGAAGGGCTAAGAAATATTAAGTCAAAGAATCATAGCATTTTAAAGCTGGAAGGGACTTTAGAGATCATCTGGCCTAATCCCCTTCATGCTGTGAACTAGATTACTGAGGTCCAAAGAAATCAAATGATTGAGTCAAGGGTACACAGATCTCCTGACTCCTAGTGTGTGTGTGTGTGTGTGTGTGTGTGTGTGTGTGTGTGTGTGTGCGCGCGCGTGTGTACACATATTAACAGAGTAGGCAGAATGGGAGATCTGGATTAGAATCCTACCAGATACTTCCTAGTGATATAACTTCAATCAAATTCCTTAACTTGGTTAAGTGAGTTCCAGTTCACTAGGGATAGATAATACTATGTGACCCATCTACCTCACAAGTTGTGAGGGAATCTCTTTGTAAACTTGGACTTACTGTATAAATGTGAGGAATTATGACAACACGCTGCTATTATTCACAAGTCTCTTGACTCCCCAAACCAGTGTGGCTTCCATTATACCTGACTACTATTCATAGGCTCACTCATCCCATCACTTTGCAGAAAAGGAAGTGTAAATCTAACATAGTAAAGTGACTCAGACAAACATCAGTGTCAGGAAACTCAAAATCCTGTGTATGTATCAAGCTACCCTGATTACTGAGATTAATATCAGTTAATCAGTCAGTAAACTCTAATGCTTACTATGCATGTGCCAGGCATACTGCTAAGCAACTGATGATGTAAAGAAAGTAAAAACCCCTGCTCCCCAGGTGTTCATAGTCAGATGGGGGACACAATATACAAACAACTATGTCCAAATACACTACATGCAGGATAAACTGGAAATAATGAACAGGAAAGGCACTGGAATAAAAGGAGATCACCCAATAGCTGCCTGTAGAAGATAGGATTTTAGCTGATAATTTAAGGAATCATAGAGATGGAACTGAGGAGGGAGAGCATTCCAGGTATGAGGCGTGATAGGCAGTGAAAATGCCTGGAGCTGGGAGATGGGTATCTTGTTCAAGGAACAGAAAGGAATCCAGTGTCACTGAAATAAATAGTATTGGGAAGGGGAGTGTAAGGTATAAGAAGACTGAAAAATTAGAGGGTCAGACTGGGAAGTACTGTGAATGCAAAGGGACATTATATTTGATCCTGGATGTAACAAGGAGCCATTGGAATTTATTGAATGAAGGGGAAGGGGTTGATGTGGTCAGATCTGCAATTTAAGGCAAAAACTATTGATCATATATATGAAAGAACCTCTAACTGAGGATAGACACGATAGAACTAGAACAAAGCATAGACTTCTAATTTCTATTCCATTACTCAATGTCATCTGACATTGGCAAGCACTGTAATACTCCTGAGGCCCTGGAAATCAAGTATGGGGTCTAAAAATCATAAGGAGGCAGAAATAGGAGGACAAAAAAATCTCTGTAAGTTATGGGTATCTGGAAATGCAACACTCCAAACGTCTTTCCTTTTTTTCTCTTCTTCCTCAAAATAATTTTAAATAGGAAAGCAATCTTATTCCAACTGTGACCATAACTGCACTGAGCTGTGCAGGAAAGTTAGAGGCAAAGGTAGGCTAGTAAATATTTAACAACTGGCTTTCCAGAAGGGAAAATGCATAGCAGGACACCCATCTAAGTTTAATGTATTTTACTAACATTTTCTCCATCACTTTCTTAGGTCTAAATAATCAATAGTAGATTAATAATTAAAATGAAATAAATTACTTCCTTCCAGGAGTTTACAGACTAACTGGAGAGAGAAGCATTAGGTTCCTGAGAACTCAAGAACAACTTAAAACCAGCATGAAAGTTAGTTCTAGGTAGAGTTGTGGGATCTCTCGATCACTCTCATACATACATATATATATATATATATATATATATATATATATATATATAACATATAATATATATACACACATACATACACATACGTATAATATACATTCTGGGGAGCAAAGAGTTAGGAAGAGATTAAAAAACATCCCTCAAAAATGTCTTGATGTATATACTATAGGGATAGGAAGGTATCTTCCTTTGGTAGGAAGAGAAGAGTTGTATGTAGAAATGCTCAGAGGTTTTTGGGTTTTTTTTAAACTCTCCTAATAACTCAGTTCAATAAAGGGTTACAGGGTGGCTATCCAATGAAAACCATTGTGCTAGCACTTGGGGGAGACACAAGCATAACATAAATCCTGCCCTACAAAAATTTAAATCTGGTCCTTAAAAAATTCCCTTTGAGGCAGGTAAGTGTTGCAGTAGGTAATGCACCTTACCTGGAGTCAAAAGAACCTGAGTTAAAAATCTGTCTCAGATACTTATTATCTGTGTGACCCTAGGAAAGTCACTCAACCATGAGAGTCTCAATTTTGTTTTTACTTTCCTTGATACCTTTTGTATCAAGGAAATGGCTACTTCTGACCCCATGTTGCCTCTCACTTTGGAACTTGCTCAGCTTCTGAACCTCTGCACCCTGAACCATCCCTTTGCCTTCCCTCACTCTCCACCCCCTCCACCATTGGTGAGGGGCCTACATTTTGGGGAGGTACCCAGGCCAGTCAAGCTTCATTCTGCTCCCATGTCTGCCTTAGGTTTTCTAGACTGTGACACCATGCTACTGTCCAGGGTAATTTCCCTCCTCAACCTTTCCTCCCTCTTTCACCCCATTTTGCGTGTTCTCTTTCCTAATTAAGTTCCTTGATGGCAAGTTTGGATTTGTTATTCTCAGTGCTTAGGATAATTCCTGGAATGTAGTAAGTGCCTAATAAATGCTTGCCTTGCCTTCCACCACTTTCATATTCATATATATTTCATATTGAATATTTCATATTCAAATATATCCTTCCCATCTCTCCTACCATGAGAGCAACCCTGGTAATAAAGATCTTAAAAGAGGCAAACAGTTCAGCAAAACCAAATCAACTCAGTTTGACAACATATGCAATCATCCCCAACCTCTGCATTAAAAAGAGGGTGGTGCATTTTCTTAATTCCTTTCCTGGGCAAAGCTTGACCGTTATAAATACATAGTGTTCAGGAATTTTTTTTCCTGTTTACATTGTTGGGGGTATTTTGTATAATGTTTTCCTACTTTTCTTTACTCCAAACTGCATCAGTTTATATGCCTTCCATGCTTCTCTGAAATTCCGAGTTTTCTTATATTCTTTTTGATGCTCTCTTTTTCTAGAATAGTTTGGGATGCCAGGAGAGAGAACTGGAGACTAAAGTAGACTAGACTAGACTGGAGAGTTTATTCACCTAAGTTATCATCTCCTGTTTAGATGGCAGGTGTTACAAAGTTTTAGATTAGAATGTGCACCTGTGTGAATTTTTTATCTCCATCCATTTGTTCTGAGAGAGATGATCAATGAGGAGGGATGCAAGACAAAAAGGCATTTGAGGCCCTGTATAGAGCTAGATATTTATTGAGAGTAATCCTAAAGCAGAGTGGGTGTGTGTATGTGGGTGAAAATAATACCTTGTACATAAATAGTTATAGATAAAAATTTCCAGAATGTCTTAATCATAGTTTGATTTAGTATGCTAATATTTAGCACGTTGGTGTTTTGAAATTGTTTTATTTTTAAAATAGTTATAAAAATAAATGTTTAATAGGTACACAGAGTTAAAATATTCATGATGCTATTCTAATAGTTATATTTCTATAGACAAAGTATAACTGGCTAGGTCATGTGAGTGATTTCTGAGAAATCAGTGACCCACACCAGGGGATAAGTGATTTGTAAAAGTGTTATGTTACCTGACCAAATGACTTGGTGGCAGCCAGCTATAGTGACTAAGATGAGGAATCTTACCTTGTAGAGACGAAACCCTGAACATTCATCTGGAGATAAGTGAAAAGCCTACTCACTCCTACTCACTCAGGAAAATTTACCTTGAGACCCAGTTCAAAATATAAGATCATCGATTTAGAGGTGGAAGAAACCTAAGAGATCATCTAGTCCAGTATTGGTAAAGCATTTAGCATATTACCTGGAACATAGTAGGTATTTAATAAATGTTTGTTTCTTCCTTTTCCTTGCAGATGAGGAAACTGAAGGCTAGAGTGGCACAAGTGACTTTTCTGAGGCTATACAACTAGTGAGTAGCAAAATCAGAATTTGAACCCAGGTGTTCTGACTGTAAATCCAGCATTAAAAAAAAAATACTAAAATAAAATGAGAATCTTAGCTCCTCTTTCTTCTTTTCTTTTCTGACTAACCCAGCTCTTACGAGTGACACACTAGAGACTTAGTGAGTCAGAATATTTTGTGTTTTTATGAGTGTTACTTTCCTATGGCAGCTAGGTGGCACAGTGCATGGATTTCCAGGCTTGGAGTAAGGATAAATGATCTTCCTGAGTTCAGATCTAGCCTCAGACCCTTACTAGTTGTACCAATTTGGCCAAGCCACTTAACCCTGTTTTCCTCAGTTTCCTCACCCATTAAAAGAAGTGGAGAAAGAAATGGCAAATGACGCCAGTATCTTTGCCAAGAAAACCCCAAATGGGGTCACAAAGAATTGGACGTGACTGAAAAAATGACTGAAAATATTCCCAAAACTCCCAGCAGAAAGGATGGAGAATTGGGCAAAAACAATGGAGATTTGGCCTCTTTAGGAATGTTTGTGCGGAGTCCCAGACTTCCCAGACATTCTACAAATAAGGTATAAGTGGTTGTTACTATGTAACATTGAGTCATATTGAGGATGGAGGTACATTTTTTTTTGTGACAAAGATGCTCTTTTTGCAAGGCAGTCAGGGTTAAGTGACTTTGCCTAGGGTCATACAGCTAATAAACTCCAGGTGTCTGAAGCATAGTTGAACTTGGGTCTTCCTGACTCCAGAACCAGTGCTCTATCCATTGCCACCTAGACAAGCAATCTGTCTACTTTGTGAAGTAGAAGAGGGAATGAGCCATGTAATAAACAGTTGATAAAATGGCAACCTCTCCGCTGTCTGCTTTTGTATTTGTTCAAAACGTTGTAGCTTTTGTATCTAGTCTGTCAAACATTTTAATGCCTTAATTTGGGCATAAAGGCAAGGTACGTTCCTAAATTTCATTCCTTTTATTACTAGACTGTGAACCTAATCTTGTCATTTATCCTGTTAATCTGTGCCTTGGGTCACAAAAGGGGAGAAAATATAAATGACTATCCCAGTGCTAGAAAAGAATCAATTATAAAAGTATTTAAGTACCAATTATGTGTCCAGATATTGACTGAGTGCCATAGGGGATGCTAAAGAAAAAATGATACAGTCTCTACTCTTTGGTGGCTGTTATTTTTAAGTTTATATTGATTGATATCTTTTGTTTTTATATCACCTTTATTTCCAAATACATCCCTTCTAGATCTACTACCTAGAGAATCATCACTTGCTTAAAAAATTTTTTAAAGGAGAAAAGAAACAGTTCTGCAAAACATTGAGTAATGGCTGCCACCAGGTCTGACAATAATATATTATGTCCTACCAGAGATGGGGAGCCCATAGCCTCCCACATCTGCAATGAGGGGAAGGAAGCATATTTCTCAACTCTCCTCCCAGGCCAAGCACGATTACGCAGTATTCAGGATACTTTTTGTGGTTCTTTTCATTGATGTAGTTATTGTACATATTGTTTTCTTAAACTCTTCATCAGTTCAGAAGTGTTTTTTAAGACTTTTTGTCAATTTTTAAAAGTCTGTCCATGCCTTTCTAAATTTTTCATATTTATCGTTCTTCAGAGCATGATATTAAGTTGTATTCACACAGCACAATTTGTTTAGCCTTTCCCCAATCAGTGGGTTTCTTCTATGTTTTTGCTTCTTGACTTCTAAAGAAAAAAGGGCTGCTATGAATATTTTGATGTATTGGGGACTTTTTCTGTCCTTGAACATGATACCTAGCAGTGGGTTTTCTGGGCAGATGTTATGGGTATGTTAGTCACATTTTTAAAAGCACAATTCCAAATTATTTTCCAGAATGGTTGGACCATTTCATAGCTCCATCAACAGTATATTAGCTTTCATAATGACTGTTTCCATTTTTGTCATCCTGGCCAATTTATCTGTCTTCTAGTTATTGACAATCTTTGGGAGGAAACAAGGCTTATTATACACATGAAACAATGAAACAACAGTGGAATTTTATATTCAGTTTTATACTAGATATAGCACAGTATCATAGTTGATCAGGAAGGGTGAAAACCCCTACAAAACTGGAACCTTGCCCCATAATTTATCCTTACTCATGAGCTAAGATGCAAAATCCTTGGCCTTTGGCCCTCTTCCCTTCATCCTCCTGGCAAAGGCTGTTTCCAAGCTACCTGTTCTCCTTGAGTCTTCTCCCTTTCATCTACAGAAGTTAGGAGCTGAACTCCTAACTTCTGTTTAGGCTGTCTTCTTTCCCTGCCACCTCTACCTGAGACAGGACAGTCTCCTTTATCATTCCTGCTGCTATGTACTCTTCCTGGGAGTGTCCTGATAAATGCTTAACAATCAGGTCTCCATAAAAAATAAAAGTTTTCATGATACACTTTTAGGTTTAGTCTGTACTATTGACATTTTTCTCCATCACCTTCTTAAGTCTAGACAATAAATAAAACAATAAATCAAGCCCTGATTTGTAGCATTTGCCAATTTCTGAGGTGTGAATTCTTACTTTGAAAATTTAACAACCTAGAAGCTCTAACATACTCCTGCTCACTCATCCCCTAATGAATTAACCATAGGCATGAAAATCTTTGGACTCTTCTCTCCAGCATTTTCCATCTCTCTTTCTGCACTTAATTCTTTCTCTTTCTCTCTCTCTCTCTCTCTCTCTTTCCTTCTCTCTTTTGATGTGCTCATTTCCCCCTATCCTGATTAAAGTCTTCCATTGACTTTAATACTCTCATTCTCCACCAAACTTTGTGAATATGTGGTCAGTATCTTCTGCCTCCATTTCTTCACTCCTCCTTTATATAGGAACTCTATAAAGTTCTTGCATTCTGGCTTTCATCCTGGTCAGTACTGAAACTACAGGCTTGGCCATCACCTTGGTGAGGGTAATGAATCCCTTGACATTTCTTAAAGTTAAAGGGAGCTTATAAAAGTCAGATAGATCAGCCTCCCTCTCGGGGCAGAATGCTTCTAAAAAGTTTCCCTGGTAATCGGGTCATTTTCCTATCCCTAATGTGCTTTGACTTCTATAATATTTGACACTTGAGCCCTTCATTCTTGAAATTCTCCTTGGCACTATCCTGATTTCCTCCTTCCCTGACTTATTTTCTTCTCTCTTCCTCAAACTAGAGATATTTTTGAAGAACTGGTCCTTGATCCAATGGTCTTTTATGCAAATGTGCTTCAAAGAATTAGTAAGTGTTCATGGCTTCAACCTTGTTGATAGTTTGCAAATCTGGCCAGCCCTGACCTCTTTTCTTGCCTGTCTTGGTTTATGTATGACTTATAGCTTTAAGTAAATGTGACTCCTAAATGTGGAATTCTTAGCTATCATGCAGATCTGTGTTCTCCTAACAACAAGGCTCATATGGTATAATCAAAAGAGGTTTTGAGGTCAAAAGATCTGGTTTTGAATTCTGATTCTGTCATTTCTCTTTGGTGATATTAGACTTCTCTAGATGTCAATTCCTTCATCCTCTCAGGGAGCTGGATTAGATGCTTTCAATAAATCATGGGTTCTTAATCTGAGGTTTGGGGATAGATTTCAAAGGGTCCTTGAACTTGGATGGCAAAAAGAAAAAGAAACCTTTGTTTTCATTAACCTCTAACTGGAATTTAGCATTTCCTTGAACAACAAAAGTTTATCAAGCCCCTTTTATATGCAGGGCAACATGTCAAGTTCCAGGGATCCAAATACGAAACCAAAAGCCCCTATCCTCAAGGACCTTCCATTTCTATTAGGGGGAAAGAGCAGTATCCCTTATTATACATGCTATAATCCAGTCAATCTGGTTTGCTGAATCCTTGCTGTCCTTCATACATGGCATTCCACATTCATGCCATGAACATCCCCCCATGCATCTCATCTTTTATGACCAAGATTAGTGGCTAAATTCAGCCTCAGACACCAACTATGTGACCCTGGGCAAGTCACTTAATTTCTGTTTGCCTTAGTTTCCTCATCTGTAAAATGGGAATTTTAGCTCAAGGGTTGCTGTGAATCTCTGTGAATGAAATTATAAAGTGTTCTTAGCATACTGCCTGACATAGAGTAAAATGGTATTATAAATTCTAGCAGTTCTTCTTCTTTTTCTTCTTATTTCTCCCATGAAGACTTCCTTGATTCTCCTCCCTCAGTTTGAAGTAAAGTGATCTCTCCCTCTGCAAATTATCTTAGATCATTTTGTTGGATTCTCTCCTTTATTACCCCTATAATTTTCTACATCCTTATTCATTTAAATATCATAATTTTCCTTTATGACTTTTAAGATCCCTGTGGACATGGACTTAGTGGTTAATTCATTTTTGTATCCCAAGTGTGTGGCATTGAACTCTGCACATATTGTATATTTGTTGAATTAGACTTTTAAGGTCAAAATAAGGCAAAAGGAGGATGTCCAGCGGCAATGAGCTTACTGCCTTCACTCCATGTTTCACCTTTCCTGTGTAATTTTGTTGGGAAATGCAAAGTGGAGATTTATGGTAATCAGAATGTCCTGGACTGCGTCTGACTCTAGCAGTTCAGGTTTGTTATTGGAACAAAATAAACTACTCAAAGGTCCCTCAAAAGTTCACAAAAGGATATTTACTTAGGCATTGCAGAACTTTCAACAAGGAGAGACATTAGGCCCACCTCCACTTAATTCAACTGATCAAGATCCCTTGCCAAAGTCATTCATTGTGATCAATCTTCAAACCCTGCCTAGTGTCCCGGATCGTTTTTTTCTTCTTCCACTTAATAGTAAAGATAGTTTTCAACATTCATTTTTATAAGATTTTGAGTTGCAAATTTTTCTCTCTCTTCCCTACTCTCCCCCAAGATAGCAAGCAGTCAGGTAAATATATTTCCACATTAGTTACGTTGTGAGAGAAGAATCAGAATAAAAGGGAGAACCCATGAAAAAGAAATAAAAAACAAAAAGTGAAAATAGTATGCTTCGAGCTGCATTCAGACTCCATAGTTCTTTCTCTGGATGTGGATAGCATTTTCCATCATGAGTCTTTTGGAATTGTCTTGGGTCATTGCATTGCTGAGAAGAGCTAAGTCTATCGTAACGGATCATCACATAATGTTGCTGTTCCTGTGTACAATGTTATCCTAGTTCTGCTCACTTCACTCAGCATCAGTTCATGTAAGTCCTTCCAGGTTGTTTTGATATTTCCCCCAGGACCATTTCTTGAGGCTGCTTTGCACTGTAGTGATAAAGAAGTAGGGGCAGCTACAGTGGATAGAGTGCCATCCTGGAGTCAGGAAGACTTGAGTTTAAATGTGACCTCAGATACTTACTAGCTGTGTGTAACTCTACATAAGTCACATAACCTTGTTTACCTCAGTTTCCTCATCTGTAACATGAGCTGGGGAGGAATTGCAAAAACTTCAGTATCTTTGCCAAGGAAACCCCAAATGGGTCATGAAGAGTTGGATACAATTGAAAATGACTGAAGTGATGAAGAAGTGAGAGGCCCCTAAGTCCAACCAAGGAAACCCTCAATTCCTTTTAAGGAAAAAATTAGCCTAAGATACTTGGGAGAAGGGGTTAGGGCATTGTTCCTATTACACATAAACCTTAAGCACACCCTTACATAATGTGAAGTCCTTAAGGGAAGGGAATGTTTCTTTTTTGTCTGTATTATCTCATTCCAAGGGCTGAAGAAATCCCCTTAAGCAGCCCAGAATACTGAGGGTCTGTTTTGGGGCCAGCTCCCAGTGCTGTCACCCCTGGCCCAAGCTAACCTTTCATTTCAGAAACAATTTTGGAAACATGTAAATCAAGTTTGGACTGTATGTTGCTGCTTTCTAATTACTCTCTGGTCTCCAGGCTTGTGGTTGGGATGAGCTCCATGGAGCTAGAGTTGATGTTTCCAGAGCTCAGACCACAGGGCTGGTTTTGTGAGAGGGGAATGAACATCTTCTTGCACATCAGGTTGCTAATTAGTTCTGCAAGGGGACGTGCTTTTGTTTGGGATATTTGGAGAGTGGGTCATGCAACTACCTTTCCAGTTTGAATTTAAGGCCATCCATGCCTAGCTGTTTGTAATGTTTCAACCTTGTTATTTGGAAGGCTTTGCTTTGACCAGCCACAGTGTGGGGAGGGAGCTTCATTGCCTTGGGGGATGAAGGAAGGAATCTGATGCTGTCCTACCACTAAAGTCTCCCTAATTCTGTGTGTTTGTTATTTAGGATGGGGGTGGGGAGAGGAGGCAGCCCATCTATAAATGTAAATTTAAGGGAGAAAAAAAAATCCAACTCTGAGGCATGGAGACTTTAGAGAAGGGAAAAGAAATTTGCTTTTGAGAGGAGTTTTCCACTTTTCTACGGGGGAAAAAGTTTACAAAGGAAGAGAAAGTGGGAAGGGAGGATTAAGATTCCTTTATAGAAATGCAAAATAGACTAGACTGGACAATTAGACTGGGTGGTAGGATAAAACTCCGCCCCTCCCCCCAAAATGGGACTGATGTGACCATCCACTTTCTAGGATCATGATTAAGGGCCTATGCCAGGTTAGGAACCTGAGGCCCCAAAGCCACATGTGACCCTCTAAGTCTTCCAGTGAGACTGACCCTTTGACTGAATCTAAACTTAACAAGGGTTCCACGAAGTTTGGATTCAGTCAAAAGACTGAACTTGAGGCTAGAGGGCTACATGTGGCCTTGAGACTTCAGCTTCCCCACCCCCAATCTATGAAAAAGTCAAGCTGTGTCTGCTCTCTAGGATTTTAACCTTAAGTAAGAGTGAGGGTAGGAGGTGGGCAAGATGAAGGGTGGCAATATTCATATACACACACTCACTCAATTCAGATACCTGGTATTCTTGGAGGGGAGAGGGAGGCTTTGAAAGGGTCTGCTTCAGAAGGGGGAAGTTGAGTTGTTTCATGAAGGAAATCCCAGGGATTCCAAGAGAGGAAGTGGGAAAGATGTGCCTTAAGAGCATGAAGGGTAGCCCATGCCAAGGAAGGATGGGAACAAGAGATGATGAGTTAGAATGTAGAAGCGGATTTTTTCTTCCTTCTTTTAGGTACTGATTTGGGTAACAGGACCAAAAGGGTAGAAGGTATATATAGAAGGTATGAATTAGTTTGAAAAAAAATTGATAATGGTTTTTATTTGAAAGCAATCCAGGTTAATTGACTTGCCCAGGGTCACATAACTAGTAAGTGTCTGGGACCACATTTGAACTCAGGTCTTCCTGACTCTAGGGTCAGTGTGCTAGCCACTGGGCCCCAGATAACTGTTTTTCAGTATAATTGTTTTTCTTTGTTTTATTTTATGCACTTAAAAATCTTATTCTGAGAAGAGGCCCATAGGCTTCCTCAGCATGCCAAAGGGATTGGGGATGGGACAAAACCTCTCTTTTAGAAAGAGGCTTTGGAAACATTAAAGATACTTGATTTACCTAGTAGATCAACATTTATTTGGTTCAGTGATGCTTAGGCTCCTTTATCCTTTGACTAAGTTTATCAGTGAAATATTCTGTCCCTTTCAGACTCCATCTATATATTTTGCATATATTATATATCCAACAACTTCCTTGGAAAATGCTCAAATTCAGTGCTCTGCATGTGGTCTCAATAGAAGATCCAGATAATGTGAGGGTAGAAAATAGAGTAATGGTTCTAGACTTCAGGGGGTTCATGAATTTGTTTTTAAAAAAATATTTTGGTAATTGTATTTTAGAATAATAATTAGTTTCCTTTGTAATCTTATATATTTTATTTTGGGGACATTAGGTGGCACAGAGGATAGAAAACAGATCTGGGTTCAGGAATACCTGAGTTCATATCTGGTCTCAAGTACTTGCTAGCTGTGTGACCCTGGGCAAGTCACTTAGCTTGTTTGCCTCAGTTTCCTCATCTGTAAAATGACCTGGAGAACAAATGGCACACCACTCCTTTTCACTCAAAGGTTTAAGCCAATTCAGCTGGTACTAGAGGTTGTTAGGTGATAAAATATGAGATCAGTCTGGAAATATAGGTTATTGTAAAGGACTTCCTTCCTTTCTTTTTCTTCCTTCCTTCCTTCCTTCCTTTCTTTCTTTCTTTCTTTCTTTCTTTCTTTCTTCCTTCCTTCTTTCCTTTCTCTTTCCCTCTCCCTCCCTTCCACTCTGTTTCTTTCTTTCTTCCATCCCACAGTACACTTGAAAATTATTGACTTTTTCTTTTTTACATTAGATTCATTTCTAAATATACCCCAATAACCATTCCATATAACAAAAATTAAAAAGAGAGAGTCATTTAGGAAAATTATCCAACACAGTTTCAGATAGTATTTGCGATATTATATACCCATAGAACTCCACCTTTGCAGAGAAAGGAGGGAGGTGCATTTTCTCCTCTTTTCTATATACAGAATCAAGCTTCTGTATATATAGAGAAAAGGATCCTAGACAGAGTTTTGGGATATACTGACAATTAGGAGGTGGGATAGAAGTGATGGTCTAGGGAAGGGACTTGAAAATGGGACAGATAGAAAGATAACCAGGAGAGAGAAATATCAAGGGAAACAGAGATGAGATGGCATTTAGAAAAAGGAAATGTTCAACAGAATTAAAAGTCAAAGAGAAGGTAAGAAGGCTGAGGACTGAGAAAAGGCCTGATTTAGGAGGAGATCATTTTTTGGATTGTGAGAGCTGAAGGTAGAATATGAGGGGTAGAGAAATGGTTGAAAGACAAATGAGGAAGTGAATGTATCCTTGTAATGTTAATGGGATTTAAGATTTTCCCACCCATTAATAGGTCACATGTGGAGCCAATTAAGGGAAACTTGCTTAGGGGAGGCTTGCTTGTGGGAAGGCTTTCACACCTTTTACTAATTTCTAATTAAGAGCTGAGTCAAGGCTGTGATTCCTTTTGGCTCTGAGAAGTGTATACATACTCTGGGTTGGTGTTTTGCTTTGGAGTAGCTGTATGTTCAGATCCCCAACTGCTCAGATGTAAAGGCTCTCTCAATCCAGGAATGTATATGAAGTGTATAGCAATATTGCTTTGATTCAGCCAGTAGAGTCCTGTCTGTTGGTCTTTATTTCTCTGCTTACGTTTTCTCTATTTGTATTTTCTCTGACATTCAGGGTGCTGACTTTTCCCTTAAACTAGTGAGTGTATTTTAAAAAGTATTGTTGACCCCTCAAACAGCTATCTTTCCTGGTAAAGCAGATCTTAGAACCTGTGCTAGCAGCCAACCCTGGGTATGCCAGGGTGCTTTACTATTACAATCCTGGACTGATTTTTTTTTCAGGAGATCGTCCATGAAATAGAAAAGAGGTAAAGGACAGGAATTTGAGGGGATGGCAAAGTTAATTTAATGAGAGGGTAAATTTGGGCATGTTATGAGTAAGTTAGTATGTAGTGGTGAAATAATCAACAGATGAGAAGATGAAAATTAAAGAAAGATAGGGAAAAGCATGGCAGTCTGCTGGAAGACAAAGAAAGGGATGGACTTAGGGTACTTCTGTGGAAACTAGAGAAAAGGAGAATAGAGTGGAGAAGGAGATATTTAGAGGAATTATAGGGAAAAGAGAGAGCTTGGAATGGTTGGCCTTAATTTTCTCTCTAAAGTATGAAGAATCTTCTGCTGAGAGGGAGGCAGAAGATATTAGTATAGATAGTTTGAAAAGAGAACAGCTTAGAATTACTGCTATGAGGAGAGTCATAAGAAGTCAATCTGGGGAAAGTAAAAGTGTAGCTGTTCAGCAGCGAGGGCCCACTTCAAGCTGGGTAGCACAATTTTGTAATGGATACAAGTCAACAGTTGGGACTTCTGGAGACATTCAATGACTCATGAATAGGATCAGAGAAGACATGGTAAATTCTTGTTGAGTAAATGAATGAATAAATAAGTACAATTTGTAAAGGCTTGAGCTGAGCTAGAATGAAGAGGCAGTGAATTCAAGGGTAGAAAGAGGATGGTCATGACCTTGAGCTTTTACAGCTTTGGTTTCCTTAACTATAAAATAAGAACAATAATAGTTATTATCTCTTTATTGTACTTGCCTCACAAGGTTTGTTAAAAGCATCATGAGTTAACATATGTAAAGCCCTTTGCCAGCCTTAGAACACTATATAAATAATAGCTATTACTATTATTGGAGGACAGCATAAAATTTAAATTAGATAGTATAATTTTATAACTCTTGAGCCAAGTCAAGAGTTGTATTTGGAGGGATGCATCAGGTACTCAGGATTTTTTTCTGACTGTAAAATGATTCTTCTCAAGAGGGAAGGGAAAGTATGAGTATGAATGAGAAGACATGAGGGTAGTTCTCAGGACTGTTGCATAGAGGGAACCATGAGCTAGGTATCAGGATATCTAGATCACAGATGTCCTGCAGGAAAGTTTATTTCCCTTTTCTGAGCTTTGGATTTTTAATATGTAGAATGAAAGAATGTAGAAAAAAATAATACATCTTTGAGATCTCATAAATCTCAGATTTTGTTGTTCTAAAATGTTAAAAAGTCCTTTAAAATGTGTATCAGATGTTTTAAAAATGTTGTAGACATATATTCCTATTAAACATTGAAGCTGCAAGATATGGAATCAAGATTAGCTCTAATTATATAGTATTTGAGATATTATATTCATAAAGCATTTTGGGGAAAATTTTTATAAGTAGGTGGCAACTATGCTCATGAATGATTTAAGGAGTCCAATTATAGGGTACCAGGTCCATAATTATTTTAAACTCCCTAAATTATTTTAAAAGGTTGTAGAAAACTGCTCTATCCAATGGATGCCAATACTCAATGAGTCTAGAACACCAATTGGCAGGAAATTTTTTAAATGGAGTGCCAAGGTTCATTTATTCATTCCCTATCATGAGAACAGAGAAGAATGGGTTTAGGGACAGTGGCTGATGTTTCTGGAGATGGGTTGGGGATAGTTTTCCTTTCATCATTCTTCACTATACCTCAAAAAGCCCTCTTCAATATTAAGTAGCATGACTGGGGATGATCCTGGGGAACTCTGCCTGGGCTTGAACATCATTCTTTGTATTCAGTCACAGAATTTTAGAGCCATAGCATGGAGTGTTTTGTTGTTCAGTCATATCCAAATCTTTGTGATCCCCTTTTTTTGGGGGGGGGGAAATTTCTTGGCAAAGATATTAGAATCTTTTGCCATTTCCTTCTCCAGTGGATTAAGGTGAACAGAGGTTAAGTGACTTGCCCAGAGTCACACATCTAGTGAATGTCTGATGCCAGATTCAAACTGAGATTTTCCTGAGCTCCAGGCTCTACCTCTTACCCCACCTCACTGCCCATAGGGTGGAATACCAGAATCTAAAATCCATAGCCAAGAAACCCATTATAACTGGTATTAAGCCACTCCAGATGAAAAATAAAAATTCATATTTTTGTAACTCTTTATAGTTACAAAGCACTTTATCAACATTGTAATTTGATCCTCATGACAATCTGGGATCAATGACAAGATGTAGATCCCAACCTGTTCGTTCCTGCCCATTTTTTGTGACTCTTGTCTAAACCCTACCCAGCATGCACCAAGGCCTTCCTTGCTTTCTTCTGAGATCCCAAGGAAACCTGTGGAGTCACTTGAATTGTCTACCTATTGATCCTCACCCTTGCCACATGATCAGCTCATCCTCTATTTCCATCATATGTTTCCCAAGGCTATCCTTCATTTGTGTCCTTTTAAGAACTTTCTTGGTCATGTATTGCAGCCTTCTTATACCCACCATGCACCTCTTGATGACTCTCTGCACTATCGGAGTCTTCAGGTACTCCAGAGACTACTGTGTTCCATATCTTATAGCCACATAACCCTATTGTATATGGGATAGATAAGGCTAGTGTTTTTATCCTCACTTTACAGATGAGGAAACTGAGGCTTAACAGAAGAGGAAAGGCTTTCCCAAGGTCGTCTTTGTAATACTGATATGGGTTGACTTGCATTTATGTAGCTTTTCAAGGTTTACAAAGTGTTTTATATATGTAACCTCATTTTATCCTCTCAACAGTCTTGGGAGACAGTGCTGTTATCATCCCCATTTTACAGATGAGGACACAGGACGCATACAGCAGATACGTGACATGACTTGTCAGTATCTGAGGTAGGATTTGAACTTAAGTCTTCCTGACTCAAAACCCAGTGCTCTATCTACTATAATCCCTGAGAGGCTGCCTAGTCCAACAACTTCAATTTACAGATGAGGAAAGTGAGTTAAGTGACTTGCCAACTAGTGAGTGTCTAAGATAGAAGTTAAACTCAGTCTTCCCGACTCCAGGTCTAGGCATTGCAATTCTGAAAAGTTGTATAGTCTAACTGTTTTAATTTCCAGATGAAGAATCCAAAATCAAAGACGTTAAGTGGCTTGCCTAAAGTCTCAGTAGTAGTAAGTCACAGAACCAGAACTTGAAGCGAGGTTTGATTCCAAACCTATCTTTCTTTTCCCACCATATTATTATAAAGTATTGCTGCTTTTTGCTTTTATTTTTATGGTATAATCATTTCTGGATATTGCCTTTCTCTTCAAAATGAACCCTCATTTGTGGGTACATACACACACACACATACACACAAACACACACACACATAATAGCTAAGCAAAACCATCCAAAACAGTGATTTTATTGCACAGTAAATACAACATTCCATGCCCATAGCTGCCCACCTCTCTACCAAAAGGAAGGTGATGGTTCCTTAGCTGCTCTCTGGTGTCCTGGTACTGTTTCCACTACACCATTATAGTGAGTATCTTATCATGATCACAGGAAAAAAGATAGTGTAAAACCTGTATAGACTCAAAGGTTTCTGTCTTCTCTGTGGCCCATACTTTTTTGGCTTAGTTATAAAGAATATATATATATATGAAATGAAAGGGGCAGATAGTGGCACAATGGATAGAGTGCTAGACCTGGAGTCAAAAAGACCTGAGTTCAAATGTGGCATCAGACACTTACTCACTATGTGACTTGGGCAAGTCACTTAAATGTTGCTTGCCTCAGTTTCCTTATCTGTAAAATGAGCTGGAGAAGGAAATGACAAACCATTCCACTGAAATGACTGAACAGGCAAACATATGAAAGTATACTTTTTGGGTGAAATTTTTGATTAAATTGAGTTTCCCTGGCTAGCTACTTGAATTAAACCCTCCCTACTGGGAAACACTGAGCAAGAAGTACTTATTAAGTACCTACTGTGTACTGTGAACTGTCAGGGCTACAAGATGCCATTTTTGCCCTTGAGAAGCTTCTAGTTAGCTAATTGGAGAGGCAATGTATAGAGAACATTAACTATGCAATGAAATCTTTGATGAGTGTCAACTAAAAATAACAAGAAGTTTTTAAATATCTAAAAGTCCTTTTGGGATTTCTGTTTGTTGTTTATTTTTCAGTCATGTTTGACTCTTTGTGACCCCATCTGGGATTTTCTTGGCAGAGATACTGGAGTGGTTTACAATTTGCTTTTTCAGCTCATTTTACAGATAAAGAAACTGAGGCAAACATAGGTTAAGTGACTTGCCCAGAGTCACATGACTAGTAAGTGTCTGAGGCCAACCTTTGAGTTCAGGTCTTCTTGACTCCAGGCTCAGTACTCTATCCACTGGGTCACTTAGCTGAGCATTAAACACCTTCCACCTGCAAGCATTGTGTACTGAGATGTGGGTGCACAAAAACATAAATGAAACAATTACTGCCCTCAGAAACTTACATTCTATTACACCAAGTAATCAAACTACATTTAAGCTGACAATGCCTAGTTATTAAGGTTTTTTGATATCTCCTCTGTCTGTCTCCTATTGCAATTCTTACCCTTTCTCCATTTCTTTCTTTATCTGCCTCTCCCTTCTGTACAATGGTAACAAGAAAATCTCAACTTTTCCTTCTAAAGCCTGGATTTATTAAGGACAGCAGACCTCATGACTGGATGGAGAGAGCATTGACTCTCTAGTCAGAGGATGAGGATTCAATTATCTCTATCAATTCCTATCTGTATAACCTAGGGGCTGCTAGGTGGCACCATAGTGCAGAGGGTTGAGCCTGGAGCAAGGAGGTCTGAATTCAAATTCCAATTAAGACACTTCATTTGTGTGGCCCTGGGCAAGTTATTTAACCCTGTTTGCCTCAGTTTTCTTATCTGTAAAATGTAAGAGCTAGATTAGATGAGGTCTCTGAGGTCCTTTCAAACTCTCAATCTTCGATCCTATGACATGAATTAATTCCATTAGCTCCTTTGGATAGAGGGGCAAGTCCATTTTGACCTGGCTGCAATATAATGTTAGTCATTGACTCCCTGGGCCTGCTGACCCTCACTGACTATCTTGAAACATGATAGTGAGAATTAGGGCTTCAATGATATGAGATTTTTGTAATTCCCAAAAAGATGACAGTGTTATGTTCTCAGACCCACAGGCTATTCTCTAAATGAACTTTGTAGAGGACCATACATTTCACCAGCTGGAATAATTTTCTGTCCTGTTCAACCTTCTCAAGTGAAGAATTTTGCTTTTTAATAGGAAATCTGCATTTCATTGTATAGATGGAACACAATGTTCTTGGCTCAGATCCTCTCCAAAGAAACTGGCTTTTTATCTTATGGCATGTAATAAGGAAACAGATTCTAGCAAATCTATTTCAGACATGGGAGGATGGAGATGTAACAACACCCTGATCAATTCATGTGAAAGGCGTTTCCTCCACTCCCAGGGCAGTGAGCATTGTACAGTGAGAACTTTCCATGTTGAACTTCATTCACAGCCAAGACTTTTTGAGGATGCAACGAACCATGGACAAAAAAAAAAAGGATTTTAGCCAGTCTACAACATACGAATTGGGTATGCAAAGCATTATACCCTATGTGGAAGGAATTCCAGAGAGCCCCAAGATTTGGTTCCTACTCTGAAGCAATATAAGATCATAAAATTTTAGCTGGAAATGATCTTAGATTTTTATATTGAATGTAGCATGTCATTTTATAGTAAGAAAGCTAAAATTCAGAGAAATGAAGTGAACTTTCTTCTGATGGAGAAGGCAGTATATAGGAGGTGTTAGAGTACTAGCTTTTCTTTTTAATTTAACAAAACACATCAGAATTTACCAGATTTGGTGTAGTGCAATGGATAGAATGCTGGAGGCTTAGGACCATATCTTACACTGTCATGTGTGATATGGATGTGGGATTTCATTTCACGCATCTTTCTAAGATTAATTGAGGAAGGCTCCATGCAGGAGTCAGACATAATCTTTGATATAAAGAGAGTATGGAAAGAGACTCAAGAGTGGGAGAAAGTTTGGAGGTCTACCACTTTCCTTACCATATTTATCATTCCCGTTCATACACACTCTACACATTCCATTCCAGTCGAATTAGTCAATTTGCTATTTCCCAAATCTCCTGCCTCCCTCACTTCCCTTCAAGCCCAGATTTAGGGCAACCCATGGAATAAGGCATTTCTTGATCCCCCCCCCGCCGTCAGTTGTTGTAATGATCATTTTCTCCCTCCTGAAGTTACTTTGCATATACTTTGTATATATGTTCTCATATACATTTTTTATCCTTCCTCCTCTCCCAGAAGGATGTAAACTCTGAAAGCAGGAATTGTCTCTTTTTTGTTTTTTATCTCTATCACTTTGCACAGACCTTAGCACATGGTATGAATCTAACAAATCTTTGTGGAATTGAAGAGAGCAGTGAGATAGAGGGCAAAAGCATTGGACCACAAACCAGAGGATCTGAGTTTGTCTTCACTTAGCCACTTATGTGACCATGGATCACTTCAATTCAGTACCAAGTGGTCCTGGGCCAAACCTTAGTTTCTTCATCAGTAAAATGGGCTTCGCCACAAACCTATCCACAGAATAGTTGTAAGGATCAAATGAAATAATGTAGTGAATAGGCTTTGAAAACTGTGATAGGCTGTGAGGTATTGTCATTAAAATCATAGCATCATAGGTTTTGCTCTCCGAGGTCCCCAATGCACACATGCTATGGTGGAGGCTAACTCATTTGTGAAATGGATGGTAGTGGTGAAGGGTAGGGAGAGCAATATGGATTGAGGAGGGAGATGACACTAATAAGAGGGCATGAATCAGAAAAGGCTTCCATTATGAATTATCACTGGACCTGAGCCTTGAAGGGACAGCGGATATTCCAAGGGCCAGTGGTGAGGAGAGAGGAGCATCAGGCCCACATTAGAATGGATATGTGGTTGTCCAATGGAGTGAAGGACAGGATATTATGGTATAGAGAGCCAGGGTTTGAATCTGTAGCACGAAGCAGATAATTTCAAAGAGCAATGGAGACATAGAATATTAAACAAAGAAGAGATCATCTAGTACAACTCCCATATCATCCAGAAGAGAAAACAGAAGCCTAGTGGTTTGGTCAAGATCACGTAATTAGCAACAAAACCAGTAAGCTTGATAGAACACAGTTCTGACTCCTGGATCCACATGTTCATTTGTTGTTGTTCAGTGGTATGAGTTGTGTCCAACTCTTCATGACCCCATTAGGGTTTTTTTTGGCAAAGATACTGGAACAGCTTGACATTTCCTTCTCCAGTGGATTAAGGGAAACGGAGGTAAAGTGACTTGCCCAGGATCATGAAGAGTTGGCCATGACTGACCAACAATAGAAGGTCAAACTATCTTTGGTTCAAATTGATTCTGTACATTTCACATGGAGCCTTGGGGAGACCCTTTGTGTCAAGGAAGGTTTTCCTCGTCACATCAGCAAAAACAACATGTGCCAGACACTGGGCAGGTAAAGACAGAAAATTAAACATCCCTGTACCCTAGGTACAAGGTTTTTTATTAGAGAAAACAGCAAGTACACAAGAAATTAAATATAAAATATTTATAATATAGAGGTAATTCCTAGGGGAAGAGTACTACTCTAGGGAGGAGAGAGGGATTTAGAATAGACTTCCTTTAGGAGATAGCATTTATGTTGAGACTGAGGAGGGCTAGGAGTTCAGTGAGGTAGAGGGGATGGAGAAGGCCATTGCAAGCCTTGGCAACGTAGACCAGAATGGCAGGAATGTAGAACAGTAAACAGGGGTAGAATGTGACCAGCCTGGAAAGGGAGTCTGGGGCAAAGTGCTTTAAAACCCAAGCTGATGAGTTTATATTTTCTCCTAGAAGCAGGAGAGAAACCACTAGGTTTCTTTCTTTTTTAAAAAATTTAATGAATTTGTTTTCAGTTTTCAGAATCACTTGCATAAGTTTTAAATTTTCTCCCTCTCCTCAAGATGACATTCAATTTTATATGAGTTCTACACATACACTCTTATTAAATACACTTTCACATTAGTCATATTGCATAAAAGAATTAAAACGAATGGGAAAAACCATGAGAAAAACCAAACCAAAACAAAACATAACATAACACAGGAGAAAATAGTGTACTTCATTTTGAATTCTGCTTCCATAGTTCTTTCTCTGCATGTGGAAGGCATTTTGCATCAAGAGTCCTTTGGGAATGCTTTAGATCCTTGCATTGCTGGAAAGGTTAAGTCTATTGGAAACAGTCCTCACGTCCTGTGGCTATTATTGTGCATAATGTTCTCCTGGTTCTGCTCATTTCACTCAGCATCAGTTAAGTCTTTCCAGGTTTTTCTGATGTCCTCCTGTTCTTCATTTCTTATAGCATAATAGTTTTCCATTATATTCATATGCCACAACTTGTTCAGCCATTCCCCAGTTGATGAGCATTCCCTCTATTTCCAATTCTTAGTCACCACAAAAAGAGCTGCTATAAATATTTTTGTACATGAACCACTAGGTTTCTTGAGCAGATGAGTGACATGGTGGTGATACCTAAGCTTTGGAAATATCAGTTTGGAAGTAGCGTGGAACTGAACCCAGTTCAGGTTTTGTAGTAGATACACAAGTAACAGTGGTGGGTATACTCATGGTGCAATGCTGAGGAAACTTGAACATTGAAACATACCAGACAGAATTAATTCTAACATGTCAAGGCATAAGGTTTAAAAAGACTGGGGAGATAAGGAGGAGACTTTGGATAATGAAGGATTGGTGTTTCCTAGGGAGGCTAATAGGCTGAGGCAGTGAGTCTTGAGCCTTCATGGAACATTGGAAAGCCAATTGATTTGGGAGTTGAGGACCCAGGTTCACATTCTGGTACTGTCGTTTACTTAATTGTGTAACCTTGAGCAAGTCTGAGTCTCAGTTTCCTCATCTGCCAAATGAAGGTATGGGACTAGATGTCCTCTAAATATTCCTTCCATCTTTAACTTTCTGATAGCTGTGACCAAGCTGTGCTCTGGACTGGGTTTATGGCATTTGGAAGTTGGCATATTTATTTCCATGTTGGACTTCACTTCAGTCTTCCATTGCACCTTTTTCCCCTTGGAAATCTTTTCTTTTATAAGGAGAAAGGGATGAGAAGGACTAGCACAGCACCCTGCACTTTGTAAGTGAAATGGACCGAATTAATAAGTCACAGGCAAAATTAATTGAGAATTTTGAGAGCAACATTTATTAGCCAGGCTGGCAGCTGCCTCATGTAGAGACCCAGAGGAGACAGCCTCGAACTGAGGTGGGTGAGTGCATTTTAAGCATTTCGGCGCTGTTCTGTACAGCCTTGCAGTTTCCACAACAAACAGGGTTCTGACAGAGTAAGAGGGGGGCCTGGCTACTAGGCAAGAACCTCCAAACAGAAAACAGGTGCCAGGAGAGGTACCCAATGAAAGACTGGTTGTCATTCAACATAGAGTAGTTGTCAGGAAGGGGAGGGGGGGGTTACCTGGCAATGGGGGTCTAACATTGTTGGGGGCACTTGTTTAGTCCATGCAAATGGACTAAACAAGAAATGACTGTTAACAATTTATCAGATATTAAACAAAAGGGGAATAACATTTTGACAGGGGCTTGACAACAGAAGGAAACTGTTACTAGGCAAGCTATTCTGCCCAGTAACCTAACAGATATCTCTCGGCCTAGGGGCCCAGGGAGAAATAATGTCCATTTTAGTAAGCACTTTGTAAATGCTTGTCCAATTGAATTGAGTCTTAATCCTGGTTCACCTCCCCTCTTGACAGCCCTCAGTGATAGTTTAAACTCTTACTTGAATCTATGGGATATTGACAGTCACCCTTTCTGTACCTTGATATCTTCATTAGTAAAAATGTATCTGTGACAGGGAAGATTTGACTAGATGACCTTTAACCCCTTCCTATGATCCTCCAACTAAGATGTAAATAAAAAAAATCAAGTTCCAAAACTCATGGGGACTCTAGGCTCTCCTCCCACAATGGGTTCTTTCCTATTGCAATTTCTTAAAAGTTGCTTTTTAAAGGAATTTGGATGCATCTAGATTTGAATACCAGAGCTGCCATTTACTACTTCTGTGACCCTTGGGCAAGTAAGTGCTCTTTGGGCCTCAGTGTCTTCCTATGTAAAAGGTAGAGTTTGTACTTGATGATCTAAATGTTCTTATCCTTTTCATGTCAGGGCCCACTCAGGCAGTTTGGTGAAACTTCTTGAACCCTTTTCAAAATAAGGCTTTTAAATGCATAAAATAAAGCACAGGATTACAAAGGAAGCCAGTTGTATTGAAATACTTAGCCAAGTTATTAGCAAGTATAAAACAAGTTATGGAAAACAAACTATTGAAAACAAGTTCAAGGGCCCCAGGTTAACAACCCCTGCTCTACATCTCTGATCTAGAACTACAATAATGTTGCTAGGCTTATGACTGAAGAGGGAGATTATTTCCATGACTGGATAATGTTTACCATTAGGCTTATCTAGATTTGGGGTTTAAGCTGCTTTGGGGAGAAGGTCCTGTCAGCTGCTGGAATTGAAGCCTGGCTTATTCCATCAGCTTTCTGAAAGGGGAGGGGCTTGATAAGCTGTAAACTGAGAGAAAGAGGAGGAGAAAGTAGAGCATCGTGGTTGGGCAAGAACAGTGGAATGGAAGAGCCTTCGACTTGACATCCAAAGACCCAAGTTGGAATCTTATTGTCTACACCTGGTGTGACTTTGGGGAAGCTGCTTCACCTCTAAACCTCCATTTATTCACCTATGAAATGAGAGGGTCAAGCTCTTATGGGTCATGAACTCTTAAGTCCCATTTTAGCTTCAAGATTCCATTGTAAAGAAGCGTGTTTGACCAACTCTCTCTTCTCCGGACTCTTGTTTTCAAGGGGTGACTCCTTTAATTTAACTTCTTACCTGCTGCTTGAAAAGACAAAATATATTCAGCTTCTGCTGATGACAGTGTTAGCTATTTCCAAGCTTGAAAAGAAAATGGGGGTGGGGTAGGGAGTAGGGTGAAAGAGGAAGGGAGATTATGCCTGGAGAGTGGGCCATTTTTCTTTATTTATTTTTCTTCTCAAAATTTGATAGATTGGAAATATGCAATATGATTACTGGTTCTGGGGATCCCACATATTTATTTTCCCCTTTCACCAAAACTGTGCCTGGATATCAGGTCTTTTTCCAAGATGGGACTTTTTGCTACTGGTACAGTTGCCCCTTATGTCTCAGGCTTAGGTAGAGAGTTAGAATGGAGGCTTTCCCCTTTCATTTCCCTATGTAAAATGTCATTTCCCCTTTCCCTATCTTCCTTGCACTGGGAAACATTCTTCCTGCCCTTCACCTTAAATGCTCTCACCACCCCAGATTCTGAAGGATATTCACTTCTGATGTGTACATGATACATACTGTATTTTTGACCTTTTTTTAATGTCTTGCTTTAATATCTTGTTACTTCCTATTGATACGTTCTTTTCCCATGTCCTCATTTGTGGCGTAGTCTCTTTGAAGATGAGACCTGAGTTTGTACATAGCACCCAGACCATAAATGGTTCCTGTCTTTTTTTTACTATAAGATCATAGACATTTACTATAGAGTCATAGATCGTAGAGCTGGAAAGGTCATAGATCTAGTAAAATCTTCTTTTATACAATAATACTAATACTGATAAAAGCAAATTTGATGTAACACTTAGTGTGTGCCAAGTATTAAGTGTTTTACAATTATTTTGATCCTTGTAACAACCTGACAGGTAGATACTATTAGTTCTAGATCAGTTAAGCTTACAGCTTATCAAGCCCCTCCCCTTTCAGAAAGCTGATGGAATAAGTCAGGCTTCAATTCCAGCAGCTGACAGGACCTTCTCCCCAAAGCAGCTTAAACCCCAAATCTAGATAAGCCTAATGGTAAACATTATCCAGTCATGGAAATAATCTCCCTCTTTAGTCATAAGCCTAGCAACATTATTGTAGTTCTAGATCAGAGATGTAGAGCAGGGGTTGTTAACCTGGGGCCCTTGAACTTGTTTTCCATAGTTTGTTTTCCATAGCTTGTTTTATACTTGCTAATAACTTGGCTAACTATTATTCTTTTCATTTTACAGGTTAGGAAAGTGAGGCAGACGTTACAAGGTTTGTTCAGGGTCATGCAGCTCGTAAGTGTTGGAGGCAGAATTTGAACTCAGGTCTTCCTGACTCCAGACTCAGCCTTCTATCCATTGACTTGCCCAAGGTCATATACTTAAGAGGCAGAATCAAGATTCAGACTCAGGTCCTGTGACTCCAGGTTCAGAGCCCTACCTACTACACGGAACCACCCCTCTGGACTGGGCTAACCCACCTCTTCAGAAAGGTCTTGTTGTATGGCTCTACTTTGCAGATGCATAAACCAAGGCTTAAAGAAGTTAGTGGACTTACCTGAAGTTGAACACCTAGTGTGTGGTACATTGTGAACTATAGTGAAGGTTTCTTGTCTTTTGACCCCATTCCTTTTCAAGGATACCATGCTGTCTCCTTTAAAAAAAGCAATTGAAGAGGATGAAATTGTCATTTTTTTTTTAAAGAAAGAGGATTGAACTCTGAAAAATGAGCACCCACACACTTCCCAGATGTAGTTTAAATGTGTACAGTTTTGGAACTTTGAAAGGGGAAGTAAAAGCAGGAGTCAGAAATTTTCTCTCTACCTCTGCTATTTAAACTATTCATGATAACAGAATATTCACTTGTTGAGGTAAACTTATTTTTTTTTACAAAATTAATTAATTTTTAGTTTTCAACATTCACTCCTATAAAATCTTGAGTTCTGAATTTTCTTCTCCTCCATCTCCTCCCCTCTCCCCAAGATGGAATGCAATCTGATATATGCTCCACATTCATATTAAGCATATTTTCACTTTAGTCATATTGTTAAGAAGAAATTGAACCAATGGGAGAAATCAAGAAGAAACAACAACAATAAAAAAGAAAGAGCAAATAGTCTGCTTCTCTCTGCATTCAGACTCCATAGTTCTTTCTCTGAATGTGGATGGCATTTTCCATCATGAGTCTTTTGGAGTTGTCTTAGAATATTGCATTGCTGAGGAGAGCTAAGTTTATCATAGTTGAGCATCACACAGTGTTGCTATTACTGTGGACAGTGCTCTCCTGGTTCTGCTCACCTCACTCAGCATCAGGTCGTATAAGTCTTTCCAGAAGGTGAACCTCTTTAAAAGTAAGAAAGATGCAAGGAAAAGTAGGGTGATGGAGTCCAGAAAACACTGAATTTGGAAACAAAAAAATCCAAGTTTGGGCACCAGCTCCTCCCCTCACCGAGGACGTGACCTAACAAAAATTCCTGAACTCAAGCCTTAGTTTCTTTGTCTATAAAATAGTAAATGACAGTTGTACTTCATAGGGTTTTTTATGAGGAGAAAATGTGTTTAAATGCAAACTCCTGGAAATGGGAGTTGTTGAAAAGCTATGTCTGTTCTTGTTCGTCTTTATTTTCTGAGAGGACCAGTGACATCACAGGGTGGTACCTTGACTTGTGGGTGAGTTGGATTTAAATGAGGCAGAGTTGCACTCCGGGAATGAGTGGGATGGATGTAGGACCTGGGCAAGAGAGCACAGCTTCCTTGGAACAGGCTGAGCACGTCCACATGAGAGCAGGAACTGACTATTGTCCAGAGGATTACGTTTTTTTACTGCTCCTTCACCTCTGGAACAGGACAAATAGGACAAGTTATTCCTCTCCTTCCTCAATTCTCCTTGTTGCTTTTTAGCCAGCAGGCTCATGCCCTATTGCCCTCCTGAAGAGGAGAACCGCCTAGACAGACTTCTGGTTTTGTCTCTGGCCAGGTATAGGGATAAGTAGCTTGGCTTTATAGAGACAATTCTTAGGGGATGGGAAGGAGAAACCTAGGTGGCTCATGCAGGGAAAAAGAAGAGCCTTTTGAGGAAAAAATTTCCAAGGAGAATATGAGATTAGTTGAGGTTCAATGAATGCCTTTGTTGCTGACTCAAGAAGCATATTTTAAAGGGATAAACTCCCTCTTTTAGAGAAAAGCATCCCAGCTCCGTTTCCATAGTGACATTGTTCAAACAGCCTTAGAAGCCTGAGAATGCCAGGTCCAAGGGATTCCTCAGGAGTTATAATTTTCTCGGAGAGATCCCAGCTATTGTTTGGGACAGAAGACTAGGGTAAGGGTCTTTGAATAGCTTCTTCTCCTTCACATCTCTTACTTGGGGGCTTCTGTGTTATTTTTCTTTCTGGATTGAAGTCGACTTCAGAGGGGATTGTCTACAAAAGAAAAGGAAGTGGTCTTTTTTCAAACCAGTGACAGAGATCCTTTGGAATTCACTTTTCATTCAACTTCCATCTATATGAATGGCTGCTCTGTCCACCACTCAAACCAGGACAAGAGCACCCCTCTGGCTTCAGGTCTCTTACCCTCCAGACAGTTCTAAGTCTGCCAGAGGAACAGCGATAATACTAAAAATAATGGCAACAATGAGCATTTATTTAGTGCTTTAAGGTTTTGTCTATATTTTGCATATCTGGTTGTTGGTTGTTGTTCTTCATTCTCAAAGAATACCATATCTACAGACTCAGGACCACACATACCAGATCACTAGTTCCAATCTTCTTTAGTTCAAAGTTTAAAAGACCTTTTAGGGGCAGCTAGATGGTGCAGTGGATAAAGCACCAGTGCAAGAGTCAGGAGGACCTGAGTTCAAATCTCATCTCAGACACTTAACACTCACTAGCTGACTTTGGGCAAGTCACTTAACCCCAATTGCCTCATCTCCAGTCATCCTGATGAATATCTAGTCACTGGATTCAGATGGTTCAGGGGGAGAAGTGAGGCTGGTGACCTGCACAGCCCCTCCCTCACTCAAAACAGTCAAGTGCAAGTCATGTCATCGTTTCTCTGATGGCATGGTTTTCTTCAGCAATAAAGGACAAACACACCCAAAAGACCTTTTAAAGCAGACAATCCCTTCTTAGAGATAGGTCCCCTGCTATGTTTTATTTTCTGGTCCTCTTACCTAGAGTTATCTGACCTTCTGAATTCCTTTATGCTTTCACATCCAAAACCTTGATTCCTTCCATCCTATATTTTCTGCCTTCCTGATCTGCCTCCCCTTGGATGGCTTCTTTGTGTGTGAATGTTTTAAATTAAATTTTATTTAGAAGTTATCACTAGTTTTTTTCTCTCTTCCTCATCCCCCTTCATTGAGGGGGAAGAAAAGAAGAAAAGCAAAGTCCTTGTAATAAAGTTGCATAGTGAAGCTGAACCAAGACCAATATTGACCATGTCCTCAAATGTGTATCATTGAATGTCTTGAGTCCATCACCTCTCTGTCAGGATTTAGCTAACATGCCTAATCATTGGTCCTTTGGAATCATGGTTAGTCATTGCATCAGAGTAGCTCTTAATTCCTTCAAAATTATTCTTTTTGACAATGTTATTATCACAGTACAATTGTTCTCTTGGTTCAGCTCATGTCACTCTGCACGTAATGTTAATTATGTTAATGAGAGTTAAAGATCTTTCCCACCCATTAACGGACCTGGCCAGTAAGGGAAGTTTGATTAAGGGAGATTTATTTTGTAGGAAGGCCCTTACCTTTCGTTAATTTCTAAAGAGACACCTGTTCTCAAGGGTTGTGATGCCCTCTGGCTCTGAAAAGTGTATATATACTCTGAGGTGAGGTTTTTCTTTGTGGATTACTCACTGAAAGTGTTTGTGTGGCCAGATAAGACCCTGGGTAACTGCTAAGGAGCTTCTTGCCCTGCTTTGAAAACTCAGATATTGGCGATTTTCTCTCTGGTAGTTATATGTATACAATGGTCAGACAGTTGAACCTGTCTGTTAATCTGTGCTGTATGTATTGCTTATGGTCAGGAAGCTATGTCTGTTGATCTTTATTTCTTTGTATTTTCTCTGAAGTTCAGGGTGCTGACTTTTTTCCCTTGAACTAAGTGAATGATATATGTGCTTGATTAAAGTAGATTGTTGACCCCTCAAAAGTTGCTTTTCTTATAGAAAAGCAGATCTAAGAATCTGTGCAGCAGGCCCTCCTGTTTATGCCAGGGTCCTTGCTGTTAGACTGGTAGGAGAAGCCAACCTAAAATGGATGCCGGATCAAAATTCTGATCATGATTCCATGGAGGAAGAAAAGGGCAGGCAGTTTAAAGAGAATGAAGTAGATAGAGACTAATAGTAATAATTAACATTTATCTAGTAGCTTTAAAGCATTTTGTTCTTGTCATGGGTAACAATGTTTGGATCATGAAGCATGGCCAAAACCAGCTTCCTGTGGTTCATTAGTGTCTGACTCTTGGTAGCCTCATTAGAGGTTTTCTTGGCAAACGTACTAGAGTGATTTTCCGTTTCCTTCTCCAGATCATTTTAAGTGAGAAAACTGAGGCAAACTGGTTTAAGTGATTTGTCCAGAGTCACACAACTAGTGACTAGAGGTCAAGTTTGACTCAGGCCCAGTGCTATATCCACTGTGTCATCTAGCTGCTCCCAGAGAGCTAACAAAACAAAACAAAACAAGATAAGTAAGGACATGATAGGAGAACTACCTTCAAGTTCATCGTTAGATTTTGATTAACTGTTCATCTGAGATTAATAAAAGTACTTGCGGGGTTACCTACTAGACAGTAATTTGGTTAATTCAGTTATAGCATTTACTACCTAAGAACCCACAAAGCAGAAACATGAGAATGTTAACATTCTTACCATTACATCTTGGGACCACCTTAGATCTTGACCTTTTCATGCATATTCTCCAGGATGTTCACAGATGTTCTGTATGCTTTTTCCATTTCATTCCTGAGGTGTCAGTATCTCTTCTCTCATCCTTGGGAATAAGTCTCTCTCTTCTTTTCCCAGGTTCACTCTTCCCTCTGTGGTAATAAGCATCTCCCCTCACGCAACCTCTCCTTTCCTTGAGCCTCCTGTTACCTCCTCAAGCGACCCCACTTTTTCTTTCCTTTTCATTGGAACTTTTTCATTAGGGGGCTGATGTGATTGGACCTATGCTTTAGGAATATCATTTTGTCAGCTGACTCACATACAGATTGGAGAGGGGGTAAATGATGCAGGAAGACCAATTAGGTTGCCTCCTAATCCCAGTCCAGGGCCCAAACTTGGCTGGTAGCTATGTGAGTAGAGAAGAGATATGGGGAGGGAGGTGGTGGAAGGAGAGTGGAAAACATATGGCAACTATATACATATTTTATGTATATTACATATATTAGGCACATACATTTTTATATACTACATATATGTGTGTACAATCACACACACATATATATACATACATGAGTATATATATATATATATATATTTATGAGCAGAGAAGAGATTATGGGGAGGGATGTGGTGGAAGGAGAATTGAAAGGACATAGCAACTGGTATACATATTTATGTATATTACATATATTAGATTTGTGTGTAATATACATTACATATTACATATATTACATGTTACATGTATTACATATTTCACATATAATACATATTTGTCTATATACACACATATACACATACACAAGTATGTGTGTGTGAATATGTATGAGTAGAGAGGAGATTATGGAGAGGGATGTGGTAGAAGGAGAATTGAAAGGACATGGCAACTGATATATATATATATATATATATATATATATGTATATGATATATATTAGATATTCACATATATAATACATATGTGTGCATATATATGCACATATATATATGTGTGTGTGTACATGTATGTATCTATGTGTGTATATAAGTATATGAAACTACTTAAGGGCAGGATCAATCAATCAACCAGCCAACATTTATTTAAAGGCTATTGGGTACCTGGTGCACTGTGCATACAAAGACAAGAGTGAAATAATGCTTACCCTCAAAAAGTTCATAGGCTATTTAGGGAGGACAGTATATACATATATAACTACTATATACATATATATACACTATATATATATATATATATATATACTATTATATATATTTCTATACCACTGTGCAAAGTAGAAATAAGGTGATGGGGAAGGTACTACCAAGTAAGGGTAATGAGAAAAGACTTCAAGCAGAAGGTGATGTTTCAGTTGAATTTTGAAGGAAATTAAGAATTCTAAGTGAAGGAGATGACATCTCTTACCATGCACCTTTGACATTTGGTACAAAGACATGGACGTGGAAGATGGAATATGAGGAAAAGTAAGAAGTTCCTCTTTGTGGAATAACTTTGGTTTGACTGAACCACAGTGTGAGCAAAAGGGAATAATGTGTATCTTGTCAGGAAAGGGGACCCTGCCTTATACTTCTTGTCATTCTTTATGACGGTCAGGATATACAGTAGGTGTTCTGTAAATGTTTATTCATGATGTCTATTTGATCATAAACTACTCAAGGTCAGGGGCAAAGTCTTATATCTCAGGTCTATCACTAAAC
Source organism: Potorous gilbertii (assembly GCA_028658325.1). NCBI lineage: Eukaryota > Metazoa > Chordata > Mammalia > Diprotodontia > Potoroidae > Potorous > Potorous gilbertii. The sequence goes on along the minus strand of CM053771.1, from coordinate 281,402,250 downwards.
TGAGGTACTTATTGGGAATTGCCTAGTTTTAGAGATTTTGGAGCATTAGTTAAGTTTCCAGTCATAGTGGATAGAATGTAGGCTAGGAGGCAAGAAGACCTGAAAATCTATCTTGCCACAAAGACTCGTTAACGGGGTGACCTTGATCAAGTCCCTTAACTCCCCTTGACCTCAGTTCTTCATTTGTCCAATGAAGGGGTTGACTTAGATGACCTCACAGGATCCTTGTAGCTCTAAATCTGACATGCCAACAAATATCCATTGAGTATATAATAAATATAATAATGGTATCTGATATTTATGAGAGGCGCTATGGCAGTGAAGAGCTGGTCTTCTAGTCTGGAAGGCCTGGGTTTAAGCGCTGCATCTGGCACACACTGGTCCTCCTACTCCAGGCAAATCTCTTAACTTGGTGCTTTGGGAAGTTCTCTAATCACTCTAGGTTACAGGGTAATAGTTGACCTGCATTAGGAGAGTTTTCCTATTAGGACTTCCCTGAACCAATGAAATCACGGGTCCCCAAAATTAAACAAAACAAACAAATGAAAAAACACGTGGAAAAGAAGTGGCCCCACCATGGAGTTGTCCAGTTGGTCGATAGTCATTTGTTCAACACCAGTACCGTACCCACTGAGGAAGGTTTGCGCTAGCTGTTCCTGAGGAGAATAAAGGACACAGAGGCCCACAGGCCTACAGGAGCTGTGAGTTGCCCAGGACATGTGATCCTCATACATACTCCTCACTGTCATAGTTCTTTAAAATCTGTGTCCATTTTTTCCCATGGATACTTGGTGCATGGGTGGACCCAGTGTTTATGGGGTAAACATTGTGTAATCATTTTCTTGTTTTACAGAAATAAGCTTTTCTGTCAAGAGTTAAGTGATTTGATTGGCTAATTTGTTGATGGGAAGCAAACAGTAGAGACTCATGAGCTAAAGGGTTAGTGGCAGGAGTATAGCCTCACCCACAGTTGTTAATCCTAAGAGAGTAAGTTGTAGCAGCCATCTGTCCCTCTGGGGAAGCCTGCTGTTTGTACTGTGTTTGTGAGTTGGATAAGCAAACTAACTCCAGAGAAAGAGCCTGGAGTGAAGGAATAACCCTTTCCCACATCCTCCTCCATCAAAAAATGCCCTAAAATTCCACCTTTACAAATATTAAAACTTTTTTTTAATACAAATACTCATGGCAAAGTTAACTCTTCCAGGAAAGCCACTTTTTGAATATTAGTGGGAATTAGTTTAAATAGGCATTCCTAACTAGGGGAATCAGTTATCTTGAAAGAATGCAATTGCTTTAGGGGTTTAAGAGAGTTAAGGGGGAAGTGAGGGTAATTTTGGAGGAACAATGCATTGTCCAGCCTGGGCAGGATACTACAATTGGTATAGATGGGAAGTCAGAGGGCTTTGGGTGACTTGGTATAGAGAGGGGAGGTAAGAGCCATCAAAGATCACCTATGTGAGTTTTTTCTAAAACTATGTTTGATCCTGATGATGGTCTCTTGTGGGGTGGTAGGAAAGAACACAGGATTTCCAGGTTTTAGGCCAGAGCTAGAAGAGTAAGTATATACCATGTGGTTTAGCTTGAGGAACGCTAGGAAAACTCATCTCTAAGTCCTACCCCCTTGAAAAAGATCTGCTAAGATTCCATCGTTAAAGATGCATTTCTTTGGGATCTCCTGTAGGTATCAATTGTCCTTTTCAATGACACTCCTTGATTTGCCCCAGGTTGAGCTTAAATCTAGGAGAGAGGAAAGAAGTCCTGATTGCATTGAATACTATCTACCTTTTTGGGAGACAAATTCAGAGTTAGTTTCACCCAACTTGTTGCCAAGGTTCAGCGTCACTTTCTATTTCATCTTCCTTTGATTTATGTGTTCCAGACCTAACAGAACTGCACCTGAGCGTAGGAATTGCATAAATTCCTCAGTGCAGACTCACTGTCTAGCTTCATGGAGCTTAGTTCAATCTAAGGATTTTACCGACGTTTTCATAGGCTCTACACACCCCACACATGCCTCCATCCATTTCCTAATGACTGCCTTTCCTCAAAGTTGAAGGCCCCATCATACAACAAGCATTCATTCAATGAATTCAGCAGTTATTGAGGACCTACTATGTGTCTTTATTGATCATTACAGATATAAACTTTTTTTTAAATTACAAAGACTTGGCCCTCAAATGTCTACTAGGGAGGAAGAAATGTACTCAAATGAGGCATAGGAGATAGATTTTGGGTCAGACCTAATTCAGACCAGTGTCGTGCATAAATTTAATAAAAGTATGCTGAGGTATAGACTCCGAGTGAGATCAGTTTATTAATAGGGACCCATATTGTTCTTAGCAAAGCGGGTCAGACTGGCATCCTCAGTAAAGCCAGCAACCCCAATGAGAAGGCAAGGAGTCTAGGTAGTACTGGAATATTACAGTAGGCCATACTAGGAAAAGTGGGCTGGTATTCAGGTGAAGCTGATTGTGTCTCTCTCTTACAATTATGGAATGTTAATTGTTTTAGGGGACTCTGCTTCCCTTAGTCTTTGCCAGGAGATCCGTACTATCGAGTTGTTTTACCCTTAGAGGAGATCAAATCTCTCCTAACTGCACAAGTATAGGCAAGGACAGGACCATATCTTCTGAGGGATGGTGCAAGGTTAACCTGGCTGAGGCCTGCAGACAATAAGCAGATGTCCCAAGGGCTAAAGGTGTGAGCGATAACAACTTTCCTTTTTAATTATGCTTTTAGACTTGTTTTTGTTGATTAACTCAGGTGGGAAACTACATTCCTGAGTAAGGTGAGTTCAGGCAGATACTAACTCAGTTATAAAAATCAGTACAGCAAAAAATCAATTACATTGCAAAATTAATACAGTAGAAATCAGAGTCATATTAATTCTGATGTTTTCATGCTAGTCAGGTCGGTCTGGTTGCCACAAGTGTCTCTACACTCCAGGTCATTCTCCAGCCACTAAAGTGATTTTTCTAAAGTTCCAACATGTTACTCAAACTACACTGGCTCCTCCGCAATCAAATATAAAATCCTCTGGTCTTCAAAACTCTTTATAACCTACTTCACCAATACCTTTCCAGCTTTCTTACCCTTCCTCTCCCTGATAGTTATTCTTTGATACAGTGGCAACAGCCTTCGTACTATTACACTAACAACTCATCTCCCAATGCCAGGCATTTTCACTGGCTGTCCTTCATGCCTGGAATGTTCTCCCTCCTCATCTCCACCTCCTGACTTCTCTGTCAAATGCCAGCTAAGAGGCTGCCTTTTACAGAAATCCTTTTCCAACCCCTCCTAATTCTTATACTTTTTCCCTGTTAATTATTTCATATTTATCCAGTATATAGTTTATTGGAACACACTTGTTTGCTCATTGTCTCCCCCATAGATGGTAACCTCTCTGAGAGTTGCTCCTTGTCTTTTGCCTTTCTTTGTATCCCTAGCACAGTGCCTAACATGCAGTGGGTGCTTCATAAATACTTTGCTTATTGATTGATTGATTCAAGTGGTTCAGGCTCAGGAATGGAATGAAATTAGATACTAGATCATCTAACACTTAACAAAAAGAAGCTTACTGAGTAGTATCATGGAAAGGATGCTCAGTAGCCCTGGTTCAGGCAGGCACAACGTTCCTTGTTTCCTTACAGAAACACATCTGGTGAGTAGGGTGTGATGGATAAGAAGGATGAGTTGATTCCTACAGCAGTGGGATATGTGTCAAGTATTAGGGGAATTGATTGATGCCTTGTGGCCTGTTTTTATGGTCTAGTTTACTCAGAAGTTCCAGCAACAGTTCCAGCCAAGGACCAATAAAGTCTCTGGCAGTTTCTCTGCTTTTAGGGAAAAACTAACCCAATTTATGAGGCAAGACATGAGGAAATTAGGCAGTCACTGGAATCCCCCAGGCCACTCAAGTCTCAGGGACAGTTGTCTTGCTTTTTAGAGAGAAACCAGTCTAGCCTAAGCGTCAGGGATGCTAGTAGGTACTGCTCTACTACAAGGTAGAAAAAATGTCAGAGGCAAAGAAAAGGTCCAGACAAAGTGCTGTAAGAAAATTTCAAAAAGAAAGCAGGATTGTTCAATGGAAAGTGTACTCAATTAACAGTCAGAAGAACTGAATTCAAATCCTGTCTCAGACACCATGAGTTCAGACAAGTCAGTTAATTCCTTTGGGATTTAGTTTCCTAATATGTTGTAAAATGAAGGAATTAGACAAAATACTTTTTGAGGTTTTTCTAGCTCTACAGAGGAAGATAATTAAATTTATTGACATAATTAACTAGAACTTTTATATCTTTAAATTTTTTTTTAATGTTTAATATGTTCCTTTGTGTTAGTTCCTTGTTTTATACTATTTGGCATTGAACTTACAAGATTTTGATACATACTCTTCAATTCCTCCTCATGAAACCACATTTTATCACACTGGACATTAAGTGTATTTTTTATGAGTGCTTCATTTTTCCAGGTCTACCTTCTATTATAGCCCATAGGTTTTCTTTTTTTTCTTTTTTAATAAATTTATTTAACTTTTTACATTCATTTTCACAAGATTTTGGGTTCCAAAATTTTCTCCCCCTTTGTCCCCTCCCCCCTCTCCAATACACTGGACATTCTAATTACCCATATCACCAATCTGCCCTCCCTTCTATCATCCCTCCCTTCCCTTACCCCATCTTCTCTTTTGTCCTGTAGGGCCAGATAACTTTCTATTTCCCATGACCTCTTTTTCTTATTTCCTAGTAGCAAGAACAATACTCGACAGTTGGTCCTAAAACTTTAAGTTCCAACTTCTCCCCATCCCTCCCTCCCCACCCATTCCCTTTGGGAAGGCAGGCAATTCAATATAGGCCATATCTGTGTAGTTTTGCAAATGACTTCCATAATAG
>CM053771.1:281364092-281396858 GCA_028658325.1 Potorous gilbertii | reverse complement strand
TCTCCTCATTGGCTTTTTGAACCTCTTTTGCCAATTGAGTTAGCCTATTTTTCAAGGTGTTATTTTCTTCAGCATTTTTTTGGGTCTCCTTTATTAAGGTATTGACCTGTTTTTCATGCTTTTCTTGCATCTCTCTCATTTCTTTTCCCAGTTTTTCCTCCACCTGTCTAACTTGATTTTCAAAATCCTTTTTGAGCTCCTCCATGGCCTGAGCCCATTGGATATCTATTTCAGATGTTTGGGATACAGAGGCCTTGACTCCTATGTCTTTACCTGATGGTAAGCATTGTTCTTCCTCGTCAGAGAGGAAGCTTGGAATCATTTTTTCAAGAAAATAACCTTCTATGGCCCCTTTTTTTTCCCCTTGTCTGGACATTTTCCCAGCCAGTTATTTGACTTCTGAGAGTCCTCTCCACTCCTGGCCTAGGTCAGTCCAGCTAGTGCTTGGGGTCTGAGATTCAAATGCTACTCCCCATCCTCAGGGCTTTTGGTGGCAGGCCTGGCTGCTATTCAATGGGAGCTTAATTCCTGGTGCTCAGGTGGGGGCAGGGCTGCCTCCCAGGCTCAGTTCCCTCAGGGGGTTTATGCAGAGACCTTTTGTAATGGAACTGCTGCTGAGCTCCTGCCTGCTCTGGGAGCCTCTGGCCTCCTGCTGCCTCTGCCGCTGCCGCTGCCTCCCGAGGGGGCCTGAGTCCTGGAGACACCCCTCTCCCCTCTCAGCCCGTCTCTCTCACTGTCCTGTGAGTCTGTGGGAGGAAGGACTTTCGTAGCTGCTGGAGATTCCATCCCTGAAGCCTGCTCGGATCTGCTTGCTTCTCTCTGTGCCACGCGGCCGGTGCAGGGCAGGGTTCCACAGGGCAGGGGTGGGCTCCGCTCCTGTCCGGTGCGCGATGGACCTTTGGGATCGGTTTTTCAGGGCTCTCTGGAACGGAAATCTCCTTCACTGTGTTGCTGCCCAGTTTCCACTGTTCCAGAATTTGTTGGGAGTTCTTTTTAGAGGAAATGCATGGGCTGTGGGTTCAGAGCTAGCAAATGTGAGTCTTTTTACTCCGCCATCTTGGCTCCGCCCCTTGAATATATTTCTTTATCTTTTGTGCTATGGTGCAAGATCATGATGTGGTATTTCATCTCCTTTTGGGAATTTCTGTAGTTCTGATGTAGTTTTGCTTTTTAGTAATGTCAATATATTTATCCTAGTTCATCATCTTTAGTATCCATAGGACTTCTAGGCTCAATGGAAGCTAAAAAAAATCATCCAAATATTGGGGTGAGGTATGTGTTTGGATGTTTTAATAGTCTGAAAAGTCTACATCTTACAGGTTCACTCTTACATTTTCTAATAACAATGTTAGTATAACCTTGAATGAAAAAGTAAGCTTTATTAATAAAAGTGACCTTTTCCCCATTTTTAGTACTCCAGTTTGGATTTGTTGCTTGTAGCAAGCATTTTTTCTTTACAGTAATGGTTAGTAGTTTGTTTTTTGTTTTTTTTTTAAACTGGTCCTCTTACTTTTCTTCTAACTTCAAGAATCCTATGCCACATTATAGAAGAATCATTAACTATCCCTGCATCCACCAAGTCCCTTGGAGGACCATTGTTTTCTGGAGACTATTTATACTTTTTTTTGCAAATAATAGTTTATCAATTCTTGCTATACTTTTTTGACTACATTCTTCTTTTTTTCTGTGAAACTGATCCTTATCTTATGGGCTCAGATAATTGGTGAAACACTTCCCCACACCAGCAGTCACTGCAATATCTCTAATAGTCATTGAAATGTACTCTTTAAGAACTAGAACTTAAAAACCACAAAATGAAATATAAGAGAAATCAAATGACAGAGAACTCATTTGTGTTCCTACAGTTAAGGTCAGACATTTTAATTTAGACTACTGTTGATAAATTACACACATATGACCATCATTGTCATCCAACAAAACTATATAAATATTATTGGTTGTTCCAAGTATGGGATCTATGGGCCTCTGGAGTTTGTCTTCAGATTGCTTTCAGCTAGGGGAATCAAAGGGAGATCTCATAGAGGAGGTGGCATCTGAACTGACTTTATAGCAATTCAACAGATGGCATGAATTTCAGGTCTATGAGACTTCTTGTAAAAGGAACTCCGTGTCAAAAATAAAAGTGATGGAGACTTAGTTTTGTTAAAATCCCTTAGTCTGATCTCTTTATAGTCCTGCCACTCAGTGTCTCTCTTTTTGAAAAATGCTTCATGAACTCATCTCCTCTGAGAATCTTTTCCTAATTGAGTCCACCTGATTATAGAGATAAAGGAAGAAAGAAGCACATGTATCTCCCAACCATCAATGATCAGCAGTAAAATTTACCATCATTCTGTTCTCCCTAACTCTTCTGTATAAGCTCTGGGATTGGGATAGGAATAGGGATTGGTACTGGACCTCTGATTTCATTGATAAGGGAAACTCCCAGATAAGAAAACTACAGAGTTTCCTATAGGATAAGTGATCCATCTAAGGTCACACAATCAGAATGTGTCAGAGGTAGGGGTGAGAATATATTATGAGCAAGACAGAATGATAGTAGAGAGTGAGCTGGACTTGAATGTATGAAGAAAGACATGGGTTCAAGTTCTACTTTTTTCCATTGTGTAATGTTTTTATTTATTACTCAGTATTACATTATGCCATTCAATCAGAAATGTACTATTTCAAATCTATTGAGTAAAGGCATATGAATTACACCGCTGAACAATCTATAAATCACAGGCAATACATGTGAACCTGTGACTTTAGAGATCCCCTTTTCTCTTATTTCCATAAATATGAGCATAATTTTTTAAAAAATTTGTTGCAAACAAAATTTTATCAAATTTAAATTAATCATCAAATGTGATCTAAGTACTCTGTAATTATTAACTTTCTGAAATAAAGCCATCATAAAATTAATTTTAAAAGGTTACACTTTAAAATGGAAAGATAAAACAGTTAAGTCCTTTACAATAAAGGTAATAAAACTATTAATTTTTGAGAAAAATCTGATCTACAAACTGATTATTTTTAAGATCTCAATCTATTTTCGCTCTTCATGTTACTAATAACATAATAGCATCTTATTTGCTTCTTTTAGAAAACCTCATTCAATATCCCGAGAAAAATATTCATTTCATTCACTTCATTGTCAGAATGATGTGCATTAAGCATGGAACAGAGCTTAAGATAAGCTTCTCATCACCCAAGGGATTTAAGTAACTGGGCTCTAATAAACATGTTACAGATAATCTCAGCAAGTGCTATGAGGTTAATCCCTCAAGTGAACTTTAAAGCACATCTTCTGATTTTTATTTATTTGCTGTGCATACATGAATCACAATTTCTCTGTCTCTTACTATGGAGTTCTGTTTCTAGTTCTGTGACCCTGAGCTAGTCATATAATAAACCCCTCAGCAAACCTCTCGGTGCTGTATACAAGTGCTTCTTAAACTGTTTAAGAAGCACTGATGGGGTCAAGAGTGGAAAAAGTTGAAGAAGCCCTGCTCTGGACAGCTAACTCACTAAGACTTAGCAGTTGTAGAGAAAGCGCTGGCACTCACTGGGAAGGGAGCTCCCTACACCACTGAAATCATTGGTTCAGTTTTCCATCCCAAAGTAGAGATGAGAAAGTTGTGGAGACTCCCCAGTATGAACAGGGATAAATGGGAACATTATTTTTTCACTTTTTCAACTTCAACGAATACCATTTTGATGTTAGTGACCCCAAATGAAGACTGCAGATGTCTTTTAAATAAATAAACCATTTTATGTCATGAACTAATGTGTCCTATGTGCAAAGAGCCCTGGTGAGGAATGACTACTTGTTTTTTGTTTTGCTGCTTACCAGGTGTGTGACCTTAGCAAAGTCACTTTTTTTCTCTGAGTTTTAGTATAGTTTCTTCTTCAATAAAATGGACAGGTTAGATTAGATGGCCTCTTTGGTCCCTTCCTATTTATCTGATTTTGTAACTATTTGTCAGAATTGGAAAAAAATTTACTTAGGTGCTCATTGTAGGACAGTTGACAATGACATGCTTATAACAATGATGTACTCATTTCCTTCTGTCTGACCTGCTTCTTTCATCAGACTGAGTGTGCCCTTTCAGGGATTATGTATTCCTTGTCAGACTGGGAGCCTCCTGAGGACAGAGTCTGTTTTTGCTTCTTGTACCATTCATTCTAATGTACAGCATAAATGTGTGTCCCATTCATCAGGACTTTTGATAATCTATTTTATTGAATAGTTGTTCCGTCGTGTCTGACTCTTGTGACTCCATTTGGGGTTTTTTTGACAAAGGTGTTGGAATGGTTTTCCATTTCCTTTTCCAGCTCATTTTACAGATGAGGAAACTGAGGCAAACAGGGTTAACTTAAGTCACTTAAGTGACTTACTCAGGGTCCCACAGTGTCTGAGGCCGTATTTGAACTCAAGTCTGCCTGACTCCAGGCCCAGTGCATCTATCTATTGCATCGTCTAGCTGCCCCTTCATGATCAGTTACTAGAGATTGAAGTTATATCGCTGTCAAAAATCTCACTTACCTTCCCCCTGTAAAAACAAAACAAACACAAAAACTAACAAAAAACAGCATTTCATTTTTTCCATTTGGGGAGGACTTTAAGGTTTGCTCTGTGCGTATTCCAAAGGAGGGAGCCTGGGGCCAGATCTAGCTCTCCTGAGGCAGTGCATGCTGGTCCTTTGTCTATGACCAGTAGAGTTTAAAGCTCTACTTACTTCATCCGCACTTGATGGCAGGACCATATGAAATTGATTAGGAATTATGAATCCCTGGCAAAGGCCTTGCTTTTGCCCTTGGGAAAGAGGGAATTCAGTGGGGGAAGGAGATGAAGTTATGCCTTGTTTCAATTGCCTCTCTCTCCTGGGAGCACCTCTCTGATCTCCTGGGGTGTTTGCATTTGGTTTTAGGGATTACAAGGTCTCTGTTCTTCCAAATAGTAAGTATTTTGCCTCTCTATCTCTCAATCTCTGTTCCCAATGAGATGTTTCCTACTAGGGTTGGCTTTCTGTCATGCCCCCCCCCCTTTCCCCACTCTCCTCTAGTCTCACTGTATCCAGCTACAAGATTAATAATCATAGAAATATACAGAGGTCTTCTTGTACACCTAACAAGCCCCTTCCTTTAACTCTCCCAGTTTTTTTACAGTCTTTTCCCCTTCCTGTAGAGCTCTAGGTCCTCCTGGCCAAAGATTTTCCTCTGTGAGGGGGTAAAATGAACACTGACTTGGGAGTTCAGGGGACATCCCTCAGTCTTACTTTTCTTACCTGTGAAATAAGGAGATTATATCTGATAGCCTTTGAATTCCCTCTAGTCATTTTCTCTGTTCACTGTGGAGATGAAAAACTTTAGTTCTTATTTTCTCTATAATAACTCATTAAAAAAATTAAATTCATTCCCTCTTCTATATTCCTATTTAAAGTTTGTAAAGGTAGCTTAGGTTCCTAGTGCTTTACAGATTACAGTGCTGATCTCACAAAGTGACACTATGAAGTAAGTCGTATTAGTACTATTAATTCATCTTCTAGAGCAGGAGAGGCCACATGCTATAGTTAATAGAGGACTGGTCTCAGAAAGAGCTAGCTGTGGGTTCCTGTCCCATCTCTGCCTTGTTGGCTCGCTGAATCAGCTTATTTTCCCTTTCAGTGTTCTAGGTCAGAGGTATTAAACCCAATCCCAAACCAAATAAAATTGTAATTAGGAAATGTTTAACAGAAATAAATAAAAACACAATGCAGTATATAATGCTAATTTGTGGTTTTCTAAGCTAATATACAAGTAACAATTCTATTTGAGTTTGATACTGCTATTCAAAACAACAGACAGTAGTAAATTGCAGAGAAGGTGCTAGCCTTCATTGATAGAGAGCATTTCCTCATAAAGGATTTCCTCACATTAATGAAATCCCAAGTCTAGTCCTAACTCTATTTTATTTTTGTTGTATAATCATTTCATGTCAGACTCTGTGAGCCCATCCAGCTCATTTTATAGATGAGTAAATTGAGGCAAACAGGAATAAGTGACTTGCCCAGGATCTGTCTAAGGCCAGATTTGAACTGGGGAAGATAAAGTCTTCCTGACTCCATCCAGCTGCACCATCTAGCTTCCCTATCTCTATTTTATACCTGATGAAACTGAAGGTCAGAGAACCTCAACGACTTGTCCTGGGTTACACAGGCAATAAAGGGGCCACAAAGAATCAAACATGACTAAAAAGACTCAACCACAAAATGACAGAAACAGGATTTAAGTCCAATTCTTTATTTTTAATTAATTTATTTTTAGTTTTCAACATTCACTTCCATAAAATTTTGAGTTCTAAATTTTCTCTCCCTTCTTCTCCTCCCTCCTCTCCAACGTAGCATGCAATCTGATAGAGGCTCTACTTATACATTCATATTAAACCTATTTTCACACTAGTCATATGGTAAAGAAGAATGAGAATCCATGAGACAAATCAAGAGAAAGAAGAAACGAAACAAAACAGAAAAAGAGCATAGTGCGCTTTGATCTGCATTCAGAATCCATAGTTCTTTTTCTGGATGTGGATAGCCCAGTTCTTCCAAGTCCAGTGATCCTTGACCTATAGCACATGACCTTTTCCTCCTTTGTAGGAGCCTATCTGTAGCCTTAGAAAGTTGCTTGGGGAAATTGAAATGTTAAGTGATCTGTCCAGTTCACACAGTCTAGGTCAGAGGAAGGATTTGAAGCCAAATCTAATTGCCTGAAAGGCCTTCACTCCACCCGCTACATGACTATATGAAGACAACAGTGTCAACGGCCAATGTTGAGGAATCAGATTATACTTCCCAAAGCCCCTTTGTGTATGACTTCATTTGGAGCATTGTCATAGGCATGTGTACAGGGCACACGGGGTATATTCAGGAATACCCTAATATCTCCTCCAAAATGGGTATTTTTAAGGTTTACATAATAAAGTGAAGTTCAGTTGTTAATTTTTAAAAGTTTAGTTGTTTTAATTTTTAATTAATATTAATTAAATAATTTAGTTTTAAATTAAATGGATCAAAATAATATACTTTATGATTAAGTATTCAATAGATGTTCACCTTAAAAATAAAATAAAATTCCCTGGGAACACACCCTAATGAAATGTTTTACACACACACACATAGAAGCAGTTATTTTATCCTTTTTAAATTTTATATCTGAGATGCTCTTTTTTTTTTCCTGCCCAGAACTGGACCCATTCTTAGTGTCCTGGGAACAGCAGTGGTCCCTCCAGCAGCTCCAGTTGTTTTACTCCTACCAGGAAACTACCTTACCGGCCCTTGAGCCTCTGTGGCCCTCCCAGGGTGGTTGCCACAACAAACTGCAGCAGTGACCTTGGTGAGTAGGCACAGCATTTTTGTGCTTGACTTGACCTCTCTTCTCACTCTGCCTCAGGAGAGTCTGGTGAGAGGAGAGGCTGTGAGAGACTCCCCTGGAAGCCTGGAGAGGCCTTTTTATAAACCACCTAGTGCTTCCATGATGAGATACCAATCAGCCTTCAATCCCTGGAAAGGTGGGTGGGTTGAGCAACTTGCTTAGGTTTCGGTTCTCTCCTATGTGTTTTCAGGTCCACGATCCTGGGGCTGACTGATTAGTTGGTGGGAAAAGTCAGGGTGATCTTTCAGTCAGCAGCAATGATTTGAGTGTCTACTAGGTGCTCTGTACCCCACCCTTAGGCTGAGGGCTGTCTTGGACAGTCACTGTACCTACCCCTTCCCTAATACCTCTTCAGTGTTTGCAGTGAGACAGGATTTTATCAGTGTGGGTCCTATTCCTACCACTGACCTAGATTTCCACCCTTCTGTGTTTGGGTAGATGATTTAATGAGTTGCTCTGGGCCAAGAAAATTCCTTACCTGGTGGGTCTTTTAACAATGACCTAATCTGGCCTTTTATACAATTATGTTTTATTTCTCTTTAAATAACAAAAATCTATTTTCTCTCCCTTTTACTTCCCCTTCATACTGAAAAAAACTTTTAAAAAAAAAGAAATCAAAACCCTTGTAACAATACATATAATCAAGTAAAACAAATTCTCATACTATGTACTCTCAGAATAAAGGGTTACTTTCAAAGTCTGATATGATATTGAAGGAGAACTATATTATAAAGTCCCCCTTTAAAACGAGGTCCCAAACACATCTTCCCAAAACACATTTCCTAAAACATGTCAAAAGACAGACAATTCATAATTCACTTCTGCATTCGAGCATGCTTTGAGCTTGGAATAGAATTTTATATTTTAAAATACTATAACTTTTTTTTTAAAAAAAGAAGTATAACAGGGGCATTGAGGTAATATAGTGGATAGATGGAGTCAGTTTGACCTGAGTTCTAACGTGGCCTCACACACTTACTAGCTCTGTGACCCTGGACAAGTCACTGAGTCCTGATTGTCTCAAAAAAAAAAAGGCTTTGTTTTTGTTTTTTAGTGATTAATATTTCTCTTAAATATTTTTATTTTTTAGTATCTTAAAAATTTTCAGTTTCAAATTCTCTCCCTCTCACCAGTCCCAATCCTTCCCCTGCAGCATGGAATTTTTTTTTATTTTATTAATTTTATTTATTTTTAGTGTTCTACAATTACTACCATGTAACTGATTTTTTTTCCCCACTACCTAGCCCATACCTCCTCCCTTTCTCCCCAAGACAGCATACAATTCTTTGTAGGAACTACACATACATTCCTATTAAATACATTTTCACTATAGTCATGCTATGTAGAAGAACTAAAATGAATGGGAGAAATCATATAACAAAGCAAAACATAATACACACACAAAAAAATGATCTGCTACATTCTGTGACTGACTTCCATAGTTCTTTCTCTGAATGTGGAGGGCATTTTGCCTTAGAAGACCATTGGGAAATTTTTTTTAAGTTCTTGCATTGCAATGAAGTTCCAAGTCTACCAGAAAAAACTCTCGCATACTGTGGTCACTGCTGTGCACAAAGTTCTCCTGCTTCTGCTCCTTTCACTCAGCATCAGATCATATAAGTCCTTCCAGGCCTCTCTGAAGTGTTCTTGTTCATCATTTCTTATAGTGTAATAGTATTCCATTACATTCATATGTCATAATTTATTCAGCCATTCCCCACAACTGATGGGCATAAAAAAAAAGTTTTAAAAAAAAGAAATGTAATTAAAATGGTCAGTTTAGTTTCCATGTGTCAGTCCAAATAACTTCCTTCACTTATGCAACAAACTTTACTAACTCTTTTATTGGAGTGGATGCAGCTAGCTACTTGAAATGAGAATTTTGCATAATTTTGAGTCATTATAGTGAATAAAAGAAAGTTGTCCTCTTGATGAGATATTTATATGAGCATAGCAGCGTTCAAATGCCTAGATAACAATAAAACTTGACATTTTTCAAAATGTTGGTGATGTTTTGGGTTTTCATAAGATGACAGATTTATATTTGGAAAGGACCTTAGAAGACTTCAAGTCAATTTCCTCGTTTTTCAGATAAGAAAACTGAGGCTCCAAGAGGTTAAAGGAATTGTCCAGTATCACACAGTCAATCATCTTAGGCAGGATTTGAACCTAGGTCTTCCTGACTCCAAATCCAGTATACCATTACACTGCATGTACCTGCACACATATGTATGCTTTATTTTTGGTGATACCACTTGACTGTTTTTAAACTGGTAGGGGTTGTAATATGAGAGGACTCAAGTCTGCCACTGGGTGGAGACAGACCTGGGAGTGTTTAATATTTGCTTTGTTAATTACCATATCTAAACAAAAAGCTAAATGAACATATGGTCCTTCAAAAATCATATGGGGCTGATTCAAACAGTTTTCCTAAGTTGTAAGAGCTGAAGTTTTTATAAAGCAATGCATTAGACTTCAGTTCCCAGCCCCTGCCCTAGGGTCAGAGCTTTGTAGCTTTATATCTGCCAACCATTCAAGGATAAACAACTATGAATACTTCCTACCAAGATGACCATAGAGGGAGAGGGAATTAAACGCCAAAACGTGGCCAACAAAATATTTTGAAATATATGTCAAATTGCATTAACAGTTTCTGATTTTTATATTCAGATGCAATTATAACAGAATTGGAAATGACAAAACATTCCCTTTTTTTGAATCCTTTCCTTTATATACAACACCCTTACTACCGCTGGTTCCTGTTTACTTGTTCAGTTGTTTCAGTTGTGTCGATCTGACCCTGTTTGGAGTTTTCTTGGCAAAGGTACTGGAGTAGTTTGTTATTTCTTTCTCCAGCTTATTTTACATATGAGGACACTGAGGCAAACAGGGTTAAGTGAATTGCCAGGGTCATGTAACTATTAAGCATCTGAGGCCAGATTTGAACTCCAGGTCTGACTTTGTCCATTGTGCCACCTAGTGCCCCAAGCATGTGCTAGTGATTTACTGTACGAGAGATTTTATAAAAATGAAAAACAATTAGTTGCACTTCTTATGTACAATCTAATAGTTGGATATCAGTTTAACAATGGTTGACCCAGAATTCCCTTCTGACTTGTTAAAATAGAATTCTATCTGAAAATATAGTACTATCGGTCATCAGTTTGTGATGTCAACTAGGTCTCTGTCAGTTCCACACATAATATCCATTAATAACATACCATAAAAATGAAGGGAAATTCTGTTACTTTGCTTCCTCATTTACCCTGAGTAAAGGTCCCTCAGTTTCCATCCTTCCTCTGTCTTCCTAGTGTTTCTCTCTGAAGTTGTTAACTCCTAGCCAGGATTGCCGCTCAGCGTCCTTGGGCTGGCAGAAGGTAGAAATAAGGTGATCCAGAGAGAAAGAAGTATCAGACTAAGGGAGACTATTGCCTGTGACCTCTAAAATGTTGGGAATAATTTTCTTCTCTGGTTGATAAACTGTCTTTGAAACAGTTCCAAATGAAAGAGTGTCAAGAATATTTTGACCTATGGAAGGACTTTTTAGATAAGTATTTACTCTCCCAAGGAGATGACTTCAAAAGACAGAATTTAATTGGCTGCAAAAGAGCAGACATGGAGGTACAAATCTGTAATCTCAACTACTGGAGAGGCTGGTGGGTGTCCTGAGCTTGGGAATTCTGAGTTGTAGTGGACTAAAGAGAGTAAGCATCTGCACTGCAATTACTGTGAGTAAGCCCCAAGGAGAAGGGGCCACCATATTGCCAAAGGAGGGGTGAATTGGCCCTAGATCAGAAATGAGCAGGTCAGAACTCTCACACTGATCATCAGTGGGACTGGATCTATGCGTAGCCTTTGTACTTCCAACCTTGGTGAGATAGAGAAAGCCAATGTTTAAATAAAATCAGTGTTGTGAGTTCAGGACCACGATGAGTGAATGAATAAGATAGCATTTATGAAGTGTTTACTATGTACCAAATACTTTGCTAAGTCCTGAGGATACAAATATAAGACAGTAGACAGTCTCTGCCCACAAGGAGCTTACATTCTAATGGAGAAAGATAATACAGTTGAAGTGAGGCAATATGACATGGAGATGTCTAGGAAATGATGTGGTGGGTCTGGGTCAGGACAAAGGTGAAAATGAAATCTCATTCATCAGAACCCAAAGTCCCAGATTTGTGTTATTCATTTCCAGTGGGAAGAGGAAGCTGCAGTGCAAAGGATATATCTTGGATATGACTGGAAAGTGGAATGTATAATCATACTGTCAAATCCCCAAATTCATGAATACTTAGCCATAATATCCAGTCCTGAAAGTCTGGAGAGTGACTGATAAGTGGAAAATGCAGTGTAGTCTATTACCATAAGGAAATGTAGAGCTTGTGGCTAAGAGAGAAAACTTGATTTTGTGGATTTGATATCAAACTCATGGCTTTGTGCCTTTTCAGTTTTGAGTATGGCCAGGATTCAAGTCAGACTCATAAAGTTTTTTGACATTGTGAAGCAACAGCTTGTTGAGGGATCAAAGGAAGAAATTTTATGCAAATAAGGGCTGGTTTATGAATTTTAAAGACAGATTCATGACTTATATAGCATCAGGGCACAAGGTGAAGCTGTTAATACTGAAAAGAAAGTGACTCTAAAAAGCTTTTTATTTCTGTTCAAAGAAACAGAAGCAACAGAAGCAACAACCACTTTATCTCTAAATTCCAGAACTTGCAACAAGGAAATTCTCAGGGAGAAAAAGAAGCAGTGCCCTTCAGGAGTGTGACTTGTCATCCCTTAACCATTATTTCCATCAAATAATCCTGTGTCCCTCAAAATTTGTTCAAAGATTCCTATACAAATAATTCCATGACTCTGATGAAAACATATCTTTACCTTCTGATTTATCACAGAAAAAGTAAGATAGGAATAATTTTTAAAATTAAGAAAAATGTTGAATCATATACTCTGACTTATTTTTTTTGTCAAAAACTGTGAATTCTTCAAGAATATTAATTTCCAATGTGAAAATCCCTTCCATTGATGAAACTCCTTTGTAATTTAGTCTTAGACAATGGTCTGCGGTACTGAGAATATAACTGACTTGTCCATGTTGACACAACTAGTGTGTGATTTGGACTGATGTCTTTCTGACTCCAATATTGGTTTGCTATATAATACGATATGGTACTTTTTCTAAGTACATGGTATCCCCAAACTCTTTTTTTTATACTGTTTTTCCCCAATTAAATGTAAAAACAATTTCTAACATTTGAGGGGTTTTTTTTTAAGTTTTGAGTTTCAAATTTTCTTCTTCTCTCTTTCCCCTCCCTCCTCCCTCAGAAGTTAAGCAATTTGATATAGGTTATATTTGTGTAATTGTAAAACATTTCCATATTAGTCATTTTACACAAGAAGACTCAAAAAACAGAAAGAAAGTGAAAAACAGCATTCTTCAGTCTGTATTCAGACAACATCAGTTCTTTCTTTGGAGGCAGATGGCATTTTACATCAGGAGTGCTTTGGAATTGTTCTGGATCATTGTATTACTGAGAATGATGAAGTCATTTACTTCAACACTGTACAATATTGCTTTTACTATGTACAGTGTTTTTCTGGTTCTACTCATGTCACTGTGTCAACACATAAGTCTTTCCATATCCTAAAACTCTTTTTAATTTTTTATTTTAATTTTTTTTAATTCAACATTCATTTCCACAAGATTTTGAGTTCCAGATTTTCTGTCCTCTCCTCAACACAAAACACCGTGCATTCTGATTATCCCTTCCCCTATCTGCCCTTCCTTTTATCTCATCCCTCCCTTCTCTTTTCCCCATCTTCTCCCATTCCTTGTGCAGCAAGATAGAAATCTATCCTCCATTACCTGTATTTCTTATTTTCCAGTTGCATGCAAAAATTCTCAACATTCGTTCCTAAAACTTTTAGTTCCAACTTCTCTCCTTTCCTCCCTCCTCACCTATCCCCACTGAGAAGGCAAGCAATTCAATATAGGTTTTATATGTGTAGTTTTGCAAAAGACTTCCATAATAGTCATGTTGTGAAAAGTCATGGAAAAGTCAGGGAAAGTCATGTTCCCTCCATCCTATCCTGCCCCCATTTATTCTATTCTATTTATTCTATTATTTATTTATTATTTATTCTATTCTATTCTATTCTCTTTTGACCTTCTCTCTCCCCAAAAGTGTGTTCTTCTAATTGTTCCCTTCTCCCACTTGCTCTCCCTTCTATCATCCCTCCCCACCCCACTTATCCCTTCTACCATACTTTCCTGTAGTGTAAGGTAGATTTTCATATCAAATTGAGTGTGAATGTTATTCCTTCCTTAAGCCAAATGTGATGAGAGTAAGTTTCACTTTTTCCCTCTCACCCCCCCTTCCCCTGCCCCATTCCATTTCTCCCTTTCTCCTCTCAATATATTCCCCTCTCACCCTTTAATTTTATTTTTTTACTTATTATCCCTTCCTATTCAACTCACCATGTGCCCTTTGTATGTGTGTGTGTGTGTGTGTGTGTGTGTGTATGTGTGTGTGTGTGTGTTTATAATCCCTCCAACTACTCAAATACTGAGAAAAGTTTGAAAAGTTACAAATACTATCTTTCCATGTAGGATTGGAAACAGTTCAACTTTAGTAAGGCCCTTATGATTTCTCTTTCCTGTTTAACTTTTCATGCTTCTCTTGAATCTTGTGTTTGAAAGCCAGATTTTCTATTCAGCTCTGGTCTTTTCATCAAGAATTCTTGAAAGTCCTCCATTTCATTGAATGACCATTTTTGCCTGAAGTATTATACTCAGTTTTGCTGGGTAGGTGATTCTTGGTTTTAATCCTAGTTCCTTTGACTTCTGGAATATCATATTGCATGTCCTTCGATCCCTTAATATAGAAGCTGGTAGATCTTGTGTTATCCTGATTGTATTTCCACAATACTCAAATCAATACTCAAATTGTTTCTTTCTAACTGCTTGCAGTATTTTCTCCTTGACCTAGTAACTCTGGAATTTGGCTACAATATTCCTAGGAGTTTTTGTATTTGGATCTCTTTCAGGTGGTGATCAGTGGATTCTTTCAATATTTATTTTGCCCTCTGGTTCTAGAATATCAGGGCAGTTTTCCTTGATTATTTCTTGAAAGATGATGTATAGGCTCTTTTTTTGATCATGGCTTTCAGGTAGTCCCATAATTTTTCAGTTGTCTCTCCTGGATCTATTTCCCAGGTCAGTTGTTTTTCCAATGAGATATTTCACATTATCTTTAATTTTTTCATTCTTTTGGTTTTGTTTTGTAATTTCTTGGTTTCTCATAAAGTCATTAGCTTCCATCTGCTCTGTTCTAATTTTTAAAAAAACTATTTTCTTCAGTGAGCTTTTGAACCTCCTTTTCTGTTTGACTAATTCTGCTTTTGAAAGCATTCTTCTCCTCATTGGTTTTTTGGGTCTCTTATGCAATTGGCATTAGTCTATTTTCAAAGGTGTTATTTTCTTCAGCATTTTTTGGAATCTCCTTTAGCAAGCTATTGACTCGCTTTTCATGATTTTCCTGCATCACTCTTAATTCTCTTCCCAATTTTTCCTCCACCTTTCTTACTTGATTTTCAAAATCCCTTTTGAGCTCTTCCATGGCCTAAGACCATTGCATATTTATTTTGGAGGTTTTGGATACAGAAGTCTTGACTTTTATATCTTTCTCTGATGGTATACATTGTTCTTCCTCATCTGAAAGGATGGAAGAAAATACCTGTATTGTTCACCAAGAAAATAACCTTCTATAGTCTTATTTTTTTCCTTTTTGGGGGGCATTTTCTCAGCCAGTTACTTGACTTTTGAGTTCTTTGTTAAGAGGAGGGTATACTCTAAGGAGCTATAAGTTCGCAGGTCCTCTAATGTGACACAATCAAGGAAGAGAAACCTGCACTCTGGTTTGGGAGCAACCACCAGCTTTTCTGCCTAGGATCTGTCTGCTGGTAAAATTCACTTTCCAGAGCCTCCACCAGCCAGTGCTCCTCCTCAGCCCAGGGCTGCCACTGAGGACTGAGACCCAGATCAGCAACTCGATTTCCCCAGGGTCTTTAGGCTGAGTGCTCCAAAAATGGACGCTGCTGCCTCCTGGGACTGCGGCTAGGGGAGGACCCTGCTCCCTTCTCACCTAAGTGAAAGAGCTTTCTCCTTCACCTTTAAGGCTGTCTTTGTTGTTTGTGGGTTTAGAAATCTGGAAACCACAGCTGCTGAAGCCTGCCCTGGTCCTGTCCAAATCGTACCACATAGCCAAGGCTGGGCAGCATTCCATGTGCTGCACTCCACTCCAAGACTGGTACAATACCTTTCCTGACAGTCTTCCAGGCTACCTTGGGCTAGAAATCTCTTTCTCTTTGTAGTTTTGTGGCTTCTGCTACTCAAGAATTTGTTTAGAGTCATTTTTTACAGATATTTTATGGGTTGTGGGAGGAAAGCTTCTACAGGTCCACCCTTCTACTCTGCCATCCTGGCTTCTCCCCCCCCCCATCATATCCTGAAACTCTTAAGCAAAAACTGACCCTAAAACTTTGGGGACACCCAACGCACATAATGCTTATATTCTCTTAGAAGGATACAACATATACACAGGTAAGTAAATACCTGACAATGTGAGGCAAGAGAGAATATTTTTTAAAAAACTGCTTCTTAGATGAGAAAAGACTCCTTGAAGGTGATAATATCTGAGCTGTACCTTGAGGGAAGTGAAGGATTCTAAGAGGCAGAAGTAGAGAGAAGTGTTGGCTTATGTGAAGGTGCAGAGTTTGGAGAGGGAATGATGAATCAGGGAAATAACTATTAGATTAGTTTGGCAGAACTATAGAATTAGTGACGAAGAGTAATATGAAATAAATATGGAAAGATATATGCGAGTCAGACTGTTGAGGGCTTTAAATGCCAAGATGAGGAGTTTATTTTATCATAAGGACAATAGGAAGTCATTGAAAGTTTTTTGAGCAAGGGAGTTGTAGACCTGTATTTTCAGAATATTAATTTGTCGACTGTGTAGAGGATGGACTGGCAATGGGTGAGATTGAAAGTAGGGAGAATCACAGAATTTGAGGGCTGGAAGGGACCTGATCGGTCATCTACCCCTAGTCCACCTCATATTTGAAAAGAAACCTCCTTATAACAGATGGACAAGTGACTATCTAGATTTTGCTGAAAACTCCAAGGAGAAAGAAACAACCACATTTTAAGGCAGCCCATTTCATTTTTGGAGAGCTCTAATTTTTAAGAATTTTTTTTTTCTGAGCCTAAATTGGCCTATTAATTGCATCCATGGATACCTCCTGGTTTTGCCCTCTAGAGGCAAGCAGAGCAAATCTAATCTTTCCTCTACATTATAATCTTTCAAAATTTGAAGACAACAATCATATTCTTCCTGAGTCTTCTCTAGTTCAACCAGCTGGATACAAAGCTCTTAGGGTGATCCAGGTTGCCCTTTTGTGGATGCTCTGCCATGCACATATCAATGTTCTCAGGCAGCTATATGGCCAATGGATAGAGTGCTGGACCTGGAGTTAGAAAGATCTGAGTTCAGATTTGTCCCCAAGATATTTACTAGCTGCAGGTCCTTTGGTAGGTCACTTAACTTCTATCTGCTCCTCCTTTATAAAATAGGGTTAATGATAGTATCTACCTCCCAGGACTGTTGTGATGATATTTGTAAAGTGTTTATCAGGGTGCCTGGCACTTATTAAGTGCTCTATAAATGCTAGCTATTATTACCAATAATATCGATAAACTGGTTCCCAGAACTGAACACAGTCTTCTAGATCAGAGGTGTTAAACTCACTGCCCAGTGGACACATGACCATTAAAGCTCCCCAGTGTGGCCAGAACCAAATTAAAATGTAATTAAGAAGCTTAACAAAACAAAAATATAATGTGACAGAAAATATTAATTTGTGGTTTTCTAAGTCAATATTTTGTCTGCAGGGATTGTTTCTATTTGAGTTTGACACCAGTGATCTAATTCCTATTACTTCATCCTCTCCAAAAGATGCTTCATAAAAGGAGGTAAACTTGATCTCTACTATTTCCCTCGCTTATCAATTTAGTAATTGTATCAAAAAAAAAAAAAAGGAAATGAAGTGAGTCAGGCATGACCTTTCCTTTCTTTTTGATTGTTTTTTTTTAATCAGATGAAAGCTTTAAATGAACATGATCTTTGATTTTCTTGCAGGCATTATAATAATGCTATTTGAAAATGTAATTTAATTAGATGAGACACACTCAATTATAAAAATCTATCGGAGTAAAAACAATTACATCCTGAATGTATTCAAATAAAAAGACATAAAATAAAATAATTTTAGATTAAAAATTAAAGTAAAAGACATAAAAAATTAAAATGTTAAATTAAAATTTTTACCCCCAAACAGATGAGTCAGATGACGGAATCTTAACACATGCAAAATTCAATCAAAAAAAATTCCGCAGCATCAAATGTTATCTATTCACCTTGAAATACCATTATTTTAGATACCAGTTCTTTTTATTTCCTGCTTGTTTCCCCAAAAGGATGAAGGTGCTATTAAGGTGGTTGCCTCTTATTTTCAGACTTTGTTGGAGAGGAACCATTGCCATGTATTCTGGACCTAAAGTTTAGTTTGTTGAACAGCTGGAACTCTGTTTTGGGGAGACTGTTCTTTGCCATTTCTTGTCCTTCTGGAGTCAGATTAATGATAACAGCAACCATGTTCATTTAAAAACTGCTCTAACACTACCTTCCTTGCTTCTGTAGTTATTTTTCCCCTCAGCTCTTGAACTCCCCAGAGTTTTAAGAATAACTGCTGCTTTTTCTTCCTCCTTGTCCACTTTATTTTCAAAATAAAGAAACCATTATCATCAGTATGTTCAGACATGGAAGACTATTCATAAAACCCTTCTTCTCTGCTGTCATAAACATATTCCTTCTCCTTCACTCTGTTCTTCTATATCACATCTTTTTTTTTAATCCCCAAAAGAGGATCATATGTGAAATTGAATCATTTTTCAAGAAATATAAAATATGAAATGATGAGTCTCCCTGACTTCCAGCCAGGACTGGCACCTTATTCACGCAGGATTCTGGTGATTTTCTTGAAAATATTTCATATTTCATTTTTAATAGTATGTAATAAAGTCTGTACATTCGTGTTAAGACTGTCCTGAATGTCTATACTTCTTTCTGAACTTTCTTCTATTAGGTGCTGTGCATTTTTAAAATTGTTCAGTAGTCTTCTTTTCTACATCACTATTGCTAAACTCCCCAGACAACTCCACCAATTAAAACTGAGAAAAAGAATACAAATCCTTGTAACAAGCAGGCATTGTCAAAACAAATAAATCCACACAGTGACCATGTCCAAAAATTTATTTCTCTGTACCTTGTATAAATCATTCCTCTGTCAGGAGATGGATAACATGCTTCATCAGAGGTCTGCTGGAGACATGACTGGTCATCATTGCATTTATCAGAGTGCTTAAGTCTTCAAAATTTGGGTTTTTTTTAAAGAGGCTTCTGTTCACTCTTCATGAATTCATACTACTCAGAATTCTTGGGATTTTCTGAAACTCTTTTGGGATTTCTTATGACTCAATAATATCCTCATATTCATCTATATCACAATTTGCTCAGTTACCCACTAATTGCCTAAGAGGCAAGCTAAGGAGAGCAATGTCTTAGATCCTGGTTCTGTTGTTTTATTCTCTTTCATTTCTCATTTCAGTATCAGGAAATGTATTTTGCTTGCTTCCAGTCCCTCTTTCTTCCTCTTCACTATTCCACCTTCCTCCACCCCACCCCTTTATCTTCGCCTGTATCCCCATTATTTGTCTGGATTTTATTTTTCAGATTTTTGCTATTCTTTAATAAAATATTGTCCTGCTTCTGTTCACTCTATGTGAATGCATTGTTGTTATTGTGGCTATTCAGTTATTTCAGTGGTATCTAACTCTTCATGACCCCATCTGAGGTTTTCTTGGCAAAGATACTGGAGTGGTTTGCCATTTCCTTCTCCAGATCAGTTTACAGACAAGAAAATGGAGGCCAACAGGGTGAAGTGACTTGCCCAGGATCACACAGCTAGAAAGTATCTTAAGTCAGGTCTGAACACAGGAAGATGAGTCTTGTTGACTTCCTGCCAGGTCTGGCACTTTATTCGCACAGGATTCTGGTGATTTTCCTGAAACTTTTGATATTTCTTATGACTCAATAGTATCTTTTTACAATCATACACCATGACAATTGCTTAAGAGATACTCTAGGGCACCTTCTTAGATTCAGTTCTCTTGTTTTCCCTTTCAGTCTCGACTTCATGCTCATGACGTATTTTGCCTGTCATTGTGCCCTCCTCAGTATTTTCCTCCCCTTTAACTGCCCCACCTTGCCAGTATCCCCATTTGTATTCCTGTTGAGTTTGATATATTTATACACTTAGATGGGAGTTCAACCCATTTTGTTCATTTCAGATAAAAGTAAGATTCATCTCTTGCCTGTTCTATCCATTCCTGTCTGCATGTTTATATGGTCTTCTTTTCCACATACTCCAACTATGAGAAAAATCAAGTTCCACTCCTTCCTTCCTCCTTTCTATGCTAATGTATCCTCCTTTTAGCCTATCTATGCTTTCTCCCTTCAGACTCTCAGAATAGATCCAACCCAGCCCTCACCTTTGTTTTTCTTACTTAATTCACTCTATGTCCTTGGAAGTTATTAAAGTTATGAAGGGACACTTGTCTCTTCTCTTTTAGTAGAATATTAACACCATACCATCACACAGCTTCTTCTAATCATCCAAATAAACTTACTTTTCTGGGTTTCTCTGGACTCATGTTTTTTTTATTTCAAAATTCCTACTCAGCTCTTGTCTTTTCATCAGAAATACTTGAAAGTGCTCTTTTTCCCTGTAGGGTATTTTTAGTTTTACAAGCTATATTATTTTGATTGTAATTCTATCTCTTTTTTCCCTGTATAAAAATATATTCCAAGATATCTTCTCATTTAAGTAGAATCTGCCAAGTCTTAAATGATCCTGTCATTCCTTGATACTTGAAATATTTTTTTCTGGATGTTGCAGTATTTTTTCCTGGAAATGAGAGTCCTGGATTTTGCCCATGATATTCCTAGGACCATTTTTTTTGGAGTTCCTATACAGAGGGGAATGATAGATTCTTTTTGTATGTACTTTACCTTCTGATTCTAGTAGATCTGATAGAGTTTCATTTATAATTCCTTTAAATAAAATTTCCAAGACTTAAAAAAAAATCATGGTTTTCAGGAAGCCAAATGATTTTTAAATTCTCTCCCCTTGAACTGCTTTCTAGTTCAATTGCTTTTGATGTTAGATATTTTGTAGTTTATTTCATTTTTTATCTTGATTCATTTCTTCTAAGTGTTCATAAAGTTTTCATGGAAAACTCATTTTTTCTTTTGAGTTTCTACTTGAAATTTTTATGGAGTTACTCTTGGAGAATCTAAATTTGTGATACTTTTTTTATATTAGTTGATATCTTCTTTGAGTTACTCATCTCTCTAGCTTTAATTCCTGAACTTTGGCAATTTACCAGACCCATTTTCTGCTCTTTCTGGCACTTTTGGGTGGGCTTGTCTTGTTTGGTCTACAATGAATCACCTGGGTTCTGGTAATGACTTCCCTTACCTGACTTCTCTAGATCTTCAAGGTTTAAAGTGCAAGATCTGCCCAGTACTTTGCCTAGATGCACTCTATGGCATTTTCAGACAAAATGCTAGAATATGTGGTGCTTAGATCTGATTACTGTGTCACCTTGCTGGCTGTTGCCACTGCTTGTCCCCAGGGCTTCTAAGGTTCTCACCCTGGACTGTTCTGACCATTATAAGAATTTCTTGAGGTTACCTTCTGCCTCTTACTACCTTTAGTCAAAAACCATTGTAGCCTACAAGTGTATCTGTCCCATTTGAGGTGATTCTGGGAGGTTATCCTGCATTGGCACTGACTTTTCTGGGGAGAGACCTTGCCAACTGCCCTTGGGCTTCTTGCCTGACTTATTACACTATGCTAGAGTGAAATAATTCACCTAATGTAATTTTTCATTGAATTTCTTTGCTGGACCAGGTTTTAGCCAGAAATTTACCACCATCATTGCCAATGTTATTAGGATTTTTTATTTTTACTATCCTGCTTGTGATGCCAAGATTTTTATTATTTGAAGCTATAGGTGTATATACTGGATTTCAATGCGAATTATAGACGACTACTTAGAAAGCTTTAATGCAGCCTATAGAGTACTCTGTTTTCTGTTCATGGTCCGCATGATCTGCTTTTTCTCTTGTTTGATTTCTTTAGCAATGTTTTAACTTGTCTTCATTTCTCATTCCAGTCTCCACTTATTTATTTATTATCCATTTGTTATTTATATTTTTCCATTTATTCAGATTGTTATTAGAATTCTACTTTTCTGTCTCTATAATAATTTTCTTATGAAGAATTCTTTAACGACTAAACGTCAGAATCAGTCTCTAAATGCTTTAACAGCAGCAGCTTTTAGTTTATCTTTCCTCCCCTTCAATAATGAATGTGAGGCAAGCTTGTCAATAGCACCTTCAGCTGCTATACAATAGAGTTTATAGGACCTTTTTGCAATGACAGTTGAAACATAGACAGTTGAAGCCCATGCAAGAAAATATTTTGATGGAAACCATTGAAATATACAGTTTGCCCTAATAGAATTTCTATGGTCAGGAATTTATTGAGGATAGTCTATGCTTTTAGAGAATACTGCATCTTAACCTAACAATCCATATAGGAAAACCTAAATGGATGAAAAAGGCAGCTGGGTAGCATAGTGAACAGAGTGCCTGGCCAGGAGTCAGGAAGACTCACCTTCATGAGTTCAAATCTAGCCTCAGATGCTTACTGGCTGTGTGACCCTGGGCAAGTCACTTAACCCTGTTTGCTTCAGTTTCCTTATCTACAAAATATACTGGAGAAGGAAATGGCCAAATGCCCCCAGTATCTTTGCCAAAAAAAATTTGGTCATGTAGAGTGCAGCATGATTAAAACAACTGAACAACAACAACAAATGGATGAAAAATACTTTTTGTCTAGATTGTGGCATCTGATTGGATGGAAGAGTCCAAGTTCATAAGGACATGTATCTGAGACACGCATGGCAGATAGACAATGTCTGGGCCAGTGCTAGATAAGAAAAAGAGAATACATAGCCTCAATTGCATTTAGGAAATTGTACAGCATTGGTTTCAAACCCAATTAGAAACAGATCCCCATGGCTGCATATTGATTTAGAAAATCATATATTAACATAATTTATGTTACATTAAACATTTCCCAATTCTGTTTGAATCTTCTTTGGCTGCACTGGGAGTTCTACAAATTTGATACTTCTGTTTTATGGTGTTTTTAATGACCTAAAGCTGTCCCCTGGCATAAAACTCATGTTCCTCCTGGTACTGCTTTATAGTTTCAATCATGAAACACCACAATCTCAGAAGGATCAAAGCTTCAGGTAATTCAAAAGGCAATGGAGAGATGCACAGTGAGCACAAGTAATCTGCAGCATATTTCCAGTCAGGATCTATGTGATATTATCAAGGAAATGTGAGGACACATGATTCAATTTGATTCAACTCAATTTAATAATTATTTTTAAAATTGGAAAAGAAATTGGTCCAATGTTATTAAAGCAAGGGTTAATTGGTCAGGTCAAGTAGAGCACTGTTACCTAGGAAATGTAAAGAAGACCTACAGTATGAAACCTGGTATACCCTCTTAGGAGAGGTTATGAAAGAACATAGACCAGAATTACCCAGAAATGAGAGGAAGTGGCTAGGTTTTGATCTGCACAATAAGAAGGAAGGTCTTTACCTATGAAATTAACCGGTAAATAAACATTTTTTAAACACCTAATATGTTCCAGGGATTGTGCTAAATGCCAGGAATACAAAAAGAGGCAAGAAATACTCCCTGGCTTCAAGGAGAGTACAATCTAATGGAGGAAATAATATACAAACAAATACATACAAAAAACCTATACATAGTATACATACAAATGAAGGCACTAGAATTAAGAGAAGTTGTGGAAAACTTTCTATAAGAAGATGGGATTTTAGTTGGGAATTAATAGAATCCAGAGAAGTTATTAGGCAGAGTTGAAGAAGAAAAGTGTGAGAGGCAGCTATGGGAGACAGCCAGAGAAAATGCCCAGAGCTAAGAGAAGTATCAGTTGAAACATATGAAGTTATATGAATGAAGAATTAGAATTATCCTTTTTTTTCATAGTAGTGAACATCAAATATGGGTGGTAGTGAGAGAGAGTGAGGATTTAGGGATGACACCTAGTTTGTGAGACTGGGTGACTGGGAAGATAGTGGTGCCCTCCACAGAAGTAGCTAAGTTAGAAAGAGGATAGGGTTTTGTGTGTGGAAGGAATGGGGGTGTGGGAGAGGCAGGGTGGACTATAGGATCAAAGGGTGGAAATGATGAGGATACTGACTTTGGCTTAACCTAAGAAAGAACTTTGTAACTGCTAGAACAGTTCAAACATTGAATAGGTTAAATTATGTGATGGTGAACTCCCTATCTCTGAATATGTTCAAGAAAAGACTGAATCTTGATTTGTCCAAGATGTTGTTGAGGGAACTTACCAAGGAACAAAGAGTTCTGCAGCCTAGACTCTTATTCTTAGAAGGGATTGGATTACTGTGGAAGGTGATTCTGATGAGCAGGAGCCAGAGGCTACTCTCACAGCTCCTCTTGGGAATTCGTTATCTTCTCAGACTCTGGGTCTTACCTGCCTATGGTTGCAATCCTTTATTATCTCTGTCTTCTCTATCTTAACTGACTTCCCTAAAACTGACTTTTTTTAAAAACCCACACATACCATTCCCTACAAAGAAGTTGTGAATTTTCCTTAAGCATCTAATTAGATGATATTTCTGTCTCCTCAGAAACTCATAAGATCATAGATTTATTTCTTGGAAGAACTATAGGTCCAGAGATTTTAAAGCTTTCTAGGCAGGTCCTCTGACTCCAAATCCCATGTTCCTTCCATAGTGCCTTTTCCTTTTAGGATCCAGGCCTCACCAAAAGAAAGGCTCTTTTGCCTTTTACATTCCAAAGGCACCTATCCAACTTCAGTTACCTGGGATTAAAAAAAGAAAGAAAAGAAAAGAAATTGCCTGCTGGCTCTTCTCAAAACTACAAACTCCCTGGGAGCTCTCCCTGGTGCTACTGTGACTGCAGGTTAGATTGGCCTTGCCTTGCCCTCATTGATACTTGTTTCTGCTTGTTGAACTGTGTCTGACCTACAACTCAGACTTTTCTAGACATTGACCTGTTGGATCAAACTTCCTTTCTCTTATCCTAAGCTGCTTCTGTACCCTCTGAGTCCTCTGCCCAATTATCAGGGTAGCTATTAGCTATACAGGTATGGGACAGGATTCCTGCATCGGGTGAGAAGCTAGACTGGATGGCCTCTAAACTCCCTATATTTTCAACTCACTTTTGTATAATATATTTCACTTTGCTTTGCTTTTCTTGATTCCTGAAAGAGAGTTTATTCAAAAACAATTAGCTAGTTTAAAAAAACACTAATAGGAAGAGGGAATTCATCCTCCAGCACTTATTCAGAGAACTCACTATATGCTATCCCTAGGCATTTTCCTTAATAGTAGGGGCCCCAGTTCTGAGCTACGTATGTCTGATCCAATCTCAAACCCCAGGGAGTACTAAGGCATATTTTGAGTGAAAGTAGAAGAAGGGGATTGGGAAGGAAGCAGGAGAAGGAACAAACGATTTAATGTTATTTATTCCACAGAGCCTGAAGTCTCTTGCATTGGAAACTGAACTCTCCCCAAATGTGGTCCTAATTAGCCTCAGCGTATCTTTAAAAGAATTATATTTTCATCAAAAGACTTTGAAGAATGAAATTTGGCTCCCTCTAAAGGGCAGAAGTCTGAAGAGGAAGAGATATGTATGGGCATGGATCAGAGAGCAAGTCAGCTTTTTGGAGCAATTAATTAAGCAAACATTTATTAAATATTTACTGTTTGCCAAGCACTCTGCTAGTCTCTGGTTTTAAAAGTACAAAATTAAAATTTGTCCCAGTCTTCACTGTACAGGGAGTTTGGGTTTCCACTTTCCGTAGGGGGCTAAATTAATTTCCCCTTAAGCCCCCAAATTTCCATTGCCCTGTGACTGCTCTCTCCAGAGGGCAGAACAGAGAGTGATAAGAATGTTTCCCATTTACCTGATAACCAAGAAAGTGTGATCAGTTAGGGCCCATGTCTAGGTAAGTCTAGGATGTTCTGACATTATTAACAAACAAGCAAAAACTGACCTATACTTTAAAAAACTTTTTTTCTCCCTTTCCCATGTTTGAAATACTGCTTCCTCCTATTCTGCATAATCATGGACTGATCTAGGACTAAAAGGTGTGGGTTATTTCCACCCTTGTCTTGTTCTTTTTTGGACAGAATTCAGGGCCTGACCTGACTCAGGACAGTCAGTGATTCAAGGTCAGGGTTACAATACAGTGAGATATTTGTAGATTACAAAATGGAATTTTTAAAAAATACTTTGGTAATAACAAAAGATTAAAAGGATATATAGTATCCATAAAACATAGTAATTCCTTTTTGTCTCATAAAACTTCATCCAGGTTATTCCTATTCACCATGAGTGTCCTTCAAGGCTCTGTGATGGGCTCTCTTTTCTTTTTATATTATTTTGTTTCATGATCTCATAATCCCCAAGCTTTCTCCTGATTTCTAGGCTCAAATCTCCAACTGCCTATTGGCCATCTCCAACTGTATATCTCATAGACACCTCAAACTTAACATATCCAAAATCAAATTTATTATCTTTCCTTCCAAAACCTTCCCTCTCCCTCATTTCTCTGTTACTGTGGATGGTATCACCATCTTCCAAGTCTCCCAGTTACCCAGACTAACAAGACTAACTTGTTAGGCATCTTTTACTTCTTACTCTCTCTCACTCTTCCTCCATGGTCAGTAAGGTTCCAAGTCCTGTCATGATGTCCCCTTCTCTATTATAACAGTATCACCCTACTGGTCAAGTCCTTATCACTTCATGCCTAGACTACTGTAGTAGCAACAGTGGTAGTGGCTCTCCCTTCCTTAAGTCTCTCCCCACTCCATTCATCCTCTTCTCAGGTATCAAACTGGTCTTTCTAAAGTACTGATCTGGTCTAAGGTACTAAATCACATTCTGATCAAAGTACTTCTCTATTTCAGAATTAATTATAAAATCCTCTATTTGAAAAATAATCCTCTATTTGGCATTCATAGCCCTTTACAACTTGACCCCCTCCTACCTTTTGAGGATTACTAAACTGGATGTTGTAGATATCATTGCCTTAGATTTTTAAAAAATATGTATTTGTTTTAATCAACCAAAATCTGCCTTATCTCTCTGCCACCCCAATGCCCTCCACCCCAATTTAGAACACAGGAAAAATGAAGTCGTTACAAATTATATAGTTATATATATATATATATATATATATATATAATAGATATAATATATGTAACTATATAATTGATTATATAGTTAATCAAAATGAATTTCCACATTGGTCATATAAATAATATTTTTTTTCTCATTCTATATTCTGAGTCCTTCTCCTTTTTATCAGAAGGTAGCTAGCATATTTTCTCAGCAGTCCTCCAGAATCATGGTTAATAATTATGCCAAAAAGCAGTCAGCACAATAGCATTCATTCATGTATATATGATAACTTATTCATTCATTCTCTAATTTATGGGTACCCCTTCAATTTTACTTTCTTTGATACACTGAAAAGAGCTGTTGTAAGTTATTTTTGTATATCCTTAGAATTTATTTTGCTTAGGACCAATTATTCACCTTAATATACTTTCCCTTAAATTATTCTTTACTCCTTCCTTTTCCCTCTCATTTCCCTGTTGAATGGAATATATTTCTGTATCCATCTCTGTGTGTGTGTGTGTGTGTGTGTTCTTCTTTCTTTTGACCAATACAGATGAGGGTAAGATTCAAATGTTCAGATACTTCTCTCCATACTCTCTCCTCCTTGTTTGTATAGATGTCTACTTGTGAACCCTGATTATGTTAGATAATTTTCCCTACATTTCCTTTCCCTTGTACCTAACGTATTCCTCTTCCCTTCTCTTTCCTTTCTTTTCTAAGATCAACAAGACATAACAGAATGATTCCCAGGTCTTATCTAATTACATTCCTCCTATGAACCCTGATGATGGTAAGTATTAGAGGAGATATATGTATCATATTCCCATATTTGGCTATAAGTAGCTTATCCGTGTTTAATCCTTTATTACTGTTCTTTCCTGTTCACTTTTATATGCTTCTGTTCACTTCTGTCTTTTCCTCTGTAGCTCTGGTCTTTTTGTAAGGAATGAAAGACCAAGTTCATTAAAGGACCATTTTCCCCTCTGTAGTATTATATTCAGTTTTGTTGGATAAATTATTTCTGACCCTAATTCCGTATCTTTTGCTTTCTGAAATACTATATGCCAAGTTCTCCATTCCTTTATAGTTTTGGCATCTAAATCATGTATGATCCTGCTTATAGTTTCTCAGTACTTGAATTCTGTCTTTTTGGCTGCTTGCTGTATTATTTTCTTTCACTTGAAAAATCTGGATTTTGACTTTGGTATTTCCTGGCCTTTTCATTTTAGGATTTCTGACAGTAGAGTCTTCCTAATTCCACTTTGTTGCCGTGTTCTCATAGATCTAGGGAGTTTTCTTTGAGATTTCTTGAAACAGAATGTCTAGACTCTTTTTGGGGTCATTGTATTCAGCTAGTCCAGTGATTCTTAAATTTTTTCTTGATCTCTTTTCCAGGTCAGTTATTTTTTGCTGTGAGATACCTTACATTTTTCTTCTACTTTTTTTCAGCCTTTGACTTTAGTGTTTCTTATTGCCTTCTAGAGTCATTAGCCTATCTTTTGTTCATTTTAATTTTCAAGGATGTTGTTGCTTGAGCAAACTGTTAATTCTCTAATTCTTTCTTCCATAACTCATTTCTTTTCCAATTTTTTCCCTTTTCTCATTCCAATTTGCAAAACATTTTTTAACTCTTTTTTAAACTTCAGTTTCATTTTTCCAGGAATTTTAGTTGAGTTGGTGCCCAAACTGTGTTTTTCATCTGAGGCATTGCTTGGAAATGTTTTGGAGCAATTCTCTTCTGCTGTGTTTGGGTCTTGAGAGCCACTGCCACTATAATAGCACACTAAGGTGAAAGTGAGATTCCTTTTTCATTTGCCCACTCCACCAGCCTACTTCCTAATTTTAGACTTGGTGTCAAGGTTGATCTCTATCTCACTTCCAGAGGGAAGTTCTGGGCTGAGCCTCTTACTGTTTTCTTAGCATTATTGACTGTTGTGTTATACTAGGATCTCAGGGACAGTCTGCAGACTTTCAGGCTTTTAGCACTCCCAAAGTGGTCTGGTCCAAAGCACAGTTTGATTGCTGTCCCCTTGGTCCAAGCTCTGCAGGTTCTTAATCTGGATTTGGGTGTATGTAAGAATAGGCTCCTGCTAGAATTTCTCTTAACATCACCTGGAAGCTCTGTTGGATCAGTGCGGCAGAATTGTAGCCTTCTCTTTGAACTGGGATTCCTGGCCGGGCTAATCTTTTGTAAAATGAACTAGAGATCCTGTCTGCCCTGCACGTTGGGTGTTAGACACACACTGCTGCTGCCTCTGGCTTTTGAACATCCTCCTTTCTCTGTCCATCACACAGGGCCTCCACCATTCTCCTGTTCAGGTCTCTTTCACCCTTGGTCTGTGACCTGCAATGAGATAGTTTTTGATCAAGCTGTCAGTTCACACCTCTGGAGTGCTTTCTATGGAGCTCTCTTGGCTCTCTCTTTCCCTAGAGTCTGCAGACCTCCCTGTCTCTCTTTGCAGAACTGCACTGGACAAACAACTCGTTGTGACGTTTTTAAAATTTCCCTATCAGAATTTGATCTGGTGAATTTTCTAAATCTGTTTGGAGAAGTTTGTGGAGGGTAGTTCACCGTGCTGCCTCCTAACACTCCAATCACCTAAGTTTTAGCAAAATATTTGATAAAGCATCTCATACTAGTTTTATCAGAAAAAAAATCATTCTATATCATCTTGACAAATTTCTAACTTCCACCCACTGTTGCTGATTCATCCTTCTGGGGCCAAAGAGTACAAGTCTAATTCCTCTTCCAAAAAGTTGAGCTTTTCAAATAGCTTAGTGTAGTTAGTGATAGTTTAAATTGTTCATTGAAGTGCCCCAGCCATCTATTCTTGGTCCTGTGCTATTTAACATTTTTATCAGCAACTTAGGTAAAGTTATGGGTGACCTGCTTACTAAATTTGCAAGTAATATCCTTCACAAAGCTGGGAGGGACAGCCAATACACCACAAGACAGAATAAGGTTCTCCAAAGACCTTGACAAGCTAACCTATCCAGACTACCTGTGGCCTTAAGGCCGCAGATTCCCCACCTCTGAGCTAGACCATTGGATTGAATCTAAGCAGATGAAATGGTATAGGAAGAAATATAAAATTCTTCATCAGTTTCATCAAATCTACTTTACAAGTTCTGGAGGATGTAAAGACAGAAGTCTGAAAAATTTCTGGAGATTTTTAACAAACTGCAAGTACTGTGATGTGGCAATCCAAATGGTTCATGTAACCTTGAGGTGCATGAGAAGAGCATGTTCTGAATGAGAGAGTTTGTAGTCCCTCTGTATATGGCCTCAGTAGGCTCCATCTGGAGTATTATGCTAATTTCTGGACACTGCAGTTTATTAAGGATATTTGATTAATAGAAAAGAGCTCAAAATAAGGGCAAAGAGAATGACAAAGTGCCTACAGTCCATAGCACATGAGGATCAGTTTAAAGGAACTGGGAAGTTTGTCTTGGAGAAAGGAGGATTTGGGGGAACAAGATAGCTGTGTTAACTACTTAAACTATCACTAACCACACTTAGCTATTTGAAAGTTTCAACTTTTTGGAAGATGAATTAGACTTGAACTGTTTGGCCCCAGGGGGATGAATCAAGAACAATGGGTGGAAGTTAGAAATTTGGGCTCCATGTAAGGAAAAGTTTTGAATTATTAGAGCTGTCAAAAAAGGAAACAAACCACCAGAATGGGCTGCCTTGGGAGGTGGGAGGTTCTTTCTTATTGGAGGTCCTTAGGCAGACTCTGGATGACCCACTTACTGAATGTGTTATAATTCACATTCTTTTTCAGGTACAAATTGGATAAAGTAGCTGCCAAGGT
This sequence comes from Potorous gilbertii, assembly GCA_028658325.1. Taxonomy (NCBI): domain Eukaryota; kingdom Metazoa; phylum Chordata; class Mammalia; order Diprotodontia; family Potoroidae; genus Potorous; species Potorous gilbertii. The sequence goes on along the minus strand of CM053771.1, from coordinate 281,366,157 downwards.
CCCTTCTAATTAGGATTTTGTGATCAAGAGTCATAGTGGATTGAGGTTAGGAAGGAATGATCTCTTGGAGGAAAGGAACCACAAGCAGAGTCCTTCAGGAAAGTCAAAATGGGTTAGCAAAGAAGAGGTAAGAGAGTATTCTAGGGGAATACCAACAGAAGAATGACCTTAATCCAGAAGGGTGTAAAACTCTGGTTCTAGTTATTAGCTTTGGAGACAAACTGAGATGGGAATCCCTAGTGCTGAGATAGGTTCATTCTGGTTCTGGCTTAGGGTGTGTGTGTGGAAGAGAGAGGGAGGTATTTTAATGAACTTTACTGATCAGTTATGATTTGAAGAGGCAATTCCACATTCCTCCTGGGAAACATGTGGCTATGATTAAGCTCCAGCACATAGTAAGAAATTGAAGTTTATATAAAACATATTTAGAAACTAGCATGGAAAAGACAAGCCTCCTGGCTCTACACACCTCTTCTTTTTCCTATTCCAAGGGTCTTTCCATACCCTCACCCCCACAAAAGATGTCCACTGATCAGAGATACTAAACGTAAACAGTATGCCAGATGAGTCTTTTTATATTTGGAGATAATGATGTATTTCTCCTAAAGACATATGGGAATTTTCTGACTTTTAATGGAAAACCCAAAGACAGGTTTGTCTGATTTCATAGCTGGTGCAAAATTAATTTCAGATGGAAGATGAGTTTTAACTTTGATCAGCTGCATGCTATGCCTCTGATGAATTTTTCATCACACTTGGTACTCTCTGCTCTTTTCAACTGGCTGTACTCTGGAAATGGGCTGGACTCAGTCATTTGACTGGTTCAAAGTTTGTATTTGGGTCTTTTCACCTTGCTCCTGCAACCCTGATGATTGAGGCTCCTGTTGCTTATGCATTGCATTAGAACATAGTCCAGAAATTAGTTTACTATTGAAATGGGGAAGTTGAGTTACCATTTGTAATGGTCTTTCTGCACCTATTTAAGATGGTTGCACCATGCCTTTAGAGCTGTCTCCAAGTTAGTTCTGTTTTATCATTAGGACCAACTTACCCTCTTTCCTGACAGGTAGAGCAGTAGCTAGAATCCCAGGCCTGGGATCAAGGAAACTCATCTTCCTGAGTTCAAATCTGGCCTTAGACACTTACCAGTTGAATGACTATGGGCAAGTCACTTAACCCTGTTTGCCTCAGTTTCCTCATCTGTTAAATGATCTGAAAAAGGAAATACCAAACCACTCCAGTTTCTTTGATGAGAAAATCCCAGATGGAGTCACAAAGACTTGGATAGACACAATTGCAATTGCAATGGTATCACATTTATCTTTCCTGCTGCTCTGGCAAGTGAACAGTACTCTCATTTTCATCTGTCCCTAGGTCCTCTCAATATTTCCTGCCTTTTCTATCACTTGGAAAATCTCTGAGGGCAGAGATAGTATCTCCTTCATGATGAAATTGTTCTAAATTCCTTCTCTACCAACATTGAAAGGTAGATGTTATTATTCCCATTTTACATTTGAGGAAACTGAGCAAAGAATAAGTTAAGTGACTGGCCTGGAGTCACACATCTAATAAGTTTCTGAGGCTGGATTTGAACTCACTACTTCTTGATTCTAGGCCTAGTACTCTATCCACTGTACTACCAACTGCCTTTAGGTAAGATGTAATCCAAACAGGATAAGTGAAAAAGAGATTCTCAAAACTTCAAGAAAAATTACAGAAAAACTGAAAATTTCAGTATCATCAGGGACTTCTTGAAAATACTAAGGTCATTCTATTCAATCCTCCTTTATCGACAGAGAGAGAGAGAGAGAGAGAGAGAGAGAGAGAGAGAGAGAGAACGCACAGGGCAAGGGCGAGCTGAATAAGAAGGGATCATATCTAAAAAAATAAAATTAAAAGATGAGAGGGGAATATATTGGGAGGAGAAAGGGAGAAATGGAATGGGGCAAATTATCTCTCATAAAAGAGGCAAGAAAAAGACTTTTCAATGGAGGGAAAAAGGGGGGAGGTGAGAGAAAAACATGAAGCTTACTCTCATCACATTGGACTAAAGGAAGGAATAAAA
>CM053771.1:281336715-281363992 GCA_028658325.1 Potorous gilbertii | reverse complement strand
GGGCAATGGGAGGATGGAGCAGTTAGAAGTCAACACTCTTGGGGAGGGACAAGGTCAAAAGAGAGAATAGAAGAAATGAGGGGCAGGATAGGATGGAGGGAAATACAGTCAATTTTACACATGGACATATGTAGCCTATATTGAATTGCTTGCCTTCCCAAAGGGAATGGGTGGGGAGGGAGGAAGGAAGAGAAGTTGGAACTCAAAGTTTTAGGAACAACCATTGAGTATTGTTCTTGCATACAACTGGGAAATAAGAAATAATTTATCTTGCCCTACAGGATAAAAGAGAAGATGGGGATAAGGGAAGGGAGGGATGTTAGAAGAGAGGGCAGATTGGTGGTAGGGTTAATTAGAATGCTTGGTGTTTGGGAGTGGGGGAGGGGAGAGATGGGGAGAAAATTTGGAACTCAAAATTTTGTGGAAATAAATGTTGAAAACTTTTATTAAAAAAATAAATTTAATAATAATAAAAAAGAATGTTTGAAAGTCCTCTCTTTCATTGAATGATCATTTTTTTCCCCCTGAAGTATTATTCAGTTTTGCTGGGTAGGTGATTCTTGATTTTAATCCTAGTTCCTTTGGCTTCTGAAATATCATATTCCAAGCCCTTTGATCCCTTAGTATGAAAGCTGCTAGATATTGTGTTATTCTGATTGTATTTCTGTAATACTCGAATTGTTTCTTTCTAGCTGCTTGCAATATTTTCTCCTTGACCTGGGAACTCTAGAACTTGGCTACAATATTCCTAGGAGTTTTCCTTTGGGGATCTCTTTCAAGAGGGGATTGATGGATTATTTCAATATTTATTTTACTCTCTGGTTCTAGAATATCAGGGCAGTTTTCCTTGATAATTTTACAAAAGATGAAGTGTTGGCTCTTTTTTTGAACATGGCTTTCAGGTAGACCCATAATTTTTCAAATGTCTCTACTGGATCTATTTTCCAGGTCAGTTATTTTTCCAACGAGATATTTCACATTATCTTCTACTTTTTTAGTCTTTTGTTTTTGTTTTGTAATTTCTTGATTTCTCATAAAGTCATTAGCTTCCATCTGCTCCATTCTAATTTTTAAAGAGCTATTTTCTTCAATGGGTTTTTGAACTTTCTTTTCCATTTGGCTAATTCTGCTTTTTAAAGCATTGACTTTTTGGATCTCTTTTGCCAATTGAGTTAACCTATTTTTGAAGGTGTTATTTTCTTCAGCATTTTTTTAATTCTCCTTCAGCAAACTGTTGACTCACTTTTCATGATTTTCTTGTATCACTCTCATTTCTCTTCCCATTTTTTTCCTCCACCTCTCTTACTTGATTTTCAAAATCTTTTTTGAGCTTCCATGGCCTGAGACCATTGCATATTGATTTTGGAGGTTTTGGATGTGGAAACCATGACTTTTAGGTCTACTTCTGATGGTATGCATTGTTCTTCCTCATCTGAAAGGTGGAAGAAAATACCTGTTCACCAAGAAAGAAGTCTTCTATAATCTTATTTTTCCCCCCTTTTGGGGGGCATTTTCCCAGCCCTTTACTTGCCTTTTGAGTCCTTTGTCAAGAGGAGGGTATACTCTGGGGACTTGTAAATTCTCAGTTCCTCCAAGGTGGCACGATCAAAGGAGAGGAGTTTGGTCTGGGAGCAACCAGAAGCACTCTATTCTGCCCAGGATCTGCCAGCAGGGTTCCCTCTTCAGAGCCACTCCCAGCTCCACCACCAGCACTCTTCTGCAACCCAGGAGAGTCACTCATGGCTGAGATCCATGTCAGCCACTCAATTCCCCCAGGGGCTTTAAGTGGAGAGCTCCAAAAATGGACACTGCTGCTGCAGTGGCTGCTGTTGGTGGGTCCAGACCATGTTCCCTTCTCACTTGGGTGAAAGAGATATCTCATTGACCTTTGAAACTGTCTTTGGCATTTGTGGGTTAATCTGGCAACTACTGCTGCCGATGGTGCCCTGAAGCTTATTCCAGTCCTGTCCCTGCTGCACCACACAGCTCACTCTTCGCCCAGTACAATAGACCTTTCCTGTCAAGTCTTCCAGGCTGTCCTGGTTTGTAAATCTCTTTCACTCTGTCATTTTGTGGCTTCTGCTGCCCTAGAATTTGTTTAGAGTCATTTTTTACAGGTATTTCATGGGCTTTGTTGAGGATCTTCTACAGGTCCATCATTCTACTCTGCCATCTTGCCCCAGCCTCCTGTTCTAATATTTCTTGTTGACACATGGAATCATTGATCTCTGTTTCACCTAACTGAATCCTCAGAAAGTCTGTTACTTTGGTAAGGTTTTCTACCAATTTACTTCTTCTCCATCTGATTCTTTACTTGAGAGAATTTCTTTTCCATTCTTTCTTAGGTGTCAGTCACTTGCTTCCCTTAGGCTTCTGTGCACTAAGCTTCTGGGCTAGAATTTATGGTAAATCCCCTTCTTCAATTCCCACAGATGTCTGACTGCCTCTTTATGTAGATCTAGGCTAGAACAAATGCACCTACTCTTTTTATCTCTAAACATTGATTTGGTATGGTGCTTTTTTTTCCTCCTTGCTGGAATAATTTCATGAGAAATCTCAGTTATTTTGCATTCTGCCATGTCAGGGAAGTATTCTACTTTAGGTATTTTTAGGATGCATCAATAGAACTCCAGATTTGTCATTATTCCCAGTGTCACTTTGAAAAAAAATCACATAAAAATCTTTCTAGGTTTCACTTTTCTGAGCTATAAAGAGAGAAGGATTTAACCATGTGATCTTTAAATTATCCCTTCTAACTCTAAATTCTATTCTCCTAAGTACCCTTTCGTGGTGTTCTTCCATATCCATCCATTTGTGACCTTATCAGTAATTTGTTTGCTTATGTAGAAGTAGAGGTTCTGGAATGAGGGAGAAACTTTGTATTCTGATGCAGTTAAATCACATCTGATGTGTTGTGTTCATTCTGGGCACCACATTTTAAGAGGGATTGTTAGAATCTGCCCAGATGACATCAACCAGAATAATAATAAGATTGTAAACCATATTAGTAAGAAACAGTTAAAGAAAGAAAGGATGCTTAGCCTGGAGAGAAGTCTTAAAAGGGGAAATGGGGCAGCTAAGTGGTGCAGTGAATAGAGTGCAGATCCTGGGTTTAGAAAGACTCACCTTCCTCAGTTCAAATCTGGCCTCAGATGTTTCCTAGCTGTGTGACCCTGGGCAAGCCACTTAACTTCTGTCTGCCTCAATTTCTTCATCAGTAAAATGGGGATAGTATTAGTACTGTCTCATAGAGTTATTGTTAAGATCAAATGAGATAACACATGTAGAGTACATGAAAAACCTTAAAATGCTTTATAAATACTATTATATTAGCTATTATTTTTAATTCAAGAGTAATTGAAATAACTAGAACTGCTTGGGAAATTTTCATTAAGAAATCTGTGATGAACAGTATTTTGTAAGGTATGGCAAATAGCCTGTCCAAAGACTTTTAGGTAAGAAGAGAACAAATATTGTCTTGGTTTCCCTTATTCTGAAGAGGAGCAGAAGAGATACCGTGATGTCATCTCTTCCTGCCAGGTGTCTGTCTCACTTGTCCACAGCCATAGTTAAACCTTCATCACCCTTTGTCTGTACCACTGTAATTGGTTTTCCTGTTTCTATATTTTCCTTCTTCAGTTATCCTTTTGGTAGATGCCAAAATATTTTTCCTAAAACAAATCTAACATGTGACTTTCCTATTTTTTAAAAATAATGTTATTGATATATTTTATTTTTATATTACCTAAATTTTCCCATATTCCTTCCCTTGCCCATGCTGGTGAACCATCCCATGTAACAAAGAACATTTTTTAAAGAATTTCTTTATTTTTAGTTTTCAACATTCACTTCCCCATAAGATTTTGAGTTCCAAATTTCTCCCCATCTCACCCTTCCCCCCACCCCAAAATAGCATGTAATTTGATATAGGCTCCACATATACATTCATATTGAATGTATTTTCATATTAGTCATATTGTAAAGAAGAAATAAAACTAATAGAAGAAACCACAAGAAAGAAGAAACAAAAAAAGATAAAAAAAGAGAAAGATCAAATAGTATGCTTCAATCTACATTCAGACTCCATAGTTCTTTTTCTGGATGTGGACAGCATTTTCCATCATGAATCCTTTGGAGTTGTCTTGGATCAGAACATTTTTTTAAAGGAAAAAAGAGAGAAGGATAAAAAAATTAACAAGACTAATTACTGTATCAGAGAAATCTAAAAGTAAATGCAAGGTTTCATCCCCATGGATTTTTTCCTCTCAGGAGGAAGAGATATCACTTCATAGTTGTTCTTTGGAGCCATATTTATTCTTTGGAATTTTGTAACAATCCCTTTTGGGATTGTTTTTAGTTCTTGGAACTTTTTTATTTGAGAAGCTTCAGTGGCTCCCTATTGCTTTCCTGAACAAAATTTTAAAAAATTTGGTTGGCATTTAAATGTCCTTCACAGTTGAACTCCAGCCTACCCTGCCAAATGTATTTCACATTACTCTGCTTCATGCACTTCACATTCCAGCCTAATTAGAATATGTTGTTGTGACCTCTTTCCTAGTCCCCAAACTCTTGCTTTTCCACAGACCATTGACCCAAGGCTGGAGTGCATTTCTTTGGATTTTCCATCATGCAACAACAACAAACATTTATTAACAGCCTACTTTGTGCAAGATACCAAGGCCACAAAGACCAAAAAGAAAAAGAAAAAAACACAAACAGTTCTTGTCCTCAGGGAGTTGATATATCATTTGGGGATATATCACCTACACAAATAAGTAATTACAAAGTAATTTGTATGTGGGCTAAAAGGGGGTGGTGGTGAGACCTTCACAAAGATCAGGGTGCCAGGGGCAGGCCACCTGAAAGAAATTTGCAGACTCAAGTATTGTTAAGGTCAAGGTAAAGATTTATTGTGCTTTTCAGTGGGCAAGAGTTCTTAGGGAACCTGGAACCTTAGAGGGGGTACAGGGAAAGTTTATATAGGATATTCTATAGGAAACATATGCCAAATATGCTAACTAGGTGTTTTGGGGTGGGATTAGGGAGTGGTTAAGAAGTGATCAGTTCTTAAAGGAGCATGCACTTTTGGTATCTATTGTGCAGATTTTTTACCCAGAGTTCATCAGGAAATAGCCCAAGGGGGCTAGTTTAGGCAGTCAGGGTTGACTCAGAAATACCAGGTTGCTCTCATCAATATCTTGTTAGACAAGGTAAATGTAAGGAAGTATACATATGTCTAAGTCTAGGATACACATGATTGGTCAGTGAGTCATCAAGTCCCCATGCATAGCCTGTTCAGCCAGTACACATCTGGATCAGACTAAGAAGTTCTATAGGTGCAGCTGGCATCTATCAGAAAGGGAGATAATGTTTGTTGCTGAGCAAACTGTGGCCTTGGGCTGGGGAAAAACTGTGTGGGATAGTATTGTGAGGCTAGAGAGAAATGTGACTTTTAAAGAGAAATGTGATTTTAGAATTAGAGCCCAAGTATACATGGAAATATGTTTTGCATGATTATATATAGTCTATGTCAAATTGCTTATCTTACCTTCTTGATGGAGAGGGGTGGAGATTTGGAGTTCAAAGTTTGAAGAAAAAAAAAGAATGTTACAAATTGATTTTACATGTAATTGGGCAAAAATAAAATATTAAATTCAATTAAAAAGAAGAGTAGAAATCTTAGATACCTTTCCTTGAAGGCTCGGCTAAGGCACCAGCTCCTTAATGAAGCCTTCCTGATCCCCCTAATTGTTAGTACCCCTTTCTTCTTCAAATTATTTTGTTTATACTCTTCTGTTTACATATTTTATCCACCAGTAGAATACACTTCTTGACGTAAGGGACTTTCTCTCTCACCTCCCCTCCCACTTAATAGTATTTTATTTTTTTCTGATTACACATAAAGATAGTTTTCAACATTGACTTTTGTAAGATTTTTAGTTCCAAATTTTTCTCCCTCCCTTCCTACCTCTCCTCCCCCCTCCCCAAGATGGCAAGCAATCTGATATAGGTTATACATGTACAATCCTGTTAAGCATATTACCACATTAATTCATGCTGTGAAAAAAGAATCAGAACAAAAGGGGAAAACCACCAGAAAGAAAAAGAGAGAGAGAAAAGAATATGCTTCAATCTATATTCAGACTCCATAGTTCTTTCTTTGGATGTGGATAGCATTTTCCAGTCAGGAACTGTTAAAGAATCTTTATCTCTCAGAGTGCCTAAAATAATGCCTTGAAGGGGATAAACTTGTTAAATTAGTTTAAAGGGCATCTTTGTTACTCTGTTTCAGGGCTCTAAAGAAACAGTTTCAACTGCATGACTGCTTTTGCTTTTCTGATTCCCTTCTTGGCAGGGAACTAATAGCAGACAGGCTATCAGCCCAGAAGCTTCAGCCAAAGGTAGCACATGCTTCTGAAACCTTGACCTTTCTTCTCAACTCCCTTTCTGTCCTGAGAAAATATCTTCCATAAAACACACAGATTCCTGTTTGTGCCCCTAATCTTTTTCTGATAGGAAGGATCTTCTTTGTATGTCCTCTAATTCAAATCAATTCACTTGACCTGTGTAATGAGAGAGGATTGGATAAGATTTTCATCTCTGGGGTCCCTTGTCATTCTAAATCCTATAATCACAAACATTTATTAAGTTCTTTAAGGTTGAAAAGTGTTTTACATGTATTTTCTCATTTGTTCCTCAAAACAACCCTGTGAGGTAGATGCTATTATTTGCTACATCAAAAACATTTTCCCTATCAGGAAAAAAAAGTAACCTCGGTTTGCCAGTGATTTCTACCAAACATTTAAAGCAATTAATTTCAAAATTACATAGTTTGTAGAAATATAAAAGGAAGGAATCCTGCCAAATGCCTTCCATGAGACAAATATGGTCCTGATATATAAACCAGGGAGAAACAGAGCAGAGAAAGAAGCTACAGGAAATTAACTCCAGTAAATATTGACTCAGAAATGTTGAATAAAATATTAGCAAAGCAGTTATAATAACATAATTTAAAGTATTATTCCATCTTAAATTTATACCAGGAATGCAGGGTTGATTCAATATTAGGAAAACTATAAACAAGATAAACTTTATCAATAAGAAAAGAATTACAATTATATTAATTGGTTAAGAAAAAGTTTTTTTTGTTTGTTTTTTTTTTTTTTTACAAAATATAGCACCTCTTTATATTAAAAACATTAAGAAGCACAGGTATAGACAGACTAAACATTCCTGGATATGGTAGGTAGTATCTATCTAAAAACATGATTTAGGGTAATTCTATCTGTAATGGTGAAACTCTGGAGGCCCTTTCAGTAAGATCAGGGATACAGAAGGATGCTCAGAGTGACCACTATTATTTGATATAGTTCAAGAAATGCCATTATATATTGTATAATTGTATAATAATTATACAAGAAAAAGAATGAAGGAATAATTATAGGAAAGCAGGAAACAATATTATTTCATTTTGCATATGTTGTTGTTCATTTGTGTCTGACTCTTTGTGACCACATTTGGGCTTTTTTTTTTTTTTTGGCAAAAACACTAGTTTGCCATGTTCTTTTCCAGATCATTTTACAAATGAGTAAACTGAGGCAAATAGAGTTAAGTGACTTGCCCAGGATTAGTAAGTGTGTGAGGTCATATTTGAACTCAGAAAGATGAGTCTTTCTGACTTCAGGCCCATTGCTTTACTCACTGACCCATCTAGCTGCCCTGATTTTGCAGATGGCATGATAGTTAACTTAGAGAAGCTAACTAAAAAATTAACTGAAATGATTAACTTCAGTAATGTAGCAAGATGTAAAATAAACTGCAAAAAAAGCATTAGTCTTTCTATATGCTACCAATAAAACCCAGTAGGAAGAAACAGAAAAAGAAATTTCATTGAAAGTAACTACGGTATGAAACATTTAAGAGTTCAGCTACAAAAACACATAAGAATTAATGTAACTACTGTCAACTAGACGTGAATCAGCCTTTAACCGATGGGTGGCCCGAGCCAGATAAAGAAGGCTGGAGACAGGAGAGTCAGTAATCAATCAGAAGTTTAATTCCAAAATGAGGAAAACTGCTTGCAGTCAAGGACACCTGTGCCCATCCCTAGTTGGGGGGCCCTCCAGGCAGTGTGGGGAGATCTCATTACTTCTACCATTGACTGTGCAGTGAATTGTAGCCCTGACAATGAGGGGTAACAGCAACAATGTGACAAGTTTGATTCATAGCAGGGTTTCAGGACCAGATATAATTTTGGGCTATTGCTGTGGTTGAGATCATCCAGTGGGTGAATACAAAGGATTGTTGTTCTGCCAAGCTTGGGACACAGCTTGCTTGCTGGGCCTTAGGTCTGGAAAACAAAGTGTCTTCTGTTGACACCACAAAATACTCTTTAATTCAATAAACATTTATTAAGTGCCTACTATGTGCCAGGTATTGACTCAATACCTTGATACACTAGAATTGGCATGAAAGATATCATCCAGGAAATATATAATAAAAAAGGTAGACTAATCTTATCATGAGAGTTAAGGATAACATATGGACAGCATGAATCCTAGCATATTGAAAACATCTGTAATAAGGAATTTATGGTACAACATGGACAAAAATCACAGAGTATGGGAAGGTGTAGCTTATTTGTGATTTGTACCATTAAAGAGATATGCCACACCAGTAAATTCTTGGATTCCTCTAAGTATTTTTAAAATTTATTTTCAATTTGCATATTTAAAATTTTTTCTATATGAACTTGACAGAAACAACATATGTGAAGAACTTAAAAAAAAACAGGAAAATATTACTTTCTATAAAGCCATAGATCTTGACTATGTACAGCTTACAAGTTTGTTTCAAATTTAACATCATAGTTCCAATACTGCTCCGCTATCTATGGCCCTTTTGGAACTTGTCTCTGCTCTTTCCTGTTTATTTCTAGTAATTGTGTTCTTTTCATCCTCTTTTTTTTAGCACTACTAGTAATACCACCCTTGTAACAAATAAGTATAGCCACCTGAAACAAATCTACATGTTGGGTGTCTGAAAATGTGTTTTCTCATTACCTCTAGAGGCACTTCTGTACCTCTAGTTAATCAATTCTGTTTATTACTGCTTTAAGATTCAATTTTGTTTTATTTTCAGTTCTAGATTCTTTCCTTCCTCTCTCCTCCTTCTGCCCAGTGAGAAGGCAAGAAATATAAAAACCATCATAAATATGAAGTCATACAAAACAAATTTCTACATTTTCCTCATTTCGGTGTGTGTGGGGGGGTGTTACAGTAGAGATTAAGGTAAACAGAGAGACAAGGTTCTGAGAAGTATCAATTTATTAGTTAGGCTGCAGTAAACAATAAATTGTGTCAGTGGCCTCTTTCAATTATCAAAGATCTGAGTGAGAGCTGACAGAATCATTTACAACAATTAACAAAATGACAGAGTAAAGCATCTAGGGCTATATGTGGCTTTTTCTGATTGGCCTGACATTATATCATGACAATCCCTATTGGCAGACATTTTAATGAGGTAGTGGGTTAAGAGTCACCTCAGCTCCACCCAATTAGCTCCCTGTAATTCTCAGATGACAGGAGATGACAGGATTAGTCTAGGGCTTGGGTGTAGCCTGCAACCCTCTTTGAGTGAGTCAACTTAAATTTGAGTTAAGTGGGCAGTGATGAGGTTACACTGGTAGACAATGCATGGGTGGAGATTCAATTCACAATAGAATTGACTCTAAGAGGAGGTAATTAAAAGACAAAAGCTTGAACTTTAGGTAGTTTTCTCCAGGATTCTTCACCCTTCTCTAGGTGAAGGGTGACGTTTTGTATTTATGAGGCTTGAAAGAGTATTAAACCCATATCAATTTGATTGTCTTAAAAATAGAATTAAAATCAATTTTTCAATTCAATTTACTTTTATAGGAGAAGGGAACAAGAAAAAGAAAGAAAGAAATATGCTTGAGTCTGCACTCTGAGTCTATTAGTTCTCTATCTGGAGGTGAATAGTACTTTTCATCACAAGTTCTTTAGAGTTGTGGTACATTATTGTAAAGATCAGTTACCATGTCTTTCACAGCTGATTAGCTTTCCATTCTTTCTGTTACCATGGAAATTGTTTTTCTGATTTTGCTTACTTTATTTTCCATCACTTCATACAAGTTTTCCCAGTTTTTTTCCCTGAAACTATCCCCTTCATCATTTCTTACAATACAGTAGTAGTATTCTATCACATTCATATACCATAAGTTCAGCCATTCCCCAATTGATAGGAATCCCCTCAGTTTCCAATTCTTTTCTACCCCAGAAACAGATAATGTAAATATTTTTATACATGTAAGTCCTTTTTCTTTAATATCTGAGGTATAGATCAAGTAGTGGTATCAGAGGTGTTCCCAAAGTGGACAATATTGCTTCCTGGAGGACGCTGGGTAATAGCCTCCAGTGTAAGTGAGGGACATTGAATAAAAAATAAGAGGGTAGTGGAAGCATAAGGAAAGAAGAAAAGATAAGAAAATTTAGAAAAAAAAATTGTGCATGTTTCATTTGTTATATTACAGAGTTAAAGTCCTGGAAGCAGAAGAAAAGAGAAGAAAAATTTGAAAAACAATTAATAGAAAAAAAAATTTGTACATGTTTCATTTGTTATATTACAGAGTTAAAGTCCTGGAAGCAGAAGAAAAGAGAAGAAAAATTTGAAAAACAATTAATAGATCTTATGTAACAGAGTGAAAGTCATAGTAATTACATTATTTTCCAAATAAACACACAAAATACAAATTATAGCCCTTCAGTAGTCAAGTCAACTGACAGGACTTAACAAGCAAGTGGTGGCAGGCAAGGATCTCATGCATTGTTAGGAGATCCAGTCTGTGTCAACAGAGTATGTAATGACTTGTTTACAATACTATGCTATGTAGTTACATGACATAATATTTCATCATCAAAATTTCAGTGCAGGAAAAAGCCCCACAAATATGCAAAAAATATTAAATTTAAAATATATCATTTAAAAAATATTGATATTATATTTTTAAATGACTCTAATTTTCAAAAAAAGAACTTTAAAGGGTTAAAGAAAGTAGATTTCCTGGGGCTTGCTGAGTAATTTTTTTTAAAAGGGGCTCTGGTTTAATGGTTTATGGGGTCATAATTCCAAATTGCTTTCCAGAATAGTCAGACTAGTTATATAGCTCTATTCGTTTATACCTCTCTGCCAAGGGTTGGGGAATTGATTATCAGTCTTCTGGAGTTATGATTGATTAGTGTATTTTTGGTACTTCTTAAGTTTTTCATAGTTATTTTTGTTTACAATGTAAAGATATTTCTCGCCTTTGGGTTTTTCTTGCACGGATTTTTAGCCTTACCACAGTTTTAAATTTTTTTTTATTCTGAATTTAGCAACCCTCTCAAAAAAGAATATTTCCATTTACAAAATAGAACAGAAAAAGAAAATTACATATGAAACAATGAATCTCTATTACATATAGCTTGCTTTAAAAAAGAAAAACTACATAAATTATCTCTCCCTAGGAGCCCTCATGTTTATGAAAACCTCTTTACCCTCTAAAAATGAAACATCTTTAAGATACTTAGTAATGACAGGGCTACTTATAAATCAAATTACTTCCTCAGAATCATCTAACTTTTGCATTATTTTAAGAGATTATAGACTAACTAGATAATATAAGCTTGATGCAGATGCTGCATATTCATATGCCCTTACATGGGAAGACTTACCATGGGAAAGAATACCATGATATGCGAAGCTATTTGTGGATATATGAAAAATAACCTGTTCTTGTAAGATTGCTGTCTGATATCCAGAGAAATGTGGGCTTTGGGTTCACCAAAGAGGATGTAACTAAGATTAGGGACATGCTTCTGATCAGTACTGTTCTAACATTCAATGAGTCTCCCAGCAAGACCCAAAAATGGAGTTAGGACATTATTATTTGACCATCACTGCCCATGACAGTGCCATTGCCCCATATGATAAAGAAGAACTTTCTCCAGCTTTGGATGTTGCCAATGTGACTTCTAGGAGTAGCATTGAAATCTTAAGTAATATGAAACTGATTAGGACTGGAGACAAAGTAGGCACCAATGAAGTCATTGAACATGCTGAATATTTCTCCATTGTGGATTGAACAACTGTTTTACACTGACAATATCTCCAATTCTGATGTACTTGATATCACATTTAAAAAAAAATAAATGTTATCTCTTTTCAATGAACAAAAATTCACTTCCCCTCCTACCTGCTGCTCCTACCATTAGCAGTGAAAAAAGAAAAAGAAAAAAAAAACCTTGTAACAAATATGCACAGTCAAGCAAAACAAATTTTTGCATTAGCTATGATCCCCTTCCCCCTCAAAAATGTATCTATATGCTCCCTGAATCCATTCTCCTCTCTGTCAGGAGGTGGGTAGCATGTTTCATTATAGGTATAGAGGAAACTTGGCATCCTCACTTCTCAGGGAGTGTGATCATGTTGTCAGCATCTGTGTGTAGATTGCATCATTAACCTGTTATATCATCATTGGGTATGGTTGTGTCTATGGAGCTTGAGAATATCGTCTCACTTGCAGAAAAGATAAAGGCTTTTCTTGCTGACCCTTCAGCCATTTACAACTCTGTCCCTGTGTCAGCAGCCACAAGTCCTTCTCTACAGCTCCAGCCAACATAGGGGCAAGGGAAGAGAGGGAGGAATTTGCTACAGACATGGGATTTGGTCTGATGGATTGGCCCATAAGAAATAACTTATTTTGGCTAATTTTATTTGTGAAACCAAAAATAAAGCAATCATCTCAAAAAATGCCTAACAATAATAATATTAATTCATGTAACTTTTATTATAAAACCTATAATAATAATTTCAGCATGCTGCTTTCAAAGCTGTCCTGCTTATTTGTATTTCCTTCCCTTCGGTGTCTTTTAACTGTCTTTCGGTAACTTTCAGTAACTGTCTTTTCTTTTGCAATGGAATTGAAACCACATTATCACATTTTAGCCTTTTACTTTATATGTCTCAATCAACTGGTCACTCATAGGTCCTCAAAATGATGACTTAAAAGTACCTAAGAATCATAATTGGAAAGGCCAAAGAAACTTTGCCATGTGTCAGGGATCACATAAATCATCAAGAGAATGGAGAAGGGATTCGTTCCGGAAATTAGAGTGACTGTAGGATGGTAGTTGAACTCCCCTGAGATGCATCCACCTTATGGGCAAAGGGAGATCTCAGTATTGGCCTTGGTCAAATTTCCTCCCTACTGTAACCTCTCCTTCTCCCCCACTTCCCCTGTTCTTTTGGCTGGAGATGGACATCAAGACCTTCTGAGTGTACAGAAGATTTTGAACTTCCCATCTTCCCTTCATTGTCCAAGCAGCATCTCTAGATCAACTGGAGGCAACATATGTATTAGGAGCCAAGGACAAATCAATGAAGGTTTTCTGTGCTTAAGGGGAACTGTGTGTGTATCCCATGATTGAGAGAAAAAGACTTTTAGCAGCTAGGAACCAGGATTAACCCCTTTCCTAAAAGTACTCTCTAAATATAAGCCTACTTTCCCTTGGACTCCATATGTACTTGTAGGGGGATTGTGTCACAGACTTTCAGAGGGATGTTTTCTACCAGCTGTTCTTAGTGTGTTACCTTAGTAAATGTCCCTTTCTAAAAGCTATGTTAGGGGTCACATTGAGAGCTTTAGATAGACATGGAGGTAGGAGGCAGCATGCTGGGGCAACTGAGTGTTTTGAACTATGCAGTGAGGCTGAGCTGTGCTCCTCAGTGCCTGGGTAGACAATTCTGGGTTTGTCTCATCATCTCTATCTGAACAGCCATCCCCAGAAAGACGGGACGGCCACCTGTCTGCCAAGGCTCTGGCCTTGAGTATGCATCTCTGCACTGACTAGTGAGAGGACAATGAGTACCTTGTTCCTGAGCCTGGTCCCAGTTACTTATCTGTATGATGAATTATTTATTGACTTCAGTCTTCATTCCCCACAGTCCTCAGGGTCTTGGACAAAAGTTGTTACTGACTGCATCCACGAGGATGCTTTGATGAAAGGAGCAAGTGCAAGTCCCTTGGTGCTCTCAGTTGTGATCTTGTCAGAACTCATGGTAGTTGTAATTATCATGACATGGTCATCTCCAAAGTAGTTGTCATGCTATGAAACCACTGACTTTCGTACTGTCTGCTAGAAAAATAATTGATTTTACATCCATTGCCTTTGCTCTATACTACTTTTAACCAAAGATAATTAGAGGAAGGTAGCAATAAAGACCACTGATGAGACTTTCTCTGTTCCCCTTTCAGGCACATAATAGTTATTTCACCAGTTGGTTTCTGTAAAGAATATGATCCAAGAAGCATTAGATTAAGGAAATTGTGGGATCATTAGCTTCTATTCCAAGTTTCGATGAATAACTAGGTTGTTGGGATCTCACTGGATTAATAACTTACTGATCTCATAAGAATTCAGCTATTTGACCAGAATCTTTTTGTGATTAGAGTTGTCTCAAACTTCTGTCCCTCTTATAATATTTATTATTCTTAGAAACAATTAAAGCTACTTAAGTCTAGCTGACTAAATTATTTCTCAACCATCAATCGTAGAGGGAAACATATTGGTATGGGCTCAAGCTGAAGACATTTGAGAATCACCCAACCAACTCTGAAGAGATGTGGCCAAGCTCTGGGGACTCAATAGATTCATCTCATTAGTGAGAGTGGGAGTTGGGATAAGGATCTTCAGAGTTTACAAGGATTCCTCCTCTTCCTTTTCCTCTTCTTCTTCCTCCTTTTCTTCCTCTTTTTCCTTCTCCTCTCCTCCCCTTACAACAAAACACAATCTTTATGATAAGCACAGTCAAGCAAAATACATCTACACACTTCCCACATCCAAAAATGTATCATGAGTCCATCACCTCTGCCAGAAGGTGTCTAGCACTACTTCATCAATAGACTTCTGGAGCTGAAACTAGTCATTGCATTGATCCAGGTTCTTTAGTTTTTCAAAGTTGTTTTTTTCTTTGCAATGCTATTTGAATATTTCTTCTGATTCTACTAGATTCACTCTGTAGTTCTTCATATTAATTTTTCCAGGTTTTTCTGTAACCATACCTTTTGTCATTTTCCTATAGCAAACTCAGTATCTTTCTAGTGATCCTAAGTCTCAATGAAGACATCTTGTAGTATTCTTGGGCTTGATGCCATCAGCGCAGTATTATCACAATCAGGAGCATCTGGAAGTTTTTACCTTTTTCAAATCATACCCATCATGATAACTATGATGAGCACATTTGATGAATATACATGTCTCCTTGTTTTATGACCTGCTTGATAATGATAGTCAAAGTATGATTGAACAGTTATTTCTGTGGTTGGATTTATCAAGGAATCTTGTGTATCATCAAACTGTATTTGTTGGAGGTTGAATTTTTATCAAGTTGAACTTCTTAAAAAATAAGAATGAAGACAATATGCTCTTGTCTTCCTTATGCCTTTCATTCAACTGTGTGACTGACTGTGGGACTTTTTGCTTGATCTGTGATTTCATATTAGGTGCTCCTAATGTATTTCAACGTATCTAATGTACTTCCACGGAGAGAGTAACACTCTCTCCGTGGAAGTACATTAGATACTATTCTGTACCTTACAGTCTTCCAGAGTTGCCTGGAGGCATTGAGAGGTTAAGTGACTTGTCTCATAATCACTTATCTGGCCTAACTTAGTCATACCTTGGTCCAAGGGCTCAGTGTTGGGATAAGAAACTTGTAGGTCATTCAGCAGTTACTTAGCCATACGGGTGGACGGTGTGTTCAGGGAGGACCAGTACCTTTGGTGTGATGGTTGCTGAGCCTTTTGGGGGCTCTTTCCACCTTTGGTGTTCACCTGTTCCGCCCAACTGTCATCTGTGGCTTTAAGAAGCTGCATGCGCAGGGGCTACACCTTAGTAAACCATTTCAGCAGACAGGCCAAACCAGGTTGAGGGTAACCAAAGGGTCTCAAACCCATTGGTGAGTTATGGGAGTGTCTACCCCAAGCATGTGAAGACTTCCCCTGGTGGAATGGGTGAATGAGACCCATTTGTTCCAGTGGCCATGAAGGCAGCTGAAGCAGGTGATGTGGAGTGCTTAGAGTCTGGTTAAACACTGAAGAGCCCAAGGTCATCCACTGCATCCTAAGCCATCACCAGCCATCTTGACTCGGTCCTGCCACTGGACTATGATGACTCTGGAGGAGAGGGTGAGGCTGATGACTTCGTACAACTCTGCCTCACTTAAATCCAATTTACGCACAAATCAAAAGACATCACCCATACCATTTTACTATTATGCCTCAAAATCCTGTGGTGACAGACAAGTGATGAAGCAATAGGTGCAGATACATTGGGAGCTGTAGTCACAACCCTACACATAGGAAGCCCAGACCATAGGGTCATTTCTGATCGGAAGCAGCAGTGGGACTTGGTAGCCCCTGAGTGTCTGAGCAGCCTTTTAAGGATTATATTGCTCATCTCCATTGCTCATCTCCTGGTATGAGAAACAGTGCTAGAAAAGGTACCCTAAAAATTATCTGCTTACCCAACCCTGGCCTGATTACTGTGGCAGGCAGAGAATTCCACTCTGTGGTCAAAACCCCCAAAAATGTACAAAAACATTTGCAAAGATGATTCCATTCACCTTTGACACATGGAATGTATGTACACTTATAGACAACACAAAATCCAGTAGACCTGAAAGACAAACTGCTCCACCACACCATCCATATGTGGAACCATCAGTTAGAACAAATAGAGAAGTT
This sequence comes from Potorous gilbertii, assembly GCA_028658325.1. Lineage (NCBI taxonomy): Eukaryota > Metazoa > Chordata > Mammalia > Diprotodontia > Potoroidae > Potorous > Potorous gilbertii. The sequence goes on along the minus strand of CM053771.1, from coordinate 281,347,188 downwards.
TTGAATTCTGTGAATAAGTTCACTTACCTTGGTAGTGTGCTTTCCAGGGATGTACATATTGACAATGTGGTTGACACACATCTTACCAGAGCTAGCTCAGTGTTTCGGAGGCTCTGAAGAAAAGTCTGGGAGAGAAGAGGTATTACACTGACTACCAAACTGAAGGACTACAGACTCATTGTGCTGACCTCATTGTTGTATGCCTGTGAAACATAAACAGTCTACCAGCACCATGCTAGGAAAAGGAATTGCTTCCATTGAACTGTCTTAGGAAGATTCTGAGGATCACCTGGCAGGATAAGGTACCAGACACTGAGGTCCTTGCTTGAGCTGAACTGCCAAGCATTCAAACTATGCTTCAGAGAGTGCAACTCTGATGGGCTAGCCACATTGTTCCAATGCAGAATATACACTTGCCAAAAAAAGACTATTTCATGGAGTACTCACATGGGGCAGGTGATCACATGGTGGTCAGAAGTGATGCAAGGATACTTTCAAGGTCTCTTTCAAGAACTTCAGATTTGATTATGGGACATGGGAAACACTGGCACAAGACCTCTCAGCATGACATGCCCACATCAGAAGTGGTGCTCTGCTCTATGAACAAGCAGAATTGAAACAGCACAAATGTAGGATGCTCAGATTTGGAGTAATCACCCCAAATGTTCACACGGACTATCTGTGCCCAATCTGTGGTACAGCACTCCGAGCTTGTATTGGTCTGATCAGCCACAGTTGGACACACTGAAGCTTCACTTTATCATGGGGATGTCATTTTGGTCCTCTTAGAGAACCAAGGACAACAACTACTTAGCCATAGCATAGAAAGGATATGGAACGAAGATACCCTAGCACTTAGCTTTGGTAGACTCAGCCCCACTCTTCTTATGGAAATACATCTGCTCAGTAGGGTAGGGGATCATTGTTCTCATGATTTTGGTTTATCTGCCAAGTCTTAAAAGACTGGACTTCATGTGCTTGGACATTTTTATGCCATTAGATGATCAGGAAGCCATATAAATGCACCCAGAAGCTACCTGGTAGCTGTAGCTTGAGCCTTCTCTTTTCTACCCTTCTCTCTACCACCCCCCAACACACCCCACCAAATCTTGGAAGAACTTTGTCACCTTTTAGGGGAAAATGAGTCTATTGTTTGCTTGGGGGTTTTTTTGGGGGTCAACCTTGGCAGATATTGGTTCTATCCTATAATACTCCAATGTAGAAAGATACTAAGAATCATCTAGACCTACCAGCAATGCCAAAGAGAAGCTGTGGGCTTGACTCAAGTCAGTTGCTAGTTAATTCAGAGGTTTAATGATGGGATGAAATGAGACATAATTCACTATTCATTCATTCAACAGTCTACAAAAGGGGTTTACTTAGCAATAGAATACAAAGGGTATTCAATAAGGTTACTCTAGAATTTAGCTTATGAAGAACCCCATATCCCTGTACCCCTTCATATGGAAATGCAGCTGATCCTCACGATGTGGTAATTCACATGGTTTGAGGGTATCTCACAAGTCTGAAGGGTTCAGACACCACATGTTGGGGCTCTTTATGTCCTGAGATTATCAGAGAACCACATCAAAGTGGCCTGATAGCTTGAGCCTTGGCCCAACAGGTCAATCAAACTCTAGGGACAGCTTTGTTATCTTTTAGGGGGAAAGTAGCCTAACCCCCATGGCAGGAAGAAGGGAGAACTCCGATGGATATTGTTCTTATCACATTCATGTGGCTAGTATGTGTAAAGGCAGGATTTGAAATCAGTTCTTGATGTGAATTCATTAAGCCAGTCCTTTCTCCACTATTCCCCATTAACTCCCAAGGATGTGATGTTCTGTATAAACTCACTTTTGTCTTCTTGCACTTTTATCAAATTTCCTTTGATGTTTTTATAAATAACTCTTATAAAGATTTTTACATAAAAGGGAAAATAGGTATATGGTCAGTAGTTACTAATATCCTTTGTTGTTTCAAGAATAATTCTTGTAATTTTTCACCAGCTTGTTCCGTAATGTAGTGTTTTAAATCAATGTTGTCGTTGGCTGCTGTTTCTCTCCTCTCCACTTGGCAAGGAAATTAAGTGTTTGTTTAATTGGTGATTGCTTTATATTAAATGAACTTGTCCAGGAAATGGTAATAATCAGAGACAATCTCTTCCTTTCTTCCTTCCATCTCCATCTCCTTCAACTTTTTTGGCATCAATAGTTTGTTTGAATAGGACATGTTGAAGTTGTAGTAATTGTATACAGTGTCTTCTTTTCATCTTTGCCCTTATTCCTAATATGTTTTTGATTCTTGGCTTTGCTCTGACTAGTTGATGATCAGACTCCATAGTCAGCAGATTTAAAATGACTCCCATGTTGGTAGCCAGTTTTTTCGTTGGTTGAGATAGAATCAGTTTCATTTTCTGGAGTCAGTTCTATTTTCTGTGGTGTTTGGTACTGGTCATGTCCTCAGGAAGTGAGGATAAGATGTCCAACTGCCTTTGATTTAACAATTAGCTGTTTCCTTTACCATGACTGAGGTTTTCTCATCTGTTTTGTGTGCAAGAATCTCAGTTAAAATACAATCAATTCTTCCTGCCTCCTTCATCCTTTCCTGATGTTTTAGGTTGGTCCTGACCGACCCAGGGCAGTCCCTTGGTAGCTTAGGTTCAATATTGGAACAAATGAACTACTTGTAGGTTATTCAATAGTTCACAAAGGAACATTTATTTAGCTAAAACAAGAGAAAGATAGCCAGGATAGCCAGGGAGGAGATCTTGAGTTGATTCAGATGACTGACGTTTCTTTGTCTGAGTTGTTCATTATGGTCCACCAGTCAAGCATAAGAGCTTCACCTCCATCCAAGCCTCTCATGGCTGTTTTGTACTTAGGCAACCAGAAAGTGATGCCAACAGTCTGAGCCTCTACTACTCTGAGGCAATCAAGTCTCTGAGGATGGTCTTAACAGTTTTTAAGGAAAAAACAAGCCCAACCTACTGCACCATATCAGTTTGCTTCTGACTTGCCAATTCTCTTGCCTACTCGAAGCCATATGGCTATACCATGGTGATAGCTTACCTCAACTACAATCCTAATATCTATATTCATATCTAATTCCTCTATTCTAATATCTTTCTACAATTCTAATACCTAATATGCTACATAGTATTAGAGACTGGATCTGTGATTTCATTGATATAGGGAAGACCTAGATGAAGAAACTCTTTTTATCAATGCAGGTATGACCTTGGGCAATGGGATATTATGCTCTAGCATAGTCTCTCAGTACACATATAGGGAAGTACAATTCCTCTGGGTTGCCTAGACCAGACTAAATGTAAACCTATAAGGTGATAGGTACCATTACATTTTGCTATGGGAAGTTTAACTTCACAGTGTCCTACGACACCTTATGCTATATTCTAACTTTACCAAAATAGCTAAACTAAACTAAAAAAAACAAACAGAAAAAATGATGATTTAAAGTTGCTTTCAAGCTTGGGCAAATGAACAGATCCTTTTGAGATAATGGAGTACAGTAGAAAGGAATCTGGAATTGCAGCTGGAAAATCTGGTTTGAATCCCAACTCTTCTCATTACATGTAACTTTGACCAGCAGAGATTTGTTAACCTCTGGGGGGATTGAGGGGGAAGAGAGAGAGACAGAGAGAGAGAGACAGAGACAGAGACAGAGACAGAGACAGAGAGACAGACAGAGAGAGAGAGACAGAGAGAAAGAGAAACAGAGACAGAGACAGAGAGAAAAAGAGAGAGAGAGACAGAGAGAAAAAGAGAGAGAGAGACAGAGAGAGAGACAGAGAGAGAGACAGAGAGAGAGACAGAGAGAGAGAGACAGAGAGAGAGACAGAGAGAAAGAGACAGAGAGAGAGAGACAGAGAGAGACAGAGACAGAGAGAGAGACAGAGAGAGAGAGGGAGAGAGAGACAGAGAGAGAGAGACAGAGAAAGACAGAGAGAGAGAGACAGAGAGAAAAAGAGAGAGAGAGACACAGAGAGAGAGACAGAGAGAGACAGAGACAGAAAGAGACAGAGAGAGAGAGACAGAGAGAGAGACAGAGACAGAGAGAGACAGAGAGAGAGACAGAGAGAGAGACAGAGAGAGAGAGACAGAGAGACAGAGACAGAGACAGAGAGAGACAGAGAGAGAAAGAATATTTCTATATTTCTAGCAGAACAAAGGATATACTTGAAACCATGAGTCTACATTTCACATTCCTTGCTTTTCAAAAAAGTAAATAATAAACTCCACATTACTTTCAAAACTGTCTTTCTCATCTGTTCTTCCTTCTAAAATTCCTTTTCTTCTAGTCTATCCATTTTAAAAAGTGTTTTAATGATTTTTTTTTGGTATCACTACCTCTAAACTCTCCTTACCCCTCCCCAATTAAAAATACTGAGAAAAAAAGCCTAAAAATTATGCATAGTTAAGCCAACCAATCACAGGTCCTGTGGAGGGAGATATGGACTGGTTATTTCATGATCAGAACCTTTATATCTTTCAATGTTTTTCTTTACCTTGGTGTTGTCCTTATATAAATTGTTCTAATTTTCCCCACTTGCTCTGACTATACTACCAAGAATTCTTTGACATCTCCTTGATTTCCAGCAGAGCTCAAGCTCAATAATTCCCCAAAACAGTGTTCTTTTTAATTCTACCACATGGGAAAGGAAGATGTACTTAGGTTCAAAAGTTTGAGGTCATCCTTGATTTTGTTCCTCTATCTGTTCCATATGTATCTTGTATTATCTAGTTATTTACATGTCTCCTTCATTAGAGAGTAGCAATAATAAAAACTGACATTTATCGAGGCTTTTAAGTTTAGAACGTGCTTTACACTTGTTGTCTCATTTGACTCCCACAACCCCACGGAGTAAGTGCTATTTTTCATCTAGATTTTACATAATTGGAAAGTTAGCTCATTGAGGTTACAAAGGACTTTTATTTTTCTTTATATCTCCAGAATTTAGCTCTATACTTGGCACATAGGAGGTGTAAAAGAAATACTTGCTGATTGCCTGATTTTATCTTGCATATTCAATCAGTTGCCAAGTCTTATCAATTCTGTTTCCACGCAATGTCCTATATCCACCCACTTCTCTCAACTCCCATGAACACTGACCTATTTCATCAGGTCCTTATTGTAGTTGTGGTTTGTCCTTAGTTCACAGACAGGACCGTAACATCAGAGAAATGATGACATGATTTGCAAGTAAATTGGATTTAAGTGAGAGAGGGCTGTGCAGAGTCATCAGCCTCACTTTCTCCTCCAGAGCCATCTAAGTCCAGTGGCAAAATATAGATAAGGATGACTGAAGAATACCCACAGTTCTTATTATCTCTCATTAGGAATATTACACAAGCCTCCTAATAGGTTTCCTGTTTCTACTTTCCCATCTCTCTTCTACACAGCTAAGACATCATCTTCCCAAAGCATGTCCCTTCCCTGCTCAAGAATCTTTAGTGGCTCCCTATTGATTTTAAGATACAAACTCCTTAGCCTAGTCCTTACAGTCCTACACAGTATGATTCTACCCTACTTCTTTCAACCTTATTCCACATTACTTCCCTTTCATACTCTGTGTGTTCCAGGCAAACTAGATGACCACCAGTTCTTGCCTGAATGTGGCATTCCATCTCCATGCTTTGTTTCTGATACCACCCAGTCTGTGATAACTTCAAGACCAAAGCATCTTTCCTGTGTCACACATGCAGTTAATGCTTGTTAGCAGGCCTCCCTTAGGTGATCAGTTGTGGGACTAGCAGAACGTCTGAGATTTCCTTAAATATTCGAGGGTAATTCACACCTTCTAGTCTGATGATTGCTCTCCTTGCCACTCTGAGGTGCGGTTTTCAGAATACAGATAGCAGTACCTTAAGAACCTGGGATCCAGAAGGAGATTTCTGTTAGCCATGAACCACAGGAATTAACAGACTCTAGGAATTTCCTCAAGGAGAGGGGTGGGTGTGTTTGTGGTTGTGGTTTTGGCTGCAGTGTGGACATTCTGTTTTCTGGTTTGTAGAATGTGCATAATTGCTAGCAGCCACATGGACCAGTATTAGAAACAGAGGCAGCTGGTTGTTGTCAAGTGACTCCTCAACTCATTCTGCTCTTTGCCAGAAGTGTTTAAATTTCTTGCCTTTGCTACTGTCCAAAGAACAAATGGTAAGGCAGAAGATCGGAAGACTGTTGTCTTACAATGGCTTGAAGACTAGTGAATGAAAAAGATAGAGGGTCATAGGATATTAGAACTTGGAGGGACCTTAGAGATCATTCACTTCTAGCATCCTTCTTTTGTACATGAGGTAACTAAAGCCTAGAGAAATAAAATGGCCTACGCAGGATCATTTAAAGTGGCAGAGCAGTGATTTGAGCCTAGGTCTTTGGGAACCTGGAATATTATTAGTATTTATAATTTATGCCCTTCTACATGGCTAGAAATTGGGGGGAGGAAAGATGGAATGAACCCTGCTTTTCTTGCCTTCTAGGATGATCAGAGAAAAGTAAACTAACTGTTCTATACCTTAACTTGTCTAGATATAGTGGATCTTCTCCCTGAAATTCCTCAGTTGTATATTTAAAATAGTATCTTATCTGTAAAATATACTTAGTCTTTGAATTGTGATGTGTGTAGAAAGATATGATAATTGATATTTATATAGCACTTTAAAGAAATGCACTTTACTTATATTATCTCATTTGAACCTGATAGCAACTCTGTGAGGAAGGTATTATAAGAATTATCCCCATTTAAGGGTCCCACATGTACACAAATATTTATAGCAGCTCTCTTTGTGGTGGCCAAAAACTGGAAATCAAGGGGATGCCCATCAATTGGGGAATGGCTGAATAAATTATAGTATATGAATGTAATGGAATACTATTATGCTATAAGAAATGATGAAGAGGAAGACTTCAGAGAGGCCTGGAAAGACTTATATGATCTGATGCTGAGCAAAAGGAGCAGAACCAGGAGAACTTTGTGCACAGCAACGACCACAATGTGCAAGAATTTTTTCTAGTAGACTTGGAACTTTGTAGCAATCCAAGGACTTAAAAAAAAATCAGTGATCTTCTAAGGCAAAATGCCTTCCACATTCAGAGAAAGAACTGTGGAATTCAATCGCAGAACATAGTCAATCATTTTTGTGTGTGTGTGTGTGTATTATGTTTTGGTGTGTCGTATGATTTTTCCCATTCTATTTAATTCTTCTACATAGCCTGACTATAGTGAAAATGTGTTTAATAAGAATGTTTGAGTAGAACCTATATAAAGTTGTATACTCTCTTGGGGAGGGAGGGAGGGAGGAGGGAGGGAAAAATAATCATCTAAGTTATATGGTAGTGATTGTAGAACACTTAAAATAAATAAAATTTATTAATTAAAAAAAGAATTATCCCCATTTTACAGATGAGGAAACTATGGTTCAAAGAGCTTTATTGATTTGAACATAGGTCTTCTTGACTCCAAGTCCAATATACTTACTATGCCATCCACATAGAGTCAGGGAGACTTAAGTTCAGATCCCACACCCACTACTTAACTGAGTATGTGATCCTGAGTAAGGCACTTAATCACTCTTCCAGGTGGGCAACTTTCTAAGATTATACGTTATAGATGGGTTGCACAGAGGTTGTTGTTTGTCCTTCATTGTTGAAGAGGACCATGACCTCAGGGAGGTGATGCCCTGACATGCAAGTGATTTTGATTTAAGTGAGGGTAGGCGGTATAAAGTCAGCAGCCTCACTTTCTCCTCTGGAGCCATCTGGGCCAGATATAGATCAGGACAACTGGAAATGGCCCAGAATACAGTAGGGGGCCTTGACCTTTTTAAATTAATGTCCTTAACAGGTCTCAGTTTGATTGAGGCAATTCCCATTCAATGATAAGGTTAGTTAAGAAAATCAACTTTCTAAGATTATAAGTTATAGATGGGTTGCACTCAATATTAGTGGAAAGAGTTCTCATGTTGGACAAGTAGCATATTGATGCTTGTAAAACTTTTATAGTAAAAATCCATCATGTAAGAGAGGCAGTGTAGTATAAGGGTTAAAGAGTTTCCTTCTGAGTCAAAAGAAGACCTGAGTTCAAGACCTGTCTCTGACATCCTGACTGTATCACCACAGACAGCCGTGGTAACATATCATACAGTAGCCATGGCAACTTCAAGACTATAGTGGAAGCAGCATGGTATAATGGAAAGAGGAATGACACTGGGATCAGTCGACCAGAGTGCAAATTCTACCTTTACTGCTTGTCCTAGGGTGACCTAGGAAAAAATCACTTAATGTTCATGGGCCTCATTTTCTTCATTTGTGAAATGAAGGGGAGCACATGTACGAAAATATTTATAGCAGCTCTTTTTGTGGTGACCAAGAACTAGAAACTAAGGGGATGCCCATCAAATGGGGAATGGCTAAACAAGTTGTGGCATATTAATGTAATAGAATATCATTGTACTATAAGAAATGATGAGCAGATTGACTCCAGAAAAACCTAGAAAGACTTATATGAACTGATGCTGAGTGAAATGAGCAGAACCAGGAGACCACTGTACACAGTAGCAGTCACGTTGTTCAATGATTGACTTTGATAGAGCTAGCTCTTCTCAGCAATGCAAGAACCTAAGACAATGCAAAAGACCCATGATGGAAAATGCCATCCACATCTAGAGAAAGAAATATGGAGCCTGAATGAAGATTGAGACAGATTATTTGTTCTCTTTTTTTGTTTTGTTTTGTTTTGTTTTTTCTCATGGTTTCTCCCATTCATTCTCATTCTTCTATGCAATATGACTAATGTGAAAATATGATTAATAAGAATGTATACATAGAGCCTATATCAGATTGCATGCCATCTTGGGGAGGAGGGAGGAGAGGGAAGTGGAGAAAATTTAAAACTCTAAAGGTTATGAAAGTGAATGTTGAAACTAAAAATAAATAAATAACATTTTTAAAAAATGAAGGGGACTTCTGAGGAGCCCTTTAATTCCAAAGCTGTGATCCTACAGCTCTAAGCTCCAGAAGAGTTGTCAGTAAGTATTGATAGAGATATACAGTGGAATGGCACTAGGTAGTACCATAGTGCATGGAGTGCTGCACCTGGAGTTAGAAAGACCTGAGCTGAAATACTGCTTCAGACACTTGCCAGCTATGAGACCTTGGGCAGTTAACCTCAGTTTGCCTCAGTTTTCTCCACTATAAAATGAGGATGTTGATAATAAGATATATAATAATACATAGTGATAATGATATCTACCTCCAAAAGTTGTTGTGCAGATCAAATGAGATCCCTGTAAAGCACTTTGCATAGTGCCTAGAATATAGTAGGTGCTTTAATAAATCCTTCTTCCCTCCCTATAGCAATCAAAGTGTATACCTTTCTCCCCGACTCCCTTCCAAAAAACCAACCCAAAAACAAACAAACAAAAAAGATTCTGGCTTGAAAAAAAATGTTGGGAAAAATGACTGAAAAAATGAGGGAACTCAAGTTGGAATCCTTCTTTTCTGTGTCCTATACTCATGTTTGTCTTGGATCATATGATTTTGGGAAAGACAGACTTATGTATTTCCCTTATATATATTTTCCAGTGCAGAATCATGTACCATGAGAAATTCAATCTTTTTTTGGGTAAGAAGAGGTAGGGGAGGAGTGATCATGATTCACTATTTAGAATTTAGAGACTGAGTGCATCTGTACAGGCTGACAATGTGGTGTAATGCATGTGGCCCTAGGCTCAGAGTTAGGCTGGTTTGGCATTAGGAAGACCTGGATTTAGGGTGGGCTGGAGGGGATCACTTCATTTTCAGTGGAAATATTCACACCCCAAAAACCAGCAAACAGTATAAATTAGGGTTTAGTTTATTGTTTGGTTAATTGTCTAGATTTAAGTGATTGAGAAAAATGTTAATAATGAAGAGATTAAACTTGAGGGGGCGGAGCCAAGATGGCGGAAGAAAGACTCACCTATGCTAGGTCCGAACCCACAGCCCATAGATTTCCTGTAAAAAGAACTCCTGACAAATCCTGGAACAGTGGAAGCCGCGCAGCAACACAGTGAAGGAGATTTCCGTTACAGAGAGCCCGGAAGAACCGACGGCAAAGGTACCTGGGCGGGAGCGGAGTCCTGTCCGGCTGAGCGCTCCCCTCCCCCACCCCGGCCACAAGGCACTGAGAGGAGCCAGCAGAGCCCAGCAGGCGGCAGGGACCTGAATCTCCAGGCGGCGCGAAGGTCCCACCACCCACAGACTCACAGGTCAGTGAGAGAGACGGGCTGAGAGGGCAGCGGGGGATCTCCGGGACTCGAACCCCCTGGGAAGCGGCCGCTGCGGCAGAGGCTGAAGCAGCTTGGCCAGAGACTCCCAGAGCGGGCTGGAGCTCCACCCCAGCTCCACTACAAAGGATCTCTGTATAAACCCCTTGAGGGAACTGAGCCTGAGAGGCGGCCCTGCCCCCACCTGAGA
>CM053771.1:281202438-281336215 GCA_028658325.1 Potorous gilbertii | reverse complement strand
GTGATATGGGTAATTAGAATGTCCAGTGAATCGGGGAGGGGGGAGGGGACAAAGGGGGAGAAAATTTTGGAACCCCAAATCTTGTGAAAATGAATGTAAAAAGTTAAATAAATTTATTTAAAAATTAAAAAAAAAAAAAAAAGAGATTAAACTTAAAAAGTATGTCACTATACAGTCCTCCCATCCCATCCCTGAGCTGGTTTTTGTTGTTGAGTCCCTTCAGTAATGTCCAACTTTTTGTGACCCACTTTGAGGTTTTCATGGCAAAGATACTGGAGTAGTGTGCCATTTCCTTCTCCAGCTCATTCTACAGATGAGGAAAATAAGGCAAACAAGTTAAGTGACTTTCCCCAGGTCACATAGCTACTAAGTATCTGAGGCCTTATTAGAACTCAGGAAAATGAGTCTTCCTGACTCCAGACCCAGTACTTTCTCCTCTGTGACTGGACAAATCACTTGACCTCTCTGATTTACTCATCTGTAAAATGATGGGTTTGGACTCAGTGACCTCTGGGGGTCCCTTCCAACTTGAAATCTGTGTTCCTATGGAAGATAGTAGGAGTTAGGAAGACTAGAATTCCACATAGAGGAGTTTCAGCGGCCCCTGGCCAAGGAATTAAGAGATCTATCCTTAAATATGGAACCTTATACTGGATTGGACAGTGCCACATATAAACCTTAGTAGCTAAAATATTCTCAGAGGACCTAAAAATAGAAGTGGCCACTGTCTCTTATGACCACCATCTGCCTCCTGTTCTTTTTTAAAGTTATTTTCCTCAACTCTTTCTCAGGAAATCTGACAAAAAATATCCACAAGGATCTAATATAAATGAATTGTATTGAAGACTAAGCCTAGGAGAGTGGAAGGGAAGAGAAATACAGATGAAGTAAAGGACTAAGTAACAGCCTTTTCAGGATTGTGGTTTGGCAACTAAAACAACGGTTAATAATAGCTAACCATTATATGGCACTTTAAAGTTTGCAAGACACTTTACATGTTTTCTCTTTTTTGTTACTTTTGTAGTTTTTTTAAAATTTTTAATTCAATTTTATTTTCCATTCCATGTTTTCTTTTTTCCTCACTCATTGAGAAGGCAAGAAAAGTAAAATTCATTACATATGTGAATATACATATAAAATCAATTTCCTCACTAGTCATTTTCTAAGAAAAAAGGGTAAGAAAAAGAAATAAAAGAAAATGTGCTTAAATCTGAACTCTGAGTCTATCAGTTTTCTGTTTTCAAGTCAGTAGCATGGATTATTATGTGTCTTTTGGAATTATAAGTAGTCATTGTGTTGATGAGAGCTCCTAAGTCATTCAGAGTTGATTATCTTTACAACATTGCTGTTACCATGTAAACTGTTCTGGTTCTGCTCACTTCATTTTACATCAGTTCATACAAGTCTTCCCAGTTTTTTTTCTGAAACACCCTTCATCATTTCTTAGAGCACAATAGTATTCCATTGTATTCATATACTATAACTTCTTCAACCATTCCCCAATTAGTGGGCATTCCCTCAATTTCCTATTCTTTGCTACCATAACAATAACAAAAAGAGTTAAGATAAATGGTTTTGTACATATGGGCTCTTTTATTATTTCTTTGATCCCAGTTTTTGCTCTTCTAATTTTACCTGCACTGATTTTATTGGTGCAAAAAAATTTAATTTTATGTAATCAAAATCATCCATTTTACTTCCTGTGAATCTATCTCATTTGTCCATGCACTTTTCTTCTAAACATGAATCTTACAGGTAATTTCTTCCATGCTCCACTAATTGACTAATTACATCATCCTTTATATCTAAATAATGTACTCATTTTGAACTTATCTTACTATATTGTATGAGATGATGGTTTATGCCTAGTTCCTGCTAGATTACTTTCCAGTTCTCTTAACGGTTTTTGTCAAATAGTGAATTCTTGACCCAATAGCTGTGTTGTTTTTGTTCTTTGTCAAATACTAGGTTACTGGGCTCATTTGCTTCTGTATATTGTATACCTAATCAGTTCCACTGAGCAATCCTTTCTTATCAAGGACCAAGTTGTATTGATGATTATAGCTTTGTAGTATAATTTGTTATTTGGCACTCTTATTCCCCTTTCCATTTTTTTCATTGATTTCAATGATGTTTTTGATCTTTTGTTCCATCAGAAGAATTCTATTATAATTTTTTCTAGCTCTACAAAATAATTCTTTGATAATTTGATTGGTGTGGCACTGAATAAGTAAACTAATTTAGGTAGTATTGTCTTTTTATTATATTGGCTCAGCCTACCAATGAGCAATTAATATTTCTTCTATCTTTATTTATGTGAAGAGTGTTTCATAATTGTGTTCATATAGTTCCTATGTGTAGGGAAGCTAGGTGGCACTACAGATAGCTAGGTCTGGAGTCAGGAAGACTTATCTTCCTGAGTGCAAATGAGATCTTAGACCCTTACTCTGTGACCCTGGGCAAGTCACTTAACCTTGTATGCCTCAGTTTCCTCATTTATGAAATGAGTTGGAGAAGGACATGGCAAACCACTTCAGTATCTTTGCCAAGAAAACTCCAAATGAAGTCATGAAGAGGCAGGTGGACATGACCAAAATTACTGAACACCAAGAACAAGTTCTTTTGTGTGTCTTGGCAGATAGACTCTCAAGTATTTTATGCTATCTATGGTTATTTTAAATGAAATATCTCCTTCTATCTCTTCCTGCTGAGTTTTGCTGGTGACATACATAAATGCAGGTGATTTGTGTGGGTTTGTTTTATATCCTGCAACTTTGCTGAAGTTGTAAATTTTTTATGGCTATATATATGCATGCATTTATTTTTTTTCTCAAATGGAATTTTTTTCTTTTTAAAAAGTTACTTATTTGTTTTTAGTTTTCAACATTCCCTTTCATAAGCTTTTAAATTCCAAATTTTCTTCCCATCTCTCCCCTCCCCTCACCCAAGATGGCATGTAATTTGTTATAGGTTCTACATATACATTTATATTCAACCTATTTTCACATTAGTCATGTACTAATGGGAGAAACTACAAGAAAGAAAAAACAAAGAGAGAGAGAGAGAGAATAATATACTTAGATCTGCATTCAGACTCCATAGGTCCTTTTGTAGATGTGGACAGCATTTTCCATCATGAGTCTTGGCACTGTCTTAGATCCTTGCATTGCTAAGAAGAAATAAGTCTGTCAAAGTTAGTCATTGAACAATTTGACTGTTACTGTATACAGTGTTCTCCTGGGTCTTGTCACTTCACTAAACATCCGTACATATAAGTTTCCAGGTTTTTATGAAGTCTATCTGCTCATCATTTCTTATAACACAATAGTATTCCATTACATTCATATACCACAACTCATTCAACCATTCCCCAACTGATGGGCCTTTGTTGCTTGGCCACCACAAAAAAGAGCTGCTATAAATATTTTTGTACATGTGGGTCTTTTTCCCATTTGTATGATCTCTTTGAGATACAAACCTAGAAGTGGTATTGGTGGATCAAAGGGTATGCACATTTTTATAGCCCTTTGGGCATAGTTCCAAATTGCTCTCCAGAATGGATGGATCAGTTCAAAACTCTACCAACAATGCATTAGTGCTCCAATTTTCCCACATTTTCTTCATTTTCTTCTTTTGTCATGTTAGCCAATCTGATAGGTGTGATGTGGTACCTCAGAGGTGTTTTGATTTGCATTTCTCTAATTAATAGTGATTTAGAGCATTTTTTTCATATGACTATAGATAGCTTTAATTTCTTCCTCTGAAAACTGTCTGTTCATATCTTTTGACTATTTATCAATTGGGGAATGACTTGTAGTCTTATGAATTTGACCCAGTTCTCTATACATTTTGGAAATGAGGCCTATATCAGACAGACTAATTTTAAAAATTCTTCTTCTGCTTGCATTGGCTTTGTTTGTACAGTGAAGTTGTTAATTTTGTCAACTAGTTTATTAGTTGGCTCTTTCAAGTCCTTTAAATAAACTATCATATCATTTGTAAAGAATAATAATTTCTTTCTCCATTGCCTATTCCTTCAATTCCTTCAATATCCTTTTCCTGTCTTATTGCTATAGGTAGAATTTCTAGTCCTGAATAGTAATGATGATGATAGCGCTCCTTACTTCAGCCCTGATCATATTGGAAAGGTTTCTAGCTTATTCCCATTATACACAATGATTGTTCTTGCTTTTAGATGGAAACCATCTTTCTCCATTTATTCCTGTGATGTCTAGCATGCTTTGTTTTTTTTAAGGAATGGGGATTGTATTTTGTCAAAAGCATTTACTATCTCTATCAAAATAATCATATTATTTGTTGTTAGTATGGTTGATTATACTTGTAATTTTCTTAATAATGAACCACCCCTGAATTCTTAGTATAAATTTAGTCTGCTTATTGTGCATGATCTGTGTGATATATTACTACAACCTCCATTTTATTTAAAATTTTTACATCAATACTAACTAAGGAAATTGGTCTAGCATTTCCTTTTTCTATCTGGCACTTCCTGGTTAGGTACCAAGAACTTGTGTCATAGAGGGAACTTGGTAAAACTCCTTCTCTATTTTTTTTAAAATAGTTTATGTAATATTGGAAGGAAATGTTTTTAAATGTGTGGTAAAATTTGCTTGTAAATAGATCTGATCCTGGGATTTTTTTCTTAGGGGATTCATTTATGGCTTGTTCAATTTCTTTAAGATAGAGTTAATTAAGTAATTTATTTCCTGTTCTATTAATATGGGAAATTTTTTTTTTATAACTCTCCATCCATTTGTAGCACCAATGCAATACTCACAGCAACCACTATGGATATACATGAATATTTCCAGGGTAAATTTGCAAAATATGAATTCTCTTCCTCAAGGACAAAACCTAAATTTCAGATACCAGAGTCAACTCCACTATGGTAACAAGCCTTCCCTCCCCACAAACAATCTCCCTTAGGCAAATTCACTCCCTCTCTCATTCATGCTAGCTGCTCTACTCTGCTCTGCCTGCTCTCCCTCTCAGCTCTGCCTCACTCTGTCTTCCTGATGTACCTTTCCTGCTCCACCCATCCAGTAAGCTCCTCCTACCATGCCATGTGCCTCAGGCTGTGGACTGGACCAAAGCTCAAAGCAGGTCACATGGACCTATTAAGAGGCAGGGAAGATCTTAAAATTCCCTTAACATTACACCATTTCATTTGGATTGTCAATTGTATTGTAGTATTGTTGGGCAAAATAGTTCTTAAAACTTTAATTTCTCTTTATTAGTTATAACTTAATTTTTTTTTCTTTGATACTGGTAACTTGGTTTTCTTCTTCCCTTCAAAAATCAAATTAACTAATAGTTTATCTATTTTATTGACTTTTTAAATGGTTTCTAGATTTTTTTTTATATAGTTCAATTTTATTTTTTATTTGCAGTTTGGTTAATCTCACTTTTGATTTTCAGTATTGATATTTGTGTTTAATTTTTTTAAAATTTTATGTCTTTTTAGTTTTTGTTTTTTAGTTCTATACACCCACTTTGTTCATCTGCTCGTTCTCTCTTTTACTGACATAGGCATTGGGTTTTGACTGTTTAACACAAATCTGGGTATGTTGCCTCATTGTGATCTTTATTATCTTTAATGAAATTATTGAATATTTCCATGATTGGCTCTTTGACCCACACATTCTTTAGGGTAGTTGTTTAACTTCTTTTAAAAATATATTTTTTATTTATTTTCTTAAATATTTCCTAATTACATGTAAAAAATTTTAACATTCATTTTAAAAAATTTTTAGTTTCAAATTCTCTCCTTCCCTTTTTCCCTTTTTGAGAAGGCAAGCAATTTGATATTGATTATACATATAAAGTCATGCAAACATATTTTCATATTAAGCTCTCTCTTTTCATCCTGTCCCTCCTCTATGGTCTGTTTTGCTCCTGATCACTGCTTTTTTTTATCCATCCTCCCTTTTATCACCACCTCCCTTTCTTTTGCTCCCTTCTCCTCCTATTTCCCTGTTGGATAAAATAGATTTTGATTATCAATTGAGCACCCTCTTTGAATCAATTTAAATACAAGTGAGGTTCCAGTATTACCTATTCCCTACCACCTTCCTCACTATGGTAAAAGGTCTTCTTCCTTGTATGCATATTATTTCCGCCATTCTTCTTCCCCTTTCCATTCTCTCACTGTATCCTTTCTTCTCTCCTGTGGTTTTTTTTTTTTTGCATAATTCCAATGTAATAGACTTTTGCCTCTGTCCTCTTTCTAACACTGTAATCATGATAAAATTCTTAAAAGTTACATATCACCTTCCCATATAGAAATTTGAATTCCCCTTCAAGTTCATTGCAATGGTTGGAAAAAAATTGAAAAAAATTTTTTGCATCAGCTGCAAAAACATCAAATTCAGTGTGACCATTTACCCATTCCTTACTTCTTTTTTCATGCTGGAAAGTTTATTTTGAAAACCCTATCACTTCTTACCGATCCATTCATGATCCAATTCCTTGGGGGTTAAGCATTCTAAAAAGAACAGGTAAATGCAGATATTTCAGAACATTGGGAGGGATTGTAATATTACAAAATTGTAAAGTATAACGTTGTGTAATATTTAGATATTTTAAGTATTTGTATATTTGCTTTATTTCCTTTACCTTGTTATAAGTTCCTTAGAATAAAGTCATACTTAATTGATGTTTATATGCTCCATAGCACAAAGCCCAGTGATTATGTACTGTTTATTAAGTACACAATAACTACCAATTGAATGAATGAACAATAAATGAATGCATGGATGGATGGATGGATGGATGAATAGATGGATGGCTTAGGGCATAGGAATATTTGGAAGCATTAATAAGTCATCAACCTGACTTTGGACACCCTTCATAAACTCTTTCAAACTTTTCTAGCCACCTTCACTTCTAACTAATTCCTCATAAACTCCCTCTAATCCAGCTTCCTCACTACCTCATAGCTCTTAAACTGAAGTTATTTCTTTACTAATACACCAAGATAATCCTCATTCCCTTACCTTTAGCTCCCATTGTTTCCCAACTCAGAAGTCTGTCTAAAGCCTACCCATTATTAAAGATATAGCAGTGGGCCTAAACAAAGCATGTGCTGTGCATGCTACCACACCCTAGCAGAGTTTTCTCACTAGTCCTTCCCTGAAGACCACTTTAAAAAATTTAACTGGAGATGTAGGAGGGGGGTATGAAGGAGTGCCCACAGAATCTTAAGTCTCTCTTGGATTTCCTATAAAGATATTAATTGTTTGATAAGGCTACATATACACTCTGCTAATTGTGGGCATTCCCCTTACACCTCTAATTTTTATTAATGTTTATTTATTTTTTGTTTTCAACATTCATTTCCACAAAATTTTGAGTTCCAAATTTCCTCCCCATTTCTCCCTTGCCCCCACCCCATAGTACCTTGCATTCTGATTACCCCTTCCCTCAATATGTCCTCCCTTCTATCACACCCCTCCTTTCCCTTATCCTCATCTTCTCTCTTTTCTTGTGGGGCAAAATAGATTTCTATAGCTCATTATATTCTGTACCCCATTTCTTATTCTCCAGTTGCATTCAAAAACAATTCTCAACATTCATTCCTAAAATCTTGAGTTTCAACTTCTCTCCCTTCCTCCCTCCCCACTCATCCCCACTGAGAAGGTAAGCAGTTCAATATAGGTTATATATGTGTAGTTTTGCAAAAGATTTGCATAATAGTCATGTTGTGTAAGACTAACTATATTTCCCTCCATCCTATCCTGCCCCCCATTTATTCTAGTCTCTCTTTTGACCTTGTCCCTCCCCAAAAATGTTTACTTCTAATTACCCCTTCTTCCATTTGCTTCTCTTTTTCCCTTTCACCTCCTCCCTTTTCTCCTCCATTGAAAAAGCTTTGTCTTGCCTCTTTTATGAGAGATAATTTGCCCCATTCCATTTCTCCTGCCAATATATTCCTCTCTCACCTCTTAATTTTATTTTTTTAGATATCATCCCTTCTTATTCAATTAACCCTGTACTCTTGTTCTATATATGTGTGTGTGCATGTGTGTGTGTGTGTGTGTGTGTGTGTGTGTGTGTGTGTGTGTATAATCCCTCCAACTACCCAAATACTGAGAAAAGTCTCAAGAATTACAAATATTACTTTTCCATGTAGGAATGTAAACAGTTCAACTTTAGAAAGTTCCTTATGATTTCTCTTTCCTCTTTACCTTTTCATGCTTCTCTTGATTCTTGTGTTTGAAAGTCAGATTTTTCTCTAGAGTTCTGGTCTTTTCATCAAGAATGCTAGAAAGTCCTCTATTTCATTGAATTACCATTTTTTCCCCTGAAGTACTATACTTAGTTTTGCTGGGTAGGTAATTCTTGGTGGGTAATCCTAGTTCCTTTTACTTCTGGAATATCATATTGCATGTCCTCTGATGCCTTAATATAGAAATTGCTAGATCTTGTGTTATTCTGATTGTATTTCCACAGTACTCAAATTGTTTCTTTCTAGCTGCTTGCAATATTTTCTCCTTGACCTGGCAACTCTGGAATTTGGCTACAATATTCTTAGGATCTTTTTGGATCTCTTTCAGGAGCTGATCAGTGGATTCTTTCAATATTTATTTTGCCCTCTGGTTCTAGAATATCAGGGCAGTTTTCTTTGATAATTTTGTGAAAGATGATATGTAGGCTCTTTTTTTTTATCATGGCTTTCAGATATTCCCATAATTTTTAAATTGTCTCTCCTGTATCTATTTTCCAAGTCAGTTGTTTTTCCAATAAGATATTTCACATTGTCTGCTATTTTTTCATCCTTTTGGTTTTGTTTTGTAATTTCTTGATTTCTCATAAAGTTTCTCATCTGCTCTATTCTAGTTTTTAAAGACCTATTTTCTTCAGTGAGCTTTTGAACCTCCTTTTCCACTTGGCTAATTCTGTTTTTTAAAGCATTCTTCTCCTCATTGACTTTTTGGACCTCTTTTGCCAATTGAGTTAGTCTATTTTTAAAAGTATTATTTTCTTCAGCATTTTTTGGGGTCTCCTTTAGCAAGCTGTTGACTCACTTTTAATGATTTTCTTGCATCACTCTCATTTCTCTTTCCAATTTTTCCTCAACCTCTCTTACTTGATTTTCAAAATCTTTTTTGGGCTCTTCTGTGGCCTGAGACCATTGCATATTTATTTTTGAAGTTTTGGATGCCGAAGCCTTGACTTTCTCTGATGGTATGAATTGTTCTTCCTCATCTGAAAGGAGGGAAGAAAATACCTGTTCACTAAGAAAGTAACCTTCTGTAGTCTTAGTCTTTCTCCCTTTTTGGGGGGCATTTTCCCAGCCAGTTACTTGACTTTTGAATCTTTTGTCAAGAGGAGGGATATAATCTGGGGATCTGTAAATTCTCAGTTCCTTCAAGGTGGCACAATCAAAGGATATGAGTTTACTCCTCTCCTGGCCTGCACATTGGTCTGGGAGCAACCAAAAACTTTTCTGCCCAGAATTTGGGAGTAGAATTACCTCTCCACGACCCCCTCCAGCTCCACCATGTCAATGCTCCTCCTCTCCCCAGGGCCACATTCAGGGCTAAGATTCAGATAAGCCCCTAAATTCCCCCAGGGGTTTTAGACAGAGGGCTCCAAAAATGGATGTTGCTACTGCAGTGGCTGCTGCAGGTGGTACAGCCCACATTCCCTTCTCCTGGGTGAAGGAGCTTTCTCACTGATCTTTGTAGTTGTCTTTGGCATTTTGTGGGTTGAGTAATCTGGAAACTGCTGTTGCTGGTGGCACCCTGAAGCCTGTTCTGGGTCCTGTTCCTGCAGCACCATGCAGCCCACTCTAGGCTGTGCTCTGCTCTGTACTGGTGCAATGGACCTTGCCTGTCAGCCTTCCAGGCTGTCTTGGGCTGGAAATCTCTTTCACTCTGTCGTTTTTTGGTTTCTGCTGCTCTAGAATTTATTTAGAGTCATTTTTTCATGTATTTTATGAGCTTTGTCGGACCTTCTACAGGTCTGTCTTTCTACTCAGCCATCTTGACCCACCTCCCTCCTCCACCATTTTTCTTTAAGATTTTTGTTGTAGCTGCTTTCACATTGTCATCTTCTTCTGAGTTTATGTCTTGACCTTCCCTGCCACTGTAGTAGATTTTTATGATTAAGGGGTTTTTTTGGCCATGTTTTTACTCTATTTCTTGACTTTGAGCTCTATGTTAAAGTTGGGCTGTGCTTCGAAGGATGGCAGAGGCACTTTCCCATGCTTTAGGCTTTTTCATACTGCTCTTTTCAGAGTTAGTTCTGAAGATCTACATTTTTTTTTTGGTGTTTTAGGTGGTGTGATTCAGGGAGAGGGTGTGTCATTGCTCTCCTGGTATATACTCTAGTCTTTACTCAGAAAGGGCCTCTCTTTCCCCATGGCATCAAACACTAAAATTCCTCTTGACCCTAGAACCTGGAGTAGATTGGTCCTCTATTTTCTGCAGCCACAAGTGTTAGAGCTCCTCTTGGTCTTGGAACTGCGATCAGGGCCCCTGCTCTCTTGTGACCATCTACAAGTGCTCCTCTCCACCCTGGAACTGCTACCCACAACTACTTATGGACAACAGAGTTGCCTGTCAGTATCAGCTGACCCCAATGCCAGCAGAGGGTCCCCTGTAATCTTTTGCTGACCAGTTGTCCAACTCTGTTACCATCTCTGGACTGAGAACTCCTGAAGCTGCTGCTGCTCCTACTATTACTTCCACTGCCACTATCAGAGCCACCTCCAAGTCTGCTGCTATGTCCACTCCAGAGTGGTCACCACCTGTCAGAGACGTCTCCTGCTAACCTGTCTTGGCTGGAAAAAAATGTCTCATTGCAATGTTTTCTTGACTCTGCATCTCCAAATTTGGATTTGAAGCTTTATTTTAAAGTTGTTTGGATGGGAATTTGGGGAGATTTTGGCTCGATTGTTGCCTGTACTCTACCATCTTGGCTCTGCCTCTGTCTGCCTCTTCTCTTACATGTATTTTCTCACTGGAGGAAGTGGGTTCCAAGTAAGAACTCATTGTACCTTTTTGTGCTTGGCATAGTGCCTGGCAAATAGGAAGCACTTAACAAATCCTTGTTAACTTTTTCTTTGGTCCTCAGAAGTGGGTTGTGACTAGCTACTAGACTTTCTACTTAAGTCATTTCTTCTTGGTACCCAGTATCTCTTGACAACATGTCTTTTGACTTTTCTCTGCCATTTCTTGTATCCCTTCTTTACTTAGGGCTTCCACTTCAGGTCTTCCCTAGGCAAAAGAATCCTCTTGGGTTAGGTGCAGGTGATGGTTCTAATGGACTGGTTTGATTTCTCCTAAAGTCACTCAAGGAGTCATACAAGACCATTCAGGTTCTAAATAAAAATAAAACACACATGCAGATAGATAGATACAGGAATCTGTCAGCTTGAAAATCTTCTCCACCAACACCTTCTCAGCCCCTTTTTATCTGTTCTCTTTCCCCATTAGAATCCAAGCTCCTCAAGGGTATATAATGTCTTCTTTTTGCTTTTATTTGTATTCCCAGCACTTAGCACAGTGACTAGTTCACAGTAAGATTTTAATGAATTTTCTCTCTTTCTCCCCTGTCTCTCTCTTCTCTCTCTCTCTTTCTCTTTCTCATCTCTCTCCCTTTTTGTCTCTCTCCATCTCTGGGTCTCTATCTCTCTTTCTCTCTCCTCTCTTTGTCTGTCTCTGTGTGTCTCTGTCTCTGTCTCTCTTTTTGTCTCTCTAAGTCTCTGGGTCTCTGGATCTCTGTCTCTTTCTCAATTTCTCCCTCTGTGTGTGTGTGCGTGTCTCTCTCTTTCTTTCTGTCTCAGTCTCTGGCTCTCTGTCTCTGTGTGTGTCTCTCTGTCTCTCTCTTTCTTTCTCTCTATCTCCCTTTCTCTATCTCTGCCTCTTTGTCTCTCTGTCTCTCTGTGTCTCCCTCTTTCTGGACCTCTCTATCTCTCTCTCTGTCTCTGTCTCTGTCTCTCTCAATACTATTCATCCTGGGTTGGGTAAAATTCTTCTGTAGACACCTAGATTACCTTTAACTTCATGTTTTGTTTCTGAATTTATATTCTCTTTCCTTCTATTAATCTAAGTTGATTTTGATGTGCAAAGGCAATATGATATTGATATTAAAATACCCAAGGATATATTGGTACTGCTGCCAACCATATTTTTCAACACATAGAGATTTTAATAACAGTCCCTTTCTCTCTCTCTCTCTCGCTCTCTCTCTCTCTCTCTCCTGTGTGTGTGTGTGTGTGTGTGTGTGTGTGTGTGTGTGTGTGTCTTTCTTTCTCTCTCTCAATACTATTCATGCTGGGTTGGGTAAAATTCTTCTGTAGACACCTGGATTACCTTTAACCTCAGGTTTTATTCCTGAATTTATATTCTCTTTCTTTTTATTAATCTAAGTTGGTTTTGATGTGTAAAGGCAGTATGATATGAGAATACCTAAGGATGTAATAGTACTGCTGCCAACAATATTTTTCAACACAGAGATATTTTAATAACAGTTTATTTTACACTCACCACAGGTTAATAATATGCAAAATCTAATGGATCAGAGGATCATTTCCAAAAACCTTGCAATTTGGACAAGGCAGGATGGATACAGTTGAAATTTTTACACAGAGCAAAAAGGGAATGTAAAGATTTAAACATCATAAACATCATAGAATCAATGGCAGGATGATCTACATCAGTGAAAATAACCCACTGATCAGTAAACACCAGAGCTAGAGTTTATATCCCAAGCTTTAATCTTGCAAACAGGTGGAGCAAGATCTAACCAAATATAGTACCAGGGTTATAATTGATGTCTCAGTTTGATTTAGCCAACTAGCTAGTTGATATTTCAACTTAAGTAAATAGTAAATTGGGGTAATAAAGCAGAACTAGAAATTCTCCTAGCACTAACCAGTTAATTACCTGAGCTGTAAACTCTAGCCAGTGATGTAACTCCCTAACATTTTTTAATTATTAATTTATATATTTATTTTTAGTTTTCAACATTCATTTCTACAAGGTTTTGAGTTCTAAACTTTCTCCCCATCTTTCCCCTCCTCCCACCCCAAGTCACCATGTATTTTCATGACCACTTCTCCCAGTATGCCCTCCCTTCTATCACACCCCTCCCTTCTCTTATCCCCATCTCCTCTATTTTCTTGTAGGGCAATATAGATTTCTATACCTCATTACCTGTATTTCTTATTTCCCACTTGCATGTAAAAACAATTTTTAACTTTCAGTTTTACAACTTTGAGTTCCAACTTCTCTCCCTTTCTCTGTCACCATCCATCCTCACTGAGAAGGCAAGCAATTCAGTATAGGTTATACATATGTAATTATGCAAAAGACTTCCATAAAATTCATGTTGTGAAAGATTAACTCTATTTCCCTCCATCCTATCCTGCCCCCCATTTATTCTAGTCTCTCTTTTGACCTTGTCCTTCCCCAAAAGTGTTTACTTCTAATTACCTCTCCTCCCATTTGCCCTCCCTTCTATCATCCCCCCACACCCCACTTATCCCCTTCTCCCCTACTTTTCTGTAGTGTAAGATAGATTTTCATACCAAATTGAGTGTGCATGTTATTCCCTCCTTAAGGCAAATGTGATGAGAGTAAGCTTCACTTTTTCCCTCTCACCTCCTCCCTTTCTTCCTCCCAAGCTTTTTCTTGCCTCTTTTATGAGAGATAATTTGCCCTATTCCATTTCTCCCTTCCTCCTCCCAATATATTCCTCTCTAGCCTTAATTTTAATTTTTTAGATATCATCCCTTCCTATTCAACTCACTCTGTGTCCTCTGTCTATAAGGATATAATCCCTCCAAATACCAAATACTGAGAACAGTCTCAAGAGTTACAAATATTATCTTTCCATGTAGGAATGTAAACTGTTCAACTTTAGAAAGTCCTTTATGATTTCTCTTTCTTGTTTACCTTTTCATGCTTCTCTTGATTCTTGTGTTTGAAAGTCAGATTTTCTATTCAGCTCTGGTCTTTTCATCAAGATTGCTTGGAAGTACTCTATTTCATTGAATGACCATTTTTCCCCCTGAATTATTATACTCAGTTTGCTAGGTAGGTAATTCTTGGTTTTAATCCTAGCTCCTTTGACTTCTGGAATATCATATTCCAAATCCTTTGATCTCTTAGTGTAGAAGCTGCTAGATCTTGTGTTACCCTGATTGTATTTCCACAATATTTGAATTGTTTCCTTCTGACTGCTTGCAATATTTTCTTTTTGACCTGGGAACTCTGGAATTTGGCTACAATATTCCTAGGAGTTTCTCTTTTCAGATCTCTTTTAGGAGGTGATCAGTGGATTCTTCCAAAATTTTTTTAACCCTCTGGTTCTAGTCCATCAGGGCAGTTTTCCTTGATAATTTCATGAAAGATCATGTCTATGCTCTTTTTTTGATCATGACTTTCAGGTATTCCCATTATTTTTAAATTGTCTCTCCTGGCTCTGTTTTCCAGGTCAGTTGTTTTTCCAATGAGACATTTAATGTTGTCTGCTATTTTTTCATTCTTTTGGTTTTGTTTTATAATTTTTTGAATTTTCATAAAGTCATTAACTTTCATCTGCTCCATTCTAATCTTTAAGGAATTATTTTCTTCAGTGAGGTTTGGAAAGTGAGCCTTTTCCATCTGGCAGGTTCTGTGTTTTAGGGCATTCTTTTCCATATTGACTTTTTGGATCTCTTTTGCCATGGTTTAGTCTATTTTTTAAAGTGTTATATTCTTCAGCATTTTTTTGAGTCTCCTTTAGCAAACAGTTGATTTGTTTTTCATGATTTTCTTGCATCACTCTCATTTCTCTTCCCAATTTTTCCTCTACTTCTCTTATTTGATTTTCAGGATTCTTTTTGAGCTCTTCCATGGCCTGAGACCAAATTCATATGTTTTCTTGGAGACTTTGGATGGAGTAGCTTTGACTTTGTTTTCTTCTGTTTGCATACATTGGTCTTCCTTGTCACTGAAGTAAGATTCTATGGTCTGATTCTTTATCTGGTTTGTGCTCATTTCCCCAGCGATTTACTTGACTTCTGTGCTCTTTGTCAAAGTAATTCTGTGCTTCCAATGGGGGTGGAGGGGTGTACTGTCAGATGCAGGATCCCCCCACAATCTGTGGGCCTAGAGCTCCAGAAACAATGGCTGCAGCTGCCCCTGTTGCGGGTTCCTCCACCTCCTCCCCCCTCAGCCACTTTGAGGTTGGGGCCAGACCACTCCAGTCTCCTGCACTGATCCCACAGCCTTTTCCCACTGACCTTCCACTTTCTCCTCAGCATTTTGGGGTCATGAAGTCTGGAAAACACCGCAAGTGTGAGAGATTCAGTCCCCTCAAGGCATGCTCTTGTGTACACGTGACCCTGCCCCCTGCGTGGCATGATAGATACTTCCCATTGACCTGCCTGGTTGTCTTGGCGTGGAAATTTGCTTCACTCCTTCATTCTGTGGGTTCTGCAAGTCTAGAATTTGTTTAGAGCCCTTTTTTTTACAAGTATTTGGCTGGGCTTGGCAGGAGAGCTCTAGAACGTCAGTGTTGTTACTCTGCCATCTTGTCTCTGCCCCTTTGTGACTCCCTATCTTAAGGAAATGGCATTCATAACGTCAATACAGAAGAATTCTCTTACCATGCTCTATTGGAAAGAAGACCTTGTTGGAGTCCTGGTATTAGATCATACATGCTTTCTGAAGCTCAGTTTTACCCTCTGTAAAACATAATAGTACTTGTATTATCCTAACTTATCCTGATGGAATCATTTTGAAAAGTCTTAAAGTATTTTAGAAATGTGAGTTGTTACTCCATGTTAAGTGAAAGAAATGGGATGGCAAGACTTATTGCCATCCCTAGCAGCCAGTTGTGGGGGTGATGTTTTTTTGTCCTATTCCTGAAGGGAATCAATGATGTTATGAGGGTGATGTCTTGACTTGAGAGTGAAGTGGATTTGATTGAGGCAGTCATGGGCAAGTAGCAAATGAAGGGGGCCCTGAACACCTAGAGCAGAGGTTCTTAACTTGGGGATCACGAGCTTGTTGTTTTGTTTTGACATATTTTGATAGCTGCATTTCAGTATAATTATTTTCCTTTGTAATATTCTCTATATTATTTTATGTACTTGAAAAATGCTGACTGCCAGAGATCTTTGGCACACAAAAAGTTAAAAGGCCATTGGCCTATCTACCAATATATTAGTATATATTAGGCAACTATTATATGCCAGAGGTCATGCCAAGCCACTGGGGATACAAAAACAAAAGTGAAACAGTCCCCACTCCCAAGGCTTAGAAAGGAGAGAACTCCCTAGCTGGAGGAGCAGGTTTAGGAAGTCTGCAGATTTCAGGGCTTGAGAGTGAGGATTGTTAGCATGGCGTGACCTGGTTAGAGATCAGGGGGATGGATCAGTTAAACACAAGTGTTTGTTGTAGATTCCTGTGTAGGACTGAGAGGAAGTGTATCCAAATGACCTTGATACAAATCACCCCATGGTAGCCCGGTAAAGAAGACTGAGCCAAGTCTGAACCTGATCTTTATTTCTGGGCAAATAAACCTTGGGTTGAGGGTACCTCCCAGGTCCTCAGATAAGAACCTGCAAATAATAATGTATTGTTTTCCTGCAGAGCTAGGGGCACTCCTGCGAGGGAAGGCTTAGGCTATAGTCAAGAAGAATGTGGGAGGACATTGACTTTGAGAACACATTGACACTGATATTAAGAATAAGTAATTTTTTTTTTAAAGAAGTATCTTCTTCCTTGTACCCTAATGTATGGCACTTGAGGCTTGAGGCTATAGGGAGTATGCATTGTAGGATGGCAGCCTGAATTAAAATGCCCAGCTGCATGAGAAAAAACCATAGAAAGGTAAGCCCCTATTCCCTTGGTCCCAGTATGAGTGGGCTGGGTGATCTCTCATCTTATGAAGAGGAAATCTTCATTGATAAAGGGATGCATAGCATTTCTAGCCTTGTAAAAGCTTTCAAGAGACTCACCGAATTCACCTGAGTCATTCCCAGACTTTTGCAATAAGTACTTGCACTGAGTGTGGTGTGGTGTGATACCTGAATGCCCTGGTCTGGGAATTAGGATATCTACCACTTAATACCAGTGTGATTTTGGATAAGGAAGCAGCACCATGAGATACAAAAGGAGGCTATATTTAGAAACTAAATTTCAGCTCTGCTACTTATCAACTGTAGGAAATTTTATTTGTTTTTCTTAATGAACATACCTTTTTCCCCTTTCCTAGTTTCCTTTCCCTACATATACATATATGGAAAAAAGAACCAATTCCCACATTGATCATGTCCAAAAATATGTCTCATTCTGCATCCTGAGTTTATCACCTGTTAGGAGATATAGTATATTTATGTGATAGAATATTATTGTGCTAAATGAACAGATGAAGGGGAAGGTTTTGTAGAAAATTGGGAAGACCTATATGAACTGATACAAAGCAAATTGAGTAGAACCAGGAGAATGACTTACGCAGTAACAACAATATCATAAAAACAAATATCTTTGAAAGACTTTGACTGGAAAACAAATATCAACGCAACAACCAATAACATTCCAAAAGATTCGTGATGAGATATGCATCTCCAGATGAGAGATGATAGACTCAGAGAACAGATTAAAGTATAGTTTTTTTGGAGGACTGAGTGGGGGATATGATCAATGTGGGTATTTGTTTTGCTTCAATATGCATTTTGTAATGGGTTTTTTTTTGGGTTTTTTTTTTTTGCTTTCCCAAGGGGAGGGAGACAGGTAGGAGGAAGATGAATGTGAACCTGAAAGTAAAAGAAAAGAAAAAGAAAAAAACTAATTATTCTCCTGGTTCTGCCCATGCTATACTGCATCAGTTAATATGTCTTCCCAAGTTTATCTCAAATTATTCCTTTCATCATTTTTTATGGTGCATGAATTTTTCTTTACATTCTTGTACCATAATTATTTCAGCCATTTTCCCACCTGATGGGCATTTTTTATATTTTCCAGTTCTTTGCATTACAAAAAGAATTTTTATAAATATTTTGGTACATACGGGTCTTTTCCCCCTTTCTTTGCTCTTATAGACCTTGTAGAGGTAGTGAGTCAAAGGATTCCCACAGTGAGTGACTTTTAGGGCATATTTCCAAATTGGTTTCCCAACTGGCTATAGCAATTCATAGTTTCAGATACAATAGCATACTTTTTTTCCTGCAAATCTTCCAACATTTTTCATTTTTGCCATTTGATGGATGTGAGGTAGAACCTTGGAATTTCTTTAATTATTGGTGATTTGGAGCTTTTTTTCCATATAACCATCGATAGCTTGGATTTTTTCCTTTTAAAATGGCCACTTCCTATCCTTTAACCATTTAGCAAGTGGTCATTAACTTTTACCTGCTCTTGAGCCCCTCATTCTCTGTAAAACCTCCTTCAGTTCTCTAGGCCACAATGATTTTCCCTTTATCAGTGATGCTACAATACTTTAACCCTTGTTTTGGCACATGTCTTTCTGAATTTTCCAATCTGTTCCATATTTATTTCTTTTTTAATTGCACCATAATATTCCATTACATTACTATGCCTTAATTTATTTATCTCTTCTTCAATGATTAAACATATACATTGTTTATGTAGGTTTTTAGCTATTATAGATAGAGCAACTGAATTTTTTCATAGGGTGGTTCTTTTATGTTTCAAAGATAAAATTATAGAAGCTACAATATCTGGATTTTAAAAATAATTTTTGATATATCATATCATCATGTATTATTCTATATTATATGTTGTTCAGTCAGTGTTGTTCAGTCATGTCCAACTTTTTGTGAGCTCATGTGAGGTTTTCTTGGTAAAGATACTGGAGTGGTTTGACATTTCCTTCCCCAGGTCATCTTACAGATGAGGAAACTGAGGCAAACAAGTTAAGGGGATTGCCCAGGGTCATAGAACTAGTAAGTATCTGAAGCCAGATTTGAAAGAAGAAAGCAGATTGTTTCTGACTCCAGTCCTAGCACTGTATCCATTGTGCCACCTAACTGTCATTATATCATATCATATCATTTAATTTTTGTTAATATCATATTCTGACTATACTCCTGCTTTCCTTTCCTACCTAGTGAACCCTCTCTTATAACAAAGATTTTAAAAGAAGAAAATAATAAATCACCAAGCATCTTTCAAATATTTTATGTTTGAGGCACAGTGGTATGTTTGGGGATAAAAAGACAAAAATAAAAACAGGAACTTTCAATTTCATATATCTCCTAACAAAACAGTCAGTTCCTTGAGGATGGGACTGGATCCTTATATTTCTCTTCCCTTTTATAGCAATTAGCACAAAGCTAGACCTGTAGATTCTCATTAAACATAATTCTGTTGAATGAAAGAAGTAACAACCTTCTCCCTCTGGGGCTTTGTATCTAGAGTTTTGGAAAGGCTTGAATTGCTAAGAATCAGTCATCTCTCTCAGCAGCCAAGGTTACACACTAAGCCTTAATTGAGAACTGAGTGAAATCAGGTGTATTTACCACCATTTTTCTCCTCGCTTCCCCTCCCACTAACCCCAGTATCTATTTTTCTGGGCTGTGAGAAGGATGGCTTCTGTGTATCCTTTGTTCCCATTCTCAGCCTAGGGTGAAATGGTGCTTCTAGACCAGAACTACTTTATTTAGGAATTTTTTGCCCATTTCCCACCCCACTAATCCCCATACCCCAAGGTACTGTGGCTTAAGGGATAGAGAGCCAGTTTTGAAGTCTGGGAGAGCTGGGTTCCAATCTTGCCTCTGACCCAGAGTGACTTTGTGACAATTAACTTGGTGCTCTAGGCCAGAGGGCTCAAACATGTAACTCACAATACTCCTGAGTGTGGCAGCAGCTCACATTTATTTGCAAAATGTGTTAAAGATTACAAACCCTTTAAAAACTTAAAAAGCAGAAATAATATCATAATCACACAGCTAGTAAGTGTGTGCAAGGGGACCGATAAGTGCTAATGCTCACTGTCCTGGTCAGGTAGTATCTGCAGTATGTTGTCAGTTCAGGGTATCTTGCTTTAGAAAGGACACTAGATGAATTCAGGTGAAGGCTGGATAGTTCCTTGTCATGGTATTTTCATGAGATTCCTGTTCAGGTCAGAGTTGTTCAAGATGATTTCTGAGATCTCTTCCAGTTCCGAGCTGCCATGACTTCAAGGGTTGGGGTTTGCCCTCACTTTCCCCGACAAAGCATTATTTCAGAAGAATTCTTGCCTCAATATGGTGGGTCTTAGACTTCTTTACAAGCACTTCAAGGAAGCTATCTCAACCCATATTCCCCAGACCTGTCAATAGTGATGAATGGGACCGTGTGGGATCCCTTTCCTTTTCCTATATTTTGAACAGAGGAACCTCAGGGGCTCTGCAAACTCCCTGAGACTTCTCTAGGTTGGTGGGCTTTTGTCATCCAGTTTTGGGGGAAAGAGGAGAGGGTAAAGTCAGCCTTTGAAAACAATTGTGAAAGAATTGGAATTTTTGTGTGCTACCTGTCACCTCCATTTTTTAGCTCCTCTTCTAGCTGCTGGTACTAACCGTAATATTTTTATCTCTTCAGATTTCCTCAGCCCTTCTGCCTTCACTATGGATCTACCTTCTTTCTTCTCCCTTCCCACAATTCTTCCCCTTCATTTACATTTTAAATCAAGTGATCAGTACATTTTAAAGCACTTACTTTACTATGCCTTAGCATGGACTGGATTTGAAGACAAAAGCAAAAACAAATCCTGTCCTAACTTATATTCTAATGAGAAAGACAGTATGTATGTAATTCAGGACATGTGGACATTGTTAATGTTGGGTCCATGGGTTTTTTGATATTCTGATGATTGTATTTCAATATAACTGCTTTGTAATCCCATGGATTTTATTTTGTACATTTAAAAACATTATTCTGAGAAGTTTTCTATAGGCTTTACTGAGCTGCCCAAGGGGGTCTCCTCTCTCTGTCATACACTTACACACACACACACATACACACATACGCACGCATGCACAGATATACATACAGTCCTCTCATCTGTGGTTCCAAGAAGCTGTAGATGGGCAACCTGTATACCATTTCTGAAGATGGACTAACCAGGTGGAAGGTAAATGATGTACACCAAACACCTCAGTGAGTTAGAGGGGTGTCCACCCTAACTATATGAAGACTTTTCCCAATGGAATGAGTGGAGAAGAACAGTTTGTTCCAGCAGCCATGAAGGCAGCTGAAGTAGTGCTGTGAAGAACTTAGAGCTTGGTCAGACATAGAAAATGCCAGGATCATCCACTGTACTGGGCCATCCCTAGTCATCTTGACTTTTGATATGCCACTGAACTTCCATGACTCTGGAAGATAGAGTGAAGTGGAAGACTGTTGTATCATTGGTTCTAAGAAACATTAATTGCTTTCTATGTATTTGACACTAAGCTAAACAATGGGATTACAACAGAAACAGAAAGACAATTCTTGCCCCAAGGATTCTAATTCTAGTGGAGGAAGAGAAAACATAAAAGGGAACTGAAGTGGGGGGAAGACAGAGAAAATCCTATAGAGAAGAGTCAGCTGTGCGGGCCTCGAGATGGAAGAAGAGACATTTGGCCTGGGTCTGCACCTTAAATTGGAAGTTCTAGCAGTAACCACCCAATCAGAAAGGAAGGACATAGGAGGAGAGGGTACTTGCCAATTTGAGTAGTTCAGGGGTTGAAAGAGCTTCTAGGATGAAGATACTTCGATGGAATGGTAGAAAAAGCCCTGTGGAGATATCAGAAGGTAGCCTGGGGAGAGATGTACTGTATTAGAAAAATGTTTGTCCTTCATTTCAAAGAGGATCAAAGACATTGTGGGATGATATCTTCACTCCTGCTTGAGGCAGAGTTGCATCAGTCTCACTCTGTCTTCCAGAGTCATCAAAGTCCAGTGGCAAGAGAAGAGTAAAAATGATTGTTAATGGCCTGATGCACTAGATGATCTTGGTATCTTTGATGTCTGACCGAGATCTAAGCACTCAGTAGAGACAGCTACAGCTGCCCTCCTGGCCACTAGAACAAATTATTCTCATTGGGAGAGGGCAAGTCTTTATATGCTTGAAGGGGACAACTCTTTAACTCACCAATGGGTTTGAGGCCCGTTGCTTACCTTTAATCCGGTTTAGTCTATCTAGTTAGGGTAAAGCTGCTGTGTACACTATAGCTTCTTGGAGTTACAAGTAAGAGAGAGTTGAGTGCTAAAAGTGGATGAGCAACCCTGAAAAGGGCTCAGCAAGCCCTTACACCAGAAGTGCTAGCCCTCCTGAACACCCCCTCCAACCCAGCGGAAAATACAAAGTAGATTGAAAGTAGCTTTAGAGGAGGACAAGGAACTTCGTCTTAATGGAAGATGGAATTTTGTTAAAGTTCACTCCCCAGATTGGTTGGGTTTTGATGCAGTAGCAGAGGTGCTTTACTAACTTTCCACCAAAGAAATGGAAGGCCAGTGGAATTGTTCCCTCCTAGCCCAGGGTTAATGGGATCAGAAGTTCAGTGGAGTTTCCTATGCTCCCATGTCATCCCCTCTTCTCTTTTTAACTGTGTATAGAAATAGTGTCCTGATCAGAGCTTCTACAGACTCTCTGTAGAGAACTCCCTGTTCAACATCCTTCTGCTCCTGCTTCCTCACTTTGTTCTGTGGTGCAGGGATTGCATTTATTGCCTGAAGTTTTTCTCTGCTACCTCATGTTACTAACATCCTAGAAAAGCCGTGTCTGATCCTGTTCATACTCTGGGGTAGGTGTCCTCTAATTAAGGGCTTGCAATCTTGAGACTTAGAGAAGCTGCGTGGTCAAATTGACCGCCTTCCCAAGTCACTAGCTCAAAATAAATAGTATGTTACCCATGCTGCATTGATGAGAGGTCAGACCCAGGTATATATTTTTTATTTGGTTTTATCAGCGCTGTTTAACCTATCACTTTTCCCCACCTTTTTCTTTACAGACTTTTCTTCTCATTAAACTTCTAGTAGCTGTATTCAATTTACCTTTGAGTTTGGGGGAGTGGTAAGGGCTGGAGGAGCAATGCTTCAGTCTTATTACTTAGGTCTTCTTCTCTTGAGAAATATAGTACCTAAGTGTCCCCTTCCCCCCACCCCCAGTGATGGTCATTCACTTACAACCTAAAAAGATGTAAGCAATGTTGGACCCATTTAGAAAAATGATTGATGGACATAGAATCAAAAGAGATAATAAAGTCATCTTGGTCAACAGACCACTTGTCAATGATATTATAGAGGAACTCATGCCTGGTGGACAGGATGCCATTTGAGAAGTCAGATGGTATGAGAAATGAGAAGCATAGTACAGTAGAAAACATGCTGGCTTTGGAGTCAAAGGACCTGAGTTTATATCCTACCTCTGATACTACCTACATGATGTTAAGCAAAATCACTTAACTCTCTGGGCTTCATTTTCCTCATCAGTAAAATGAACAGGTTGGATTTGATGACATCCGAGGTCCCTTCTAGCACTAAATCTATGATCCTGTAATTAAGTCCCCCCTTAACCTGAACTTTTACATAATAAAATAGTGGATTTAGCAGTAATTTAGTCCAGTCATTGTGAAGAAATAAAAAGAGTCCCAGAATCATGGTGTCTCAGAGTTGGATGGAATTTTAGAGGTCATTTTGTCCAAGTCATACCAGGAAAGGAATATCCAACAACCTTGCCTGGGTGGTCCTCCAGCATCTCCTTGAAACCTCCAGGGATGCGGAACTTACTGCTTTACTGGATAGCTCATTCATTTTGGAACAAAGATTCTCTCCACCAGAGAAATTAAGAAGGGTTTCTAGTCCTCCTCTGTCTTAGCATTGCTTTGTTCATATTAGTGCAGAAGATTTGTAATCATCCTGTTCTCATTAAATTGGGAATTAAATAAGAATCCTAACAGGAAAGGAGCAACTCCAAAATACCAGGCTGCTCTAATTCACACTGTGTGTGTGGTTAGACTTTTTAATTTGATTTGATTTTTTAAAAGTGATTCCCTTTTAAGAAAATGTAAAAATAACTTTCTGGGAGTTGGAATCAAGCACTGTCATGGGAAGATCTTCCCACTCCCTCCCCTCCCCCGGCCCCCCACTCCCCAGCAGGAGTTTTAGCTGACTATGCTGATGCTGACTGGCTTGGCAGTGGGCAGCTGCTCCCTGCGCCCTCTGCTTTTCATGTGTTTTCTAAGAAAAGTGCCCTGGGAAACCTTGGGGCAAGGAAGAGAGGCTGGCTTCCTGACCCAGGGGTGAGTTGTAGTGTGAGGGACCAAAAGGAACCTGTCACCTTTGTGTGGGAGAATTAGGGGCCTGGGGGGCTCTGGTGCTCAAGGTTTCCAATGGGAGACCCCAAGGGCAAAACCTCTGGAATAGGGGCAATGACTGGGCCTATTCCACTGGACAGGAAGGTTAAAGAGACAGATAGCAAAAAGGCCTTATCCAAATCAAGCAGTCAGGACAAGAAGGAACTAGTCCTCTAATTTTCAAAATTAAACATGCCTGTGCAACCCTGAAAATTGGATTATTTCAAATGATTTGCCTTCTTTTTTATTTTTGTGACCTGTGTATCAGTTCTGTCAGTGCCCAATCTTCACCTTCCTCCTACCAAGCCCTTACTGTTTCCTCTTTACAATAAAGTAGAATCTTATAATTTAAAAGAGACCACAGCATGTAAGTTGTCTACCATTCACCTGAGGGTGCTCTTCTCTCTGCAACATTCCTTCCAGAGGCTGCTGTTCTCTACTTGAATGCCTTGGGGAACTGACTTCTCCACTAGGCAGCCAAGTACAGTTGACTCTGTTCATTCACTTTGAGCTGGTCTGCCACCGTATCAAATGGATGGTCTTAAAACATTAGTCATGTCAATTCCCTTTCATCCATTCAATAAACTTCATCGGTTTCCAGACACCTCAAGTTTCCAATATAAAATTCTCTATTTGGCATTCAAAACCCTTCATAACTTGACTCCCTCCTACCTTAATCCTCTCCACATATTATGCAATATAGTGATACTAGCCTCCTTGCTGTTCTTCTAATAAGATACTCCCATCTCTGAACTATGCATTTTTGCTGACCATCCCAATGCCTGGAATGCTCTTATCCCTTATTTCTTTATCATAGATTCCTGACTTCATTCAGGTCTCCACTAAAATCCCTCCTACATCTCCCTTAATGCTAGTACCTATCTCCCTTAATGCTAGTACCTTATCTCTAATTTATCCTACATATGTCTTCTTTGTAAATAGTTGCTTCCATGATGGCTTTCCTGTTAGACAGTGAGCTTCTTGAAATCAAAACCTATTATTTGCCTTTCTTTGTAACGTTAACATTTGGCACAATGCCTGGCACATAGGCATATGTATTTAGTAAATATTTGTTGACTGTCATTTGTACACATTTTCCTTAATTCTTGCCTTGTGGAACTACAGTAGATGAGAGAGAGAAATAAAGAGAGAGGGGGAGAGATGGGGGAGGGGGGGAAAGGGTAAAGGGAGGTTTGTTGTGCATTTGTTTCAGTCATGCCTGATTCTTTGTGACTCCCTTTGGCAAAGATACCAGAGTGGCTTTCCATTTAATTCTCCAGTTCATTTTACAGATGGGGAAACTGAAGCAAACAGGGTTAAGTGACTTGCCTGGGATCACATAGCTAGTAAGTGTCTGAGGATCGAACTCGGGTATTCCTGACTCTAAGCCTGGTGCTATATCCACTGAGTCACCTAGCTGTGCAGATAGATAGATAGATAAATAGATAGATAGATAGCATTTATTGAGTGCTTTCTATGTAACCCAAACTGTGCTAAATACTAAGGATACAAATATAAGTAAGCCAGACGGTCCTTGCCCTCAAGAAGCTTATAGTCTAATGTGGGAAGCTAACATAAAATGGGTTTCTGAAATGGGTGTAAGTTGACACACAGAGTCATAGTTACAACAATTGGCACCCTCTTCCATTAGAAAAAAAACTTCAAATTTTTGAAGATATATGTGCCTCTTTTTGGTTCAATATTTTCAGTTTTTCTATCATTCCTCCTGTGGAATGTTTTTCCAGGCTCTTCATTACCATTGTCACTATCTTCTGGATGGATGCCAGTTTTTCAATGTCCTTCTTAAAATGTAGAATTGAATCCAGTCTACAGAACATCCAGTCTAACCATTGCTGTGACAGTAAGAGAATGGTAGTGACAGAGTCCTACAATTGAAAGTCAGAGGACCTGGGTACAAATCCTGGGTTTTCTCTGCTTCCAGTGTGACTTCAAGCAAGTTAACCATTTAAGTCCTTTCTCTGTTTTCTAGTTTGTAGATGATTTTACCTGATAGAGAAGTTGGGGGGTGGGGTGGTGATGAAGTGAGGGAAGCTATTGCTTCATTTTCTCTCCTATCCACACACCAACTCCCCTTTCTATCCACTTAAACTTTCCAATGAATGTATCATTTGTGAATGACAAGGGGCAGAATAGAGAGCAAGAGCTGGTAACTAGAAGAAGGTCCTTGTGGTCACAAGATGGACCCTTGGATACACTAGGAATTGCAATTGAAACATTCAGCTCATGGAAATGTAAAAATTTAGGTTAGTAATTCCATCTAGTGAGAGATGTCCTTGAGATGGTCCCAGCATGGGGCTACCACAGCATGAGAGGTTCCCATGGAGACCTAAGTTACCCATTTCTATCATGTATCCCAAAAAGAAGAAGTTAAAGAGCAGAGTGGAAACCAGCCATAGTAGCTGTTCTCTGCCTTCTTCATAGAAGCTAATATGGTATAATGGAAAGAGCATTGAACTTGGAGTCAGAACAGACTCCAGATCTATACCTTAAGCCTTACTAATTATAGTCATGTGTGTTGCCTAAGCTATATGAGCCTCAGTTTCCTTTCCTGGAAAATGGGGATGATAACATTTATAATACCTACCTCATAGTATTGTTGTGAAGATCACAGAGGCTTACGGATTTTAAAGCTGGGAGGGACATTAGAGACCATCTCTCTCAGCACTCACCCACATATAATGATCCCTACAGCTGTATATTGACTTGTAAAACCACAAATCAACATTATCTATGTTCTCTTGTATTCTTATTTATTTTTTGAACACTTTCCAATTACATTTTAATCTGGTTCCAGCTCAGCAGTTTGACACCTTTGATCTAATCCAATCTCTTCATTTTATTGTCTGAGAGATGACTTGCATAGGGTTACATTAATAATAAATGACAGGGGGCAGCTAGGTGGCACAATGGATAGAGCACTGGTTCTGAAGTCAGGCAGATCTGAGTTCAAATTTGGCCTCTGACACTTGGCGCTTACTAGCAGTGTGACCCCGGGCAAGTCACTTAACCCCAACTGTCTTACAAAAAATTAATAATCAGAGATTTGATAATAGTAATGAGATTTGAACCCAAATCTTCTGATAAAAATGTAGTATTCTTTCCACTACATAATAAAGACTCTCTATGAGATGATCAAATTGATCTATCTGGTCATTTATTAAGGCTTGCTACATGTCGAATTCTATGCTTGGCACTAGGGATACAGAGATAAAAATGAAACAAGACCAGCCCTCAAGGAGCTTATATTCTATTGAATGAGATGACATATACATAAATAAATATAAACAGAATAAATGTCAAGCAATTTTTTGTGTGGAGGGCACTTGCACCCAGGGAAGGAGAGGTCATGGAATGTTTTATGTAGAAAGTGTCACTTTAATAGGGTTCAGAGGAAAATAAGCAATTCTAAGAGACAAATGATGACAGATGAGACAGTACTGTATTTCCAGGCATGAAACGACAGCCAGTACAAAGTCATGGAGACAGGAGATGGAGTGAATGTGTGAGGAACAGAAAGAAGGCCAATTTATCTGGTCCATAAAGTACAGGGAGGGGAGTAATGTACATATCATTATAGCTCCAATTATCTCATAATCAATCAAAAGACCTCAGGCTAAGTTTGAAAGGGTTAGAGCTAGAATGACATTACACACTTGCACAAGAATCATATTCGTATAGACTGAGGAAACCTGACCATACCCAGGAAGCATCTATAAATGATCAAGTTCGATTGAGAAGAGGTAGAATTCAAAATTTGGAGAGAGTGTGGTGTTCTTGCTGAACTTCCAGAGAAGGACTCACTTGGTGGAGTGGAAGGCTTTGGCCAAATTCTACCCTCTATCTTGACTAGAGGATAAATATCCAACTTTAAGGAGGATGGTGAATTCCCATCTTCCCACCAGTATCCTAAACAGCATTCTTCTTTTGGCTGGCAACAGTGTAGGCATCACCAGGAGTTTATGACAGAGTGAGACCACTCTATAAGGACCCCAGTCAAGAGAACTTATCATGCCTAAGGGAACGGAAGGACTTCTAGTCACCAAGAACTGTGGGTGCTCCTTTGTTTTGAATTTGCCCTCAGCTTGAGCCCACTCGCCCTTGATCTCGCTACTTATTTAACGGATCATTACTTGGGGGGAGAAGAGGTGGATTTCTTGAACCAACTATTCATATTGTGATACCTTAGCAAATTCCCATTTTTAAAAAGTAATTTAAGACTGGCTGACACAATGATTCTTTTTTTTAATCCAATCTTATTTTATTTTCATCTTTGAATTCTCTCTCCTATCTTCCTTTCCTCCCTCACCCCACAAAGTGAGAAAAACAAAATCTATTACAAATATATATTGACTAAATGATTCTCAATTAACCATTTTGGAGGGAAGCACACCAGTGAGGGCTTGAGCCAATGGCATTAGGGAATGTCAACCCTCAGCCCTCAAGGGTACCCCTAGAACCTTCATAGGAAGTTAGTTGACCTTGCTCTGGGAATTTCTTGTCGGTGAGAGTAGGAATTGGGATGAGTATATTAAACAGCTCATATAGGCTACAAAAGTTCAGAAAGTTAGGTTTGGGCCAGTTTGTGAAGAGCTTTAAAGGTAAACCAAACAATTTCCATTTGAATATTGAAATTCATTGAGTAGTAAAGTGACATCCTAAGGTCTGAGCATTGAGAAAATCATTTTGGCATCTGTATAGTGTTTCATTGGCTATTATACTTGGAATATTCTACCTTCTTATCTCCTTACCCCTTCCTCCTACTTTCCTAAAGACTCAGCTCAAATCCCCAGCTCTACAGGACACCTTTCCATGTATAATCTCCTCCCCACCCTGAAGTATCTTTTCTCTGAACTCACCATGCATTTCTTCTGTATTTTTCTTGTACATACCTGGTTACTTACATATTATCTTCTTGTTCAGTCATTTCAGTCATGTCTGTCTCTTTGTGACCCCTTCTTGGGGTTTTCTTGGCAAAGATATTGAAGTGGTTTGCCATTTCCTTCTCCAGCTCATTTTACTGATGAGGAAACTGAGGTAAATATGGTTAAGTGACTTGCCCAGGGTCACACAGCTAGTAAGTGGCCAGATTTGAACTCAGAAAGTGGAGTCTTTCTGACTCCAGGTCCAATACTCTATTTACTAGGACACTTAGCTGCCGCTACATAGTATCTCCTCCATTAGAATGTTGGTTCCTTAAGGGCAGGGACTATTTTGCCTTTATTTTTATTTTATCATAGCTCCTGGTCACTTAATAAATGCTTATTGATTTTTAACTGATTAGATTAGAAAGGAGAGACATTTGAGTTTAGGGATACTACTCTGGAGGTTGCTGCAAATAGTCCAAGCGAGAAGTAATGAGGACCTGGACTAGGTAGTTACCATGGGTGTAGAGAGTAAGGGATGGATGTGAGAGAGATTGTAGAGATGAAAAAAACAAAGGTTGGAAGCAAACTGGATATGTGGGATGAAGGAAAGCCAGGAGCCAGGGAGAATGCTGAGTGAATAATATGATGGTGATAATGAGAGGACGATATAAACAGGGAGCATAAGTTCCAGAAGAAGGAGTATGGACTCTTTTTGGACGTGTCTAGTTTCAGGTGACTGTTGGTTGTGTCAATCTCCAGTGGAAGATGTTTGACAGGAGAAAGCCTATGGCTGGATATGGAGACTGGGGTATCTTCTGCATAGAGATAATTAAACTCTTCTTAAATAACAAACTCTTAATTATAGAGATAATTAAGCCCTAAGGTACTCTATAATGTCAGCTCTTATCTCTAGGTGCTCAGAACTAATGAACCAAATATGATTTCTTAACCTGAAGACCAAGGACCCACTTCAAGTGTCTACCAGGGCTGGCCTCTGTAAGGTCTTACTCCAATTAGGGTCATGTGGATGGCATGTGCAGAGTCTGGGGAGCCTGCTTCAACTCTGGTCCCCAGTCCCTTCAGGGGACTTCAGGAGAACAGTGTGTAATGTGTTTGTACTAGACGTTGTCTCTACTTTAGAAGGAATCTATTCCTATAACATTTCTGCTTGAGAGGGCAGAGCTGTCCCCATAAGGCAAACATGCCAAGTAACCTGGGGATGCTGTTCCCACTCCAGATATGCCGGGGTGCTGGGGGCTGTAGTAGTGTTCCCAGCCCAGATGTGGATTTGGGGATGTTCTTGGCCCAGTTAAAGGACCTCATTTCTGCATTTTTATTTTTCTTCTTCTTCTTCTTCTTCTTTTTTTTTTTTTTGGAAAGAGCCCACTAGGGCAAACTCGGCTCCCACACACACACACAGTTTGGAATCTGCAGCTCTAAACAAGTAGCAACCTGTGAGCTTCCACTTCTGGTCCCCCAGGGCTTCCATTGAAAATTCAGCCAGCCCATAGCTGCACAGGGCTACAAAGGTCACTCCAGCTCGGTGGGTTAAAACAACAGATCGACTGCACCGGGCCAAGTTGGCTCAATGGTTAGCAGCCCAGTGGCAACATCTGTGAGCCCCATCAGAACAAAAGCCTTTTAAATTCCTGTGACCTAGGTCTATCCTTTACTGCCCGTGATACTACTCGCTCCCTCTGCTCTCCTTTCACTCCGGGACTCCCGGGAATGGACTTTGGAAAGGAAATCACTGCCATTAAGTGGTGAAGTGGGAAAGCTGCCGGTGGAGTCAGTGCTACCTCCTATGGACCCTGCCGAGGGGAGAGGCTGCCGGGTGGGTAAGGTCTCCCGGGTTTACTGCCGGGCTCATCTGCTTCTCTTTGCCGGTTCTGTACTTGTCAGGTAGTGAGCCGCGGGGCGGCTTTCCTCCGGATTAGGAGAGATTAGGGAGCACACTGTGAGAATTTGTAGGGATTAGCGTGCATTTCAGAACGGATTCCGGCGGGGAGGGAGAGAGTTGGGGCTATCTTCACTTTGTCCTGCAGCTGCAGGGATCGTCCCAGTGTCGGACTCAGGAGAACCGGGGGCTCCGGGGAATGCTCAGGAAAAGCCGGAGACTAGCCAGAAACCAAGGAAGGAGTTTCCAGGGCATCTTGTCGTCAGAGAAAGGTGTTCGAGAAATAAAAGGAACTAAATGGTATTTGGGGCAGCAAAGGAAAAAGCAGAAAACTTGTTCCGTTTTATAACTTTATAACTTTATAACCCCGTGTCTTTTGACTGAATTATAGGAGAGACTTTCATTTTCAGTAGTCTCCCCGCCTTCCCCCCGCCGGAAAAAAAAAAGAAAAGAAATCAGAATGCTGAAGGGTAGAACATCTATATTATAAAGCCTGCTTTACGATTAAATGGTTAAATAATTGAGACTGAAAGTTTTCTTTTTTCCCTAATTGGATTCAGGAGATTATTTATATGAAGTATTTTGAATCGAATTAAAGTGAAATTGCTAAATATTGCTTCTGGTGATGATTAGTAAGTCCTCTTGCCAAGGAAAATTGCCCTCACAGACTAACAGTCGTTTAGCTTTTTGCCTTGGGGGACTGGAACTCTCAGACCTTTTTGCCCCTTTTGCCCCTTCTGTCATCCTGTGTCCTGCTACGTCCCCCACCACCCCACTTACTGCCCTTTTGATCTCAGTTTATTTTGTCCCGAAGGAGTTTCCTCCAGCTGTGTGTTTGTGGTTTCAGGCAGTGTTGATATAGAGGTTATCTTGGAAATCCCCCAGCTTCTTTTGCTTAGGAGAGTGGACCCCTAATCATCAGGAGGAGGAAGAGGGACCTGGAGGCTGGGACAATTCAGTTTTTTTTTTAACTGAACATTCAAAAAACATCAGTGGCCATTGATTGCCAATGCCAAAGGAATCTATTTATATTAGTAATGACAGCTGGTGAGATGATGGGCTGAGAGTGAGTGGAGCTGGTTGGTGTGCCTGCTGAATTGGAACTGAGTTGTAGCCCTAATATATGTGATGATTGAGTAATTCTATCCCCTCCCTACTCACCTCCTTCTGGAGTGCCAGAACTCACCAGTGCTCCATTGTTCCTTCCCTAATCTGAGGCCAGACCCCTTCCTAGGGCCTGACACCCCACTACTGCACTCTGTTCCCCAAGCTGGTGTTTCAGAAATCAAGCTGCTGGTTGCTTTTCATCCACTTAAAGAGCCAAACTGGGGTCTTTCTGTATCTTAAGGAACTCAATTTCGGGACTGATTCACTTCCATGTATAGAAAACCTGTCCATATTTCTGAACTCATTTCAAATGCTACCCACTGAATCAAGGCTTTCCTGATCCTTGTCGCCCACTGCCCCATCTCTCCCAAGGAGAGTTATCATCTTTCCCTCTTTAGTTTATAATTCCTTCACAGCTTATTACTCATTTAGCACAATCCTTTGGTCCTGCATTAACAAAAGCTAAAAGGAACAATGCTAGAAAAATTCATGCCTTTAGTAGATTCCAAATTTGAGAAGACATCCTTGGCATGTCAAGATTTTCTTATTTTGATCTGACAAGATTTTTTATTTTTAATTAGAAAATGTGGAAGTTGGAGGTGGTGGTAGAAGCAGTAGTGATGATGGTATTTGGGAAGATAGAAAAAGAAGTGTCCTATTATATTTAGCTAAGTTTGCTGGACTGTCTTGAAGGGGAAAAGGTTGGTAAAGATGTAATTGGAAAGAGCTTCCCTAGCCTTGGGGAGCTCCCAGTCTAGGGGTGGGTGGGAATTGAGTTTTTGTCCTCCTCTACTTTCCCTTCCATTGGAAAAAGGCACAGTTCTTCCCCTTGCGGGGACTCCCGGTTCAATTGGAGATATTGGAAATATTGGAGATATAGGAAAAACTC
Source organism: Potorous gilbertii (assembly GCA_028658325.1). NCBI lineage: Eukaryota > Metazoa > Chordata > Mammalia > Diprotodontia > Potoroidae > Potorous > Potorous gilbertii. Next base: position 281,303,135 of record CM053771.1, on the reverse strand, counting down.
TGAGTAAATAAATATAAGGCATCAACATTGAAAGACATTGACATTGATGATGTGAAAAGAGCTATTCAAGTAATATCTGCCTAATTTTACACACATTGAGAATGAGGTCATATGATGGACCAGAAATGGAATTGCTTTGGAATCTCAGAATTGACTCATATCCCAGTTCTTCTACTTAGTATCCATGTGAAATTCATCAAGTCATTTCACTTCGGGGCCTCAGTTTTCTCAACTATAAAATTAAGGAAATTAACTTAGATGATCCTTTCAGCTTTGGATCCTCTGAGGTTTCCAGAGTGATTCCAGTGACCAGAACTGGCAAGATTAACTAAGAAAGAGGTTTTCATGGAGGTGAGCTGAGAGTAAAGAGTAAGACAGAGTAGGGAACATTGAATGAGGATCAACAGTGTGTTAACCCTTCTCCTCATGTGGCTTACTGACAGCTGTCAGTCCTAATTAGACTTCTATCTGCTCCAGTTCATTCCCCTACAAAGCTGCAAAAATAATCTTCCTAAAGCTAAATTCTGACCATGTCACCATTCCCTTACTCCAGAATCTTCATTGACTCCCAGTTGCCCTCAGAATAAAAAATAAACTTTTCAGCTTGGCATTTCAAACCCTGCAGTATCTGCCTCCAGCTTACCTTGTCTGGCTTATTTCACATTATTGCCCTTCATACACATGCTACATACATTTCAGCCCTGATGTTGTACAGGATGTTTCCCCATGCCTGGAATACGTTTCCTCCTCTAGGATTCTGCCTCTAGAATTCCCTGTTGCTTCATGGATCAGCACTCATGCTACACAAAAACATTTCTTGATTTTCCCCCATTGTTGGCACTCTCACCTTCCTCAAATTATTATATGTACTTAACTGTTTATTTGTTTTTGCCATGCTCCTCCTGGGCTGGAGCTATTTTTTATTTCTACCTTTGTACCCATGGCCTACCACCACCACCCCCCCACTCCCCGCAAGCTCCTGGTAGAGTGTCATTTACATAATAAGTGATTTTGTTGTTTCAGTTGTATCCTACTCTTCATGACCCCTTTTGGGGTTTTCTTGGCAGAGATACTGGAGTGGTTTGCAGTTTCCTTCTCCAGCTCATTTATTTTACAGATGAGGAAACTGAGGTAAACAGAGTTAAGTGACTTGCCCAGGGTCACACAGCGAGTAAGTGTCTGAGGCCAGATTTGAACTCAGGTCTTCCTGACTCAGATAATAAATGACTAGTAAATGCTTATTGAAGTTTTAGATTGAATACTACTATTATTATACCTGCAGTACTGCCCACTCCTGTGTCACACTCTGATCCTGCTGTGGGTATCTGTTTATCTCCATCGTTAGGCTCAGACCCATCCACACTGAGACTCTTCAAGTCCTGACCAGGGAGTATGCAATGAGCCTGGTCCAAGCTAGTTACCAATCCTTGTTGCTCTGACACTTTGCTCCAAGATACTGATCCTGTTTATTCCTGACTCTAATTTTCTGACACTTTGTGCCCCAGTTCCATAGCCTGGATTCCTGATTTCTGCTTTTGTCATTCTCCTATTCCCTTGCTTTGCAGTACCTGCCAGCCCTGAATTCCATGTAGACAAACAGTCCTGGCACCTCTTTCTGCCACCCATAATGTTGACTTACCCTGTCATTGTCGCTCAGATCCTGGCATGAGAATTCTACAGAGAGCTTGTTGATGTGAATGGACCTGAAATCTGATGCCTTTTTGTACTGACTGAGTACAAGTTAGCCTTCTCAATACAGCAGCCTTGAGACAATGAAATTAGCTGTCAGTGTTAACTCTGTGATTTGGAAGTTAATGAAGTTTTCTTTGAAATAGTTTCTCCTCACCCTCTCTCTCTTTGTCTCCTCCTCCCTCCTTTTCTCCTGTATGCCACTACTTTGACTTACTTTGTTTCTGACTTGAATTGCTTTGCCTCTCCTTTGGCAACCTGGAGGTGCCTTCCCACCCCAAGTTCCCAAGTACTGGTGCCACATTTAGTGCAGATGCCCAAGTGGTTTAGTCTTACTACAACTTAAATTGTCCATGCTCAAGTGATCCACCAGCCTCAGCCTCCAAGCGGAAGGTGTGCTGCACATTCCTGCCTGAAATGATTTCTAAAGCTGAGTTTTTTGCATGTTCCTCTTATAGAACTCCCATTAAACACAGGTGTTTAGTGAGTCCTCTGTTCTTTTTAGAGTAGGGGTTCTTAAACAGGGCTCCATAAACATGTATATATTTATGGTATCCATATATATATATATATATATGTATACATTATATATGTATATGTTTATGGTTCCTCTTCCTCTTCTGTTCCTTTAGAGTAAGGGTTCTTAACTACAGGTTCATAATTTTATATATGTGTGTGTATGTGTGTGTTTGTGAGTGTGTGCATATACACCTGTATTTATACATATGAAATATATATAGTAGAGATTCTTAACTAGGGATCTATGAACATGTACATAAAAATATATAAGATATAGTTTTATATAATTTATATATTATATATGTATATACAGCTGATTCTTGTCATCCACGTTAGTCATTTTCTATAAAGTCACAACAAACACTCAATTAACAAATATTGAATCTTTACTCTTAGGGGAAATACATGATTAGGTTCCTGTGAGCATCTGGTCACAATATTCACTTTAACACTTTTCAGAGCTGCCTCATGTATGTATAGATTGGCAAATTCTTTCCTGAATGTATTATATTGTTGAGTCATTAACACTGAGCTCAGCCAACAGCACTGTAAGTCATGACTGAACTAAACTTATCTAACACATTTATTTTCTCTGTAAGACACAGCACAACCTTCTTGTGCTTAGAAACACAAGATAGCATTTCAGCACTATGCCTGGGGGCCGTTTTAAACCGGGAAGTCACTGACAGAAAGCACAAATATGTGAAAAAAATGCAAAAAGGATATTTGTTTATGATACGAGAGATGATCAGATCAAGTTGTTTGCCTTTTTAAGGAAGGAAGGCGAAAAGAAGGGAGATAATTTGGAACTCATAATTTAAAAAAAATGAATGTTATAAATTGTTTTTACATGTAATTGGAAAAAATAAAATAAAAATTTTAAAATAAAATTTATGAGAGATGAAACAAAAAAGCAGAATATCTCCATGTTCAACTTTAGCTGGGAACATGCACATCAGGTGACTCATAGTTTTTGCCATTCTGTACATGTTTGCGAATTATTGCGAAAGCACTGAATCAAATTTTTCACCACTCTGCACATCTACGGATGGTTGAGAAAGAGCTACAATTATTTATTTTGGAGTTACAAGTAAATTTTAGTGAGTATGCTAATTCACAAAATATGAAATCCACAAATAATGAGGATTAACTGTATATGTTCACAAGCCCCTAGTTAAGCACCCCTATTCTAGAGAGAAGTATAGAGGACTGAACATTGGGAAACACCTGCATTTACTGGGAAAAGATAGAAGAAAACTTGAGTCCAGGTTACACATACATAAATGCATACTGTTTATTATAATATGAATGGGTTATATATTATGAATATATAATCTATATGTGGGTAATTGTATTTCAATGCAATTGTTTTACTTTAAAATTCTCTGTATTTTATTTTACATATTTAAAAATATTCTGAAAAAGGGTTCAGAAACTTTACCAGCCTGACAAAGGGGTCCATGACTCACAAAAGATTTATAGCTCATGCTCTAGAGTGTCTTTCTTGGTGACTGATCATCCATTCCCATAGTTTCTATATTCCCATTTACATGGACGGTTCCTATGCCAAAGCTGTGATTTTTGTTCTGGGCTCCAGACCTGAGTTTTCTATTGCCTGATGGTCATTTAATTTTTTTTAAATTTTAAATTATTTTATTTGCTTTCAGTTTTCTGCAATCACTTCCATATAGCTTAGGTATTTTCCCCTCCCTCCCCTTCCTTCCCTACTCTCTCCCTGAGATGGCGTGCAATCTTTTATAGGTTCTATACATACATTCCTATTAAGTACATTTTCACCATAGTCACGCTGCAGAGAAGAATTAAAATGAATGGGAAAAACCATAAAACAAAACAAAACATAACACAAGAGAAAATGGTCTGCTTCGTTTTGCAATCCAGTTCCATAGTTCTTTCTCTGGATGTGAAAGGTATTTTGCCTTGAGCCCATTTGGAATTTTTTATGTCCGTACATTGCTGTGAAATACTAAGTCTACCAGAAAAATTCCTCGTGGTTGTTGCTGTGTGCAAAGTTCTCCTGGTTCTGCTCCTTTCATTCAGCATCAGTTCCTGTAAGTCCTCCCAGGCCTCTCTGAAGTCTTCCTGTTCATCATTTACTATAGCACAATAGTATTCCATTACATTCATATACCACAATTTATTCAGCCATTCCTCAACTGATGGGCACCCTCTTGATTTCCACTTTTTGGTCACCCCAAAGAGAGCTACTATACATATTTTTATACATGTGGGAGCCTTTCCCATTTTTATGATCTCTTTGGGATACAGTCCTAAAAGAGATATTGCGGGGTCAAAGGGTATGCACATTTTTGTAGCCCTTTGGGCATAGTTCCAAATTGCTCTCCAGAATGGTTGGATCAGTTCACAGCTCCACCAACAATGAATTAGTGTTCCAACTCTTCCATATCTTTTCCAACATTTACCTGATGGTCATTTTAATCCATTACTGAAAAGAAATTTATGAAGCAACTAATGTAGGGCAGCTAGGTGGCACAGTGGATAGAATACCAGGTCTGGGGTCAGAAAGACTCATCTTACTGAGTTTAAATCTGGCCTCACGCACTTGCTAGTTGTGTGACCTTGGGCAGGTCACTTAACACTGTTTGCCTCAGTTTCCTCATCTGTAAAATGAGCTGGAGAAGAAAATAGCAAATCATTACATAACTCTGCCAAGAAAATCCCAAAATAACTATGCCCAAAAGGCAATAAAGCTGTGTATATCCATTGATCCAGTAATACCACTACTAGGTCTGTATCCCAAAGAGATTTTTAAAAATGGAAAGGAACCTATTGTACAGAAATATTTATGGCAGCTCTTTTTGTAGTGGCTAAGAATTGGAAATTGAGGGGATGCCCATCAACTGGGGAGTAACTGAAGAAGTTGTGGTATATGGTTATAATGGAATATTACTGTACTATAAAAAATGGCAAGCAGGATGATTTAAAAAAAAAACTGGGAAGTTTTATATGAACTAATGCAAAATGAAGTAAGCCAAACCAGGGGAACACAGTAGTAGCAGTATTGTATGAGAAAGAACTGCAAATGACTTAGCTATTCTCATCTATACCAGTGATCTAAGACAATCCCAAAGGATTCATGATGCTATCTGCCTCCTGAGAAAGAACTAATATTATCTGAAAACAAACTGAAGCATTTCCTTTTTTTCTTTCTTTTTCCTTTCTTTTCTTTTTCTTTTCCATTCTCTTTTTCTTTTTCTCTTCTTTTCTTTCTTCTTTTCTTTCTTTTGAGTATTCTTGTACAAAATGACTACTATGGAAATATTTTACATGATTGCACATGTATAACCTATACCATCTCAGGGAGTAGAGAGCAGAAAGAGGGATAGAATTTGGAACTCAAAAAAAAGCCCAGTGGATTTTTTAAAATTGTTTTTACAAGCAATTGGGAGGAAATATTATTTAAAAAAAGAAATAAAAACAATTTACATAAAAAGAAAACCCGCAAAATGGGATCATGAAGACTTGGACATGACTGAAATGACTGCACAATGAAAGCTGAAGTTCAGGAAGGTGAAGCAGCATGTCTGTAGTCACACAGTCTTGTACTCAACTTTCTGACTTCAAGCACTATGCTATACGTGTTGCAGATCCATTTGGGTGGCACTTCATCTTGCTTCCTCCCCACCCTCAAGTTTAATTTTCTGAAAACACTCTTTTTTTCATGGTATTTTCTTGCTTAAACAATTACCTGCTTTTCCATTACCTATAGCCTAAAATTCAGACTTCCTAGTCTGGCTTTCAAAGTCCACCACAATCAGCCACTAAATTATCTTTACGTCCTTCTCTCAATTCAATGCTGTAATCATTCATTAAGTAACTGTGTCACTAGCTGCAAGTGCACCACCCAAAATGGGCTGCTCAAAGATCCCCAGAATGTTTGATGCATTCCTGTCTTGGCCTAGCTCATGCTGTCTATGCCACCTGGAAAGTCCCACTATGCAGATCCTTCTTCAAGACTCAGGTCAAATCCTACCTTCTCCATAAAACTTTCCCTGACCACCCTACCCTGTCGTGATTTGAGCTTTGACTTCTGATAGTGCTTATTATCTCTATGGCTCATTAGACAGTCACAACGCTTGCCTTATATTATCTTTTCATGTGTATATATATATATATCTCTTAACCTGAACTAGATGCTAAGACTGGAGGTCAGAGACAATCTTGTCTTTCATTGCATTCTCTATATTCCCTGGCACACAGTAGTTGCCGAATGAATAGATTTCATTCTTCCCTTGCTTTAGTTGGGGATGAGAGGCACAGCAACTGGGCATGAGTTAATTTTCTGTACTAATGCAGATAGGCAATATTTCCAAAGTGAAACTTTTTACTAATCTACAGTTTTTAAACTCTAGTCATTTTGGCCCACTGTGGGAAATCTTTTATTTTTCAGTAGTATCAAGGAGCTTTCTTTGACTTATTTGTTGTCCAGTCATTTCAGTCACATCACACTCTTCATGACCTCATTTGGAGTTTTCTTTGCAAAGATACTGAGGGGGTTGGCCATTTTCTTCTCCCCTCATTTTACAGATGAGAAACTGAGGCAGATAGGGTTAAGTGACTTGCCCAGGGTCACACAGCTAGTAAGTGTCTGAGGCTGGATTTGCACTCATGACGATGAGTCTTCTCAACTCCAGACCTGGCCCTCTATCCACTGTACCACCTAATGCCCGTATTATGAGACTAGATCATACTTTTGTGCCATTTGATAGTTTACAAAGCATCTTTCTCACACTGACCCAATGAGGTACATATCACAAACACTATTCTCATTTTTCATATGAGGTCTCTGAGAAGTTAAGTGACTCCCTCACAGACACGACATGGCAGAGCCTGAAACTTGAACCCAGGTGTCTTGGGTCATGGTCCAATGCTCTTTCTTTTACACTACAAGGGACTTGAAGAATAGGAAGAGCTCCAGGCATGAAAGAGGATATAGTTTCCAGGAGGTAAAGTATTTGACAAGAAAAATATACTGTGCCAGCCTAAGTAGTCTATTCATTTCCTGAGAGTCTGCCTGAACCATCATCTTAGAACCTGTGTATTATGTGTGTCGGGCTTTGTGCTGTAAACATTGGGGGATGCAAAGAAAGGTATAAACAGGTCCCTGAATTCAAGAAGCTCACATTCTAAGAGGAAGGAAAACAATTATACATGTACAAAGTGAGCAGTATAAATGGGAGATAACCTCAGAGGGAAGGTGCTGGCTTGGGTAGGGGTGGGACTGGGGTGATGGAGAAAAGAGAGACTGGCAAAGGCCTGCTTCCAAAGGTGGGCTCTGAGGAGAGGCTTGAAGGAAGACAAGAGATAGAGATGAGGACTGACAGCATCGCTGTCATAAGGGATGCTAGTTAAAAGGTATGGAGTGTTGGGTTTTAGGAACAGCAAGAAGGCTGATGTCAAGCTGACCTAAAATGCAAGAAGTCCAGAAGACTGGGAAAGGACCCATTAGAAGGGCTTTAAAAATCAAACAGAGGCTTTTGTATATGATCCTATGATTCGTAATTCTCCCACTTACTAGCAAATGTCCTTCAAATTCTTTTAGTTTTCCATAGTTCACTCTTTCTCCTTAAATATGTGAGGCGTGGGTCTTTTTTCAAGCTCTGATTGGATTTGGTTTCTTTTTCCTCTTTTTTGATGTAGAGGGAATGGGGTTTCTTCCATGCTTTCATCCTATTAGACCTAGCAAGGTTTGTATGAACTGACACCAGAGTGAAGTAAGCAGAACCAAGAGGGCGCTTCATACAATAGCAGAGCACAGTGAGAACAAATGACTTGGAACGACTGAGGGATTTCTGTCAATGCAGTGAACAACCCTGATGCCCGAGAACTCTTGAAGAAACATAATATTCTGATTGGGAGGGATGCATCCAGTGCAAATTGAGGTCATTTTCTTTGGACTTGGTTGATATGGGTATTTGCTTTGCTTGACGATATATGTGTATAATGAGGTTTGGTTTTCTTTCTTTCCTGAAAGAAATAGGGAGAAGGAAGTAAGAGGAAGAGATGGCTTTTGATTGATGAAAAAATTTAGCTTTAAAAAATGCTTCCTCCCTTTTACCCAAACACATACCAAGACTTAGGGCAGAGGGAGCTTGGTAGAAAAAGACAGAAATCAGTCCTTGGAGCTCAGCTGTCCATCCCAGCCCAAGGGTATGTTCTGAATTCAGTGGCAAAAGAAAAAGTCTTCTTCTCTCCCTCCTTCCTTACCCCTGCTCCTAGCTCCTGAAACCTTTTGTTTTATGGGTTTGGGTTTTTTTTTAGTGTTTCCTTTCATGATTTTAATGGGATTTTATTGTATGGTTTTAGTAGAGATACTTAGATGGGATGATTGGAATGTCTGAGGTGGGGAGGAATGAGAGGATAAAATCAGGTTCTCTCCATTTTAACTCCCACAGTAGAATACAAATAGTATAAGCTTCCTTCTATAAAAGAGAGAAAAGAAGTTATCAGACTTTTCTGATGTGGCATTTGCTTTATAAAAAAAAAAAACTTCAACAGAAACCACTGTTAGCTCTGTTTACAAATCTTTCTATTATGATTACATATGTTTTTAAATATTCTGAGAAAGTTCTCTTTTAAGGGTTATAAGGGTAAACAGGCATAAAAATTAAGGACTGTCTTCTGATCTGTCATATGTCTGGTAGGACGTCAATTAAAGCTTACTAGCCATTGTGTACACTAAGTCTGGCACAATTTGGTGAACCCCTGGGTTGGGGAGGCATCAAGCTACCTCCCCAAGGTGGTGACCTGGCCAAGGACATAAATGGGTTGGATCAAAGCTTCTGTGTCAGTCAGCACTTGGGGGAGTGGGTCAGGCAGAAAGGAAGGAAGGAAGAAAGAAAAAGAAAGAAAGAAAGAAAGAAAGACAAAGAAAGAAGGAAACAAGTTTCATTGAGAATAGAAACTGTAGGATTTTTTAAAAAATAACGAGTTTTGCATCTGCAGCACTTAGTTACGATGCTTTGCACATAACAGATACTGACTTTTTCAGCTTGGTCCCAGAGAGCAGAACCGGGATCTCTATGTAGAATTTGCATTGAGGCAGATTTTGACTTAATATGAAGAAAAATGTGCTTTAAAAAAATAGAACCCACCAAGAGTGGAGTGGGTTGCTTCCAAAGAGATTCTCCATCTTTTCTCATCTTTAGTGAAAGGATGGATATCCAGTCATAGGAGATGGGATTCCTTCTCTGAGATATGGAGTGTAGATGAACTCTGAGGTTGCAGATGTCCCTGCCAACTCTAGGATTCTATGGTTAAGTGGTTTTCCTGTGATTTCAAATGGTCCTTTCCTTCCTAGGTCTCTTATACCCTTACCATGTAACACCGTGTGTTGTGGACTTGTGTTTGCATCTCATCCCCCAGTTGTGTGCTCTAAGTTCCATAAAGATAAGGATTGTATCTAACCTTAAGCCTTCTATTTTTCCTAGAAACTAATAATATTCTGCACCTGATAGGCATTCAGGGTTAAGGCAGAAACTCACAACCCCTTCAGAATACCAGTTATAGTATACACAGGAGACCATTCTATGCACATGCAGGTAATTAGCCGGGGAACACCTAGCAACCAGATAGGGATGGGGGGGGGAGGGACAGATGAGAAGGAAGGAGGTCCTCACTTTTTGCAAGAAGGAAGTTATTCTCTTATTATTTGGGGTTTTTTAAATTTTATTTTAGACTCAACCACCAAACACAAATACAGAATAGAGAAAAGAAACAAAAACATATCATAAACTTAAATATTGGAACTTATGTACAAAGTGAAAAATGGGGGAAAAACATGTCATATCTATGGCAGAACATAAGAGAGGATTCAAAATATGTAACAATAAATTTTCATTTCAAGAAAGCCTCTATAATAAATACTATATGTTGTATTGAGAACTGTCCATCTTTTTTTTGCTTGAAAGTTATTCTCTTGTTATTTGAAAAAGACCCCTGCTCTATAGGCTAAATCCTCTTTGCAAAGAGATGAAAAGTTAGTTAAATAGTGAGACATGGAGCCCTGGTTATGAATCTAACACCAGTCAAAAGGTAAACTTTAAAAAAAGTAAACTGTAAACACCTGATGAATCTGACTAATCTGTCAGACAACTAAAGAAAGGAAAGATTTTGCCATACAAAGTCAAATACTGAGTTAAGGTTAATCAATTTTGGAGGTCAATCTGGGATTATGCCGCAAAAATTATTAAATTGTCTTGATCCTTTGACCCAACAATACTACCACTTTGTCTATTTCCAAATATAACTAGGGAAAAAGCAAAAGAACCTATGTGTTCTAAAACGTTTATAGCAGCTCTCTTTGTGGTGGTAAAGAATTGGAAATTGCAGGGATGCTTATCAATTGGGGAATGACTGAACAAATTGTGGTGTACGGTTGTGATGGAATACTACTGTGCTGTAAGAAATGATGAGCTCAGTGATCTTAGAAAAAAATATAGACTTGCATGTAAAGCAAAATGTGCAGAATCAAGAGAACATTGTGTACAGTAACAGCAATATTGTTTCAGTGAGTAAGTTATTTTGACTATTATAAATATCCAAATTAACTATAAAGAATATATGAAGAAAGATACTATCTGCATCCAGAGAAGAAACTGATAAATAGAAGTATAGATAGAATACTTTCACATATATTTATCTATTTATGGCTAACGGTAGCCATCTCTGGGGAGAAAGAGGAGAAGGGAAAAAAAGTAAAAAAGAATTTCCATGATAACTTTATTATATATTTAAAAGGAGAATAACACCTTGTACATCTTTTTTATTATTATGCTATGGGGATGCTTGTTTTATTCCACAAATTAAAAATAAAAAAATTTTAGAAAGAAAATTAAGGTTAGGCTAAAAGAAACTTAGGAAAGATACAAAGGCACTTAGATGTTTATATTTCTTTAAATAGCATTGCACCCCCATATATAGAGAGAGATATGTATCTCTTTGCCCATATATACAGATTGTATGGGTATTATATTTACCTATGTATAAATAACTATGATGTTCTTAATTTAGCAAAATTTTAGTTTTAATAGAAAAGGGAAATAGCTCAATTCATACCAGAGGCCTGCATAGTATTTTTGTATGTATCTTACCTCAGTGCAGTGTCAGTTCCTTGAGGGAGTGGGGTTTTAAAGTCTTTCCTTTTGTGCCTTCAGGGTTTAGCATAGTAGGTGCTTAATAAGTGTCTATTGACTGACTGACTGCATGTGATAGTTTTTCCCAGTACAGTATAAGCTGTCAGAGATCAGGGACTGGTGCTTATTTGTTTCTTTTGTTTTTCAATTTCCTTTGTATCCCTAGAGTTTAATACAGAGCCCAGCACACAGTAAGTGCTCAAGAAATGCTTGATTCCTTGATAACAGGGCTGCATCCTCACCAGCGTATCCTGAGCCCCATGTTCTCTATAAAGCTGTGATAATTATTCCCTTTGAGAGCTATGATTTTTTTGAGCTTTTTCATTAAGATTATGAGAAAATAACCCATTCTCTTGGTGTACTTAATTTGCAGGCATAATACTTAATAGATTCAGCAGCTATCCGTAGGATAGGTTTACAAATTCATAGCTGTATCATTAGTAGCAGATATTCCATTCTAAAATATGAAAATAAAAAAATATAGCATTCTAACAATCATCCATTACTCGCCGATGCAGCCCCAATGATCCAGCCAAGATTACCATCATCTGTGTGTAACTTATATGATCCCATTTTGTTTTTATACATTATTCTCTAAATTTGTGTAACAGTAGACATCCCATGAAGCATGCGTGGGAAAAGCCTGGACCCCAGTCAGTTTCAGAGACACACACAGGTGCTTACTGATGAAGCTTGACCCAAACCTATACTCATATAAGCTCTATCATATGACCACCATGACACTTGAATGTTCTCTTTCCCATCCTCATATTTCAACAAACCTTTTTTTGACCCTTTCCTCTATAGATAATTACTCTTGTAGATTTATTTTGTATTATTCTTTTTCACCCCTTCTACAATGATCCAAACAGATGAAACAGTGGATCTTCTTTGGTCTTGTCATTCCATCTCCTGCCTTCATGTCATTGTGTAGGCTGCGTCTATGGCTGGAATGTACAAGTTTTTCTTAGATCCTTTCCTTCCTCCAAGGTTTGATTCAGCTGCATTCTCCTATAGGAAACCTTTCCTGATCCCCTTAGTTGTCAGCGCTCTTTTTTCTCAAATTTACCATTTATGGTTTATGTAGATTCTACAAAATGTCACCTAAGAGAAGAGGCCTCAAACTGTAGGACTAGATTTGAGGTCAGAGTATAGGGATACTCCTTCTGTTACTTACTACTTATGTGACCATCCGTATGTATTATTTAACATCGATGGGCTTCTTTAGTGAGATGAAGAAGGTTGTATTGCATGTCCTTAAGGTCCTTTCCAGCTCTACTCTGAGATCCTATGAGTGATTTGGGTTGTATTCATTTATTTGTGTGCAATGCTGCATTACCCCAAGCTCTTTGAGGGAATGGACTGTATTTTTTTAACATCTCCAAGACCTAGCACAGTATCTTGCATATAGTTAAGAACTTAATAAATGCTAATTGAATATACTTTTATTCCACAATTATTTGAATTGAATCTCCTTCAGGAAGCCTTACCACATTAACCCTGACCTCCTCTGACTTTCAGATGTCTTTATCCTCTCCCTTTTGTTAGGGTAAGATAGAGGTTCTCACGTGTGGTCCACAGAACCCTAAGAGTCCCCAAGACTCATCTAGAGGGTCTGCAACATCAAAATTATTTTCGTAATAGTACTAAGGCATTATTTACCTATGAAAATACTCCTCAAATACTTCTCCCTTTTCTGATTACTTATTTGTGTGAGGCTGGATTTTCCTTATACACTTCAAACAAAGTAACATTTCACAACAGACCGAATGCAGAAGTAGATATCAGAATTCAGCTGTCTTATATTAGGCTAGACATGAAAGAGATTTGCAGAAACATGTAAACTATGCCACTCTTCTCAATAATTTTTTTTGTTTTGGAAAATATTGGTTGTTTTTTCATAAAAACTTTTATTTCTCTTAACATATACTTGGGTTCTTGTTATTCTTAAAAGAATGAATACATTTTAAAATTTTATTGGTTTAAATTTCTAATACAAATAGATATCCAATACAAATAAATATACCAATAGATACAACCCACACAAAAGTTCCTTCAGACCTTCAATAATTTTTAAGAGTTCAAAGAAATCCTAAGACCAAAAATTTTGGGAACACTGGACTAGGAAATTCCCAGGAACTGAGAAACAATTTTCAGCTCACAAAGTACACCCCATCTTCCGTTTTCTCTTTGCACTGACTATCCCACATGCCTGGAATGCACTCCCTCCTCACCTCTGATAGAATCTGTCTTTCCTTAAGAAGAAGCTCAAAAGCCTTTCCTGCTTCCCCCAATAGTACTCTCAATCCCAACCTTCTTTGTATTTATTTAATTTGTATTTGTTATTTGTTCACTTTATGTTGTATGCATTTCTACATGTATTTATCTCCCCGTTAGAAGGTAAACTCCTTGAGAGTAGAGAATTCTTTTCATTCTTTGTACTGGCATCCCCAATTCCTAGGGCCATATGGTCACCTTGTAGTCACTTAAATGCTTGTTGATTGATTGAGTCATCTCAAGTGTCTAAGTCCATTATGGTTTAGTAAATATTTACAGGCTGATGGAATACGTCACAAATGTTATGACAAACATACAGGTTCTTCGCCAGCATACCTAAGGGGGTCCCTTCTTAGAGGAAGAGAGCAAAGGAGGAGGTGAAATATCCTCTTGGCTTTTGCAGAGAGCAGGGGCTGCTCTGGTGGCATCAGGCAAATTTCAGGGATTTTGGGCAATGGTTCTCCAGAGTGAACGTGTGTATCTGAAGGACCATGGATCCTTCTCTCTTCCTTTGGTGTGAGTTTCAAGGTGTGTTGCTGGTATTGGTGGAAACCAAATCAGGATAATTAATATTTGAAAGTCCAAATTTACAGTGCTGAGGAAGAGCATTCTGGTGCCATTGTTGAGTGTGCCAGTGAGAGCTGAGATATATGCCAGGGTGGGGATGGAAGTTATGTGTGCATGTGTCTAACTCCTCTTTCTCCCTCTTTCTCTTTTACAGCTAAGACCATGGGAGACGTGAAACTCGTAGCTTCAACCCACATTTCCAAAGGTTCTCTTAATGCTCGACCTTCGGGACTCAGCTCCTCCTCGCTAAATGAAGCCCCTACCTTCATCCTGTCCCCCAAGAATCTCTGTGTCCCTGAGGGTGGCACCGCCAGGTTTGAAGGGAAGGTAAAGTTCACAAGTAATAGGCAGCTAAATGACATTTTTCCTCTCTCCTGACTTTCCACTTCAGTTCTTTAATTCTAATTTAATTCTTCTAAACATGTAACCAGCAACAAGAACAAACATTCAAATACCAAACACGAATAAAAAATGATTGTATAAGAAACCATTAACTTCTGTTGATTACAGCTAGCAAAAACAAGCTGTTTTCCTCCTGATGTTGTCCTTTTGAACTTTCTCTCCCTCTCCCTCTCTCCCTCTCTCCCTTTCTCCCTCTCTCCCTCTGTCCCTCTGTCCCTCTCTCTCTCTCTCTCTCCCTCCCTCCCTCTCTCTCTCTCTTTTTCTCTCTCTCTCTCTCTCTGCTACATAATTTCATTTAAGTCTCCCCATAATTCTTTTTACTCTCCTGGAAAGGAGAAGCTACTTAGTAACACACATTTGCTACGGATAATCTATACTTGCTTAATTGGGTGTTCAATGTGTTTTATATTCTCACATCTCTTAAAAGGAGTATGAAGTCAACTACAAATACTAGAAAGTACTAATCTCATCTGGCCACTTCCATGTACAGAGTACAGTTGCTTAATTTAATTTTGTTGCCTTTTTTACTAAGGAAAATTTTTATTTTTAATTGATTAATTTATTTTTAGTTTTCAATATTTATTTCCACAAGATTTTGAACTTCAAATTTTCTCTCCATCTCTCCCCTCCATTCACCCCAAGACATGGTGCATCCTGATTACCTCTTCCCCCATTCGCCCTCCCTTCTATCACACTCCTCTCTTTTCTCATCCCTTTTCCCCTCTATTTTCTTGTACAAGATAGATTTCTATAAACCATTGCTTGTATGGATTATTTCCCAGCTGCATATAAAAACAATTTTTAACATTTGTTTTTAAAACTTTGTTATAAAGGAGCCTTCTTAGAAGGAAGAGGAGTAGAGGATAAACATTTATTAAGCGCCCATCAAGCATTAAGCACCTATTAAGCACCTACCTACCAAGGCACTCTGCTAAATGCTTTACCAATAAAGTCTCATCTGACATTCACTACAACCCTGGAAGGTAGATTTTATTATTATTCACATTCTATGGCCGAAAAAACAGAGGCAGATGTCTGAGTGAACCCTGGTTTTCCTGCCTCCAGTCTCAGCACTCTTATCTATGGCACCACCTACCTACTTCTATTAATTATTATTTTTAGTGCTATTATATACAGTTGGCAAAGATTCTAAAGGTTACTGACCTCATCTATAATACGATTGAAGAATGATTGGAAGGGAGATAAGAGATAGTGTTCCTGGAAGGGAAAATGTAGGGGACCTTCTAATAGAGAACACTTTAGTGATGCAGAGTCTCTGAATTAACAACATTAGATTCTGTCTCTGACACTAAGATGTATGATCATGGCAAGTCTCTTAACATCTTTGTATGTCAGTTTCCCTTCTGCAAATGAGGGGAGGAAATCATCACATCTGTAGCACCTCTCACACAGGGCTCCGAGGCTCCAGTGGGTTAAAGCATGGAAAGTATGTTACAAACCCTAAGGTGCTATAAAACTGAAAAACCACACACACACATACAGTATATATACATATATATGTATATATATATAAAATATATAAATCTGAACAACCACACACAGACACACCCATATATATATGTGTGCGTCTGTGTGTGTGTGTGTATAAATTTTTATATACTAGGCTCTTCTAAGAGTCTTCTAATGGGTTTCCTCCTTCAGGTCTCTCCTCCATGCTATGTGTGTGTGTGTGTGTGTGTGTGTATTATACCATATATAGTATAATATATGTAGTACACATATATATACGTGTGTGTATATATACATATATATGTATATATATATATATATATATATATATATATATATATATATATATATATATAGTATATAGTTAGGGTTACAAAGCAGTTCCTAGAACATTTTTTCTTCCTTTACAGTGAGGAAGTAGAACTGAAAATGGGTCACCAAGAGAGGAGGAAGGATGTTAGAAGTTACAGGATCTTTGTATCATAGAATATCATTGTTAGAAGGAATGTTAGATATCTGGTCCAATCTCCTCTTTTCATAGCTGAGGAAACTGAGTCCCAAAGAGCAGAGGCTTGCCCAGTTTTTAATCAATCTTCATGAATGACACTGAGTTTTTTACAAAACTTCATTTGGGTGACAGGTTTGGAAAACTGGCGGATTTGGAAAATAATCATGACAAAATGGTTTGGAAAGGGTGAACATTGAATAGGGAAGACATTCACCTGAGCAATTTAAAGAATATTTTTACTTTTAATCATTTGAATGTGATATTCCCTGAAAACTTTTTCATATGAAGATAACTGGAGAGGGAACACTGGTTACTTTCCAGGAAAATTGTCTGGAGAGATGCTGTAGTTCTTTTATTGTCTCCCTTTAGTTTGTGTTTTCCAAATCTCATGTGTCTTCCCCGCTTGGTCATTGTCCCCGAGGTGAGAACTTTTTCTGTCTTTCCATGATGCCTTGTTACCCCAGCTGGGTCTCCAGCCTTTTGCTGGCAGAATGAGACTTGGGAGTCCTCCTAGCCCAGGCATTCACTCAGTTGCAAAACAGTTTTGTCCATTCCACTAACTCTGAGCAGCTCTTCTGCCTCGGTCTAACTGCTAAGAATTTTTCCTATTCTTAAGGACCTGAAGAAAAGGGGAATCCCTAGCTTCCTGGTCACCTTTTCTATGACCATGCCTTTCTTCTTCCCTCTCTTATGATTTTGAGGAAGAGAAGGGATCAATCACTTGGATCCTTTAATTCAGGTGTTTCAAGCAGTGCAGCCTAGTGGAACACAATCACTAGTTTAACAAACAAGAGACCTGGGCATGGTTCCAGGCTCTGTCACTAATTTCTTAGGCATTTCACCTCCGTTGCCCTAAGTTTCTTCATCTGTAAAATGGGAACCTGCTCTACTTAGCTTATGGGATTATGAGAATGAAATGAGAAATTATACGTGAAAAGGTGCTTTGGAAAAGCTGAAAGAGCTGTACAGATGCTCCGGTTATAGCATCATTCCTGAATGATTTCATCTTCATTGAGGACTTTCCCACTAGACTCATGGGGTAATGATGGCACACAGTGAGAGTTTTGTAATGAACTTTGCTCAAAATTGCTAAATGACTAACATTGTATGTAACCTGTTGGTTCTAGATAAATCTTTTCCTTAAAAAAAAAAGCCAGATTGAAAAATCATTCACCTGCTTGACCTTGAGTTGTTGTTTTTCAGTTGTTTCAGTCATATTTGACTCTTCATGACCCCATTTGGATTTTTTTGGCAAAGATACTGGAGTGGTTGCTATTTCCTTTTCCAACTTGTTTTTCCCAGATGACGACATCAAGGCAAACAGGGTTAAATGACTTGACATGGGTTACATACCTAGTCTGAAACTAAGATGTGTGATCATGGGCAAGTCTCTTAACCTCTTTGTACATCAGTTTCCCCTTCTGGAAATGGAAAGAAGAAATCATCCTATCTATAGTACCTCTCACACAGGTTTGTCTGAGGCCAGATTTGAACTCATGAAGATGAGACTTTCTGACTCCAGGCTTGATACTCTGTCTACTGTGTCACTAACGCACTGACCTTGACTGGAATCCTCCAGATCCAAGTGACATGATCACGTACCAGTTACATCTGTCCTTTCTTGTCTCATGAAGCTACCACCTTAGTTCAGCCCTTCACCACCTCTCACCTGGGCTCTTCTAAGAGTCCCCTAGTGGGTCTCCTCCCTCAGATCTCTCCTCTACTCCATCCTCCACACAGCCCTTGTCTGAGCATGGCAGTCTCTTCCTAAGGAAGCTCCCATGGCTCATGGTGCCCTCTAAAATCCAATATACAGCCTTCTCAGTTTGGTCCTTTCCCATCCGGCTGTAGGCTTTATCACACTTTTCTCCCCTTTGTGCCCTCTGCATTCCATCTGAACTGGTCTGCTTGATGTTCTCTCTGCATGACCTTCTATCTCCTGTCTCTGAAACCTGGCACAGACTATCCCTTATGCCTGTAACACCTGCCCACCTTGACGTCTTGGAATCTTGGGCATCCTTTAAGGCTGAATTCAGATCCCACCTCCCACAGAAGGCCTTTTTCCATCACCCCTTTTGCTTAATTGTCTTTTTCATTCTCCCCATCCTGCTATTGCCAAGATTATTTTGTATTTTCTTTATCTAAAGTATTTTGTCTAGTCTTCTCTGCATATAAGACTGATTCATTTTTGCTGTTGCATCTCTCTCCATTGTCTAGTTCTGTGCCTGACATGTTATTTTTGGTCCATATGTGGGATTTTATTAGCATAGGGAACTCCCAATGGGAAAATTCTCTCCATCAATGCAGAGCCACAGCTGTTCTGCAACTTAGACAGTTGCCCTGGAGCCCTGAGAGATTGAATGGCTTGCCCAGGGACAAACAGTATGTATCAGTAGTAGAACTCAAACTTGGGTTTTCTTGACTCAGAAGATAACTTAGCCCCTTATTTGAACTGAATGAGTATCTGGCTAAGACTTGTCACAGAGATCTTTTAGAGAAAGAAGCTTGGAAGGAGAGTGTACTTCAGCATGAAAAAGGGAAATGTTTCTCCCAAAGAGATTTTGCTTCAGGAGGCTGACTTTAAAATCTATCAGAAAGAGGAAATTGACTTGTTTTGAAGACCTTTAGAAAATCTGGATCCAGAGCATTCTTAACCCCACGGCAGAGCAACCGATAGGCAATAAAAGTGGACTTTGAGTATGAGTCACTGACTTGAGTAGAGTGCAGGGGGGTTAGGACACCAGCTGTGATGAGGCTGTGTTTGAAGTGCTTGGCTTCCTGCCCCTGGGGCCCTCTAACCTTCACAGCTGGGGCCACTTAACCCCCACTTGAAGATTCATTCCCCTCCTAAATATGGGGCCAAGTCTTTCACAGGCAGGGAAATATTAGGAGACCTACATCAGTTGCTTACTAGCTAAGCATTGAGTCAGTTAGTAGAGTTCATTTATGGAGCATCTGTTATGTGTCAGTCACAGTTCTAGGCACTGAGGATATGATGACAAAAGAGAAAACAGCTCCTGCCTTCAAGGAGATTACATCCTACTTGGAGAATATAATGTACACACAATGATGTGTACGTTATGTATGCGTGTTATATTACCAGGGATACATGTAGCAGTAAATAAAAATAGGCATTTGTATATGCACATGTGTGTGTGAGCATGCATGTTCCCAGATCCAGCCTGTGATTTCCTTAATTCAAGGGATTCACCATGAGGAAAATTCCTCTACCATTGCAGGTCAGGAGAGGAGGGGTCCCTAACAACTGATTCCAGTTTGTTCAAGACAGCCTAATCAATCAACAAGCATTAAGCATCTGCCTGGTTGTAGGCATGGGGAATACAAATGCAAAAGTGAAACAAACCTTGCCTTCAGAGAGTTTATATTCTAGAGGGGTAAGACATGTAAGGGGAAAGGTGGCTTGGGATGGGAACGTCAGTCTAAGCCCTTAGAGGAACTGAGGCTGGAGGATGGCAGAGGTAGATTGATACACCCTTTCTTGCATTAGGTTTGATTCATATTTCTATTGGTGGGATATGGGGGTGAGATGTGTGCTTAATGGTAGGGAAAATGGCAAGATGCCTTCTAGTCTCTTGTATCGTGGTGGATGTCTGGGTGATCTTGGGCTGAGGTAAGGATTGACTCCTATAGATCAACTTTGCCCAGGAAAAATTCCAGCACTGAGCAGATTAACTTGCCTTGGATTGAAGTCAGAGTTAGGACAAGGTTTCTGCAGCTCTGATCCAAAACTGGTAGAGAGAAATGTGCAGCAGCAGAACAGATGGTTGGACCCCTGCCCTTTTATTGTCATACTACAACTAGAGTCAGAGAAAAAGGGAAAGCACCTCTAAGATTTTCCCCAGCCTATTAAATAGTGATAGGAAGGAATATCTTATTCTGTGCTAAGTGGTGGTACAGCCTGACCTAAGGGTGACAAAAAAATGTTTCCTACTTCCCTTCCATGGTCAGTTGGCTTGGCCAGCTGAAGGGTTGGGGAAAGTAGAATCTTACAGTTAACAGAAAAAAATAGCCACTATAAAGAGTTGCTTGACTAGGTCATAGCATCTACTTGTGTGATTGGTCTGTGCTGACCCACCAAAAGTCTCCTCCCATTTTGATTCAGTAGCTCCAAGACTCCAGGCAGATTGTATTTATATAAACTGTCTTAATCTCTAAAAGATAAGGATTCCAATAATTTCAATAAATGGAATCTGAAAGGCCATGTGGTGTGGTGGATAGAGAGCTCACCTTGGAACCATCAAGATAAGGGTTCAAGTCTGGGCTGGAGGACCCTGGTCAAGTCATTTGACTTTTCAATGCTGTCCTCAAATCTCTGCAGAGGAGGGGCTGACTGGCATAGGTTGAGGGAGTTTTCTCACTTAGTGAAATCACAGGTGCAGTCCTTCCCTCTCATTTTGACCAAGGATCATGCTGCAGCTCTTCCATCCAAAGTGCTGTCAGAGCCAGTCTAACTGGGTTTTTGCCTTACAGTAGGGTTAAGTGTGAAAGGAGAGTAATGGGGGGAAAATTAAAGGCTGAAATATTAAGACAGGAGCTGTCTTCTTTAAAGGCTACCTCATCTAGGACTTCTTAAAGAGGTCGATTCGCTGAATAGGTGTTACCTTACTCAAAGTGAGAACCTGGAAAGATCTTGACCTAAAAGATCCCATAGCATCCTGGGCCATCTCCAATCATCCTGATGAATATCTGGCCACTGGACTCAGATGGTTCTGGAGGAGAAAGTGAGGCTGTGACCTTGCACAGCCCTCTTTCACTCAAATCCAAATCAACTGCAAGTCATGTCATCTCCCTGATGTCATGGTCCTCTTTGAAAACGAAGAACCAACACAACTTCAGCTAGGAAATTCATCCCATCAGAAAGAACAGGTTGAGATACTGGCTGGAAAGTAAATCAGATAAGCAGAAGACCCTTTAACTCCCTAAAAGAACAGGCCTAATAAGAGCTTTGAATCTGACAGCAAGCCTTTGTGTTCCTCAAAGTGAGTTTAGGAAACAATGTGTTCAACTTCTCCTTGTCAGGCCATCAGCTGGGTCTCTGCCTGAGGGATGGGGCGGGGTAGAAGTAAGACCCTGGCACTTGAAAGCTATGATGAAGCCTGTGTTTGGGCTAGAAGGATCAGTGCTTCTCATCGTGCCTTTTCTCAATTATTTCCATGGTTGGGGGAAGGCTCACCTAAGTTGGAATTTCACTGGTCTAGAGAATACCTGTAAAAAAGTTCCTTTCTCAATGCTAATCAGCACCTTCTGTACAACCTAGAATCTTAAAGAAATGCCTCAAGAACTGCAAGTTAGTTCTTGCCCAAGGTCACACTCCAATCATTTTTAATGTAATTTTCATTTTATTTTTTCCAGTTAATAGGCATTTATTTTCTCCTTCTTAAGTAAAAACAAAAGTCCCTTCATTTTTACAAAGTACTTACCCCATTCCTTACACATGTTTACTGGGCAGCGGTTCTAAAGAACTGCATATGCAGTACCTGTCCTCAAAAAGCATTTTATGGGATTGGATTGGAAGAGCCACACAGAAAGTTATGTAGTAGCAAAAGGCAGTGTAGGGATAAACATTGGACATATGATTTCATTAGTATAGGGAACTCCCAGATGAGTCAACTCCCTCTACCAATGCAGGTCAGTACTCAGTAACATTATTTGAGAATTGTCTAAGGGACTGAGAGGTAAGTGATGTGGCTGCATTTGTCAGAGAAAAGGATTTGAACCTAGGCCTTCCTGACCCAGAGGCCAGCTCTCTTGAATATTTTACAGCAGGAAGGGATAGCGTAGGGTAGCATGATTGGAGAAGGCTGTATTAAGTAGGCAAGATTTGGATGTGGTAGGGGGGATATTCCAATCTAAGGACATAGCACAGAGAAACAGGACTAAGGCTATGGGAGTAGGATGGCAACAGGACTAACCATGCTTTGTTTTGTGGTCAGTGATTTTAAAAAATAGGGCTTCGTGGGTTGAGGCATAAGTTTCAAATTGGACAATATTGATAGCTAGGTTTGGACCAGCAGGATGAAACCAGTTCGTGAAGGACTTTAAATGCCAGAGTAAAGAGAGTTTAGACTTTATCCTGAGGGTAAAACTTATAAGCAAGGGTATGGCATGATTCTGAGCAGATGAATAAATGAAACCTGTTAGGCTGGTGTATCAATCAATACCTTATCCATCTATTACTGTGTGTTAATTCATGTGGGGCATGGGATCAGGAGAAGCATTCTTGCCTGAAAAGCTCATAATATCATTAAGGAGATGACGTAAGTGTCTGAAAAGTTAGATCATAATACATTTATTAAAATGAGCAAATTAACAATTTAATATAAGAAATATCATGAGATTATATGCCCCTTGATCAGCTGCCATGAAGGAGCATAAAGGGAGGGAGGGTTGCATGATGTCAGTGAAAAGGAAGGACTTATTTCATAAGAGAACTTGGAAAGAAGAAAAGAGGCTTGCTGACTGATTTGGACTTAAAGGATGAGTCAGGATAACTCGAGGCTTCTGAGCTTGGGAGAACAGAGAGAGCCATTGTCAGAAATAAGGAAGCTGTGGGGAATGAGAGCTCAAAGCAAGAGAGGAGAGTTGGAAATGATTGGGGGTCACCCAGCTTGAAGTGTCCAGTATTCAGTTAGCAGTGACAGGATCATTAATCTAGAGAAGAAGGGACCATCTAGTCTAACCTCATTTTACAGATGAGGAAACTGAGGCCCCAAGAGACATTAAGTAAATTGTTCATGGTCACAAATATGTGATTGACCATCTGACTCCAGAGTTTTTCATGTCTCATTCCACTGACTTGAACTTTGGTGATCAGTAAGGACTGAAGATATAAATGAAGGAGTCACGATGATATTGATAAGAGGTGGTGCCATATAGGAGGTAGAGGGCTGGCCTCACAGTCAGGAAGTTCAGAGTTCTAGTCCTAGCTCTGATAATCTACTGGCTGTAAGACCTTGGGCAAGTCATTTAACTTATCAGTGCCCAAATAACTCTCTTAGTTGTGTAACAACAATAACAGCTAGCATTTGTGTGTCATTTTGTGGTTTACAGAGTGCTTTACCAATTCTTACAACAGCCCTGGGAGGTAGGTGCCATATCATTATTCCTATTTTAGAGATGAGGAAAGTGAGGCAGATAAGGGGCACACAGCTAAAAAGTGTCTGAGGCTGGGGAGCCACCTAGACACATCTCCTCCTGGCTTGTATTGATCTGTAATTGACAGAGGGAGGTTCTTTGCATAACAAATAAAATCACAAGTCTGGATATCATTATAAATCATTGCAAGGAGCAGTTTATATAGAGCCTGAAAGCTGGCAGAGCACTATGTACATATTATCTCATTTGAGTCATTTGTGTAGAAGTGGTAATTAAAGCTTTGAGAGCACAGAAAATCTCCAGAGAAGCAACTATAAAAAGAGAAATGTGGAGGGCTAAGAATTAATCCTTAGGGAATTCCCACTTGGGGTGTGGGGAGAGAGAGAACACACATCTTGTAGTGTGCTATGAGGGTATGGAGATAAACAAGAGCACCAACACAAGGGGCTTGTTGGTAAAGAGCTATTGAAAGGCACTGTTCGTTATTATTAGAAATTTAAGAGTCCTCGTGTCAAAACTGACAGATGGAGAGGCTGAGGATGATTAAGTGACTGGCCCAAGGTAACACAGAGAGGAAGCAACAGGGGCCAGGTATCCCTGTATTTCTCCTGTTTGGAATTTAGGTTCTTCCCTGACCATGTCTCATGTGCTGAACTGTATGAACAACAGGTATCGTGTCTTTTTTGTGATTATTACAAATGTACCTCTGCTGAAGTACAGCTCTATCTCTTGGTGATATAGAAATGACCCTGACCTCCCAAATACTATGCTAATGGGGAAAGGATCTCTATTTCGTCTCCTGACTGAGTTAGAAGTTCATATCCTGAAGATTAACTACCAAATGCTCCCTCCTTTCCTTCTTCATTTCTTTCCTCTTTTCTTCTCTTTCCTTCCTTTCTCTTTCCCTTTCTTATCTTCCTTCCTTCCTTTCTTTCCTTCTTCCTACCTTTCTTTCTTCCTTCCTTCCTTCCTTTCTTCCTTTCTTTCTTTCTTTCTTTCTTTCCTTTCTTTCTTTCCTCCTTCCTTCCTTCCTTCCTTTCTTTCTTCCTTTCTTTCTTTCTCCCTTTCTACCAGTGTTCTTCCCTCATTCCACTCAGATTTATCATTTAGATGTAATTAAAATCCTATGGGTAACCAGTACGGTGAAATCTCCAAGAATTTAAGCAGTGTTTTTTATGAGCCCAAAGGACTATGGGACTCAAAGAGTTAACTATGCCCAGGGGAACCAGGCAGAAAGACTATAGGGCTTTGGGGCCAGTTGAGGGCAGCAGAGATCTATAAGTTGAGACCCAGAATGAGGGCCTAAACCCTACCGGGTATAGACTTAGAGCAGGTGAAGTAGAGTCTGATAGTTAAAGGTCATTCTTGGGCTGCTGAGAAGTTAAGCTCAAAGAAGGGAATCCTGAAAACTTCATAGCTTCTCTCTAATCACGTGGCCTATACTCTCCTTCTGTCATCACCCCTTCCTTGGACTATTGCAACAGCCTTCTAATTGGTCTTTGCCTGTAGTCTCTCATCCAGCCAATCCATTCTCCTCATTAGTGTCAAATTGCTATTTTTCATACATAAACCATATCATACTCTCTCCTCAAAAATCTTCAGTGACTGTATTTATAGTCTTCTTTTTTTGGAAGGAGAAAGGCAAGGCAACTGGGTTTAAATGACTTGCCCAAGGTCATGCAGCTGGTGTGTATCAAGTGTCTGAGCAGCCTGAACTCAGGTCCTCCTAATTCCCGGGCCAGTGCTCTATTCACTGCTCCACCTAGCTGCCTTGACTTTGTATCTGTATAGATTAAAATAAGAACTCTTCAGTCTAGCTTTCAAAACCCTTCATAGACCAGCTCCCACCTATATTTCCAGTAATTTCCTATTGTTCCCCTTCCCATACTTTCCATTCCAGCTAAAATGACCTCTTAGTAGTTACTCATCCACAGCATTCCCCTTGCCTTTGTATAAGGGGTCTTCCACATCTAGATGTATTCCCTCATCTCCGCGTCATAGAATCCCTGTACTTTCTTCAAAGTATATCTCCTATGCCATCACCTACCGCAAGGGCTCCTAGATTCACTCACTGATACTCTCTGAATCTTGAAGTGACAACATACACTCAAGAATACACTTGGAGGTGTGTTTACTTGTGTGTGTAGTACTTATTTATGTACACACTGGATCCCCCAACAGAATGTAGTCTCTTTCAAAAGCTGGTAGGTGCTCTTATTATGCCCATTTTACAGATGAGGAATCTAAGAATCTAAATCTAAATCAGATTTTGGCTTTGTATACCCAATACCTAGCACAGAACCTTACATGGCGGATGTTTTAACACATTTGTTGAAATGAACAGCAAAGCTTAAGGAAAGAAATCAAGGCTAGAAAGGACAGATATAACACAAGGAACAAGACTTCAGGGAGGCTCAGGGAGGCTGTCATGGGGAAACCTTAAGAGATAATTTTTCTCTCATAGTGGGTGGGTCCAAAGCGCTATCATGCAGCCATATTTTAAAGGACTCCTGCCAACTTCGTGGTCTCACCCACTCTGAGCCTGTAACTCTGATATAACCCCAAACTCAAGGTAACTGGAGGATTAGTATGAAAAACAAAGGGTTTCTTGTTGCTGAAACATGTATAGGCATGAGAAATATAGCTTGGACTTGGTTTATTTTTCCTTACAGCCCCAAAATTCTGCAACTACGAATTTCCTGTATTACACATATGATTTATGTATTTGCATATTACATAATGATTTAAAGATACAGGCTTATTCTATACAGCAAAAAGCCATTTCAAAAATTCATAATTGTTTTTGCTTCACTCCCATAAAATTAAGGAAAAGAAATTTCTTTCTTTGATTAACAAGGTGTTTTTTTTTAAAACATGACTTTTCCTGTGAATTTCATCAATCTTGATATTCACAATAATACTTGTGAAATGCAAATACACCTTTCAGTTCCTAAAAGCTAAAAGTCTTTTACTTTTTAAAAAGTTTTATTTATGCTTTTTCTTTTTACATCATGGCCATTTCCAAATATAACAGTCTCTGCTTTCCCCATCACTCCATCTTTCTTTAAGACATCTTTTATAATTGCCAAGTTTGTAGGGAAACAAAAGAAAAACAAAAGTAAGCGTTACTTCAGCTACATCTGGCTGCATTTCATGTCCATAGTCCACCATGGCTTCAGTGAAAGGAGGGAAGTGTATGTGTTTCAAGAACCTCTTAAATCAATGAACTATTAGCTTTAATAATAGAATGTTTAAAATTGAAATCCCAACTCCTCTGGCTCACACTTCTCTCTAATGTCTTTGAAGCCCCAAAACACTTGTAATTATAGCATACAATTTAGCAACTAATTATATACTGTTGATTATTCTGTTTCATACTCATAAGTCTTATCTCTGCCAGTCACCCCATAAGTACCTTGAAGGCAGGGGCTGTATTCAGTATTTTACTTTCCTTAATGCCTAATACAGAGCTAGTCGAATAGACATTCAAGTAAATGTTTAACATCTAATAAATTCATCAGTACATCATTTTGCTTTTTTTCTTGAGATAAAGAGTAAATAAAAGTTATATTTACAGTTATCATGCATGAAGTAGTGGTGAGATCATGGAAAGAGCTCTAGACTTGGAGGCAGAAAGACCTGAGTTCAAATTCTGCCTTATTCTGAGCAAGTATTTTAACTTCATCCTGCCTTAGATCCTTCATCTGTAAAATGGGCATAATGAGAGCACCTATCTTACTGTATGGTTTTAAGGATCAGATGTGATGATATAATGTAAGGTGTCTGCAAGCTTTAAAGCAGCATGTTAAATATTAACAGTTACTATGTTGCTGTTATTATATAATTATATAATATTACTATATTGTTGGATACATTCAGTGATGTGTTTGTTTCCTCATTGTTGCATTTCATTTAATTCCACATGTGATTTTTCCCTTCCCATTTTCCTGGGCTTTGCCGTTAGAATACAACCTACCATTCATCTGCTATTGGGTCATGAAGAGAAAGTCCTTGTAGCAAGAGGATTATATGTGTTGTCTCTCATTAGGAAATAAGCTCCTTGAGAACGAGTACCATCCTGGTTTCCACATTTGTATTCTCAATACTTATCACAGTGCATGGCATACAGTGTTTAACAAATGCTTGTTAATTGATTGATTAGGACTTTGATACATGGTAGGAGTTTGTAACTCTGGTGTTGAGAATCCACCCCCCCCCCCCAAAGAGTCTTTTACTTAAAGGATAAAGAGTTCAGATGAGTTACAGGAAGGCCTTGTGATAAGGTGGAGAGAACCCTGGATTTGAAGTCAAAGGAACTGTATTCAGATTTTGAACCTGCTACTTATATCCTTGGGTAAAATCTCTTTGGGATTTCTTTCTTCCTGAGCTCTAAAATGAGGGGGTTAGATTAAATGAGGTATCTTCTGGGAACAGCAAGGTGGCTTAGTGGATAGAGTACCCAGCCTGAAGTCAGAAGACTTGTCTTCCCTGAGTTCAAATCCAGCCTCAGATACTTACTAGCTGTGGGATCCAGGGCAAGTCACTTAACCTTGTTTGCCTCAGTTTCCTCATATGTAAAATGAGCTGGAGAAGGAAATGGCAAATCGCTCCAGTTTCCTCCAGTTTCTTTGCTAAGAAAACCCTAAAGGCATCAAATAGAGTCAGACATAACTGAAACAATTAAGCAAGAAGGTATCTTCTAGCCTAAATCTCGTGGTCCTGTTACCCAAATTTACATTTTATAATCTATAGAAGAAAATTAGATTTAGGTAACTTTTTTCACTAATCCTTAACTGTCATATCATTTAGCACAGTTTTACTTAGGTGCATCCACCTGAATTCAAATCCTGCCTCTTACTTAACTGTGTGACCCTGGCCACCTTATTTAACCTTTCTCAGCCTCCGTTTCCCTCTCTGTGAAATGAGGCTGATAATAGCGCTTATTTCAGAGGGTCATTTCTAGTATCAGATATGATAACACCCATAAAATATTCTGCAAATCTTGGAATATCTTATAAAAGCTATTATTATTTTTAATATATTGCTAAAGGAGTTTAGAAATAATAGAAGTACCCTCCATTCATATTACACTGTATTATTTTCATTTATTTCATTTGCTTCCTACAACAGCCTCAGGGGTGATGTAAGTGTCATATACATTTTATAGATGAGGAAATCTTTCTTTGTCTTGGAGAGAGAGTGACTTACCCAAGGTCACATGTTCTAAATGATTTATGAAACTCTTCCATCAGTAGCTTTATTTGACATAACTAGAAAATAGTGGAATTATAACTTGAATCCACGTTTTCTGACTCCATGTCCAGGCTTTTTTCTTTAGGAGTATTAGGTGTTGATTGTTTTGTCTGTTCATTTTATGAGCTTACAGACAGATTTTCTAGGTCCTCCACTTTATGACTCCCACAAATTTTGAAATCTCCCACTACTTGAACTCTTTGGTTTATATTCATGTAATATTCCATATTACTGAATAAAGTTTAAACTTTTGAACTTGGCTTTCAAAGTTCAGCCTTCAGCAACCTAGCTCTAAATTGACTATCTACTTTATCTTATACTTCCCACGTTCTATTACAGATTTCCTTCTCTGCTTTGAAAGCCTCTGAGTGTGGCTTTTACTGGTTCAGGGACCATTCAAGTTAAACACAGGCCTCCAGTCACAGGAACCAGTCAGGGGTTCCTTCATCATTCCAAAGCACAAGGCCTACAGTGATGAGTCCCAGACCCACAGGATATGCCCCAGTCCAAAGAATCAGGGACCTCTGCTGCATCACCAAACTGGACAAATCTCTGGCCCAATGCTCTGCCCTTTTCTGTCTCTGCCTTTGCTCGCACTATCCCCTATGCCTGTAACAGACTCTTCCCTATCCCCTAATCTATGCCTGTTGAGGTCTCCCCACCTACCTTCCCCTTCCCTCAAGGCTGAATTCATATTCTACCTTCTCTATAAAGCCCTCCATAATATCCTTGTCTTCTCTTCCTTTCCCACCCTTCCCCATCCCAATAAAAATATCCTATCGCTCTTCTCCAGCACACCTTTTATGGACTTCTCCTTTGCTCTTAAGATATTCAGGTTTAGGGCTGGAAAGAACCTGTGTCATATAGGCCACACCCCTCATTTTATAGGAGGAAAAATTTATTGCGTTTTCTTTTTATATCCTAGTTATTCATGTACTTTTATTTCCCTCGATCAGAGTGTGAGTTCTCATTGAGAGAAGCTTCTCCACCTTTATTTTGCCAGTTCCTTCTAAAGGATCTTTGTCATCCTGGTGTGCTGAGAGCACAGAGAGCTCCTTCAGAGGCAGAGGGCGCAGGCTTGAATCCCAGGCCTGAGACTCAGGTACCTGGGTAGTACTTAGAGGGCTGGAATCACAGCTCCTCCCTTCCTTGCCTCAGCCCATGTTGTTTGTCTCAAGGATTTCTCTCCCAGGTCTAGGGACATATTTATATCTGTCATTAATCTCTCTCTGTTTATAGGCTCCACTGTTCATGGACATCTCTACTTGCTTAGGGGTACAGACTGCCACCGAATTTGTGACGTCTGAATGGCATTACTATCTTTTCTTTCTCGAGAGCAGGAATTCCTTACCTGGAGTCCTTGAACTTTATAAAAAACAACCCATATTTTCCTAACTCTCCTTCAATATAATTTTTGTAATCCTATATATTTAATTTTATGCATATTATTCTGGGAAGTGCATTAGCTTGCGTGATGTGATTCATTAGGACCCCTACTCTCTTCCCATCAGCATTAGTCAGTTTGATATTTTACGTAAATCATATGGGGATACTTAGACAAGATCGGTTCTTGTAGTAGGCCTCAAACCTTAATCCAGCATTCTCTACTTGTTTACAGTTACGAAGCTCACTTGCGCAACCACAAGAATGCTGACAAAGGTATCTCCATCCTGTTTTACTCAAATTCCGTGTCCAAACCCAGCATGAGTGGGATGCCTTGATTCTTTGGAAAGTCCCTCAATATATTTTTGTACCTCCAGATCACCCTCTCTTGCTCAGTGTGAGCAGGTAACCACCTTGTGACCATCTTATGACAACATGATCCCCAGAGATGATTCTTGCCTTGCCCATCTTAATTTTTGTCCTTCAAGAGCAAGGTCTATCAACCAATGAGATTCTGTATTTTACCATACTTCTTTTGCATATTTGGGTATCAAACCTTACAAAAACAAGGTCCTGAGGACCAGGGGCATCTCAAATGGTGAAGAAGATCTGAGGTCTGCTTCATTAAAGGGAACCATGGCTCCTTTAACGAAATGCTATTCACTTAGAGCTCTGCCTCAGTTTCTTTGATTGTAGGTTGGACAGTTTTAAACTCCACCACAGGCTTCACTAACCTGCCAAAGGGGATCTGGGACACAAAAGTTGGTTAAAAGCCCTGATGGGGAAAGATCCAAACCCATTCCCAAATCTCTATCTTCACTAGTATTAATCACACAAATGAGGATTTAGCAAATTTAGAGATTTTCTTTTATGTAAAGAAGGGATAAAATGATAGCAGTGAAGGGAACAGTGGGGAACCAAAGGAACAGTTCATTTGGATGGGAGGAAGCCAGAGGTTTGCCCTGCTAACTGCAGAGGCTGAATCAGCTTCTCCTTTTAACTTCTTCCTCTCATGAGAAGGAAAGAGAAGCAAAAGCTTCGAGGTGTTGGCAGTCAATGAGAGCTGCTCTCTCCCCTGGCATTGAGGCAAGGGGAAAAGTAGATGTTTGGGCAAGGGACTTGCACACCAACTATCACTCAGCTCTCCATAGTATTACTGGCATTTGTGCAATCCAGTCACTATTTCCAGAAACAACAACCTATCAGAGTCTGAGAAGGAGTGAGGGGGCACCCACAGGCCAGCAGCACTGTTTAACCCTGCCTGCCTGAGCCACTCAAAGATGGAGAATGAACCAGCCCTTGTCTCCTTCAGCTTCTCTCCCCAGAAGCCTCCAAAAACACTGCCCTAGAAATCAAGTTCAGGCATCACCAGCTGGTGGACTCTGGGATAGCATCTCCTGGAATCTTGTCCACGCTTGGCAGTCCAGAAGCGACATTGTTTTTTGCTGTGTCCCAGGAGGGAAAACTGGGAGCAAAGTGATCAGAGGCAGATTTTAGGTAAATCTGAGAAACTTATTAATAATTAGAGCCATCCAAAAATGAAATGGATCCCTCTGTTCATCATTGGATATGTTTAATGGGAGGCTGATTAAAGAGTTGTCAGTTGTACTGTAGTTAGGATTCTTTCTCTCGGCAGACATTCCTAAAAATTTCCCTTTCTCTCTGAAAATCCAATGAGAAAAAAAATGGATTTGGAGGCAGATCATTTGGGTTCAAGTCATAGTTTGGCACCTTGTGAACAGTGTGACCAGTTTCTGTGGGCCTCAGTTTCCTTACCTATAAAATAAGGAAGTTGAACTCAAAGTCTGAGTTCCCTCCCAGCTCCAGTTCTGTGATTCTGTGGTCCTTTGATCCCATAATTCTTAAAGATAAATCAGGAGTCAGAAGCCCTGGGTTCTGATCTTACCTCTGTGCTTAGTTAGTTATGCATGTTTGCAGGAACCAATAGGGCAACAATTTCTTCATCTATAAGACGAGAGGAGTGGGTTAGGTGATCATAGATTTAGGCTTGAAAGAGACTTAGAGTCATCTAATGACATTCAAGTGAGGTTATTTCCATTTCTACCATTATGCAAGTATAAAATAGTTTAAATGCAATTTATTTTTATAGTGTCTTTCCAATTACATGTAAAGACAATTTTTAACACATTTTAAAAAATTTTGAGTTCTGAATTTTTCTCCCTCCCTGCTTTCCTCCTTCCTCCCTTCCTACAATGGTAAGCCATTTGATATAGGTTATATATGTACAATATGTAAAACATATGCCTACATTAGTTTTAAATAGGATTTAAACAAGTTTATGAGCAAAGATTTACAGTGGTTTCATTACAACCTTTATTGGCTACCTTCTTGGGCCATTTAACTTGGAGCAAAGTTTTATGGGCTTAGTATGTGTTGTAGGTGGTTTTCTCAGGGAATTAAGAGAAAGGGCTACAATCTTGAGGTATACATAGTCAAAAGAAAGCAACTCTAGCCTTCTGGTGGTAGCCAAGAATATTGGGAGCTTGTTTTAACACTACTGGTTTTACCTGGAAATATGACCCCTGAGATGGTATGGCACAAAGGAAAGAATACTGAATAAAGCCTCTGACAACATGAGTTCAAATCTTGCCCCTACTATTAACTACCTGTGTAGCCTAGGACAATTCCTTTAACCTCTCTGGACCTCAGTTAACTCATCTTCAAAATGAAGGTGTTGGACTTGTTGGCCTTTAAGGTTGCATTTTGTTTTTCAGATTCTGAAAATCACTGAAATTTACTAATTCTCACCCTTACCTTGTGTGATATGAATGGTGTAGCTGGATGACTCCTGAATTTGGAGTCCCAACTTGCTGGACTTAGTAGTCAGGAAGACTTAAGTTTAGATATTTACTAGCTTTGTGACCCTGGACAAGTCACTTAACCTCTCTGGGTCTCAGTTTCTTCACTTGGAAATGGATGTCAGGGTTATACTTGACAGCCTCAGAGTTTCTAGCATTACATCTGTGATACTTTGATCTAGTGTAACTTGGGGCAAGTAATTTAATGTCTCTAAGCCTCAGTTTTCTCGTCTGTATAATGGTGATAATACTTAGATCCTCCAGGTTGCTGTGATGAAAGCATTTTACGGGACATGAATATTATGTAAATTCAAATTGTTTTTTCTTTAAATGAAGGTTGTAGAGATAGAGTTAAAGTCGAATCCATGTTGAAGATAGATGATAATGAGAACTAATTCACACTGATATGATAGTAAATGATGATGATAAGTAGTCTCATTAAGATCTCCCTCTCCCTCTGTCTTTCCCTCTCTTCCTTTCTCCCTCCCTCTCCATCTCTCTGTGTCCCTCTCTTTCTCTGCC
Organism: Potorous gilbertii; assembly: GCA_028658325.1. Classification (NCBI taxonomy): domain Eukaryota; kingdom Metazoa; phylum Chordata; class Mammalia; order Diprotodontia; family Potoroidae; genus Potorous; species Potorous gilbertii. Next base: position 281,269,437 of record CM053771.1, on the reverse strand, counting down.
TGTCTTTCTCTCTCTTCTCCCCCTTCTCTCCCCTCTATTCACTTTGTCTCTATCTCTACATCTGTCTGTCTATGTCTCTGTCTTTTTCTCTCTGTCTCTCTCTCTGTGTATGTCTTTATCTTTCTCTGCCTGTCTTTCTCCTTCCCCCTTCCCCTCCCCTCTCTTCACTCTGTTTCTGGCTGGCTATCTCTTCCTCTCTCTTTCCCTCCTCTCTGTCTCTGTCTGTCTCTCTCCCTCCTTCCCTATCCTGCACTCCGATTTATCTGATTTCTTGAGTTTCTTCTGTCTAAGAAATGCACAGCATACTAACTTCAGTTCTTTAAAATCTTGGAAGGACAAAAGCAGCAAGTTAAGGTTGTGATGGAGTAGGAGAAAGGAGGGTCACAGAAGGATAAGGATGGGGAGGAGATGGGAGGAAAAGAAGGAGAATGTGATTGTCTATTAAATGTAAAGTACTTGGCATCCCTACCTCCCAACTCCATGCCTGGGACCTGACAGGCATCTGAAAAATGAGCCTGAGTCTGAGTTGGAGCCGGGAAGGGAAGGAAAATCAAATCTGGTTCCTGATTTAAAAGGCATTAGGCAGAGGAGAGCCAGGCACCTGAACATACTTTCCACAGCATGTCATGCTGGGTTGCATCATCCATCTCGTCTGTGGAGAGAAGTTTAGTGCTAGAGAGACAATTTTACCACCATGAAACCCCACAGGCCTGGGTATCCTAGAAGGCAGAGGCCTCTGTAACTTGGGTCTGGAGCCAGGGGAATAGGAGCCTTCCCTGGGGAGGAAAGGAAAAGGAAACAGAATGAGTGAAAGCGTTTTCTAAAGGACTAGAGAAGACAGGAGGGATGGTGGTATGGCACCTGCCAGAGTGTGAGCAGTGCATGACAGGGTGACTGTAATGGAAAGATGGTTGGGCTGGGAGTGAGGGTGTAGATTCCATGTCCAGCACCTTCTTGTATGTGACCCTCAAACCTCAGTTTCTTCTTCTGTAAAATAAGGATACTAATACCTGCAGGACATACCTCTCAGGGCTGATGTGAGAATCAGATAAGATAATGTATCTAAAATGCTTTGCAAACTATAAAGCCATAGAGGAACTCCGATTATTATAGATATTAAATGATGCCTTAATTAATGAATGCTCTAAGTCTGAGGCCCCTTTTGCATTTAAAACAATAAGTGACAAAACATAAACCCAAAGAACCAAGTATGGCAGCCAAGCAGATGGGGAAGGCTGAAGGGTTCCCTCTAGTTTCTATCAATAAGCATTTATTGTTAACTTTGTACCAGATATTGCCTAAGGCAAGACAAAGAAGAAATAAGGAAGAAATGAGACAATTCATACCCCTAAGGAGCTGACATGCTTTTGGAAAATGGAACAAATTAAATCAGATGTTGTTTCATTATAATGACCAAGCTTGGTCCCAGAGAAAATGAACTTCCCTCTTCATTGGAGAAGTGGGGGACTTTAGATACAGAATACTATATGTGCTGGTAGCTGAAGTTGTTTTTTTCATCTTTTTTTTAAACTTCTTACAAAGGAAGATCTTCTGAGAAAGAGAATGTTGAGGGAGTATATTTGAATAAGAATGTAATATAAAAACAAAAGATATTAGCAAACTAAAAAAAAATAGCTCAACCTAACCTCACACTTCAAGGTCTTCTAGGCTGATAGGGCAGTCCTGCCTCCTTCCCCTTACCTCACCCCAGCATTCATCTATTTCTGATTTGTTCCAGGCAAGGAGTCAGGCTGGGGAGGCGGTAGGCTGGTTGTAAGGTAGTGCTGATGGAGGTACCTTCTAGTGTCTTCAGCACTCTGTTGATGATCACCTCCATGTCTGAGTAAGATAGTAATGCAGACATAACTGGGGGAGTTGGTGGGAGGAGTGGTGGTCTTGATTATTTGGACAGCAGCACTTAATGGCCTGGTGCTCCAGTGGCCCAGAGATGCCTCTCTGTTCCTTCTTTGTTATTTCAGACAGCCACATGTCTCTGAAGCACCTTGCCTTCATGAGCAGGCAGCAGCAGAGTGTTGGATCTGGGATTCAGGAAAACCTGAGTTTAAATACAGTCTTGGAAACTTACCAGCTGTCTAATTCTGGATAAGTCTCTTAATCTCTGCCTGCCTCAGTTTCTGAACCTGTAAAATGGGGGTAATAACAGCATCTATCTCAAAGAATTACTGTAAGGCTCAAATGAGACAGAAAGTGCTTTGAGAACCTTTAAACAGTTACATAAATGCTACCTGTTAACCTAGCGTTAGTCATTGTCACTGTTGTCACTGTCAGAGTAGTAGTAATGGTAGTAGCAATGGTGGCGGTGGTAGTAGTAGTAGTAGTAGTAGTCGTAGTAGTAGTAGTAGTAGCAGCAGCAGCAGCAGCAGCAGCAGCAGTAGTAGTAGTAGTGTCTAGGCAGGTACATTATGTCTTTGTTGTCATACGTCTGCTGTAGCCAGAGTTCTTTGCTGGCAGTGGATTCTGAGGGGTGGAGAAGGGGAGGTACAGAAAAGTAGGACTATGACCTTACCCTTTGAAAGTTCGTTTAATTGGGACAGAGTGCAAATACACAGAAAACAGAGATGGTGACACAGAAAAAAATCCATAAACATGTAGGGTACATAATGAGTGTCAGCTGTCCTGAAAATATCTGTTGGTCCTGGGTGGGAGGGATGTGGCAGGATTGTTAGCTGAGGGAGGTTTAGGGAGAGGTCTGTGGGGAAAGTGAGTTTTAACACCAAGTCTGAAAGAAGGGAATGGACTCCATGCTGCCGGAGTGGGAGAGACTCTGCCCTCTACACCTGCTTTGTGATTTGTGCTCACCTTTCTTCCTCTTTGGTTCTTCTGATACTTTGTAGTCTTCCCTCCCTCTACTGAATCCTTGTTCTTTTTATTTGTGTATTTGTTCATTTGTTCATTCCTTTCTTTGTTTGTTTTTGAGTCTGGGTTTCCCTTCCCTAAGACACTGAGCTATTGTGGGCCTGATCTTACCACTGATCATCACTGACACACACACACACACACACACACACACACACACACACCCTTCCTGGGGGCTCACTCACACATTATGAGCACCTATCATCATAGCCCCCTGTAGGTCAGAACTCCTGAGCTGCAGTGCTCCACCAGTCTCCTAAGTAGTGATGATTACAGGTGTTGGCCACCACACTTGGCTGTTCAGACACTCAGAATCTTCAGATCTCTAAGTTAAACCTCAGTGGTCTACTCCAACCCTAACCCAAGCAGGAATCTCCTCTACATTGTTCTTAAAGAGTGATCATGTGGCCACTTCTTCAACACCACCATTGATGAGTAATTCACTGTATTCTTGGCCAGCCTAGTCCACTTTTGGACAGTTATGTTAGAAAGTATTTTCTTCTGTTGAATTAGTCTGCCTCTCTGCATCTCTGCTCCACCTCTTACTTTTCCAGGGGACTTAAAGTATTCATATACCTTCTTATGCTAAACCTGACCATGATCCCTTGTGGTCTAGCCCCTTGATATCCATCAGACATCTTTGATATTACAGGACTCCTAGTCCTGGCCTTTTTATAAGATCCATAAGATTACTCAGTAGAAGAGACTCTAGAGATCAACTAAGCTAAGCTGCTCATTTTGCCGATAATGATACTAAACCCAAAGAGAGTGAGTGATATATCCAAGGTCACCTGGCCAGGTGTTCAGAACAGAGTTGGGGCTCCAAATTAATTCCTTCAACTCCAAACTCTGTTCTCTTTCTACCACACACCATTTTATCTCCTGGTCTGCTGCTAATGCAATCTACTGGAATAAGGTCAATCAATGAGAGAGTATTTATTGAATGCCTAGTATGCACCCAGAGTTATGTAAGATGCTGTGAGGAACAAAGCCCACTAGGATTCCTCTGTGGCATCATGTGGATATTTCTCATTGGAGCATTCTTGAAGCTTTTCCCTTGCCTCCCAGTCCCACTGCCAGGAAGACAGGGAGGTGAGACAGGAGACAGAATGTCTGTGATAATACCACGTGTCCTGAGCATTGTCAAATCTCTGAGAGAGTGGAAAATGGAGAGGAAAGGGACTGTACATTGGGAAAATGAAAATAGCCTCAGCTTTAAATCAGAAGAAACCCAAAGGGCAGCAGCAAGCATTTACCTAGCCTCAGTTTCCTCATTTGTAACATGAAAAAAATAGTGAAAGCCCTAGGGCATCAGGGTGATTCTCTATGCCTGTCTTAGTCTGTAGATAGTAGCACAGGGGAATGGAGTTCAGTTTCTTTAGTAATTAAGGATAGTAATTTTTGTTTGTCTTGCAAGTTTTATAGCCTAGAATAAGCTGCTTTTTAAAAATGATAAATTCTATTACAGGACTATCTTATGAGGGATAATTGGATTGTAGATTTTAATCTGGAAGGGACCTAAGAGGTCATCAAGTCCCTCCCTTCATTTTACAAATGAGGAAACTGAGGCACATAGAGGTTAAAAGACTCTCCCAGGATCACACAGCTAGAGAATGGAGGTACCCAGTAGGTACAATAACATAGGAGCTAAAATCAACAATGCCAAGCAATAGTGTTGAACTGAGGGGAAGTTAGTGGGAAGTTAGGGACCCCTATGTTTATTTGCATTCAAGTTAGGTCAGGGATCTAGAAATCACAAAGTATGCAGCTTTCAGTAGTTGGAAAGTCAATGGGAAAGCATAAGGCAGTCTGGAAGGTCATGGCAAGGAAACGCATGGAATTCAGGGGCTGATGAAGAGTAAGACTGAATGTGCCTTGGGAGAGGTCATGTGGATACAAAAACTGAACTGGACATAATGCCTCCCTTCAAGGAACTTAGAGCAGATAAGACAACAACTTGCAATGACCTAACAAAGTATAGATGGTTCACAATCTACATTGGGTTGAATGTTGATGAACTTGATGAAATCACTGATGCTTAACATATTGCAAAAAGACGATTAGCTTTCCAAAATAACATTCTTCTCTTTTTTAAAATGAAAGAATGAAGGCCTCCTTTCATAGAGAGCTCCTCTAAGGCACCTGAAGTATAACTGATGGACAAAAATTGAAATTCACACAGAACATTACAGAAACACATTTACTATATAAAATATGGTAAAAATCTGGCAGAAATTACCCATGACCAAGCCATGCCTTGAAAAGGAAGTCAAGGTGATGGTGGTCATTTAAAAATCTGGGTTTTCAAAAGACTGTACAGGTTTTGGAGGAGAGGCAGAAGGGAATGGAGAAAGAGTTTGAATCTAGATTCAAACAACTGGAAGCAGGCTGACATTCAGTCTCAGTTTCCTTTTCTATGCCTCAGAGCTATCTCACAGACTGTGTCATCCTGAGCTCTGCATGAAAAGGTCCTTGCCAAGACCCCTGACCCCTTGCCAAGAGATCACGGCCCAGGCTTTTGGGCCTCAGATTCTAAATTCTAGATACTAGGGCCAGCCCTAGTTCATAAGCAATATACAGGATAAATGAACTTTTAGTTCCAGAAGGAGAGACTGAAAATGAAAAGCTCTGTGAAAGTAAAGAATATGAGACATCAAGGAACCAAGCACTCATCAAGTACCTCCTATGTGCCTGACACCTTGCAAGTGCTTTACAAATCCTCAAATAAAAGAGGATTAAGTGAGATATTTTTGCTGTTTTTTTTTCTACTTAATAGTACAAATGAGATATTTGAAAAGCACTTAGCGTAATGCTTGGCACATAGTAGATGCCATATAAATCCTCAATCTCTCCCTCCCCTCAACAACTATGGGAGGTAGGTGATATTGTTAGCCCCAGTTTACAGCTGAGGAAACTGAGATTGACAAATGTAAAGTGACCTATGGTCACACAGCTAGGGAGTATCTGAGCCTAGATTTGAACTCACAGGGAAGCTGTCATGTCTTTCTCTCCCCCACCCTTAAATAGAAGAGAAAGCATAATTTATCTGATTCCTACCTCAGTGGCTAAGATCAAGTCAAGGGAGATACACAGAGGTGTTGTGGCGACAGAGAATCCTAATTTAGGGGCCTTGATAACCGGATTTCAGTCTTGCTTTGCCACTAATCACCTTGGGCAAGTGACTTAGCCTTTCTGGGTCTCAGTTTCCTCAGGTGTAAAAAAAGATCTCCTGGTTCTCTTCCAGTCCACCGATCTGTGGCTAATCTCTAAAAGTCAGTCAAAAAACAGGTGCAGCCTAAACAGTGAGGATCTCACAGATCTTCTGTATCAGATCATTCTAATGCTTTCCCCTAAAGAAGGCATTCAGTCTGAGCTGCAGACCTGTCACTTTGGGGCTCTGACTTAAGTAGCTTAGAATCCGAGAGTCAAAGGCCTGGGCCATGGTCTCTGCCTTCCCCAGCTGGGGTGGGCAGGGGCCTTGGCAAGGCCCTCTTCATACAGAGCCCAGGACGACACAGTCTATGAGATGGCCCTGGGGCATGGCAGGGTAGAAACTGAGACTGAAAGTCGGCCTGCTTCCCAGCTGTTTCCAGTGATGCTCCCCTTCTGAGGTTGCTGGCCGACCTCTGGAAAGATCTGAACCAATCTCACATAATGTTTTCCATTTAACCCATAATTAAGTAATACTCTTTTAACTCACGTCCTGCCCGTGAAATTCCTTTTCTGTCATTTCTCTTCTTTTGTCTTCCTAACGAGATGCACAGAGCTCAGACAGGGTCAGGGGCTTTCACTGCTTTCCTGGGTCCTCCTTTAGTTTTGGGAGCCTTTCCTTTATCTCTCTCTCTCTCTCTCTCTCTCTCTCCCTCTCTCCCTCTCTCCCTCTCTCTCTCCCTTCCCCCCTTCCTTATTCTTTCCCTCCTTCTTCCCTCCTTCCCTTTCTCTCTCCCTCTCTCCTCTGCTTTTTGGAGGCAGTGAGGGTTAAGGGACTTGCCTAAGGTCACTCAGCTAGTAAGTGTCTGAGGCCAGATTTGAACTTAGATGTTCCTGACTCCAGGTCTGGTGCTCTATTCACTTCATCACCTAGCTGCCTTGATCTTGCATTTCCTGAAGGCCTATTTTAAAGTGGTAGAAGCCACCCTGTACAACCTTGCACCAGGGTTGGTCACACTAGTTCTCCCCCATTGAATGCTTTCCTCTCCCTAGTCTCTGCCAATCTAAATTTTACCATAGTTCAAGGCTCTCTTCATCAGCACCTCCTAGAAGACTCTCCAGCTCCATCGCCATATGTAATTAGTGCCATCTACTCCCTGCTCCCTAATTGGACACTGGCGTTTCTCTTTCCCTTCTTTTGTGTACATCATTGTGTATTAGGCAGTACTAGGCACACACACGATTTTTGTTCAGTCATTTTTCTTTCATGTCTAACACTTCCTGACCCCATTTGTGGTTTTCTTGATAAAGATTCTGGAGTGGTCTGCCATTTCCCTCTCCAGCTCATTTTACAGATGAGGAAACTGAGGAAAACAGGGTTAAGTGACTTGCCCAGGATCACACAGCTAATGAGTATCTGAAGCTGAACTTGAACCCAGGTCTTCCTGATTCCAGACTTAGCACCACCTAGCTGCCCTTTAGACACACAAATAAGAACTACCTCTGCGAGTTCTCAGTTTCCTGTGGGGGTCATAGCCTTTGCAATCTCTAAGAATATTCTCATCCAGAGACTGAGTACACATGTAAAAAGGTATGAATTGAGACATGGGAAGGAAAAAAATGAGAACATAAATACTTACTAGTTGATAAAATGCTGCATTTGGAGTCAGGAGGTCCTAAGTTCAAATTCAACCTCTGACATTTACTAGATGTTTGACTGTGGACAAGTCATTTAACATCTCAGATTCTTCATCTGTTACATGGGATCATACTTATCTTGCAGAATTGCTTTGAGGATCAAATGATAGATTTAATAGGGTGCTAAGGAAAGGTCAATGGTTATTACTGGGTGTTTCCACTGAATTTCTGGATTGTTCTAAATAAAACATGGACATAACTTGGGGTTCTTGAGCACACAATCTGGGAGGTTCTACCAAGTTGTGAAGGTTTTGAACACAGTTCCAGACCAAGGACCAGGATAGCTAAGTCTGGAAAAGACTCATCTTCTAGAAAGTCAGATATCAATTGATTTTTTTTTCTGACTGTAACAACTCATAACAACCTTCTACTCATGCAGGGAGAGGTTCTGCTCAGTCTTGTTAGAAAGAGTATCCACCCACTAAATCATAGATTCTTGAAGTGAAAAAGTACATGAAAACAATTCTAGCTATCTATCTCTTCAAAGGTTTACAAAGGGGTTCTGCCCAATAACCTTTGAGCCCTCCCCTCTCTGATAGATGAGGAAATGAAGGTAAATATTCGGAAAGATTTGTGATAGTGTCCTGAAGTGTATCATCTGTCCCTCTTATCTTTGCATGATCTTAAGCTAAATGTGGGGCAGCAAGGTGGCACAATGGATAGATCAGTGGGCTTGGAATCAAGAAGATTCATCTCCATGAGTTTAGATCTGGTCTCAAACACTAGCCGTGTGACCCTGAGCAAGTCACTTAACCCTGTTTGCCTCAGTGCCCTCATATAGCAAATCAGTTGGAGTAGGAATTGGAAAACTCCAGTATCTTTGCTAAGAAATGAGAAAAAAGTAAGACATGACTGAAAACTGAACAATGAAAAGTTAAATATGTCCCAACTGAATTCATTATCTTTCCTCCTAAACCTTCCCCCTCCACACACATATACCTTCTGTATTACTATAGGGGCAACATCGTCCTCTCAGATTCCTCCCAGTCCCTTAGGCTTACCCCTGGAGTATTCACTGTATCTCACCTCCCCACCTTCACCCCCACTCCATCCATGCAGGCTGCTGCTAAGGCCTGCTGATTACGTTTCAATGTCTCTTGCGTACCCCCCCCCGCTTCTCTCCTCTGACGTTGCCCCCACCCTGGTGCAGCACCTCATCGTCTTACTCCTGATTTATTGCTCTAGCCTGCTTGGGGTGAGGGAGAGGGTCTGCGTACCTCAAGTGTCTCCCCAATCTATCCTCCATTCCGCTACTAACATGCAAGGCTCACCATGTTCCCCTCCTACTAAATAAACCCCAGTGGTTCCCTGTTGCCTCCAGGATCAAATGCAAAATGCTCCGTTTGGCATTCAGAATCCTCCATAACCTACCTCCTTCTCTAGTCTTCTTATGCCTTACTCTTTGACATGTGCTTTTCAGTCCAGTGACGCTGGCCTCCAAGTTGTTCCACTAACAAGGCTCTGTCTCTCAGCTCCAGGCATTTTCTCTGATTGTCTCTCATGCCTGGAATGTTCTCCCTCTTCCACTCCAACTGGTGACCTCTCCGACTTCCTTTAAGTCCTAACTAAAATTCTACCTTCTACAGGAGGTCTTCCCTAACCCTACCTAATTCCAGTGCCTTCCCTCTGTTAATGATTTCCTCTTCATCCGTCTATAGTTTGTTTTGTATATATTTGTTTACCTGTCGTCTCCCCTGTTTGGTTATAAGCATTTGGAGGGCAGGGACTGCCTTTTGCCTCTTGTTGAATCCCCAGTGCTTAGCCCAATGCCTGGCACATAATAGCCACCTAATAAATGGTTATTGACTGATTATATGATCTGCAAATTTGATGAGTACATCACCTATGTAGTCATCTAAGAAGCTGATAATTAGAAATGTTTAGTGGGATAGGACCCTTTTCATCCTTGCCATAGAAGCCACCCCCAGATTAATAATTCACCTATTAACACTCTATGGTATAAATTAATTCAGTTAAGTAGTGAGCACCAGTGCCATACTAGACACTAATGGAAGTACAATAAATACTAGAGGAAGTACAAGAGAACACCATATGTCCTTGCTCCCCTGTAGTTGCCAAGAGACAAGTCTGCCTCTAAATCAAATAGATGATAATCGAAGATGGTACGTATTTAGACACCAAAAAGAATGATAGTGACAATCTATGTTCTGTAGGAGGACAGAAGAGGGAGAAAGCAAGGGAGACTGAAATGCTTGAGGAAGTTCTCTGGGGAGAAATGGAAGACAATCCAGGTTTAGAGGTTCAGTGAAACTTAGATCCATATTAGGAATGTCAAGGCAGCTAGATAGTATAATAGAACACTGGACTGAAAATCAGGAAGTTCTGAGATCTAATCCGGGGTTAGACACTCACTAGCTCTGTGATCCTGGGTGAGTCACTTAACCTCTGCCTCAGTTTCCTCAGCTGTAAAATAGGGATAACAAAAGCGCCTACTTCCAAGGCTGTTATGAGGATCAAATAATTATATATACATATATGTATGTGTGTATACACCTATATATCTATATATATATGTATATTACCTATGTCTATATCAATAGATAGATAACATGTAATATACATTTTAAGCCTTAAAGCACTGTACAAATGCTAGTTATCATTATTCTTTAGCCCACATCACAAATTGCCCATCAGACATTTCTCACTGGATGTCCCATAAGCATCTCAAGATCAGCATGTACAAAATAGAACTCACCATCTTTCCCCTAAAACTCTTCTAAACTTCCTTATTACTGTCTGGGCACCACCAGCCTTCCAGGCACCTAGGTTGATGTCTTTCTCAACTCACTTTCATTCGTCCCATCTCTCCAGTCCTATCAGATCTTGTCATTTCTGTCTCCACAGCATCTTTTCTGTACACCCCTTTTCTCTCCACTCACACAGCCCCATCGTTGTTCAGTCTCTCATCACCTCTTTCCTGGTCATTAAAATGACCTCCTCCCTAGTTTCCCCGCCTTTGGTCTCCTCCTGCTGCATTCTCCACTGAGCTACTTGAGTCACTTTCCTAAATTCATGTCACATCCTCATTCAATAAATTTTAGTGACTCCCTATTATCTTTGGGCTCGAATGTAAACTTTGGAATCAAAAGCTCTTTGTAACTTGGCCACTTTCTATCTTTTTGGTCTCTGTGTCTTAGTATTATCTGTCTTCCTGGCTGGGAATGACTTCCTCCTTGTTCACCTTTTACTACCCCTGGTTTCCTTCAAGATTTTCAGTCCAAGAGCCTTCTTCAGGGGGCCTTTCCTGGTCTCTTCCCAATCCCCCTCTCTTTCCTTCCTCTGCAGCTGCTCTTAATACCTTCCTCTAAAAGTAACCTTGTACCTCCTTTCATGTATCTTGAATATACTCATATGTGTTGCAGGTCGTCTCCCTGTTAGAATGTGGATGCCTTGAAATCTAGAACAGTTTTCTTTTGCCTATATGTCTGGTGCTCTGATGCCCTAGTTAGTACTTACTGAATGATTGATGGATTGATTACCTATGGAGGTATTGCAGATATGATTCTTAGTTTCCATATTACAGATGAGGATACTGAGGTTCAGAGAGATGAAATAACTTGGTTGAAATCACAGCTAGTAGATAGTGAAGGTATGACTTGATTCTGTGCCTCTGGATTCTAATATTCCTATCACTAGAAAGACATATACATTGTGTCTTTTTCTTTTTAAAAAAAATTTGTTTTTCTGGCATTGAATCTTTTACTTGCCATCCAGTGGTACTTTAATAGTCACTGAAGGTAATCAGGAGAGTGAACCTTAATTCTAAAGCCAAATAGGAATGTCATTTGGATTTTTCGATGGGTTTGCATTATCCCCTATGGCAACTTGAACAATCAGAGATGAAAAATCCAGTGGATGAAGAAACTATGTTGCCCAGATTGACATAGGTTGGATAGGCAGTCCATTAAGTCGATCCACCAATACAAATATGTTTGACAGGCTTTCAGATGCACAGTGAGCTGGACCCAGAATTAAATAGAAGGAAAATATTTTTAATGATACTGAACAGCTTTCTGCTGCAAAGCCTCCGTTAAAACAACAGCAAACCCGTATTGATTGAGGAATGGCTTTTGACTGAAAATAACAGGGCTTTGAAGAATCCATATTATCAGTGACCCAAAACACAATAGAAAGAATCATGGTGGGTTTAAGAAGGCTGCAACATAAATGATGTGACTGTAACAAGTAAGGTAAAAAAAGAACCATAAAATACATGTATGACAGGCTGTTCATGTAGCAAGAATGAAAACTAATGGATGGACAGACGGAGGCTGGATGGATATCCACAAAGTATTAAACTAAAGACTTCTGGCCTATTGAGTAAATATTCTATGGATCAGTTATGAAAAGATATGGACAAGAATCATAGGATGAGGAAGTGGATGGACTGCAGTTTGAATACATAGACAGGACTTCCCGCAGTGGTGAGTCCATAAGTCCATTGTGGGAAACTGTTGCCAGTCAATACACATTTATTAAGCACTTGCTATGTACTAGACACTATGATAAACACTGGGCATATAAAAAAAAGTGAAATAAAACCAGCTCAGGCTCTCAAGGAGCTCAGCTGAAAGAATGTTGGGTTTGGAGTCTGGGGACCTGGATTTGAAATCCAGTTTTCTCACTGCAGCAAAGTTTTAACCTTGGTCTACTCACTTAAGCTATCTAAGCCCTTAGTTTTCTTATCTGTGAAATGACAGGGTTGATCTAAATTATCTCCAAGGTGCCTTTCAGTTCTCAATCTATTACTCCATAAAGTATAATTGAGTTATCCACATTTGTGTTTTGCTTTCATTCAGATGGAGATAACAGATAATTTTATTTATATTAGTTAGCATTGACTTTTAGAGCTTTTAATTGACCTTAAAGACAAAGACATTTTTATTTAAAGGTAAAAACTTCTAGGGAGCTAAGTGGAGTATATATTTGAGAGCTTGATTAGGGGCATTTTATGATATCTGATGGAAGGAACTACAGCATCCTGAGTTTATGAATATTACCAAATGGTGTGTGTTTTTGGAGGTATACAAGCTTATTTGGGGGATTTGTTCTCAGTTAAATTCTCTAAGGAAAAATCCAAGAAAGAAGATTGGAGATGCCAGTCTTAATATGTTTTAATTGCAAGGGACCACGAGTCACTGCCTTAAGCAATTGAAGGGGACTAGTGGAGGGTCTTTGCAACTATGTAGGTCTAGACTGAGGTGTGTTTGGACTTTTAACCTCACTCATCCCCTTTCCTGGCATGCCCAATGTCTCTTCTGGCAGATCCAACAGAGGCGGCCACATGAGTGCAAGGGAAGCTGAATGCCAGAGTAGTACAGCTGCTTTTTCATTTTATTCTTCAAATAAAAGAAGGGGGAAAATCACTGCATTGGAAAGGGTACCCCAACCCTGGGACCAGCTGTAAAGATCATAAGTCCAAAGTGACAGACTTTGGAGTAAACAGCTCATCCACCCTTATAACCTTCATCAGCAAGATGGAATGGCCTAGAAATCAGTGAGAAAGAACTTACGCTGCTGGATCTCTGTGATTTTCTTTTGTTCCTCTGGCTCCTGTGTTTAAAAAAAATCTCCATCTAGGGTTGTAATGAAGGATCTATCTTAGCAAGAATTGTGGTGGTTAAAAGATTTAGAAATTTTACTGATAATCTCCAGAAAGTTTGCAGGTAATATTTAAGTCCCAAGGAAAGGCTCTATGGTTTTTTATGCAAAGGTTGACTATCTTTTAAAATTTTTATTTTATTTTTTGGCAAATGCTGGAGGGGCTGTGGGAAAAGGTACATTAATGTACTGTGGGTTGAATTATAAACTGATCCAGCACTTCTGAAAGGTATTTTTGGAACTATGCAACAACAGCTATTAAAACACACATATTCTTTGACCCAGTGATATTAGGTTTATGTCCCCAAAAAGATCAGAGAAAGAGGAGAAGAACTTATACGTACAAAGATATTTCTAACAGCTCTTTTTGTGGTGTCAAAGAATTTGAAACGGAGGGGCATCCTTCATTTGGCGAATGGCTGAACAAGGTATTGTATATGAATGTGAAGGGATGCTATGGTGCTGTAAGAAATGATGAAGAGGATGGTTTCAGAGAAACCTGGGAAGACTTATGTGAACTGATGCAAAGTTAAATGAACAGAAATAGGAGAACAATTTATATAATAACAACCATATTGTAAAGACAATTTTGAAAGACTAAGGAATTCTGATGAACATAATGACCTACAGCAATTCCAGAGGACTGATGAGGAAATATGCTACCTATCTCCAGATAGATTGGTGATGGACCTAAAGTACAGATTAAGAGGTGTGTGTGTGTGTGTGTGTATATTTGTGCACAGATACACATATATATGTGTGTATATATGACATGATTAATATGGTAATTTGTTTTGCTTGATTACAGGTTTTTAACGAGGCTTTTTTCCCTTTGCTTTCTCAATGTAGAGGGGAAGGTTGGAGCTTTAACTAAAAATTCATTTTTTAAAATAAATTCTTTTATTTAAATTGTTTTTTGTCAATTAAGAAAATTCCATTTTATCTCTCTCCAAACATCCCTTTTTCCCCTCCTCTATACTCATTGAAAAGAAAGAAAAACAAAACTTATAACAAAGACGCAATCTAACAAAACAAATTCTTATATTGACCACGTCCAAGAAATGTGTCTCATTCTGCATGCCGAGTCGCCATCAGGAGGCGTGTTTCATCCTGAGTCCTCTGGGATTGCTGATCATTTCCCTGATCACAAGTCCTTAAGTCTTTCAGAGCTTGTCTTTGCGCTGTTAATATTAATGTAAATATTGTTCTCGTTCTGCACATTTTATTCTGCATCAGTCCATCTAATTCTGCCTAGATGTCTCTCACACTATCCCTTTCATTTCTTAACATGTAATAATATTCCATTACATTCACATACCATAATTAGTTCACATACCCCCTTAGTTTTCAGGTCTTTCTCTCTACAGAAAGAGCTGTTATAAATATTTTTGTCTATAAGACTCTTTTTCATCTTTATTTGATCTCTTTGGAGCATAGGTCTACTTGTGGTATCACTGGGCCAAAGAATATGGGAATTTTGGTGACTTTTGGGGCATAGTTCCAAATTACTGGACCAATTCGCAGCTCCACCTTAATGTTTCTGTTTTCTCACAATCCCTTCATCAGCTGTCATGAATGTGAGATAATACCTAAGAATTGTTTTATTTTGCTTTTCCTCTAATTATTGGTGATTTATGAATTTTTTTACATGAGTATCAGTAACTTGGATTTCTTCCACTGAAAACTGACTGTTCATGTCCTTTTACAATTTATCAATTGGAAAATGGCTCCAAAGATTGATTATTGAATAATGCAATTAGGTTGGTAGGTTATGAGATCGTCAACATTTTACCTTAAGTTGGCCACTTTTTTTGCTAGAGTTTCCTTCTCAGGAATCTTATAGGATTGAATGGGAATAATTCTGATATAGTACAAAGAACACCACACTTGGTGTTAGAAAGACCTAGGCTCAAATGCTGGCTCTGATCTTACACACATAAGCAAATATCTCAAGGGCCAAGAAGAACAAATCTTTTTCTTTTCCCACATGACAGCCCTTCAGATGCTTGAAGGCACACATCATACGCTCATCTCTAACCCCATTTCTTTTCTTCTCCAGACCAAGAAATTCCTTCAGCAGAGCCTCATATGGCATGTTTTTCAGTCCTCTCACCATCCTAATGGCCCTGTTCTGAACATGCTCCTGTTGGTCTATCTTTCCTAAATTTGTCAACCAGAAGTGAATGCTATATTCCATATGCGGTCTATTCAGAACCTTACTTCCCATTTCTAGACATGGCCTCTCAGTACTTCCTGGAATCGAAGTACCTTTTTTATTTACTGTTTATAATTCTGTTAGTTTCCATTGAGTTTGTATTCCCCTAAAACTCCCTGATTTTTATCACAGAAACTTCTCTCCCTTACCCCACAATCTGTACTTAGAAGATTTGTTGTTGTTGTTAATGTATTTAATTGAAGTTTTTTTAAAAAACATCCTAATCATTTCTAAATATTTTGCCAATACCACTCTCCAAAATCCAATATCTCTTATCAGAAAGGACAATTAGACAATAACAATAGATATAGTAAGTACATGTGGCCCTGTAAGTACATCATTTAAGCCCTAGAATCCTCCACCTCTGCACTGGGAGGAAGGAGGTATATTTCATCGTTTTCTAGGACTTCACAATTAGTCGTTACAGATAAAAGAAGTCAAGGGATCATCATTCCTTGGGGACCTCACTCTGGCCATATATGGAATATCCATAATCATGAGAGCGTTGGAAGAAGTTGACCACATAGATAGAAGGAAGACTAGTGATACATCTTTCTCTATTTATTCGTATGTTGGTATATTTATTCACTTATTTATTTAGAGTTTTCAATATCCACTTTTATAAGATTTTTGAGTTTTAAATTTCCACCCCTACCTTCTCTAGTCCTTCCCCAAGACAACATACAAGTCAATGTAGGTTACACATGTACAATCATATTAAACATATTTCCACATTAGTCATGTTGTGAAAGAATCAGAACAAAAGAAGAAAATCATGAGAAAGAGAAAACAAAAAAGAGAAAACCGTGTGCTTCGATCTGCATTCAGACTCTGCATTCAGACTCCATAGTTCAGGCATGCACATCATGTAGACCACCAAAGCATTTCAGGCAGCCCATACTCCCTCCTGTTTGTCATGTAACCTGAGGCAACCAACCATCATCAGTCTATCTCTAATTACCTTTGCTTGGAAAGTGAGCTGCCAAAAACCTATCTGCTGCCCGAAGAAGTCTAGCTTATTTTAATTTTGGCCCCTACCTACTGCCACGTTGTGCAGATCTGCCATAGTTCTTTCTCTGGATGAGGATTTTTCATCATGATTTTTTGAGAATCTTCTTCAATCATTGTATTGCAGAGAAAAGACAAGTCTAACAAAATCAGTCATCGCACAATGTGACTGTTATAATGTGCAATGTTCTCCTGGCTCTACTCACTTCACTCAGCATCAGTTCATATAAATCTTTCCAGGTTTTTCTGAAATCCGCCTGCTCACTATTTCTTATGAAACAGTAGCATCCCATGACATTCATATACTGCAGCTTGTTCAGTTATTACCCAATGGATGGGCATCTCCTCAATTTATAATTCTTTGGCAATATATCTCTTATTGCAGCTAAGTAGCACTGTGGATAGCATGCTGGGCCTGGAGTCAAGAGTTCAAATCTAGGCTCAAACACATTCTAACTATGTGACCCTAGGAAAGTCACTTAATTTCCATCTGCCTCAGTTTTCTCAACTGCAAAATGGGAATAATAGCTCCCATCTCTCAGGGTTACTATAAGGATCAAATGAGATAAGATCTGTAAAGTGATTAGCATGCTGCCTGGCACATAGTAGGTGTTTAATAAATACTTAGTTCTTTCTTCTGTGGCTGCCCTAATTTAGAGAAAGGGCATCTATTGGGATGGTGATCTGCCATAGGACTCTGAGTGGTCAAAAGTCTGAAGGTTTGATGACTAGCCATCAAGGCCATCCCCTTGCCTCCTTGTCAGGATTAGAATCAGTTATGTGAAAGTGTATTGATGTATCTCTGTTTTCAAGTGGGCCACATCAGTGACTTAATGCTCTATAAGAAGTTCATGCTGTTGACAAATTGGGATTTAGCATTCAAGTCCCTCAATAGCCTGGTCCCATTTTCTCTTTCTAGTCTTCTTACACCTTACTTGCTCCTCTGTTATCCACAATTCAAATCATACAAAACCCTCCATCTCTTCACTCAAGACATTTTCCCTAACTCCCTCAATTACTGGAATTCTCTCCTTCTTCATCTTTACCTCCACAATGGAATCAATTCATTCATAGAAGGTGGGACCTCATGAACAAAAATGGTCTTTAAAAAAAAAGTCTATTCTGTTGTTCCTCAAGGAACACTGCTTGGCTGCCTTCAAGTCCAAATGAAATCTTACATTCTATAAGAAACCTTTCCCAATACCTCTTAATACTGGTGCCTTCTTTCTATTGTTATCACCAATTTATCCTGTATGTATCTTGTTTGTACATAGTCATGATGTCTCTTCCATTAGAGCTCCTTGAGAATAGGAACCTTACTTTGCCCTTCTTTATATTCCCAGCGCTTAGCACACGTGGTAACTGACACATAGTAGGCACTTAATTAATGGTCACTGACTGACTGACATGTTATCATACTGCCTTCATTTCCTAGGATCAAGGAACCAACTTAACTTTTAACACTGTGTTGGAGTGGGTTAAATCTCATATTGATCTGGTATATTAATTTTGTTTCTCACTCTCAAGAAGTGGACTCATCAAACAACTTTTTAAAAGACCAGATTAGTTTGTTAAGACCCACTTTCCATAAGTGGATTGTTTCCCTTGTGGAAGAATTGTCTTCCTTCAGTCATCACCAGCTCACTAAGGGGTATGTATGACTTTCCGGATCAACCCTTCTTTAATTTCAGTTATAAAAGAGAGGACTAATGAAGCTGTATTACTTACTACTCATAGAAAACTCATACAGTTTAAAAGCATTTTAAAAATTCTTACTCTAGTTTTATTGGGAGGTGTAGACCTGACATTGAAAGCACTAGATGAAACCACCTAGAGAAAAATGCAAGATGCTCTTCTCAGCAGCACGTTCACCTCTCCTTTGAACGGTTTAGGCAAATCAGATCCTTGAAAGCCAAGGAGGGCTTGCCAGTGGAAGAAGGGCCAATGGGCTCTGACCATATGGGAGAAATAGAAGTGACTTTGAATAACTTCGGTAAGGGAGAATTTAAAATGGAGAAAGTAGGAGATGTTACCCAGTTGAGTCTTTTTTCATCAATCAACAAGCTTTTATTAAGTGCTTATTATGTACCAGACACATAACTAGTCAATAGTTTAAAAAAAAGTTAAGGGATGAACATGGCAATTCCTAAAGAAGTTTTAGAATTGATTCACTCTGGGCCCAAAGATATAGTTTCGTTCAAATAAGAATGAACATTCCTATGAAGAAATGATGATTGCTAAGGATTATTAAATCCTTAATAAAAAGATTTGTTCTGTGAAACTTGGACTCCGTCAAAAGGCCACACTTGAGGACCTAGAGAGCTACAGGTAGAAAATACAGCAGGGAATGGGGACAAAGCAGAGAAGAAAGCTGTCTCAAGCCACGGGACAGATTGTAAGCAAGGGCATTATAAACTCTTAGCCTTTGCTTCAGAAAATCATTTTGCAGATGTTTTGGAACAGAGACATCCTTTGACACCTTCTGGTTCTTGTGGCTGGCTTTCTGTTCTGGTTACTGTCCTCAGATCTGACAGTTTTTATTCTTGTGTTGGCTGTTGTTATTGATCTGGGAATCTTGACCCAGCTCTTGGAGCCAGAAAGCTTTAAGCACTAACTTTACTCATCACTGTTTTCCTTACTCCATCCTCCTTTTTTAGAGCTTTTTTTTTTAATAAGGAGATGTTTACTTCAAAGTAATAGCAGTAACAAAAGTATAAACATTTCTCCCCAACACCTAAGGGTAGAGGGACATTGTCATCACATTTCCATCTTGGGGAGAGAAAGCTTAAAGTGAGTTCAGGTCAGAACGCTGGTCCCAAATACAGTGTGACTGCCTAATGACTCCTTTGGGTTCCACTGGCCTGTATCGATAAGGTCAGTCCTAAAGTTCACTCTTGTCAGTCTTTTTTTTTAATGTTTAATTTATTAGTCTTTTAAAAAGCAAACAATATGAAATGAAGATTCATGATTTCATAAATAATTTTCCTTGTATCCTTGTATGCATATAGAAATATTTTGGGGGCATTTGAGAATTTTTAAAAAGGAAATAAAAAACAAAGAAATACAAGTTATGTCTCATGTCTTGATAAATTAATGCCCAAAGAGTTGATTGTTCATTTTGTTGCTATTATAAAGGGTCTTTACCAGTTTTTCTTCCTTTCCTTGATCATTTACCTCTTTATTCTTGTTGTTAAGAGTATGGAAATGTACACACTTTTGACATTTTTTTTGGTTGGAAAGTCCTACTAGTTAACTAATGTTGTCTATTACCTCAGTTTTTTCGTTGATTATCCTAAGTTTTCTGGATATATAATTGCCATATCAAAGATAGAGATTTAAAATTTATTCTGAATATTTACTTCTGTAATTTTTTATGCCTTGTTACTCTAGGAACTATAAATATATATCAAATAGGAATGGCCAAAGTGGATTCCTGTTTTACATCTGTTTAACTGAGAGTTTTTCTAGCATTTTATCATTGTACACATTAGTTCCTGGTTTCTTAATGTATACTTCTTATTGTATTAAGGAAAGTTCCTTTTATTCTTATTCTAATAAGATATTTCCCATATTACCAATGAAGACTCATCAAAAAGAAGTTGCATAAAATATATTTTTGGGGGAAGTGATTTTATTATTGGGGAAGATATTTTATTACTTAGAAGTCTGTCAGGTGACTTACTCATTGTTGCATAATCACAGAACTTCATAGTTGGAAGGGATCTGAATAATATCATAGGCTATCTCATCCCCCAAAAAATTATTTCCACTAGGTTTGACAGATGGTCATTTAGTCTCTTCCTGGATCCTATTCTTTTCTGAGAGAGCTCATTCCATACTTTTACACAGATTTGTTAGGGAGCTCTAAAATCAGTCTTGAAAGTCACTCTATGCTCCTTATGACATCAGTGCTGAACCCAATCTCTCCAGTGCCAGAAATGTTCTTCTGACAGGTCAGGTCTCGCAAGGTCATTGTCTCCAGTCCCTTCATTTAAAACAGAAGAACAAATTCCAAGGCAGATACAGAACCCAGCCTGTATTCATGGGCCATATTACAGCCTGAGGACCCAAGGCCTTTCCCTTTGCATCATTGTACCTCATTGACTGCCATAAGCTAAGGAGTCAAACCAAGAGCAGAGCCAGCATTTGGGAAGGAGGGGGAAGAAGACATTGATCTCCTTCATAAACCATCCCTTTAATAACATGTTCTATGATTTTACTAAGAATAGAAGTTAAGCTCACTGGCCTATAGTTCATCTGTTCTGTTCTGTTTGCTGTTTTGAAGCTCAGGACAGCATTTGCACATCTTTAGTTTTGTGGCGCATCTCCCATTCTCCACGATAGGTGAAAATGTCAGTGACATTGAACAATCAGGTCTCCAGTCCAGAGAGACTTCTTCTTGTTAGCAAAACCTGAAACATGCAAACAAATATGTACACAGCAAGCTGTATTATGGGATAAGTAGGAAATAATTAACAGAGGGAAAACACTAGAATTAAGAGAGTTTGGCAAAAGCTTCTTGTAAAAGATGGGGGTTTAGTTGTCTGTGTTTATTATAGCTGTTAAAAACAAAATCATCTACACACAAAATTTAGGATGTAGGTATACTTGTGAATGTTTTCTTTCTTCTTTCCCTTCCTTCCTTCCTTCCTTCCTTCCTTCCTTCCTTCCTTCCAAAAGAGATATTTACTGAGAAGATATAGCAAGAACAGAAGTTACAAAGCATCTCCCTTTAACACCTGGGAGCATGTCTCCCTTAAACCACTTTGGTACCTGAGGAAAATGGGCTTCACCTTAAAGCAGTTGCTACAAAAAAATTCTCCCCACAAGTTCACTCCTGGAAATAGCATAACCAGTGAATGAGCTAACAATATTAGCTTCCTTCTTGACCACCTTCGGTCCACTGCTACCATGGAATCAAATAGATCACTCAGGACTTAGATCCTCATCTGACTTGGCAGTCTGAAAAATCTAGCGCAGATTCTGTCTCCTAACCCTCTGGTGGCTCTAGCTATGGATCTTTCAAAGCTCACAATGTCACAGCCTAGTCCAATACTCCTTCACCAAAGATTAGGAAAGAACACAAAAAGGCTGAAAGAGAGGTGCTATGAACAATGTGTCATATTGGAAGCCTGAATTGGGGTGGGGTGGGAGAGAGCAGTTACATAAAGACCCAAGTCTTTGCAGTCACTGTCTCTCCCACTTGGAGGCTTACCATCCTCCTCACTTGAGCACAGCCCAGAAACACAGAGGGCTGTTTAAAAGATTGTTTGAGTATCTTAGCGTACTCTCTCCTCACCTCCGCCTCTTAGTATACCTAGCTTTTTTCCAAGACATCTAAGTGATACAGTATAAAGAGGACCAAACATGGAGTTAGGAAAACCTGAATCTGACATTTGACTCAGACTCTTGCAGTGTTATTGCAAGCAAGTCATTTAACCTCTGTGAACGACAGTTTCCTCATCCATAAAATGGGGGAAATGATAGTTACTACCTCTCAGTGTTGCTGTAATGCTCACATAATATAATATATGTAAAGAGCTTTATAGGGAAGAGGGAATAAGCATTTTTTTTATTTCTTTTTTTCTTTCTTTATTTTTAAATGTTCTACAATCACTTCCTTAAAATTAAGATTTTATTCCCCCCACTCCTTCCCCCCGCTACCCCCCTCCCTCCCCATGAGAGCATACAATTCTGTATAGGTTCTACATGTACTTTCCTATTGAGCACATTTTCACTATAGTCATGCTATGTAGGGAATAAGCATTTATTAAGCACTAACTTTGTTCCAGGCACAGTGCTAAATACTTTACAAATATTGCTACCCTTCCTACTACTATTATAATGAATGCTCAGCTGAAGTGTTACTTCTTTCCTGGCCACTCCAGGTACTAGTTCTTTTTTAATTTTAAAATTTTTCTGTATTTACCTTGTCTACATTATATATACGAAACTACATATATACATATATGTATATATATGTATATATGTAGTTTCGTATATACAGGTGCTTTCCCCCAGTATATAAACTCCTTGAAGAGAAAGGCTTTAGTTATTTGTCTTTTTATCCCCAGCAGCCAGCACTATGAAGATGCTTATAATCGATATTTGTTGATTTATCAATTAACTAAATTGATTTAGTAAATATTTAAGAGATTAAGAGAGGAATTTGGGGATCATTGGATTTAGAACTGGAAAGTGCCTTAGAAATCACCTGATCTAACCACTTTGTCATGCAGTGAGTAAGATAGGTCAGGATTTGAAACCTGGTCTTCTAGGTCATGCAGTGAATAGGGCACTGGGCCTGGAATCAGAGAGACTCGTCTTCCTGAGTTCACATACTTACTAGCTGTATGACCCTGGGAAAGTCCCTTAGCCCTGTTTGCCTCAGTTTTCTCATCTATAAAATGATCTGGAGAAGGAAATGGCAGACCACTCCATCATTTTTACTAAGAAAACTCCAAATGGGTCACATAGAGTCAGGCATGATTGAATAACAACTACTTCTGCCTCTAGATCTTATGTTGTTATCATTCAAAGCTCATTTCAGACTCCCTTTGCCCCAGAGTGCTCAAAAAAATCCCTAATCAAATTTCTATCATATAGAAAATAGGAATATGATTTGTATCTTGTCCATCTGCCATTAGTTAATCTTGCCAGCCTGGTATCCCCCAGCCATTTCTGGAGCCCTAGGGAAATGGAGAACAGTCAAACTATTCTCTCCACAATGCTCTTACCCCATCTATTTTTGACTGTGGCTACCCAATATCTATGTACGGATTGGAGACATTCAGATCTCCTAAAAATGCATTGGCCACCATGGGATTGATTTCTTGCCACTTATTTCTGGCATCTCTCTTGCCTCCCTGAGAAATCCCTGGGCTAGCTCCTTCTTACTTGTCATTTCTGCCCCAAGGCATCTGCCTCCCAGAGGATCACATGGTTAAATGGGACATTGGCAAGAGGAAGAAAGGAAAGTTTGAGTTTTGTTTTTTACCAAATAACTGGGCAGCTTTTCTCTTTTTCTTTGTTTCCAGATGCTGCTTTAGAAAGACGTTTTTAGTGGCGTGTACTTAGAAGTCAGAATCTGCTTTAAATGTGTTTTTGGAAAGGTTCAATCTGACCATGCTTCATCCCCCCACCCCACCCCAACCAAACACACAATCCCTTTTACCCCCTAAAAAAGAAACCACCACACGCACAAGCAGAGACAACAAACTCTATTAGAGGGGCTTTGGCTTACGTCCCTTCTTCTCTCCCCCCCAGGGATACTGTGCTAACATTTCTGAACAAAAGTTTAGAAAAAAATGGAAAAAAAAACCAAACAAACCAGTAAATCAAGTGAAAGTGACAGGCAGGGAATGGCTAAAGCTTTCTTGGAGGAAGGGACAATTAGAGACATGACAAGACTAGTGGAGACCTTTCTCCAACCCTCCTAGGTTAGTTCTGGTCCCCTTGAGATTTATAAGCAGGGACGCTCTTGCATCTTTTGGCACATTCACTTCTCATTGGTCAGGTTGAATTGTCCACCTAGACACAAAGGCATCTAGTTCCCCCAGACTTGTTTGATGCATGAAAGCTTCTCTTTTAGCTTTGAGGCTATAAAACGTTTGTTTTTGTGTCTGGATAGACCACTACTATCATCACTTTGACTCCTATCTTGAATGCCTCCTATACTGAATATTGTACTGGAAAGAAACAGAAAAAGAATAGAGAGATTGATAGTTCCACCCTCTCTGGGAGGATCTAATCTAGTGATAGAGACATGGACTCTACCATGAAGGAAACCCATATATAGATACATATAAAACCCATGAGACAGTCAGATAATCACAGGTGTAATCAATTCAAGTAAAGTGTGTGTGTGTGTGTGTGTGTGTGTGTGTGTGTGTGTGTGTGTGTGTGAGAGAGAGAGAGAGAGAGAGAGAGTGAGAGAGAGAGAGAGAAGAAGATAGAGAAAGTAAGAGAGACACAGAGAAAGACAGAGAGAGAAGATAGAGAAATAAGAG
The DNA here is from genome assembly GCA_028658325.1 of Potorous gilbertii. Taxonomy (NCBI): domain Eukaryota; kingdom Metazoa; phylum Chordata; class Mammalia; order Diprotodontia; family Potoroidae; genus Potorous; species Potorous gilbertii. The sequence goes on along the minus strand of CM053771.1, from coordinate 281,244,858 downwards.
AGAGACAGAGACAGAGAGAGAGAAACAGACAGAGACATAGACTTAATCGCTGAGGAGAAAAAATGATGAAATGATTTAGGGAGAAGGGGTTAGTTCAGGAAGGCTCTCTGGAGTAGAAGTTTCAATTCGTGTAAATGGTAGAATTGATGGTATACAACATGTTGCCTGCTCCTACTCTGAACTTACTGGAAAAGTGAGGATAAGTGGTCAAATAATTAGTAAAGAGAGATAGGAGATAGCCATCAGATGGCATCCCACCTTCAGGTTGTTAGAAGTCTGTTTTCTTTTGGAGATTATACTCATCTCCCTGCTGTCTCTGTCCTTACCAGAGCATCTGCTGTATGAGTCTGTTGAGCTGTATCTCAGGCTTCCTTCTTGATCTTGCCCTCCTTCCTGCCCCTACCTACTGTGGATCCATTGATTTGGAAGGGTGTTGTATAACTGTCAAAAATAAATTGTTTTTCCACTTATTTCTGCTTTAAGGCAATCTCTATACCATTTTGAGGAAGAGGAGATGCTCCAAAAATTTTTAAATGGCAAGCTAGGGCAGCTCCCCTAAGTCTGGAAATCAGTCTTCTAATTACTTTTGAAATACCTGCCTTCCCACAAAATTACCCAAGAAGCCCCAGTAAGGTCCTGCCTTGTACCAGCTTTTTTTTTCAGGTGAGCACATCTCAGAAAAGTGAATCGCTTATTATATTTATGCCATTCTCATTATAACCAACCTGTCAGTTTTGCCCAGGCAGAGATGGTAATTTGGAGGAACCTGTGATAGTGGAAAAGCAACTGAATTTGGTGTCAGGCAACCCTGGGTCCTAATTGCAGGTCTACCAATTTATTAGCAGAGTTGCCTTGGGCAAATCGTTTAATCTCTGGGAGGTTCAGTTTCCCTATCTGTAGGATAGGAATTATGGAAAGCTGGAAGGGACCTGGGAGACCAAACCCTCATTTAATCTGTATTGTCCAAATTACAGGATTTTTGTGTGATCAAATGAGGTCATGGTATAACCTAAAGAACAATCTAAAGGTCAGTTATTTTTAAAAGATTTTATTTTTTACTGATATCTTTATTTACAAAGTGTCCTGAGTCCCTCCTCACTCTCCCCTCATTCTCTCCACTTACAGAGAGACATCTTTTATAAGAAAAAAATTTTTTGAGAGTGGGGGGAGGAAAGAAGTGAGGAAAGAGGGAAAGAAGGCATGGAAGGAAGGAAGGAAGGAAGGAAAGAAGGAAGGGATAGAGAGAGAAAGGGAAGGAATTAAGAAGGGAGGGAGACAAGGAAAAAGGAGGGAACAAAGGGGAGGAAAGGGAAAACCACAAAAATCAATACATAAAAAGTGTATTGTTCGTGCTGAAGCATCATGGTGCAGTAAATAGAAGTCTGGAAGAACTTGGTTCAAGTCCAGCCTCGGGGTACATATTGACTCTGTGCCTCTGGGCAAATCCGAAGCCCAGTGATCTTTGCAGCTGGTAAATCTGGGAACTGGACAAACCTGTTGTTTGAACTTAGAGGCTGACACTAAGTTTTGGAGAAGGTGTCGTAGAGAGGGTGGGTGATAAAGGGATTTTCCTCACCTGGGAGTTCTCTATGCCATTGAAATCACAGCTGCTTATTGCTATTATCTTTGTGGCTATGATTGGTCATGTTCATCTCTGCATTCTCCACATTGCCTAATACAGCATCCACTACAGTAGCTTGAATCGTTTCAGTTCTGTCTGAGTCTTCATGACTGCATTTGAGGTTTTCCTGGCAGACATACGAGATTGGTTTTGCATTTCTTTCTACAATTCATTTTACGGATGAGGAAACTGAGGCAAAGAGGATTAAGTGACTTGCCCAGGGTCATATAGCTAGTAAATGCCTGAGGATGGGTTTGAACTTGGGGCCTTCTGACTTCAGGCCCCTTGCTGCCCCACCCCACACATCACATATGTTTAATGAAAACTTGTTGAAGGAATTAATAGATTGTAAGAATCCTAAAATGAGAGGTTTCTAGCTTTAGATAAATAATGTGTACATGATTCATAACACCATAATTGTCCACTAGTAACAGGAAAGAGAGGTTTATAGTGGGCATCAGTAAACTGCAACCCATTAGTGATAAAAAAAAAATTGCATAAGATTACCAAGTATCAACTGATAATTAAGCAATAACTGACAATATTTTGATTAAATTGATTATTTATTATTTTATTAAAGAAAATGTGTAGCTCGAAGAGAAGTTAGCCAGATGGCAAGATTAAGGGATAACTAGTAGGTAATTTTCGTGGTCAATGGTATTCACATCAAGTTCTCCATGAAGGGAGCCTTCATAATAAGTGGATGTAACTCTTGAGAAAACATGAATAAGAGTGATTAACACATATAGTGCTTAGTACAGTGCCTGACACACAAAAGGCACTTATTAAATGTTTATTGATTGATTAACATGGGTCTCCTAGGATGTTCAGGCATGACCATATTGCAGTTTTTATCATTGGAGGGAGTACTCACATCAGTGAAGCCACAGACCCGTTAAAGAACTAATTATACAGTAGAGGACTAGCGAGGGTAATCCAGAAATTATTTCCTTTTCATTTTGGATTATAAGTGATCCTTCCCAGCAAATTTCTCTTTCTAAACTTCAGTTTGACTTTGGTTGATAATAAAGAAAATGAATTCATAGTAATAGCTAGCATTTCTATAGCACTTTCAGGTTTGCAAATGGCTCCTTACATATATTGCTTATTGGATCCTGATAGCAACCTAGGGAGGTAGGTCCTATGTTATCCCATTATACAGATGAGGAAAATGTGGCAGAAAGCAGTAAATCAGTCACACAGCTAGCCAAGAATAGAGGGAATACAGAAAATTGGGGGAAATCTTTCATAGACAATTTCCCAAGTAGAATATGATTGGGTTGAAATAGTGTTATGGTGTAGGGAATGATCAGCTGGGGGTTTAGAAAAATACAGGAAGATTTGGACTTATGAAAGAGGATGCTATCCAACTTCAGAGAAATAGAGGACAAGTGGAGATAACACAGAAGTTTTGTATGGACAGTCATTGAATCCACGCGCAATAGATAAAATAAATTATGTAAAATGTTAATTAAAATAAGCGTCCTTGATGACTTTTTCTGCAAATTTCATGAAGCCTCAAGGGTTAGAAAATTGACGCTTATTCCTTGACAGAATTGATTAAGTGCAATGGTGTCATGGAGAGCAACCTTTGACTTCTCCTTCAGACAAGAGAGCTCCTAATATGTCCAGGCTTATGATTTTCCTAGCACTCATAGTTGAAGCCACTGTTACGTGGATGGATGTCAGAGAGGGAGAAGTGCAGGTTCTCCTGGGTCCACATTCACACTCTAGGAGCCCCCTTTCAGAAAACCATCTCCATCTGCTTACCACCTGCCATTAGTGCCATCAGCTTGAGCCAAGCAATCTCAGACGCTTGAGAGCCCAGAACCCAGTCTTGGCTGTAGTGTTTGTACAGGTGACATCAAAGGGGCTGTGGCTTCTACAGCTTCGACTTTCTAGTCTTGTCTTGTTACCCATGAGACTCCAGGCAGAATGCATCCATTATTCTGGAGGGAAGGCCTTTCCTCAATAAGCCACAAAATTCACAGGTGAACTGGGTTTTGGACTGCTGTTCAGAGCAGGTGTTTGGGCAGTACAGTGACTCTGGCGAGATGTGGAAGATTGAAATCAAGCCAGGGAATTCAGTCTTTACATGCTTCAGGAGGCAGGGCCATGCCAACAGTCAGCCCTTCCATCCCAGCTTTAAGCAAGACAAATCCTGTCCTAGACCAGATAAAAAGGAATTCTCTCCTGTTTTCAGATGTACTAGAGCATTGGCTCTAGAACCAGACGACCTGGGTTCAAATCTTGCCTCTGGCACTTACTACCAGGTGACCCTGAGTATTAAATTGCTTAACTTCCCTAGACCTCAATTTCCTTATCTGTAAAATGAACTGCTTGGAGTAAATGACCCCTGAGTTTCTTTCTAGCTTGAGATCTGTGACTCTAGGTAAAAGAACCTTAGCTTCTTCAGTTTCTCTCTCCTAATCAAGAAAGTTTGCCTGGTACATAGTAGACACTTTAAAAAGGCTATTGATTGGTAGATGGATTGTTGCTTGAGAGTGGAAAGCGGCTAATTTATGCCTTTTGTCCTGTTTGATGGGGAAATAGCTCTGGGCTAACCAAAGAACAGGTGATAGAATCCAAATTTAATCCCAATGATTTATGTTGCATCTCCTCCCTAAGTTGGAGCAGGACTGGTTAGAAATGTCAGATTTATTACTTTAGATTTATTTCCTTCCTAACACTCCCCCAAGCCCATTGGAATTCCAGGGGTGCATTAGGAAATGGAGCGGAAAATGCCAAGATTTTCTCTCTGGGGTCTGTATCACCAGGCTGCAGGTGATGGATGCTGTGGAGAACAGTATACTGTTGTATTAAAATAAAAAATAAAAATTCTTGTGTTTATATTGTGTATTCATTTAAAATTTTTCAAAAGAGGCATAGTTCCTTAAATCCTGTGTGAAGAAGCAGGTGCAGGTAGTAAAGGAAGCCCATTATCTGATTTAAAATAGGGGATATGTAGGAATGACCTTACTGGGAAGCATAATAAATACAACTAGCTGCCTAAATTGGGATGAAAAACACATCTACATGGGAGAGAATAATTTGGAGCTTAGAGCTGAGAGGAAAAGACCATGGGAGTTGCTTATCTGTATCTCCCTAGTAGACTGTATGCTCTTCCAGACCAAGGACTTCTCTCCTTTCCTCTCCTCTCTTCTCCTCTCCCTTCTCTTCATTCCTTCTTTTCCTCCCTCCCTTCCTTCATTTCTCCCTTCCTTCCTTATATTCCTTCTTTCTTTTCTGCTTCCCTTGTCCTTCTTTCCCTCCTTCCTTTTCTTCATTCCTTTTTTCCTTTTCTGCCTAACTTTTCCTTTCTTCCTTTCTCTCCCTCCTTTCCTCCCTCTTTCCCTTTCTTTTCTTTCTTCCTTCCTTCACTTCTTCCTGTATTCTTTTATTCCTTTTTCCTTCTTTTCTTTCTTTTTTCTTTTCTTTCTTATCTGTCTTTTCCTTCCTTCCTTTTTTCTCTTTTCTTTTTTTTCCTATCTGCTCAACATATATAGATAGATAGATAGATAGCTTATACAAATATATATACAGAGAAAGAGAGACTTATTGGATATTTGGATTGAATTGAGTCAGTTACCTTTCATGTTATGGCAACAATAAAGATGTAAAAGTTGGCAGAGGAAACCCTCTCAAATACAATACTTTTGCTTGGCTCTTAGGGACTAGGAGAAGGAAGTTAGCCAAAATGTACAGGTAAGTATTTAATTAAGACTTGATGCTCTTTCTGAGTAGATCAGAAGCTCAGAAAGTATCTTAGGGGTGGGTCACAGCCAGCAGAACAAAAGTGCAGATGTTTTGAGGCCTTCAGGAGCCAGAACTGCTTGAGACCATCTCTCACCAATGCTGGAGTGCTAGAAATACAAGGAATTTCTGACTCCACAGGAAGGGAGCTAGTGTAAGATTGTCATTGGTCTAGTAATAGAGTAAGTACTTAATAAATGTTGATTGACCACTGAGGAAGCTACACTTGAAATCAGAAGGTTTGCTTTCCCAGGCTAGTTGGGAATTTAGTTCTTTTTTTAATAAATTAATTTATTTGTTTTTGGTTTTCAACTTCCATAAGCCTTAAATTTTCTCCCCTTCCTTCTCCCCTCCCTCCCTGAGATGGCATGTGATCTTATATGGGTTCTACACATACATTCTTATTAAACACATTTTCACATTAGTCATATTGCATAGAAGAATTTTTAAAAATGGAAGAAACCATGAGAGAAAACAAAACAAAACATAACACAAGAGAAAATGGTCTGCTTCATTCTGCATTTAGATTCCATAATTCTTTCTCTGGGTGTGAATGGTATTTTGCCTCGAGTCTTTTGGGAATGTCCTTGCGTTTAGGACCTTGCATTAGGTCCATTGCATTAGCAAGGGCTAAGTCTATCAGAAACAGTCCTCACACGCTGTGGTTTTTATTGTGTACAATAAAGCAACAACCATCAAAACCACCAAGTACTGGCTAAGACATAGAGGGGAAATCAGTGGAATAGGTTAGGTATTCAAGACACAGTAGTCAATGAATATAGCAGTCTACCATTTGATAAACCCAAGCACTGCAGATTTTGGGATAAGAACTCGCTGTTTGGCAAAAACTGCTGGGAAGACTGAATAATAGAGTGGTGGTAACTGGGCATAGACTAATGCCTGACACTGTACACAGGAATGAAGTCCAAATGGATACATGATCTCTGATACTATTAATAGATTAGGGGAGCAAGGAATAGTGTATTTGTCAGATTTATGGAGAATGGAGAAATTTATGACCAAACAAGAGACAGAAAACATTATAAAATGAAAAATGGATAATTTTGATTACATTAAATTGTAAAGATTTTGCACAAACAAACCCAATGCAACCAAGATTAGAAGGGAAGCAGAAAACTGGAAAAGCATTTTTGCAACTAGTGCCTGTGATACAGGCCTCATTTCTAAAATATATAGAGAACTGAGTCAAATTTACAAGAATACAAGTGATTCCTCAATTGCTAAATGGTCAAAGGATATGAACAGGCAGTTTTCAGAGGAATTTATTTTTAATAAAAATCAGTCATTACAGAAAGAAAGATATGGTAAATACTATCAGGTACATTCCATCTTGTTACCTTGGTAAATAGGATGGCTAGAACTTTGTAACAGAGGGAAATCTGACAAACCTCAGGTCCCGGGGCAGTTTCAAAAAAAAAAAAAACAAAAACAAGTACTTTGGAGAAAACACTAGGTTTTTTCAAACAGATTTTCATTCAGTTTTAAAATCTTGTTTTTAATTAATCTTTTGTTTGTATGTCCACTTCACTTCTGAATATAGTGCTCCCTTTTATTCCTTGTAAAGATTAAAAATGAGAGAACATTTCAGCCAGATCAACCAATACATCAACCATTTTTTGTCAGCTGTACAACAATCCACACCCATAGCCCCAACCTGTGCAAACAAATGAGTCAGGTGTACTGTCTCAAGCCCTTCTTGAGGTCAAGCTTAGTCATTAGAATTGTATCTCAGAGAATACTAAATTTTACTTCTGGACTACAAAATATGAGCATGTATAGGGGAGTTGTCAATTTATATCTTAATATTATTCATGCATATGATTATTTGGAAAGATACTACATGTCTATATTATTAAGAACTCATTGTAATACTGTGATATCATGAGAGGCAGTGTAACATAGTGGATAATCAGGTTTTTTGGTTGTTGAGGCAATCCAGGTTAAGTGACTTGCTCATGGTCGCACAAGTAGTAAGTGTCTGAGGCCAGATTTGAACTCAGGTCCTATTGACTCTGGGGCCTATGCTCTATCCACCTAACTGCTACAAAAGAGTCAATCTTAAAGCTAGGAAAACCTGGCTTCAAGTCCGCCCCCCCCCCCCCCAGCAATGCATACTGGCTGGGCAAGGTACAACCTATTAGGCCTCTAGGCAACTTTCTCATTTTATTGGTCCCAGAGAAGTTACCAACCCACAATGGTAGACAGCATTTTCTTGCCCTGGAGTTTCTTAGACCAATGAAGTCACAGATTCAGTCATTCTTACAGTTTTACATGCTTTGTTAACAAATAGTTAAATTAAGTAAGAGAATTTGTTCATAGATTGATAGCTAGAAGGAACGTTAAAAGGATATTTAGTCCAAAATCCCTCATTTTAGGGATGAAGAAACATGAGTCTAGAGAGAATGTTACTTGCTCAATATCACAAAGTTAATAAGTAGCAGAGGTGAGATTTGAACTCAGGTCCTCTGTGTTGTTCTTCCTTCTGTGCTCTTGAAAAGAACCATAGGTTACTTAGAAAACCTGAAGAGGAATCTTAGAAACAATAATGTTCCGACCTGGGAGGGACCATAAATGCCTCAGTTTTGGCTTTTTTTTTTTTTTTTACAGATGAGTAATGATAGTCTCCTGTCTCCCAGCGCCCCCCTCTTCCCCTTCACCACCACTACCACTACCACCATACTTAGGGTTAAGTGACTTGCCTAGAGTCAAACACCTGGTAAGTTCAATGAGTGTCACAAGCTTAATGTCATACATAAGTTGACAGCAGTGTTTCACAGATGGAGAATTCGGTCATCTTGGACTTGAAAACTGAAAGGCATTTGCCTTGCTGGCCAGGAGTATGTGTGGCTTGGACCCTCCCAGATTGGGGGTAATGAGGTTTCTGTGCACTCTAGCATTTTCTTTGTCTGAAACACATATGCCATCAGTACTTCACAAATTGGACTGGGGAGCCAGGGCGAAGTTTATATCTATTCCTAACTCTTTTACTGTTTGGGGTTTTTTTTTGTTGGAAATAAAGTTTTGGTTTTGCTTCTGGTTGGAGCCAGGATTTTAGATGATTGTCATGATTAACATCATTCGGGGCTTTGATGAGGCTTTGAAGCAGCTTTGAAGCCTGTGTCTCTATGTGGGGTGCTGTCCTGGCTGCTGCACAAAGTCGGTTTATGGATTCAGGCCCAAACGAGGGACACCCTGTCTAAAACAGACAGCCTAATGCGCCTGAATAGAAATTAAAGCAGGACACAATTATAAAAAGAATTCAGTCTAGTCCTAACATTCTATGCAAGCAGACCAAGTGACTAGTGTGTCAAGGGAGCAGATGTCGAGAGAAGTTGCCTGACATTCGGTAGCTTCATGCTCTTCTGATTTCGATTGCCCAGAGCATGATAGGATCATAAATTTTGATCTCAAAGGGGCCTAAGAGTTCATCTCTCTCATTTTACAGATAAGAAAGCCAAGTGTTCTTTTCATTCTACCATGAGGATTAGCCTTAGTGTAATTTCAGTTTGCTCTTTGGTGGGCTGCTTCAGGGAAAAAAACCAGACAATCCAAGCATGCAGATAAGGGCAGGAAGGAGCAGGTAACAATTAGTGTAGAACCTGGACAATGGATGTCTCCAATGGGCATCAGCATTGAGCTGAGATGAGAAAACATTGAGTTCTTTTTTTTTAATCATAATGTTTTTTAAATAATATTTCCCTCCAATTACTTGTAAAAACAATTTTATCATTGGTTGTGTTTTTTTAAGTTTTGAGTTCTAAGCATTGGAAGTTCTGAAAAAAAAAAAACCCACAGGGAAGGCAGGCAGTAGAATTATAGGCAGGAATTGTGGTCCAGTGGAAAGAACACTTTCTGTAATCAGAGGATTAGAATTAGAATGCAGTCCCATCTCTGACACTTGCTACCTAAATGACCTTAGGTAAGTCATCAAACCATTTTCTGCCTCAGCTTTTTCATCTGTAGATAGTCTGGGATGTTCTTTCAAGTTCTATACCTATGAACTTAAAAGATGCTTTTAGGTAACTAAGTGCTTATCATATCTTTGTCCCCCTTTCAATGAATTTATTGGGCTTGGGAGAAAGGGAGAAGACAATAGAATCCTGACTTGGAAAAGTGATATCTTAAATACACATACACACTCATACACACACATACATACACACAAACACTTATATACTTACCTTGAAATTATGTAGCTGGAAGAAGCATTATTTTATAGAAAACTGAAGGATAGGAACCTGAGGTCAATATCTGATAAACTTATTGCACCAAATATAGGCCCTGCCTACAAAGTAGGTGCTTTACAAATGTTTGTTGAATTATTAAGATCTTATTAAGACCTGTACTCAACATTTAGAATGGGGGCCTGAGGAGGTAGGAAGAGAGACTTAGAAACGGAGATAGGAGAGTGTTAAATACAAACTTCATCTGACTTAGAATTTTAATTAGCCTCCCTTTCTCCCCCAATCTCTCCCAAAAACCAGTCAGGAGTTGTTTGCTCCCTTTGAAAAATGGAACCAGTGAGGCAAGTTTGGTCTGACCCAAAGAAGATAGTACAGGAGAGTGTGGGGGGCAGGGGAAAGGGGTAGTTAGAGATGGCTTCTGGCCTATGACCTTTACTGCTGAGATTCCCAAAACAAAGTCAGGAAGCTTAAGGAGAAGTAAGGAAAGTCTGAGTAAGACTAACTTTAAAGAAAAAAAAGCACCTTACTGTGCATGTGAGCAATTATTATATCTTTCTTCCTTTTTATAAACTTAAAAAATTTTTTTTCAATTATCAAACATTTCTTTTTTTTTCTCCCATCTCTCCCCATGGGAAAGAGGAAAAGAAAATCCTTGTAACCAATATGCATAGTCAAGCAATACAAATAACCATATTGGCCATGTCCAAAAAATGTATCTCCTTTTGCATATCACGTTATCACTTCTCTGTCCAAAAGTTTTTCAGAGTTCTTCTATCTCTTACAATTGTTTGGTTTAACAATTAGTTACAATTAGGCAGTGCAGTGGATAGAATGCGGAGCCTGGAGTCATAAAGACCCATCTTCCTAAGTTCAAATCCAATCTCAGTCAACTAGCTGTGTGACCCTGGTGAAGTGACTTAATCCTGTTTACTTCAGTTTCCTCATCTGTAAAATGAGCTGGAGAAGGAAATGGCGAACCCGTCTCCAGTATCTTTGCCAAGAAAACCCCAAATGGGGTCACAAAGGGTCAGATATGGCTGAAAACAACAGAATAAGTATTTTTATAGTGTAAGCTGATTCTACTCATTTCATTCTGCATTAGCTCATCCAAATCTTCCCAGTTTCTCTGGAAGTGTCTCTCATAATTTCTTATAGCACAGTGGCATTCCGTTACATCTATATATCATAATTTGTGCTGGCATTCCCTGGCTGATTTGGGGGTGGGGGGAAACAAAGAGGGCATACTCTTAGTTTCCAGTTCTTTGCCACCACAAGAAAGAGCTCCTAATCAAAATTCTTGAAAAAGTCATCTGTGGTGGTCACTTCTACTTCTTCTCACCCTTCATTATGACATCCAAACATCACTCATTAGAGACTCCTTCTACAGTGTAACTGATAATCTCTTAATTCCTAGGTCTTATGGCCTTTCCTCTATCCATAATCTTCTCAAGGTATTAGCCATTGCCTGCCTCTCCATCCTGCTGGATAGGGACTACTCTTGAGTTTTCATTGCACTGACCCATCCAGCCACTTCTTGATCTCTTTTGCTGTCATGTTCCTCATGTCTGAGGTCCTCTTCTGTTTTCTTTCTACTCTCATTCACTGAGTGATCTCCTCAGTTCCCACTGGTTTATTGATTATCTCTATATAGATAATTTCCACATCCATCTATCCTAGTCTCAGGCCTACACATCAGTCCCACATTATCAACTACTTATAAGACATTTTGGACTGACTATAGGCATATACTCAACATGTCTGAAACTGAACCCATGGCCTGTCTCTCAAAATCCACCCTTCTTTCTTCCTAATTTCCTGATTTCTGTGCAGAGGACCACCTTCAGCTCCTCCCTCTGACACACCTTACATATCCAGTCAGTTGTTAAACCCTGACATCTCCATCTCCTCAACACCTGCCCCCTTAGTTCCACCCACCCAGCCACCACTACCCTATTTTGGACTCCTTATCAATTCTCACCTGGATTAGTACAATAATCTCCTAGTTGATCTCCCTGCTGTTCCTACATCTCCCAACTCCAGGCATTTGCACCTGCTCTCCTCCATCTCTAGAACCCATTTACTCTGTTCCCTTCTCATCTCTGCCTCCTAGCTTCCCTGGCATCCTTCATATCTCAGCCAAAATCTTACCTTCTGCAAGAAACCTTCCCCCAGTCCTGCATAACGCTAGTGCCTTCTCTCTGAGATTATCTCCAATTTATCCTGTCTGTATCTTATTTAACATAGCTGTTTGCTTGGTGTCTGCCCCATTAAAAGGGGCACTCCCTGAGAGCAGGGACTTTCTTTTGTCTTCCTTTTAGTCCCTGAAGGTTGGCACGATGCCTGGCACAGAGAAGGTGCTTAACAAATGCTTGCTGATGACATACCAACTAGTAGACCCTGGGCAAAACCCTTAACATCATTCAAGGGCCTATAACAACTAGGAGAGCAGTTCCACATTGGCAGAGGGAATCTCTTCACTGGGAGTTCCCTTTATGAGTGAGTTGATGGGTCTGAACCCAAAAAACAAAAGGAAGAGTATGCTTTCTAATACAATGGGGCTCTTTGTATGATCTTTCTATTTATGTCCCTTTTTCTTCATTGAACAAATATTTGGGTGCCCACTTTGTTCCAGGATTGTGCTGGAAGCTGTAGGTACAAAGACACTTTGCCCTTAAGGAGTTTGTAAGCCAGTGGACGGTATGACAAGTTCACAAGTAAGTGTAATAAAAGATGGAATGTTGTTAAGTCTGTGAGACCAGTACAAACAGGGTGCTGTGCTGTGGAGATTTTGGGGAAGGTCTGATCATATCTGCTTTGGGTAATCAAGGGAAGTTTCATGGAAGTAGTGGCATTTGAGCCAGAACTTTAAGGATGAAAAAGAGATAGGCTTGAGGCAGCTAGGCAACTAAGTGGATAGAGCAGTTTGCCTGGAGTCAGAAAGACCTAAATTCAGTAGCTGTATAACCCTGGGCAACTCACTTAAGCTCTGTTTGCTTTAATCCACTAGAGAAGGAAATGGCAAACTACCCCAGTATTCTTGTTCAAAGGAACCAAAACAAAACATGGACAGTATGGTCTATGTCAATGACTGAATTACAACAGCATGGCATAGTGGATTCAGAGTCCACTTTCCTTGAGCTCCACCACTACTCCACCCCTACCTCCTATGTGAAAATATGGTCTTCTTTATGACATAGTTTTGAGGTACACATTCTGGTGAAAAACATGGGGATCTTCCACATGAGCATCCTTCCATAAGGTGCTTCTCTCAATGCTTCACTACTCAGTGAAGTTATGGCTTGGTTGGAAATAGGAAGAGGAGGGACCAATCCCAAGAAGAGATGCATAGGGTGACTATAATGATGGAATGGTCAAGCTGGAAGTGACCTTAAATATTGTCTTTATCTTAGCCTACATTTATAACTCTAAGGTTTGCAGAGTATATCACATGCATTAATTTATTTGACCCTTGCATCCCAACACCATGAGGTAAGTGCATTCATGATATCCCTGTTTTCTTATTGGAAACTGAACCTGAGAAATGTTAAGTATCCTGCCTGTTATCACATAGCTAACCCATATCTGAGGCAAGATCTAAACCCAAGTGTTGCAGGCAGATGAGGAAAACCAAGGTCTATAGAAGTGAGTTGCTCTGCTCAGGCAGTAGCCAATTTGGAATCAAGTCTAGAATTTATGATTCCCAGTGATGAACTCCTTGCACTTCCCCACATTTCTTTCATGTGTGTGTGCCTTGGGTTATGCCAGGGTGAGGTAAATGCATGCGAGGCCTTAAGTTGAGGTTCTTAACCTGGAGCTCATGGATAGATTTCAGGGAGTCTTTGTACTTTATTCACTAACTTTTCACTAACCTTTGTTTTCCTTTGGCATCCTACATATTTTATTTTGCGTGTTTAAAAACTTTATTATTCTAAGGGGCCTATAGACTTCCCTGTAGACTAAAGGAGTCTATGTCTCCATAAAATTTAAAAACCCCTGCCTTATCACAGAAATGTGTTGTTGTTTAGTTGTTACAGTTGGGTCTGACATTATGTGACCCCATTTGGAGTTTTCTTGGAAGAAGTGGTTTGCCATTTTCTAATCCAGCTCATTTTACAGATGAGGAAGTTAAGATGAACAGGGCTAAGTGACTTGCCCAGGTTCACATAGGTAGTAAGTGTCTGAGGCTAGATTTGAACTCAGGAAGAGGAGTATTTCTGCTTCTGGGCTGGGCACTCTATCCATTGTTATACCTAGCTGCCCTATCACAGATACATGCACATGTATATACATGCACACATTTATATGTATAGACACATATGGTGTTGTTGTTGAGTTGTGTCTGACTCTTTGTGACTGCATTATGGGATTCTCTTGGCAAAGATACTGGAGTGGTTTGCCATTTCATTTGCCAATGGATTAAGGCAAACTTCGGTAAGGGTCTTGGCCAGGGTCACACAGGCAGTAAATATATGAGGCTGGATTTGAATTCAGGTCTTCCTGACTCCAAGTCCAGCTCTCTACCGATCCAACTAACTGCCTCCAACACACACACACACACACACACATACACACATGCATACACACACACCACAGAAAATGACACAGAAGTGACACATTTGAATTGTTGGGTGGCAGTGTCCAGGTCAATTCTCTGCAGAATAGATGCCAAGAGGGAGTTTCCTCTGGGCATTCTCTCCACTGATGAAATCAGAGGCCCAAAACAACAGCAAAAATTTTTTAATGTGTTCTACAGATTGAATGTGTTTTGGGGGATGCAGATGGCAAAGGGTTATTAAAGATGGTCAATGTCTTAGAAATGATTCAAATTCCTGAAATTCCTAGTCTGGTAGAAGGCAATAAATATGTTTTGCCAAATGGAGGTTTCCAGTAGATGCTAAGTATGGTGCCTTTAAGAATCACTGACAGTGGAGCTGATTTCTCTCCAGGGCAGTCATGGAGGGCAGGGGGTGTACCCAAGGGTGTGTGATGAAGAAAGATCTGTTTCTTAATTGTTTCTGGAATGTTTGAAATGTCACCAGTTAAACATTAATGCTTGAGGGCTTGCTGGCCTACTGAGGCTGGGCTCTGCTGGAGAGACCAAAGTGTTTGCTGATGGAATGCAAATGGTGCCTTTTTTGAGTTAATGATTTATCTTCCTCTGGGAGCAAGGCTCTGCTTGCGAAATTTGCTTAGAGTACCAAGACAAAAATTTCTTCCCTAGAGCTAAGAAAGTAAGGATACCCAGACTAATTATACCATTCCAGATTTGGTGGAAAGAACTGAGAACTTTGAGTTTAGACAGGAGTAGACTCAGGGAGGATGACATGGACATCGTCTTTGAGAATTTGAAAGATCTTATTGAGGAAGAGGGATTAGACTTTTTCTACTTGACCTCAGAGGGCAGAACTAAAGGTAATGTTCATCCTTGTTCTGGAAGAGGACCAGTGATGTCAGGAGGGTGATGTTTTGATTTGAAAGTGGATTGGATTTGAGTGAAGCAGAGAGGTGCAAAGTCATCAGTCTCAGTCATCGGAGTCCAGTGGCAAAACATAGGTCAGGATGACTGGCGACGACCCCAGCGCAGTGGGAAACCTCGACCTTTGTAAGCTAAAGCTTTCCCAAGTCTCAGTTTGCCTGAGGCAACAAGAGGCAATGTGGAAGTTAGAGAGAAGTAGATTTTGGTTCAACAGATTTGGGAAACAGTTCCTAACTATTAACTCTATCCAAAAGTGTAACGGGACATTCCTTCTCACTAACCAGAGGAATGCAGATGTTTAAAAAACAGAAAAGAATTGACCACAACGGAGAGCAAAGACATGATGTGCTAGAGACAAGAGGAAGCTGAGGCAAAACTCATCTCCAACAACAGGAAGCTTCTTATATTCTTCCTGTCATTGCAGGAATCTGTGATTTGCTTCCTAGGATCAGTCATTCGTTTAGCATTATTATGTGCCAGGCATTGTGCTAAGGTCTGGGGACACAGAGAATGGCAAAAAGATGGTCTCTACCCTCAAAGAGCTCGATCTAATAGTCTGGCAGAATTTACCACACCTGGCAGTTGTAGACTGCCAGTGGATAGAGCACTGCTCCTGGTGTCTCAGACCTAAATTCAAATCCAGCCTCAGACCCTTCCTACCTGTGTGACCCTGGGCAACTCACTTAACCCTGTTTACCTCAGTTTCCCCATCTGTAAAATGAGCTGTAGAAGGAAATGGCAAATCACTTCAGTATCTTTGTCAAGAAAACCCCAAAAGTGGTCATGAAGAGTTGGACGTGACTGAAAAATGTAGATCCTGAGAGGTCCTTCCTGGTATCCAATGTATACACTCCAGACGCTACAGTACATGATTCCAAATACTTTCAGTGATGCCCCATTTTTGTTCTTTAAAGGTAGATTTGCTTTTTTGAAAAAGTCAGTCTTTTGAAGTCGAGTCTGACAGATGTGCTGGTCCATCCAATTAGGAATATTCTCTTTGGTCAAACCAATGATAATATTAATACAAGGAATAAAGTGTGTTCTTCTCTGACTTACAGTGCCCAAAAAGGAGTGAAAAGAAACCTTAGGGAACAACTGTAATTATGGTATCACTTCCTAAAGTGGCTAATCTGAAGGGGGTAGCCCTCATCTGAGTAAAGAAACTTTGATGTGTCTTTTTTTGTGGTTGATTTTTCACAAAATCACAAAATGCTAACACTCAAAGAGAACTTGGAGATCATTCTGTTGAACCCCCAGTTTTTTAGGACACCAGTAAGAGGCCCAGAGAGGAGAGGATGGCTACAGTCATGAAACAGGTAAAGCAGAAAAGTCGAGATTCAAACCCACAATTTTTCCATCATTTTATAACCATACTGAATGAGCACGTGCACACACGTATATGCACACGAGCACACACATGCATGCACACACACACACTCTGAGTAGCTGTGTATTTGGCTTATTGCCAAGAAGAGCACTTAGTACTTTATCCTCGGTATTAAAAAATGTTTTGTTTGAGGTGGGTGGAGGGGCAGGAGGGAAGGAAGAGGGGCTCTTAACCAATCAACAAGTATTTGTTCCTTAAGCACCAACTGCCTACTGGACATCTTGAACTGTACTTCCCATAAACATTTTGAACTTAAATATGTCTAAAATAGAACTCATTAGCTTTCCCCTAAAATCTCCTTTCTTCTTCTCTTCCTTTTTACTGTCAAGGAGACCACCATCCTCCATCTCCCAAGCTCCCAACCTAAGCATCCTCCACAGCTTCTCAATGTCCCTCACTTCCTCCCCCACCCCCCACAACCAATCTGTTGCCTGGGTCTGTCTGTTTGGCATTTGTAACATCTTTCCAGTCTTCCCCTTCTCTCCTCAGACACCTACCTGGATGATCACAATAGCCTGCTGTTTGCTCTGCCTGCCATGAGGTTTTCCAGGCTCCAGTCCATCTTCCACTCAGCTCTCAAAATCTGACCTTGGCCCCTCTCCTCCTCAATCAATGGCTCCCTAGCATCTCAAAAATCAAATATAAACTCTCTGCTTGGCTTTCAAAGCCCCTTATAACTTGTCCAGCCCCCTAGCATTTCTAGTTTTGCTACACCTTATTCCCCTCCTATGCCCTGTCACCTATCCCCCCAACATATACTCTTTAATCCAGTGACACTGGTCTCCTTGCTGTTCCACAAGAAGATATTCCAGACTCCAGATGTTCCCCATGCCTAGAATGCTATCAAACCTCATCAAGGTTTCCCGGGGGCTTCCTTCAAGTCTCAGTTAAAATCCCACCTTCTAAGGGAAGCCTTTCCCAATCCTTAAACCTAGTGCCTTCCCTCTGCTGATTATTTCCACTTTATCCTGTATGTAGCTTATCTCCACATAGTTATTTACATGTTATCTCCCCCATTTGACTTTGAGGTCCCAGAAAACAGGGACTGTTTCTTCCCTTTTGTGGTACCCCCAGTACTTAGCAGAATCCCTGGCACTCAGTAGACACTTCAGGGACTATGCTAAGTGCTAGAAATTAATGTACCAAGAATGAAACAATCTCTTCTATATCCCTGACACACAAAAGGTACTCAATAAATGATTTTTTTCTCCCTCTTTCCTTCCTTCTTTCATTCCTTCCCTCATTCCTTCCTTCTCTCCTTCCCTCCTTTCCCTTTTTCTTTCCTTCCTTCTTTTTTCTCTTTCTTCTTTCTTCCCTCCTCCTTCCCTTCTCTTCACTCTTTCCTTCTATTCCTTTCCTCCTTCCTTTCTTCTTTCCTTCCTTCTTTTCCTCCCTCCCTCCTTTCTCCCTTCCCTTTTTCTTTCCTTCATTTCATCCTTACTTTCTTCTTTCCTCCCTCTTCCTTCCTTCATTCCCCTTCATTCTTTCCTTCCATTCCTTCCTTCCTTCCTTCTTTCTTTCCCTCCTTCCTTAACTAAAGGGGTTAGTAGCTGTGTAAGTAGAGAAAAAGATGTCTGACGTGAAAGATATTGTATAAGTAGAATCAGCAAGATTTGGCAGCTCATTGGATATGTGAGATGAGGGAGAGGGAAAAGTCTAGTATAATGCCAAGGTTACAGACTTGGGAAATTGGAAGGATTATGGTATAGGGAGGTTCAGAAGACAAGAGGATTCAGGGGAAAGATGATGAGCTCTATTTTGGACATGGATGAGTTTGAAATGTCTGGGAGCCATGCAGTTTAGAATTTCTGATAGGTAATAGGTGATTCAGAATTGGACTCATGGGGCTTCTTTAGAAGAAATGTTCAATTTACAAGTCTGCGTATGTACATAAACCTGTGACCATGGAGCTCCTTGCAATTTATGTTTGCAAAATGGAAAAGCCTGAATCACATATAGTCATGCTTAGTCTAGGTCCCAATGTTGATAACCTGGGAGCCACAAACTTATGTGTGTTTATATACACCTGTGTGTGTATATATACATTCACACACACATATATAAGTGTGTGTATGCGTATGTGTGTGATGTCTACATACATATACATATATTCCAGGCTACAAAAAAGAACCATGACACACAAAAACATTAAGAACCCCTGGTCTAGACCAGAGAGGTCAAACTCATTGTCCATAAGCTGTTTATGACAACAAAACTGTCTAGTAAGGAGTCATATTAAGCTATGTATTTAACAGAACAAAAGTATTATGTTATTTTGTTAATGTTAAGGTTTATTTGTGGTTTTCTAAGTCCATATGTAACCCACAAGGATCAATTTCTATTTGCTTGACACCACTGACCTAGATCTTCTTGCTGTTCTGCGTAGACACCATGCCATTTCCCTTCTCCCTGCCTTTGCATAGGCTGTCCCTCCTACCTGGAGTGCCCCTCTGCCTTTTTAGAATTCCTGGCTTTCTACAAAGCTCAGATCAAATGTCACCTTGTACATGAAGCCATTTCTGATACCTTTGACTGCTAAATGCCTTCCCTTTTCTCTTCCACTCCCCTATCAAATTATATTGTATTCTCTCTGAAAAACATATGCTGTATTTGTGTGTTGTCTCTCTTGATAGGCAGCTGTTGTCACAGTGGATGTAGCACTGAGCCTGGATCAAATCTGGTAGTAGTAGATCAAATCTGGTCCCAGACACTTAATAGCTATGTGACCCTGGGCAAGTCACTTAAATTCTGTTTGCTTCAGTTTCCTCGATTATAAAATGGGGATGATAGCAGCACTTTCCTCTTAGGGTATTAGTAAGGATCAAAGGAGATAATTATAGGGAGGTACTTGGTGAGGTGCTTAGTACCTGGAACATAGTAGGTACTTATAACGATTGTAAAGTACTTAGTACAATGCCAGGAAGATTTTGTTGTCCTTCAGTCATTTCAGTTATAGATCTACAATTGGTGACCTCATTTGGAGTTTTCTTGGCTAAGATACTAGAGAGGTTTGCCATTTCCTTCTCTTGGTCATTTTACTTATGAGTAAACTGAGGCAAACGGGGTTAAATGACTTGCCACGGGTCACATAGTTAGTGTCTGAGTCCAGATTTGAACTCAGATCTTCCTGACTCCAGGCCTGGCACTCTATCCACTGCACCATCTAACTGCCCCTGGAACATAGTAGGTATCTAATGAATGCTCATTCCCTTCCTCCTTCCCCTTTATAATTTAAAGTACACCAACCTGAGTGCTGTGCTTTTTCTCTACTTTTTTCTTCCTCTCCTAAACTTCCCTTACCCATTGTCTCCATCTCTCCAGGTCAGAGGGCAACCAGAGCCACAGGTGACATGGCACAAAAATGGAAAACGCATCATGCAAGGAGGGCGCTTCCTGCTAAGCAGCAACATCCGGGGTCTGTTCAGCCTGAATATTCAGTCTGTGAGAGGGGAAGACAGAGGAAAGTACACCTGCGAAGCCTCCAACAGCAGTGGAGCTCAGCAGATCACAGTGGAGCTGAATGTAGAAGGTAAATGCTGGGTACCTAATCATCCTAATGTTTCCCCAAAGCCTGTTGCTGTGTGTAGAGCTGTACATTTAGAGCTGCCCAGGAAGGAAGAGATTCAATTCCTGGTTTCAGGAAGCTGCCCATAAACAGAGAGACAAGTTCCCTTAAAATGTCCAGTTAAATAACATAAGGGCTCCAGAAGTGGGGTGCAGGAAGATAGTGGGAGTGGGGTACAGGAACTAAAGATATCAATAAAAAATTCAGATCACAAGACAAATTTTACAAATCTACAAGTTGAATATCTGGGCATTATTTAAAAGTTTATGCAAATTTTTTCTTTGAAAATAAATCATCACTTCCCATGAAGTTCCATCCTAATTTACAAGATGTAGTACCGGAATATGCTGGCCATAAATAAAAATGTGTTGTTTGTTATCAAGATTTCTTTTGATCCGTGGTGGTCATGGAGAATTTATTATTAAAAGTCAGTCCTTGATATTTACAGTATATGTCTGCACAAGAGACGAGCCCCTCATATTCATTCCATGTTGGTACAAACTACCGATCCCTGTCCATCACTATATAGCTCATAAATTAGAGAATTCTGTCTTGCTTATTAAAGCAGAGTCCAATCTTTGTTTTTAAAGTTTGAGTCTTCATGGAATATTTATTTGTTATTATTGAGCACCTGCTATGTGCCAGACATGGCTCTAAGCATGGAGGATATGAGTACAAAGAATGAAACAAAGAGTTTATGTTCCAGTGGGAAGGGGATAGGATTAACTGCATAGGTGGACAATTTATGTAAGCTGAGGTGACGAAGAGTGAGTAAGCAGAGTTAATCAAAGGGAGATGATATCTAGAAGGATCAAGCACTTAGTAAGTATTTAATCAATATCCATTGCTTGTTGACTGACTCACAAGAATATGTGGAAATTGGAATTTCTATAATCCTGTTCCTTCCAACCCTAGTTCCAAGTCCATGAAAGGACAGGCAGGAAGGAGCACACATAGTTCAGATGCTTTCTCCAAATCCTTTAACTTTGTGTCTTGTTCACATTAATGAAACACAGGTGGCAGTGAACTGGGGTGCTACCAACCTCACAAGTGGCCAGAGGTCAGTGGAAGGATGGTTCTCTCTTGCTTTGTTCAAAGGCTTGGAGATGGGGCGTGGTAGAAATATGTAATCACGAACATTCTGTCTTGGTGCTTTCTATTACAATATATTAACAGTATTAAAAATTCCAAGAGCCCTTCTGAGCTAAGCACCAATAAATAGAAAACAGCTACATGCCTTTCTCTCCCCATGTTAAAGTTTTGGAAAGGGCATCTTAGGCTCATAATCTAAGAGACCCTGATCTCTTCCTTCTCTCTCACCCCCCACCTCCACGCTGTTGCCAAGGCCCATCCTTTTTACCTTTGCAGCATCTGCAGAATAAGCCCCCTTCCTTCCACTGACCCTGTCACCCCTCCAGTGCAGACCTCACCTCATGCCTGATTACTGCAATAGGCTGCTGGTGGGTCTGCCTGCCTCAGATCTCCCCTGGACTCCAATGAATTCTCTATTCAGCCACCCATTTGCTAAGCATGATGAAAAAATTGTAGATATTATGTTATTACTGATCAAAAAAGTGTAAATAATTTTGTTTAATATAGATTTTACTTACCTAGTCAATGTATTATGGCTGATATGGTATATGGGTCTAGCATACCACTGGTTTGCAGACACTGCTCTCTCTAGAATCAACTATTAAGTTTACAGTGGATAGAGCCCTGGATCTGGAACCAGGAAGACCTGAGTTCAAATCTAAGCTCAGATACTTCTTAGCTCTTTGACTCTGCTTGCCTCAGTTTCTTCAACTACAAAATGGGCAAAATAAGAGCCCCTGCCTCCCACAGTTGTTGTAAGGATCAAATGAGATAATATTTGTAAATTACGTAACACAATGCCTGGCACATGGTGAGTGTTAGTATTATTTTTTGATATTATCTAGATTTAATAAAATATTGGAGAAAGTGATCATAATGCAAATTAAACTTAAAAGTGTGTCATGTGTGCATTCCTCCACCAAGAGCAAGTTGCTATACATTTACTAGAAAACCACTATTGACAAAAACTGAAGTTCACATGAAATTCTCAACCCATCAGACCTCATCCTTACAAAGACTTTAATAAAAATGGCCACTCTTGCATGTATGAAACCTCCTATTCCCTTGCAGTGTTGTCAACTTAAGAGTTAAGTGTGCCAGTATTCCTGATGACAAAGGATACTGTGTTGTGAGTAACCAAGTTTGAGAACTACTCATTTGAGTCCAATCTCCTTTTGTTTTATATATGAGAAAATCCAGAGAGCTTAGAAGTCATCTCCAATTCTCACTGATAAAGATTTCCCTCTACAGTGTACCTGACAAGTAGTCCTATAAATTTGACTTAAAGACCTTGAGTAAGAAGGAATCCATGACTTCCTGAAGCAGTCTACTCAACTTTTGTGTAGTCCAAGCACAATTAACAGGAACTTCTTTAGTTAAGGAATTTCCCTCTAGGGTATAGCCATCATTAACAGCAATTAGCTGCAATGTTAGGACCATGTGCTCCCATGAGAGATACAATAATGCAGATAAAAACCAGGAGGAAGAGTGTATATTTATGCAAGAAAACACATCTGCTTAGTATGTAATTTAAGCCAGCTCACTGTTTCACCATATCACCATATCGCTCCTTGACCTTTGGCCAGGGTGCAGAAAAACAACTAGACGTCTACCCCAGCTCTTCACATAAGCATTAGCCAGCTCATAGTACTCATAGCACTTGACCTCCCATCTTATCTTGGAATTAGAATGTAGGGAATGGTCACTGGTTCTAACAGTAGAATTAATAGTGGGCTATTGGTGTCTATAGTGCTTCATGTGTCATAATACTTTCTCCACCTCCTATCATTCGAACCTCATAACACCCCCAATCATTTCTAGCTGGGGATAACAAAGAAGACTTCATAGTGGAGATGATATCTGAGTTAAGGCTTCAAGGATGCCTCTGGTATCAATAAATATTGATTGTGGAGGGAATATTCTAGGCATAGGAAATTATAGCTTCTGACTCCAGATTTTTTTTTTTACTGATTAAGCTCTTGGAGATTTTTTATTTTTTATTTTTTATTTTTCACCACAACTTTCTCTAAGTCAGTAATGTCAGACAAATAGAAATTGATCCCTGTGGCCTGCATATTGACTTAGAAAACCAATCATTGATGTTATATTGCATCATATTTTTATGTATTTTGCTAAATAATTCACAATTAAATTTTATTTAGTTTTAGTTTTCAACATTCACTTTTATAAGATTTTGAGTTCCAAAATTTTCCCTCTTTTTCCCTTCCTCCCTCCTCCATCAGAAAGCATGCAATCTGATATAGGCTATATATGTACAATCATATTAAGCATATTTCCATATTAGTCATACTGTAAAGAAGAACTAGAACCAAAGGGGAAAACCATGAGAAAGAGAAAGAAAAAAAGAGAAAAAATATTATCCTTCTGTCTGCCTTCAGACTCCATAGTTCTTTCTCTGGATGTGGATAGCATTTTCCATCGTGAGTCTTTTGGAATTGTCTTGGATCCTTACATAGCTGAGAAGAGCTAAGTGTATCAGCATTGTTTGTGTGAGAACACAATGTTGCTATTACTGTGTACAAAGTTCTCCTGGTTCTGGTCACTTCACTAAGCATCAGTGCGTGTAAGGCTTAATATTCCGTTACATCCATATACCAAAACTTATTCAGTCATTCCCCAAATGATGATGGGCATCCCCTTCATTTCTAATTTTTCACCACCACAAAATGAGCTACTATAAATATTTTTGTGCATGTGGGTCCTTTTTCCTTTTTTATGATGTCTTTCACAATTATATTTTAATCGGGTACAAGTGGGAGTTTAGCAAGCCACCCCCTGTCGAAATCATCCCAGTTGTGCTAGATTTGAGGAGCCGCAGTGGAGTAGTGGTAGTGTAGCTCTGTTAGAGCCACTAGGTGGCACAGTGAACATAGTGGATAAAATGCTGGGCATCAAGAAGACCCGAGTTCAATTTCTGCCTCAGATTAACTGTAGCCCTGAGCAAATCACTTCATCTCAGCCTCAACTTTCTCATCTGTAAAACGGGGATTAAAAATGTTTACTTCACAGGGTTGTTGTGAAGATTAAGTGAGATAATATGTGTCAAATCTTTGGCAAATCTTAGTGCTACATAAATATTGTTATTATACTTACTATTTGAAGACCAAGGTCTAAGTTCGGGCTCCACCATTTAATTAATAACCTTGAACTTTCAACCTGAGTTTCCTAATCTGTAAAATGAGTGTATTAGAACAGATGATCTCTAAAGTCTTTTCCAACGTTACTATCCCTTGTAATATCGCATATTACAAGTATTGCATATTATAAGCAAATATCTCTTTATATCAAGCATTTGATTTCTTATAATCTTATGATGATATGGTCACAAGTATAGTGTGTTAGCTTATGAAATGCTTTAGATAGGTGGCCCCTATCTCGTTCTTCCAGCCCTGGCAAATAGAAGGGGAGGCATGACTACTTCTACTTTACAAATGGAAAACTAAAGCTTAAAGAAGTTAAAAGACTTTCCCAAAGTCTGACAAGTAGTAAATGGCAGAGTCTGAACTTGTAATTCCAGAACCATCATTCTTTACATTTTACAATACTTTCTTATGATTTTTAAAAATCTAATATATCCTCATTCCTGTGTTATTCTTGCATTCTTTTCTCAATAACTCTCTGTACATGTGACGTTACTACTTTCTCATTTTCTTACTTTTGCTATCTCATCCCCTGTTCTGTAATTTTTAAAAAAATCTTTTTAATGTTGCTTCTATCCCTTGATGCCCCCTCTTTGTCCCTTCACTTTATTCCTTAATTTCTCACACTGGAAGTACCCGCTGCTCCTGCTGCTTTTCCCTCTGATCAACAGGTTCCTCCAAGAACCTCCATTTTGAGGAAGATGCCTAGGCCAGCCATGTCTTCATTCCTTTAATTCTCTGCCCCGTAATTCTCTGGACTTTCTCTATGATGCCCCTGAGAGAGGACTCTCCTTCTTCTCCTCACTCTCCCTAACTGTTTCCCTTCTTCTCAACTTCCTTTTATCCACTGTCTTCTCCTCACCAAGAATATTTTCAACTCTTGCCTGGGACACAGTAAGTGCTTGAAAAATGCCATTTGCTTTGACTTGGTGATTGGTAAAGACAGTAATGACTTCAAAGTCATGCGTCTAGGCTGGAAGGGAACTCAAGGGATATATCTAGCCGATCGTCCTTCTTTTACAGATGGGGAAATTGAGGCCCAGAGAGATTAAAGGGCTGTACCCAAAGGAATAAGTTGCAGATCTGGGACTTGAATTCAGCTCCTCTGACCTCAGTTTTCATGTTCTTTCTACCAGAGCATTGGGTATCCCCTCTATTTCCCATGTCACTATGACAAAAACAAGACAAACATCTCAGAACTTGTCAGTTCATGCTGAACCTTATCACATTTAATGCAGACCCCCTGCTGGTCTCATAGTCATAACCCTTCCTGCTTAGGTAGAATCTTTCAGAGTTTGGGTTTTGTTGGCATAGCCTTCCCAAAGCTTCATACCCAACTTGGGATTGAGTTAGTAAAAATATTACCATCTTTATTGAATAAATGAGGAAACTGAGACTGAGAGAATGTTTAGCAAGATCAAGATTCTCCCAGGGTCATGGGAATGGCTATTAATAGAGCCAAGACAAGAACTTAAGTTTTCTGATTATAAGTCCAATTGTCTAGGATATAACAGGACACACTCCCAGTCTTTCAACCTTGGCAGAAAGTGCTTGATTGAGCTCTCCCAAGCCTTCCTCCAGCCATCGATAGGGAAATTCCCGGGATTGTGCTTGTCTGCGTAGTACCACAGATCTAAAGCTGAAAGCACCCTCACAGACCTTCTAATACCTACATCAAATTTACAGATGTTGCCTACAGACATTAAGTGAGATGGATTAAGTGATGGGGTAAGTGACAGAGTCAGAGTTCACACACAGATCCTGTGACTGCAAGTTCAGCCCTCTTTCTGGTAAAAGTTACATTCACAAATTGATTGACTTTATAGGGAGATGTCCTGTTGTCTTAAGCAAAGCATTTAACATCTTTGTACCTCAGTTCCTTTTTCTGTAAAATGAAAGATTCTCAGTTTTTTTCGCCTTTAAATTAGAAATAACAAGAATGTCTGTAATGCTTTATAATTTGCCAAGTGCTTTACACATATCATCTAATTTGAGCTTCACGGAAAAGACTGTGAGGTTCGTGCTGCTATTGTCTTCATTTTATAGATGAGGAAACGGAGGCTGCAAGAAATTAAGGGACTTGTCCCAAATCATGTAGCCAAGTGTATCTGAGGCATGATATGAACTTGGTTCTTCTGACTCAAAGTCTGACAATCTATCCATGACGCTGCCTAGTTGCTTCATAAAATAATTGCATCACCTACCTCTCAGGGTTATTTTAGGAATTATATGAGATCATGGCTATAAAGCTATTAGTCAACATGTAGATGTTCATCATTATCTTTATAGCTTTATTCTTTACTACAGTTATGTCAGCAACCCCAGGCTTTATTTCATGTTCTTTATGTATTTTAAATACTCATTATTTATTTATTCCTCTTCGTTATTCCATTCCAATGAAGGGTCAATGGCAAGACATTTATTGGAGTGTGCTACGATGTCCAAGGCATGGTGCTAAGTGCCTGGGAGTGCTACTGGGACTGGGGACTCTTGTTGGAAAGATAAAATGTGTCTGTCCATTTGGAAAGGCAAGCAAAATAAGAGCCCTAGAAGTGATTAATTGGCAAATGAATGGTAAGGGCAATTAGTGGGAGGAGTTCTAAAGAGGGAGAGATCATCATTGGCTAGTATGAAAGGGGCAGTATGGTATAATGGAAGGAAGACTGCCCTTGAAGTGTTTTACACATATATACTGGCTGTGTCACCTTGACCATGTCGTTTAACCTATGAGCACTCTAAACAATTCTCCAAGTCTGTGTCTGTCTATCTGGGTTCATCCTTCATTTTTTGAAGAAGAACATGGCGCCAGAGAAATAATGACATGACTCACACTTGACTTTGTTTTGAGTGAGGGAGGGCTGCGCAAGGTCACCAACCTTACTTTCTCCTCCTGAGCCATCTGGGTACAGTGACCAGATATTCATCAATGCATCAGGATGCAAAGGGAGACCTTGGCTTTTTTAAACTGGCCTTTTCAGGTGCTCGTTTAGAGGGAGGTAACACCTATATAGGGATGTAAATAGTTTGCCCATATTAAATAACAAGTTTCCTTTTTCTTTTCTCTTCCTGTTTATCTTTTTATGCCTCTCTTGAGTCTTATATTTGAAAATGAAATTTTCTAATGAGCTGTGGTCTTTCCATAAGGAAGGTCTGGAAATCCCTTGTTTCACTGAATGTCTATCTCTTTGCCTGAAAGTCTGTAAATGGCAGAGGAAGTACCCTCTCCCTGCTTTGGAAGAGAGAGTTTCCTTATTCAGGAACTCTTTATACCAATGAAGTCCCAGAGCCAGCCTCTATTTCTCTGGTCTTTAGACCAGGTTTCATAGAAGGAGAGGAGCCTGAATTGAACTTTGTAAGGTAGGTAGGAAGAGCCTGGTCCAATACTGAGAGGAAGGGGTCCAGGGTAAGAAATAGTAAGGACCAGCATGGTACCATGGAACTGGTCAGAGGAACTAGGTTCAGATCTCAGCTCTGCCATTTATTCCCTGTGTGACCTTGGGCAAGTCACTAAACCTTGCTGGGGTCACAGTTTTCTCATTTGTAAAAGTAGAGGATTGGATCTGGTAATCTTTCAAGTTCCTTCTGGATCTCACCAACTCTTATAGATTTAACTATAATCTCTATGCAGATAACTTGCAAATTTAGGAGGCAGCTTATCTTAGTGGACAGAGTGTTGGACCTGGAGCCATGTAGACCTGAGCTTGAATACCAACTTAGGCACTTACTAGCAGGGTGACCTTGGGTTAGTCACTTAATTTCTCCCAGCCTTAGTTTTCTCATCTGTAAATAATAGTACCTAGTATACGGGGTTGTTTTGAAGATGAAATGAGACGATAAGTGTAAAGTGTTTTGCAAACATTGTATAAATGTTAGGTATTAATATCTTGCTATATATCCAGCCCTCATCTCTCTACTGAACTTGAATCCTACATGGGCATCTCTCTAAGGATGCTCTATAACCTTCTCAAACTCAACATATCCAAAATAGAATACATTCTCTTTCTCCTTAAACCTACCACTCCTCCTAACTTCCCTATTTTTTTTAAAGGACCTCAGCATTCTACCAGCTACTTAGGTTCCTCACTCTTTTCCATCACAATCCATTCGTTGCTAAGTCCTGTCTATTTTACCTCCCTAGTATCACCCATATTTATTCTATCCTCCCTACTCACATAACCACAATTCTAATTCAGGTCCACATCATCTTAAACCTGGGCTATTAAAATAGCTGCTTCAGTGAGGTCCCTGCCTCCTCTCTCCAATCCTCTCTCCCACATGGCTGCCATGTTGATTTTCCTAAAGCATAGGTGTGACCTCTTCTAGAAGTTTCAGTGGCTCCCTGTTGTCTTTAGAGTTAAATACAAAAACTTCTGTTTAGCATTGAAAGTTCTTTACCATCTGGCTCCAATCTTTTTTTCAAGCTGATTACACGTTATTCTCCCTCACACATTAATGTTCCAGCCAACTCAGCCTACTTCGTATTCCCTATATATAATATTCCATGTTGTAAAAGGCTTTCATATCTTTGTTGAGGATCTCCCTTTAACCTGAAATGCTCTCCCTTCTGATCTCTGCCTTTTGGAACCCTGTGCTCAGTACAAGGCTCATCTTGAGCCCGACAGGGCAAGTGAGCAGCCAGCAAAATTCAACAGGAACCAGATTAAATGTAATTGAGAAATGTTTAACAAAGTAAATGAAAATGCAACATAGATAATGTTAATTTGTGGTTTTCTAAGTCACTGTGTATGGCCTATGAGAATTCCTTTTGAGTTTGACCCCACTGTTCTATACTACTCTTCTATCCTCCATTTATTGGTTCCTTTCCAACTCCTATCTAATTTCTTTCTATTTATTTTCTGTGTCTTTTGCATTTAATGATATCTGTATACATCACTTTCTTCCATATTTATCCTTAAGAACTGCAATCAAAACACTTCTACCATATTAATAGACTTCTCTGTTGTTCTACTTACCACTTTTGTGACTTCCCAGACCATAAATCTCTTCTTCTTCTATATATTGTATACCCTTTTAGTATGTAAGCTCCATGAAATCAAGAATGGTCTCATCTTAGTATTTATATCCTCAGTGGTTGGCACACAGCAAGTGCTTAATAAATGTTTTTCATGTATTCTTTCATTTGTACCCCAGCACCCAGTACATGGTAATATATTCAGTACCTGGGTTGATAAATGATTATTAAATTAAATTGAGTTGAATAAATGATAAGAGTTGGGCAGCAAAGCAGTGCTGTACAAAGTGGATAGAGTCAGGAAGACTTATCCAGCATCAGACGCTCACTAATTGTGTGACTCGGTTAACCCTACTTGCCTCAGTCTCCTTACTATGAGTTGGAGAAGGAGATGGAAAACCACCTCAATAACTTTGCCAAGAAAACCCCAAATGGGGTCATGAAGAGTTGGACACAACTGAAATGACTAAATAGACAAAAACAAAATGATGAGAGTAAAGTCACAGAGGAAGGAAATACAAAAATATGAAGCATGTTTAGGGAGTCCAGTTTGGCTGAAGAAAAAGCATTTACTTAGTGGACTACTGGGAAACAAAGCTGGAATTACAGGCCAGGCTCAGATCGTGGAAGGCCTTGAGTACTGGGCCAAGGAATTGTGTGTGCAATGTCTTCCACTCATGCTATGATTAGACTTAGCTTACTTATCATATCTTTTCATCTCTGCTCTGCATTCCTTCTCAGTTCACCATGTACTTCTCCTTACAAGAAGGTCCCCTAGACCACACACAAAGCTGCAGACAACGTGTGGCCAGCCTGGCCTTTCTGTCCATGCTGCCTCTATTTCTAGGCCTTGCTTTTGTTTATCTAGCTCGTCTTTGTGAATTTTATCAGCATAGATAGTACTCCATAACATTCAATGACTCGGAGCAGAAGAAATGTGTAGTTTTTTGAAAGAATTTCTCTTGCTCCAAGGTTAAAAATAGCTTTCCCGTTTCTCTCCTTTGTTGGTTGAAGATTTGTTGGACCAAATTATTCTGAGCACTTTCCTCCCCTCTGGGAAGCTCCTCCCAAGGCCCTGTAGCGGAATTGTCAAAGAAGCCTTATAATTCATGTCAAGTGATGTTAACAGCTTTCACTTTGTCTTATGTCCCTTTTCTCTTTTTTGAAACATCACATTTAATATTTAACCATAAATTATTGTCTTGGTTATTTCTAGTTTCTTCTAGATTTCTTGGCAAAGAGCTGCAACCACTTGCTCCAGTGGTCCTTTACGTAGAAACTTGTAGGGACTATTGGCACCAAGAGTGACTTAGGTGTCATTTTTATACCCTTGATTTTTAAAAATAAATTTTTTCAAATGAATAAAAATCTTATTTTCTTTCCTTCCCACTTTTCCCCCTCATTGGAAAAAAAGGAGAAAAACAATCCCCCTTGTAGTAAATGGCTGTAATCAAGCCAGGGGAATGGGGATGGGGCTAGGGCTCAGAAGGAATGTGACTCTTCTCCTTTCCCTGTTGACATGTTCTGGAGAAAACTGGACCACTAGGTACCAAAGCACCCAACTGTGATCAGAAGGAGCAAATCAAGGACACTCTGAGGACAAACATGGATAAGCATCAACTAACATGGTTGTGGGAGCAGATCACTTGAGATGTGAGGCAGCTTCAAGGAATGCAACTTCTTGTACTGGAGATAAATTCAGGCTATGGATTCTATAAAGGCACTGGTCCTTGAAGCCTGGCAGAGGGTTGAAGCTAAGGGAAACTTCACGAGAGCTCCACAAAGGAAAAAATGGACTCCCAGTGCCCAAATCTGTGAAGTACCCCTTTATTTCATCTGTTTCCTACAGGTGTGCCCCATTGCCTTTCTACATTTATGCTTTTACAGTTTGGACCCATTCTCCCCAGGGATCTTATGTGTGCACCCCATGTTGGGGAAATGTTTTATAACAACTATTTGTACCATACATAGTAAATCTTTTTCTAAAAGTTAATTAATTTTGGCTGATAGATTGTAAATGTGAAGCACAGTGGTAGGGGCTCAGGAGGGACAGTTCTAAAAACCCAGCCTCTCAGTATTACTAGATAGAACCTTGAGAGTGGTAATAGTGGTTAAGTGATCCTCTGAGAGCTCCAACACATGAATGCTAACACCAGCTCAGGAAGTTGCAGTGGCCAACAGGGGCTATATTTATATAGAATCTAAAGCTGCCTCTTCAATTTTTACCCATTTGCTGCTGGTTCTGCCCTTTCTGGTCAGGCAGAACAAATTTAAATCTTCCAAATAAGAATTCCTTAAATGCTTGAAGGCAACCATCATGTCTTCATGAACTTTTATTTAAGTTAAAATTCTCTGTTCCATTTACCAGTCCTTGTATGGTTGTTAGTCTTTTCATCATCTTGGTGGTATCCTCTATTAGATCATAAGCTCCTTGAGGGCTTTTGCCTATTTTTGTATCTGCAGTCATCAGCATGTGACTAGAGCATAGTAGGCACTTAATAAATGCTTATGGAACTGAATGGTGAATTGAATTCCAAATTGGAAGTATGCTCCCTAAAATGTGATTCCCAGAACCAAGTGAAGTATTCTGGTGTGTCTGAGTAGGAGAGAGTAGAATAAGGCTATCATCCTCTTGTTTTGGTTAGTTTGGGAACAAATCTGTAATTTCATGGGCTTATGGAATACCTGGTGAGGGACATTCCATCTACCAATGCACTTATCTTAGAGAGTGACAGGGGGGAACAGAGAGGTTAAAAGATTTTGCCCAGGGTCACACAGCCAGGATGGTTAGAACAGAACTTTAACCCAAGTCTTCCTGACTCTAAGGCCAGCTCTCTATCCATTCATTTTACTATGATGCCTCTATGGATTGTATTCTTCTCTTAGTGAAGCTGAAGACTGCATTAGATTTTTTTTAGTTATGTCATCTTGCTTTTTCCTCTTGAGCTTACATTTCACTAAAACCTGTCTTTTGTGCAATTGTCTGTCTCCATTTAGTACTCAAGAAGTTGGGTTTTTGACCTCCAAGTGAAAGACTTTTACTCCAGGCAGGAAAACAAGATTCAAGGTGTCTATCAATGTCCCAGTGGCCTGCCAAGAGTTTCTCCCCATGCTTTGAAGTCTAAGCTATGGAGATCTCCCTTCTAGCCTGGTGCTCTCCTCATCTATGATTAGATTTTGCAGCAAGGTTGATGCTACGCTGTACTGTATCATTGTGTGACCATGCTAGAAAATTTAGCATGGAATCAGAAAATATTAGATTTCAAATCAAGATAAAGCATCTCTATCACTGTGGCAATCAAAAAGTGATTCCATTTTCAAAACTTCATTGATTTCTGACTTTTAAGGAACGCATCTGTTCTGTATAAAGGGACAGTATAAAGGGATCATTTATCAAAAATGATACTCTGTCTGAAAAGCTAAAAATAATGGGGGGAAAGTGTTCTATCTTTCAGCATTTGGAGAAAGGAGAGAAGGACAAGCATTTATTAAGCACCTATTATATGCCAGGCATTGTGCCAAGATCTTCATAAATACTATCTCATTTGATCATCCCAGCACCCAGATGGCATAGTGGATAGAGCACTATTAGTATCCTTATTTTACAGTTAAGGAAACTGAGGTAGACAGAGGTTAAGTGACTTGTCCATGGTCACATAGCTTATAGATGTCTGAGGCTAGGTTTGAAGTCAGGTTTTCCTAATTTCAGGGCCAGTGTTCTATCCACTGTACCACCTAGGTTCAAAAGTTTGGCAAAGTATGATGCGCATGCATATATAACCCCTTAAAAATCTCAACTATATCTGAAGTGCCTTCGTCAGTTTAGTGTAGCTTTGCTGGTCTTCCCCAAATAGAAGCTCCACAGATAATCTCTTTGGCTCAATAGCCAGACCATCCCACACCTCCCTACTGTTGCATCTTTCTAGACTTAGGATACTTTATCTTCTCCCTAAGGTGCAATTTCCCATGTCAACCAAACAAAAAGAAAAAAATAGCTTTCATAGACCTAGAAGTGGAAGAACTTCAGAGGCTCTCTAGCCTAAGGCCCCTTATTTTACAAATCAGGAAACTGAGGCTCAGTGAGATTAAGTGACATACCCCAGATAATACATGTAATCATCAGAGATGGAATCTAAACCCAAGTCCTCTGACTCAAGAATCAACTCCCTTTCCATGTATCCAGCCATCTCCTTTACATAGTGGCCCCTTGATTAACAGATCACCAGGAACTCAATCCTCATCTCCCAAAGCTTAGTTGCCAGTTAAAGGGGTTGGTGTTCTTACTTCAAGCGGCCATAGTGACAGGTAAGAAGGAAGCTGCCCTCTGACACAAGGCACCTTTGAGCAATTAGTCCAGACTGAAAAAAAGGGGGAGGGTGAATTCTCTCAAAGCCAAGGCTCAGACTTCACCTTTTAGGGGCATACTTTCTCCAAAGGTCTCCTAAGGAGAATAGTAAGCGGAGACCTACCCCACCTGGAGCTTAATAAAGAAGGAGGCCAGCCTTTGACATACCTTCCTATTGCTGCCATATTTCTTTGACTAATAATAGTGAAGTTCTTGACATTGAAATGTGTTCTTGGATCAAATTCTCTTTTTAAATAGCCATGATGACTTTAAATAGCCTCAATCTGACTTTTCTTAAACCAGATGCCTGATTTCTCTCATGTCCTGATCGGAGAGGTTACTACACACTTTGTTATGGTTCATAGAGCTCTAGATTTAGAACGTGGAGAGCCAGTAGAGGCCAATCTACTCCAGTCCACTTATTTATACTTGGGGAAACTTAGGCACAGAGAAATGAGTGCCAAAGCCAGGCTTCAAATCTGAGTTCTTTGACTCTGCATCCTGTATCTTTTCTAGCCTGTATTTTTTACTTTCTTTTGCTCCTTTGCTTATTTGAGTTGGGAGAAGGCTGAACCCATGAATTCTTTGATGTGGAGAACTCCCAATAAGGAAACTTACCCAATAGTGTAAATCAGTAACTGTTTTTCTTGGGGCACAGAGAAATCATGTTAGTTGCTCAGCATCCCATAGTCAGTTTGTGTTGCAGGTGGACTTGAAGCCAGGTTTTCCCGGGTCTTCACCCTCCATTAAAGCACTAAATATTATTATTGCTGTGCATTTTTGTGGCTTTATTTATCATTATTCTTACTATATATAGTAATAGAGTAATTCTATATAGTGTTATTATTCTATAGTAAACAATTATGTAGCTCTGCCATATATTAAATCATAATATAATAGTCATACAGCTAAATGGGACAAATAGAGTGCCACACCTGGAGTCAGGAAGACCTGAGTTCAAATCTGGCCTCAGACACTTGTTAGCTATATGACCTTGGCCAAATCACTTAACCCTATTGGCCTCAGTTTCCTCATCTGTAAAATGAGCTGGAGCAGTAAATGGCAGACCACTCTAATAATCTTTGCCAAGAAGATCCCAAATGGGGGTCACAGACAGCCAGATACTACTGAGATGACTGAACAGCAATCATGGCAGAGAACATAGCTGTCACCTTTGTAGATTGTATGAAATGTCTCAGGATCTCCTTATTGGCTCATATCCATACTGTCTAACTAGAGAGGAGGTCTCATTTATTTTCCTTGTATGATTTTTCAAACCGCCATGATCTGCTTTCTGCCCCTCTATTCTTGATTTATTTTGCCATCTTCTACTCATGGTTTAATTCTTCCAGCAGTTGGCACTTGTCACTTTTCCCAGACTACTGGTACTCTAAACTGGCTCCATGAAAGCAAGTCTCCAAAAGGTTAGCATTGTTGCTGTATTTTTTAATTGCTCAAAAAGCACATGCCTATTATTCTTAAACCTTCTTTTCTACATGGTCCCACAGCCCCAAACTACACAGAAAAGGCAACTGGGATAATAAACATCCCACCCTTCCCACAACTGCCAGCCCTTAGTAATGCATAAGAATGGGATGCTAGTGAATTATTTCCATGTGCCTGTTCTACATGCCCCTTCTCCCACTCCGTGTCCCCTGTTCATCTTCATACCTCTTGCCACCTCCCAGGGTTTGGAGGAATACCCCAGCTTTTCCCCTGACTGTCCCATCCCTTCATCCTTGCCTTTTCCCGGTTCAGTGGGGAAAAGTGAAAAGAGTAATGAATCTAGAATCAGAGAACCTGGGTTCAAATCTCAGTTCAAGCACTTCCTCCTTGCATAGACCATGGGTAAGTCATTTCATTTCTCTTGCCTTAGTTTCTTCATCTGTAAAATGAGTAGATTGGATTAGATGACCTCCAGACTCCTTTCTAACTCTCTAAATATATCATGTCATTACTCGTTCAGGTTACTAACATCAGCAAAATGTCACCAAAAGGGTACCAGTTCTTCTTGGAATACTAGGAAGATAGAGAGATATGTCATCCTTGCTAGGTTACATTACTCCTATGTGCATCCCCATTACCATGTGCACTGTGTGCAAATTAGTGTGCTAGTGCTAGCATCCTAAAAAAATCTCCCTTAATTATTTTACTCCTTCTGTCCCCATTCCCTTAATTTTATCTTGCTCCAGTCTGTTCTTGTAAGGTTTAAGTGTCATGTGTCTATCTCTATTTCTTCCTGTTTCTTTTTCTTTAATTGATTTTATTTGAGTTTTTCTCTTCTCCCTACCTTGTGCAGAATTAACTTTCCTTGTGATTAGGATACCTGGAAGTTTCCTTCGATGTGCATAGAGACAGACAGACAGACATAAAGAAAGATAATAGAGATAGATGAGAGAGACAGAGACAGAGAGAGACAGAAAGAGAGAGATGGGGGAGGGAGGGAGAGAGAGAAGGAGGAAAGGAGAGAGAGGAAGGGAAAGAGAGAGGGAGGGAGAGAGAGAGGGAGGGAGGAAGGGAGAGAGAGAAAGAGAGAGAGGGAGGGAGAGAAAGGGAGAGGGATTGATGGAGGGAGGGAAGAGAGAGAGAGAGAGAGAGAGAGAGAGAGAGAGAGAGAGAGAGAGAGAAAGAGAGAGAGGAATATGTTAAGTACTTACATTACATGCCAGGCACTATGCTAAGTGCTGGGTATGCAAATACAAGAAAGCAAGACAGTCTTTGCTCTCAAGGATCCTCTGTTCTAATGGGGGTACAAAACACATAAAGGGGTGCTGGAAAGTGGAGATAGGAAAGGGTACCCTGCATGGGCATGAGGGTGGAGACTGTTGGAAATTGCATGAAGATAAGCAAAAAAACCTATTAACACAAAGGGAACTGGGTGGGATCTAAATTTCTGGTAAAATGGAGACAGTTGGAGAGTGGAACCATGGCAGGAATCTCTAAGTCTGTGATTCGATCCTGTGAATCTTCTTGACACCTTTTTGCTATAGGTTCTGTCGTTTTCCTTTGGTTTTCTTTCTTTTCTGGTTTTTTTTTCTTCTTGTTCTGCCATCATATTCCTTTGTTAGCTTCCTCTATTTCTTTTCCTTAACATTAGACATTTTTTTCTTTCTCACTCAACCTACTTTCTCCTATAGCTTTTAAATAGATATTTAATTTTTTAAAATACATTTTTAAAACTTACACAACAGTCTCTTCCCAACAAACACCCAAGCACATTTTTTTCTTGGTTCTACTTCCTTTGCTTTGATTTATTTCATAAAAGCCTTCTCAAATTTATTTGAGTTCTTGTTATGTATCATTCTTTAAGGGACCTTAAGGAATTCTGTCAGTGTACTATCAAGTGTATCATTTGTTCAACCATTCCTCAGTCACTGGGCACATACTTTGTTTCTTAGTTTTTATCACAAATAGTGCTGATGTGCACATTTCTGTTCATGTGGTTCATTTTCTTATAGTCAGTAGTCTTCCTAAGATAAACTGCTTTTCATAGTATCTGTCTTTTGTTGCATAATACTCAACTGTTTTCTGGAGCATGTGTCATTTGGCAGAATTGCCAGCCATGAATTTGAGCATTATCTTCTCCCAATCCCTTCAGCAATTAATTTTCTCATCTTTGAGTATGTTTTCCAGCTTGATAGCCATGAGGGTAACAACCAGGGTTGTTTTGGCTTGCATTTCCCAAACTATAACAGATTTGAACATTTTTTCATTT
Organism: Potorous gilbertii; assembly: GCA_028658325.1. Classification (NCBI taxonomy): domain Eukaryota; kingdom Metazoa; phylum Chordata; class Mammalia; order Diprotodontia; family Potoroidae; genus Potorous; species Potorous gilbertii. The sequence goes on along the minus strand of CM053771.1, from coordinate 281,207,566 downwards.
TATTATTGATTACATCTTTCCTTTTGAAAGGTATTTGTTTATAGCCTTTAATGATTGGTCTTTTAAGAAATAGCTCTTAATCTTGTTCATAAATTTAAGATGTCATCTTTGAGTCCTAGCCTTTTTGGAATTTTTAAAATGAATGTCTGCTGTATTTTATTGAAACTTCTTTCTTTTTTTAATTGTCTTTTTTTATTTTTTAATTGTTTTTATTGAAGTCCTTTGTTTTGGTTTTGGTTTAGTAACATCACTGCAGTTCATTCTAATGTTCCTCTCCCTCTTTCTCCCAGAGAACTATTTCATATAACAAATAGTATTAGGCCTAATGAAAAAACTTCAAAATCCATTTCTTTTATGTAATTCTAGTTACATTGATTTTATTTGTTCAAAAGCATTTTAATTTTATGTCACTGAGTCTACTTTTGTCTTTATGATCTCTTCCATTCTGCATATGATTGCAGTTTCTTTCCATACTCCTAATAGTGAAGGCTAGAACCTTCTGTTTTCTTTCTTTTTTTTTTTTTGCCTTGCCATTTTACATTTAGATTGTTTATCCATTTGGAACTTTATTGTGTACCATTATGTAAGATATTGTTCTAAAACATTCTTTTTATTTTTTAATTATACTACTTTCTTGTTTTCCTAGCAGATCTTATGGAATAAAGTGTGCCTTGTCCAATAATTTCTCTTCTTGGGCTTTTTGATCACTGGACTTTTGTGGGCATCTATGGCTAGGCATTTAGTCAGTTCTACTGATGTAACTTTTTTTATTTAGTCCTATAAAGTTTGGATAATTATTCCTTTGTTGTATACTTTGAGATATAATAGAGACAAACCTTCCTACATTTTCCATTATAAACCTTTGTGTCAAGTGGGATTTGTTATTATTTTGCCAAATTCTATAAAGTAACCCTTAGTAATATGATTGATATAGAACTGGATCAGTAATTTGTAGTAGTAGTAGTAGTAGCAGTAGTAGTAGTAGCAGTAGTAGTAGTAGTAGTAGTAGTAGTTGTTGTTGTTGTTGTTGTCATTGTCCAAGTAAGTAGTCCAATAATCCAAGTAGTCCAAGCAAGAAGTTATTTAGATCTGGAGTAGTATGGACTGTGAATTGAGAGAAGGACCCATGTAGGCATAATATTGTGGAGACAGAAATGACAAATTATGCCTACTGATTATATATGTGGGTTGTGTGAGTCAGGAGTTTACATTAGCTTGTAAACAGTGGTTCCCTTGATTGTAACAGGGAAGCTTGGAGGAGGTCAGGATTTGGGCAGGAAGACAGTAAGTTTTGGTTTTGACATGTTGGGTTTGAGATGCCTCCTCCCAGCAGAATGTGAAGAGACTGGTTATGTCTGTCTGTGGATGTAATCTCAATATCTAATCTTTTACTTTGCATATAGTAAGGTTTTAATGCTTGTTGTTCTTAAGCTATCCCTCTCCATAATTTTTATGCTTTGTTTCTGATTCTCCCTTTAAACAAATCTAACCCTTCAGGGCAGTGGATAGAGTGCCAGACCTGGAGTCTGGAAGACTCATCTTCCTGAATTCAAATCCAGCCTCCGACACTTACTTAGCTGTGTGAACCTGGACAAGTCACTTAACCCTGCCTACCTCAGTTTTCTCATCTGAAGAAGGAAATGGTAAACTTTTCTAATATCTTGGCCAAAATCTTCAAATGGGGCCGCAAGAGTCAGATACAACTGAAAAATAACTGAACAACAAGTCCTCTTCTGTTTGGTAGCCTTTCAAGCATTTGAAGATGGCTGCCATGTCTTCCTAAATAAATAGTTATCCCTATAGTTGAACTCTCCAACTTCTTCAGATAATCCTTACATGACGTGGCTTAAATACTTCACACTGTCCTGGTTGCCCTACTCTAGAAATGCCCTAGTTTGTCAATGCCTTTTAGACATTGTAGAGTATAATTAAACATGACACTCCAGAGTAATGTGATGGGGGCCGAGTAAGGCAGGATCATCACCTCCTTCGTCTCCATTAAAGCAGCCCAAGATAGCTTTTCCTATTACAGTTGCCTTGTTAAACTCTGAACTTGCAGTCTACTAAAATGCCCATCTTTCTCTCTCTCTCTCTCTCTCTCTCTCTCTCTCTCTCTCTCTCTCTCTCTCTTTTCTCTCTCTCTTTCTCTCTTTCCTCTCTCAGTATTTCTTTTTGTCTCTCCTCTTTTCTTCCTTCCTTCCTTCCAGCCTTCCTCCCTCCTTCTTGCCTTCCTTACTACCTACCTTCCTTCTTGTTTTCTTCCTTCCTTCATATTTGTTTATGGCTTTGAGATGGTCTGATGATTCTTCAATTGTCTCTCTTCAATCTGTTTTCCAGGTCAGTTGTTTTTCCTATGAGATATTCCACATTGATTGTTTTCAGGCTTTTGGGTTTCTTTGATTATTTCTTGGTGTTTGATGGAGTCATTAGCTTTCATTTCACTAAATTTAATTTTCAAAGATCTATTCAATAAGGTTTTGTACCTCTTTTTCCAAGTTGTTAATTCTCTTTTCATATCTTGCTTGTATAGCTGACATTCATTTTAAAAAATAATTTTTTTTTACATTTTTACTTTAACTCTTCCTGTGTCCAGCCTGCAATCTGCTTTGAGATTTTACCTGTAGAGATTTTCAGGTCATAACGCTTCTATATTTGTGTCTTGAACTTTGCTGTTACCATAGTAGCTCTTTGTCTAGTTCTTTTTTTGCTTGCTCATTCTTCCAACCCACTTCTTGACTTTGGACTTTATATTAATGTTGAGTGCTACTCTCTTCTAGAGTGGATATCTGACCTGAACTTTTGTCTTTTTATGTCCTTCTTCTGTTTTCACATCTCAGTTTGGGTAATTACACTGACTCTTGGCCAGGTTCTCTTTCCACTGCCACATAGCTACTCTCTTGGCTAAGATACTGCCATTCTTTTTTTTTTTTAATCCTATTTAGTGTTTTATTTTTTCCCAATTATATGAAAAACAATTTTAATATTATTTATTTTCAAATTTTGAATTCCAAATTCTCTCCCTCCTTTTCCTTTCCCCCTCATTAAGAATGCAAGCAATTTGACATAGGTTACACATGTGTAGTCATGCAAAGCGTATTTCCATGTAAGTCATTCTGTGAAAGAAAACAGACAAAAGTATCTTTGATCTACATTCAGGCTCTACCAATTCTCTCTCTGGAGATAGACAGCACCTTTCATCATATGTCCTACAGAATTGTCTTAGATCATTGTATTGCTGAGAATAGGTGTTATTCATAGTAGATCATCATACAATATTGCTGTTACAATGTACAATGTTCTTCTTCTGTTCATTTCATTTTGCATCAGTTCATATAAGTCTTTTCATATTTTTCTGAGAACACTCTGTTCAATTAAAGCACAATTGTATTCCATCACAATCATATATAACAACTTGTTCAGCCATTCCCTAATTGATGGACATCCCTTCAATTTCTAATTCTTTGTAACCACTAAAAGAGTTGCTATAAATAATTTTGTACACATAGGTCCTTTTCATTTTTTTTTATCTCTTTGGGATAGAGACCTAGTAGTGGCTTTGCTTGGTCAAAGGGTATACGTGATTTTATAGCCTTTTGGGCATAGTTCCAAATTGCTTTCTAAAATAGTTGAATCAATATAAAATTTCAGCAATAGTATATCAGGGTTTTAATTTTCCCACATCTCCTCCAACATTTGTCATTTTCCTTTTCTCTCATATTAGCCAGTCTGATAGGCATAAGGTAGTAACTCAGAGTTGTTTCCATCAATAGTGATTTAGAGCATTTTTTAATATAATTATAGATAGCTTTGATTACATTGTCTGAAAATTTACTGTTCATATCCTTTGACCATTTATCAACTGAGGAACAGGTCTTGTTTTTTTTTAATTTTGCTTTTTTTCTGTATGTTTGAGAAATGTGTTCCCTCCATCGTATTTTCCCCCTGTTTATCCTATTCTCTCTCTCTCTGTCTCCCTCTCCTCTCCCTTTTCCTCTCCCTCTCCCTTCCCTTTCCCTCTCCATCTCCCCCTCTCTTTCCTTTGGCCCTATCTATTCTCAAAAGTGTTTTGCTTTTGACTTTTACCTGCCCCAAACTACCCTCCCTTCTCTGATCTCCTTCCATTCCTACTTTCCTGTATGGTAAGATAGATTTCTGAGTATGTATATTATTCCAATGAGAGTAATTTTGTGAAAATGAATCTAAAAAGTTAAATAAATTTATATATATAAAAAAAGAAATCATCAAGGAAAATTGCCCTGATATTCTAGAACCAGAAGGTAAAATAGTCATGGAAAAAATCCACTGATCACCTCCTGAAAGAAATCCCAAAATGAAAACTCCCAGGAATATTATAGTCAAATTCCAGACCTCTCAGATCAAGGAAGACATACTGCAAGCAGTCAAATACAAACAGTTCAAATATCATGGAGCCACAATTAGGATAATACAAAATTTAGCAGGTTCTACGATGAGGGATTGGAAGGCTGGGAATATGATATTCCAACAGGCAAAAGAGTTAGGATTACAATCAAGAATCTCCAGCCCAGCAAAACTGAGTATAATCCTTCAGGAGGAAAAATGGACATTCAATGAAACAGAGGACTTTCAAGTATTCTTGAGGAAATGACCAGAACTGAATGGAAAATTTGACTTTTAAATACAAATGCAAAAGAAGCATAAAAAGGCAAACAGGAAAGAGAAATCATAAGGGATTCAATAAGGCTAAACTGTTTATATTTCTGTATGGGAAAATGATATTTGTAACTCCTAAAAACTTTCTTATTACTAAGGAAATTAAAAGGGATACACATAGACAGAAAGCAGAGGTATGAGTTGAATGTGATTGTATGATTATCTAAAAAATTTAAGGGATAAGAAAGAAGAAGTCACTTGGGAAGGGGAAAGGGGGAGATAAAATGGGATAAATTATCTGACATAAAAGAGACCTGAAAGAGATTTTAAAGTGGAGAGGGAAATGGGAACTCTGGAATTTGGCCACAATGTTCCTAGGAGTTTCTCTTTTTGGATCTCTTTCAGGAGGTGATCTGTGGATTCCTTGAATACTTATTTTGCCCTCTGGTTCTAGAATCTCAGGGCAGTTTTCCTTGACAATTTCATGAAGGATGAT
>CM053771.1:281080632-281201938 GCA_028658325.1 Potorous gilbertii | reverse complement strand
AAGGCAGTGCTGGGCTCCACTCCTGTCCACTGTGTGAGGGACCTTTGGGGTCAGTTTTTCAGGGCTCTCTGGAACAGAAATCTCCTATACTCCATTGCTGTGCAGCTTCCACTGCTCCAGAATTTGTTGGGAGCTACTGCTTATATGTAATTTATGGGCTATGGGTTTGGAGTTAGCATATGTGAATCTTTCTACTCCACCATCTTGGCTCCTCCCATTGATAATTTCTTGAAAGATCATATGCAGGGTCCTTTTAGGTCATGATTTTCAGGTAGTCCAATAATTCTTAAATTATCTCTCCTGGATCTCTTTTCTAGGTCAGTTGTTTTTCCAGTCAGATAGTTAACATTTTCTTCTATTTTTACATTCTTTTGATTTTGTTGGACTGATTCTTGATGTCTCATAAAGTCATTAGCTCCCACTTGCCCAATTTTAACTTCCAAAAAGGTATTTTCTTCAGTGGACTTTCATACCTCCTTTTCCATTTGACAAATTCCATTTTTTAAAGAGTTCTGTTCTTCAGTGAATTTTTGTGTATCTTTTTCCACTTAGCCAAAGGCATTCTTCTCTTCATTTGATTTTTTTGTTTCTCTTTTACCATTTGGCCTAATCTGGTTTTTTTAGATGTTATCTTCTTCAGCATTTTTTTGTGCTTCCTTTACCAAACTTTTGACTTTTTTTCATGATTTTCTTGCATCACTCTCATTTTTCTTCCCTATTTTTCCTCTACCCCTCTTATTTCATTTTTAAAATCCTTCTTGAGCTCTTCCATAGCCTGAGATCGATTCATATTTTTCTTTGCAGCTTTCAATGTGGGAATTTTGACTTTGTTGTCTCCTGAGTGTGTTTTGATCTTCCTTGTCACCATACTTTATATGGTCAGAATTTCTGTTATTTGCTCATTTTCCACACTATTTCCTAATTCTATGCTAAAACGGGGCTCTGCTTCCCAAGTGAAAAGAATATTGTCCCAAGCTTCAGGGATTTTGTGTAGCTATTTTCAGCTGGGGTTCTATAAGTTTTAGTCTCTTCTAAGGTGGTATGATCTAGGGAGAAGTATGTTTGTTACTGTCCTTTACTGTGCACTGATTTGTGAGAGACCACACATTCTCATTTAACCCCAGAACTGACTCATTCTAGATATATTTTCCAGGAAGATATGGAATCTCCTCATTGTTCAGAACAGTTTGAGATATGACTGACTCTCTATTCTTCCACAGAGTAACCAATCTGGTTACTCTCATTTTTCAACTTTCACTTCTTTCTCTGACCCATCTTAGATGTCTTCTTTTCTGAGAGTGCAAGCCTGAATGAGTAAGTGAGTGAAACGTAAGTATATTGGGAAAAATCAGCAGATGGCAGAATAATAAGATGAGCAGTTGGGGCTGCTGTCTTTGTTGATTGAGGTCAAAGTCTTTGAATAAATTTGGGACTTTGTTGGGTAGAATAATCCAGGGTCCACTCTATGCTATGTATCTCAATTTTCTCACTATTTCCTTGAGCATGGGGAGTTGCTACATCCTCACATGATCCCCTTATGAGGCAACTAGGTGACAGCTAGTGGATAAAGCACTGGATTTGGAGGTAGGAAGACCTGAGAATTTGAACTCTTAAATTCTAGACAAATAAATTAATTTTTCTCAGTCTCAGTTCCATCATCTGTAAGGTAAAGATATTAATAACATCTACTTCATAGAATCATTGTGAGGATCAAATGATATGTTATATGTAAATTGTTTCTCCATCTTCTAAATACTGTGAAAGAACCACTATTGTCTGATCCAATACTTCATTTATCTTCCATTGTTCTTTTACTTCACATTAATATGTTCATTGTGTATATTATTTTTTTGGTTCTGCTTACCTTATCTTGCATCATCTCATATTATCTGAAACTAGATGGCCAGTAGACATTTTAAACTCAATATTCTGTCTAAACAGAGTTTAAAATTTAAACTCAATTTTTTTCTAAAGCAGAACTCATTATCTTCCCTCCCCCCATGAATGCATCCTAATTCCTACTTTCCCTGTTACTAGAGAGGGCAACACCATCCTCTCAAACTCTGAGGCTTGAAACCTACTTGTCATCCTGGATTCCTCCAGTGTCTTCCAATATCATAGTAGGAACTTAAGAAATGGTTATTGAATGAATGAATATAAGCCTTACCAAGTTTCTCTAAGTTCTTCAAGTTTGTCATTTTTATGGTACAATGGTAATATTCCATTATATTCATATACCATAGTTTGTTCTGCAGTTCTCCACTTCATGGGTAGCCTGCTCTTTGCTTACATGAAAGTGTTGCCATAAATAGATTAGTGTTTATCTCTTTCCCTTTATCTTTGATGCCCTTAGTATTATACGACTGGTGTTAGTCATCATGGGTTAAAGGGTATATACAGTGTAGAGACTTTCCTTATATGGTTCCAGATTATTTTGCACACTTCTTTCTTATTTTGTATTCTTCAAATTCCAGCACAACCCCCTCCCCAACTCCAGTCACTCACTATAGAGCTAGATTAGTGTCTTTTTCCTCAGAGTCCTTTCAAGAGGAGTAGATGAGATGCTGGATTTAAAATCAGGAAAACCTAAGTTCCAATCCCACCTCTTTAGACACTCACTAGCTGTGGGACCCTGAGCAAATTACTTCACATAACTTGACTTTAGATTCCCCAACTATAAAATGATGGGGTTTAACTCAGCAACCAGTCCCTTCCACCTCTAAATATACTATTCTAGTCTATTCTTTTAAGGAAGAACTTCATCTTGCTAGATAAACTAGAAGATAGAGTGACATTCAATCACCCAACTTTTACTACACATCTTCTTTGTTCTAGGTACTGTCCTAGGTACTGGGGAAACAAATATGATGAATAAAACAATCTTTCCTTCAAGGAGTCACTTTTCAACAGAGAGGAGACAGGATATATGTACAGTATAGGGGAGATAAATACATTTGTAAGAATATATAATGTTAATGGGATTTAAGATCTTCTTTGCCCATTATTAGACCTCATATGAAGCCCTTTAAGGGAAGCTTGCTTAGGGGAGGCTTGTTTGTAAAGGCTCTCACACCTTTTGCTAATTTCTAATTAGGTACTGAGACATCAGGGTTGTGATACCTTCTGCTCTGAGAAGTATATGTATACTTTGACATGAGGTTTTGCTTTGGGGGTTCGCTTATGAGAAGGATCTTGTGATTCCCTGGTCAAGATTCTAAGTGACCACATGTTCAGACCCCCTGATTGCTTTATGTACATCATAGGGATTTATGTAAAATGCAACATTACTTTGATTCAAACAGTACAGTCCTGTCTGTTGGTCTTTATTTGTCAGCTTATATTTTCTCTGTATTTTCTCTGGAGTTTCCCTGAATTAGCGAATGTAGTTTAAAATATTGTTGCCCCCTTAAACAGCTATCTTTCCTAGGAAAGCAAATCTGAGAACCTGTGCTAGCAGCCATCCTGGGTGTGCTTACTATTACAGCATATGCCAAATAAAACTAAAGAAAATAAATACAAAGTAGTTAAATGCAACATAGTTGAGGGCTAAGACACAAGCATTTGGGGAGATCAGGGAGGCTTCATGTAGAAATGGTACCTGAGGTATGTCTGGAAGGAAGAGAAAAATTCTATGAGGCAGAAGTAAGGAGGGGTGCCTTCCGGGCATCAGGTTTAGATTATACAAAGGCCTAGAGATAGGATTGGAGAACCATGTGTAAAGAACAGAGAGAACAGTTTGATTGGGTCACAGTTTGTCACCTTTTCTAGTAAGGAAACCAGTGTGCATTTCATACATGCAGTACTGTTTCCTGGATGTCATAGGAACCAAAACATCCTGTAATCTTTTCAGGTCTTTGGAATGTTCCCAACTCCCATACTTACTTAAACTTAGACTTTGATTCTTGTAAGGAAGAAGTTTAATCTGACCTTTGTTTTGTTATTATTAATAGTGTTTTTGCCAAACTTCTCTACCTTTTCTCCTATTTCTTGTGCTATTTACCAATGTCCCCAAAACTTGCAGATTCCTTCTACTGCGGCCCTAATGCAAGCAGTAGCTGGCCTATTAACGCCTATCAAAGGGCTAACATTCTTTAATTCTCTATTTCCTTTCACATTGGAGGCAACTAGGTGGTGCAGAGAATAGAGCACCAGTGCAGGAGTCAGGAAGACCTGAGTTCATATCTCACCTCAGACACTTGACACTCACTAGCTGTGTGACCTTGGGCAAGTCACTTAACCCTAATTGCTTCATTCTGGGTCATCTCCAGTCATCCTGATGAATATCTGGTCACTGGATTCAGATGTCTCTAGAGGAGAAGTGAGGCTGGTGAACTCACTTAAAGTCAAGTGCAAGTCACGTCATTATTTCTCTGAGGGCATGGTCTTCTTCGGCAACAAAGGACAAACACACACTGTGCGCCATGTGCTGTACTAAGTGTTGGATATAGTTAAATATTAGCAAGGGCACAAAAACGGGCATGATTGATAATGATCTTGGCCTGGCAGGAACAAAAGTTAACATTGAGGGGTAGTCAGGAATCCGGCTGAATGGGGATTGGAAGGCCAAGTATGGAACTCTCTCACAATTGGCAAACACTGAAGGGTCTCCGTATCTACAGAACTCCAGTGAGCCACATCTCTAGCTTAGCATCTCAAAGGCACAACTATACCAATTCTTTAACCCCCCTCTATATTAGGAGCCATCCCTTTCTCACCCTAAATAAAAGATAGATTTTGTTGTTGTTGAGTTGTTTCAGTCATATCCAACTCTCTGTGCCCCATTTGGAGTTTTCTTGGCCAAATACTGGACTGGTTTATCATTTTCTTCTCCAGCTCATTTGACAGATGGAGAACTGAGGTAAACAGCATTGTGATTTGCCCAGATTCACATAACTAGTAAGTGAGGTCAGATTTGAGGTCAGGTCCTCTTGACTCCAGGACCATCACTCTTTCCACTGTACCATCCACAGCTACCCAAAAGATAGACACTTGCCTCCTTTTGGTAAAGGGTTAAGAGGCTATGGGAACTGGATGTTACATACAATTTTCATGATTGTTATGTTAGGTTTTTTTTAACTTTTTCTTTATTACAAGGGAAACTTCCTTAAAATTTTGTTATGTCTAAAAATAAATGTAGTATTTTTAAAAGATTTAAATACTACAGAAATAAATAACAGCATCTGGTCACCAGTGTAATGGAAAGCACACTGCCAGGCATAGAGAACTGGGTTCTAGCATCAGTTTTACTCCAACTGCTGCTGTCTGTCAGGGATTCAAATTGGGGAATCCAGGGTTGGGACCAGAGTGACAAGATACAGCCAAAGGAGCAGGCCATTGGCCATCAGGAGAGAGTATGATGGCACATCTAGATAGGTCAGCCTCAGAAGCAAGGCTGATTTAGAGAACTTCTAAAGAGAAGTTCTTTTAAACCCAAAAGACTAAGATTGGCAGAACCAGGCTGAATCTATAGCTGACAGACACTTGCCAGGGTCAAAGAGTTAGGGAAAGAGACCAGTCCCTGGTCAGAAGATCCTTCCAGACTTCTACTTCTCCATCACTTAGAACTCATGCTTTGCATTTTGACCCCTTTGCAAGGGAGCAATTGTATTGGTTTCCTCTACTCTCTAAAGGCCTCCTCTGGCACTCTCTCACTTCTTCGGCTATATTTGCCTTACCACAGAAGGCAATTCTCTCCCCTCTCTGGGATGCAGCTCACACGCAGGTCGGGAATCCACTTTGGCATTTTAACAACCATTGCCTCTATTTCTACCATTCTGATATGATTTATTTTCTCTGCCTCTCTGTCTGTCTCTTGGTCTCTATCTCTGTGTGTTTTCCTTCAGTGGAAGTAGAGTAGAACTTTTCACATTATTTGATGACAGTCAGAACTCATGTAGAGAGTTACATATTTCTCTGCCTCCTGAGCCCAATCCCATATACCCTCAGCTTTGACCTTAAACAGTCAAGCAATCAGCAAATATATATTACAAGCCTGTTATGTACCAGGCATTGTATTAGATGCTGAGGATTCAAGGACAAAATGAAACAGTTCCTACCCTCAAGGAGTTCATTATATTCTATGGAGGAGATAACATGGTAGCATTTAAATCTATATAGAATATATACAAAATTGGTGTAAACCAGTTGTGTTTTGTTTGTAAGGAGATGTGAGGAAAGACACCAGCAGCCAGATTGAACAGGAAAGGTCTGTTGTGGGAGTTGGCATTAGAGTGGAGTTTCAAACTAGGGATTCTAAAAAGATGGAGCTGAGGAGGGAGTGAATGCTAGTCAGTCAGTTAACATTTATTAAGTGCCTACTGTATGCCAGGCACTGTGCCAAGAAAGATGCAAAGAAGGACTCAAGACAGTCCCTGCTTTCAAGGACCTCACAGACTAATGGGAAAGACAACATACAAACAACTATGTGCAAACAGATATTATCAGGCTAAAAAAAAGAGATAATCAGGAAGGAAGACACTAGCATTAAGGGGATTAGAAGAGGCTTCTTGTAGAAGGTGGGATTTTAGCTGACTTCCAGAGAAGTCAGGAGACAGACAGAGGGATAGAATTCCAGGCAGGGGGACAGCCAGTAGAAATGATCGGATATGCAGCTTGAGCAAAGGAAAAGAGATGAGAGATGGCCTTTAGTGTGTGAACACAACTGGTTAATTTAAGGGACAGGTGTTGGATTGCCACAGCCACAAAGTAGTCAAGAAAGCATTAACTCCAACTCTTGTGGTTGGACCTCCTTCTCCGATTTGATCAGAGTCCGTAGCAGACCAATGCCCTTCACCTTTCTTGTTTGATCTCCTATTTACAGGAAGCTCTGGGAAGACATATAGAGAGCCTTTTGGTGCCAAGGCCCTAGGGTGAGTGTCAACAGATGGGGAGTGACTGAGTGGGGACTGGGTGATGCTGCCTTTGTTGATGTGGATAATAAACCTGGGGTGTTACATGTACAATAATCAGGGTGAGAATGCAGTGGGGAGAAGAGTGTCATAGTAGTTCTGATCTGAGTATCATTTCACCCTAAGACAACAGTCTTCTCTTGGTCTCCCTTTTAGGAAACAGAGTAAGCCATTGAATTTAGCCATTGAACTCTAGGTGAAACTGGAGAGAAAGCTAGTTTTCTCGCATACCTGCACACACGTGAAATAGACCCAACACAAAAGCAAGTTTTTAGCCTAGAAAGCAGAGAACCTGAGAGAGTCCAATAAAGTTAGAGTTCCATGCTTTCCCCATGGGGTTCCTTGGGCATGAGAGAAAATTCAGAGCTTTGAGAAGGAACTGGGGGTGGGCAAACTGGAATCTCAATAGATTTATAATACAAGCCACAGTTAATTGTATCCTGATTGCCTTCCAGGGGTAGGCTGGCAGCCCCCACGGATAACCTGCCAAGCATCTGGGGAGAGAGCCCTCCCAGATTTGCTACTAAGCTCAGCAGGGTGGTGGCAAGAGAGGGGCAAACAGGTCGTTTCTCCTGCAAGATCACCGGCCGCCCCCAACCCCAGGTCACCTGGCTGAAGGTAAGAAATGGCCAGAATGTGCCACAGGGCCTAGAGACCCAGACGATCAGTGTGAGACCCTGTTGATGGGTACAGACTTGCCACCCTTCAGTTTGGGATCCACCAGGACTGTCTGGTGTTCCTCATGTCTGTAAGGCTATATAATTCGTTGATACAGTCCATCCTTGCTCCTTATCTCCCAAGCAGGTAAAATGAGCTCCGCATGAGTCATACCCCTAAGTCAGTCTATCTAAAATTTCCAAACCACAAGGTCCTAATCATCACAAAACTCTTGATCAGCTGCAGCTCTCAGGATTACAACCATTCTTCTTTTTCAGTTTAGCCTTATTTATGACAACCATCAAATGCCTACTTTTTATCAGCTATCATTTCCATTGAGAAATAAATACAATGGCATCTCCTTTATGATGATTATAGTATCACACTTGAAGGTGCATACCCTATCCAACTTCCTTTCCTCTCAACATTCAACATATCCAATCATTGCTTTAGAGCTGGAAGGGACCTTAGGGATCGTCTAGTCTAATCCCCTCATTTTACATATGAGGAAACTGAGACCCAGAAAAATTGAGTGAATTAGCCAAAGTTACGTAAATATTAGGTAAAAGTGCTGGGATTTCAACTCTGTTTTCTGACTTAGATTCAGAACTCATTGTACTATATTGGAGTAATAGCACAATGCCTGGCACATAGTAAATGTTTAATAAATATATATTGACATGGTACAAATTCCATCTGGGTCTTAACATTACTTCCCCATCCACATAATCTTAAAATTGAGCAGACCCTCTCTTATCTCTGGGAAAACCCTTGGTTCCAGGCTGAATTCTCAGGCTGGTCTTGTCGGTCATTCACCCTGGTGGTCAGATGCTGCATTCTTCAGGGAAGTAAATTATAGCTTGCTTGTGGTGATGCATGAATGAATGAATGAATGAATGGAAAAGCATTTATTAAGTGCTTACTATATGTAAAGTATTGTGCTAAGCACTGGGTATACAAATACAGCAGTAAGGCAGCCCTTTGTCTAAAGGGGTTAATATCCTAATATGGAGAGATCACACAAATTAAGACACTTCTGCTGCAAGTCTGATGATTTTCAAAGCCCAGTAGTCCTTGGAGTTCAGTGGCAAAGCAGAAAATAATACATCTTCTTTAACACCATTTTCATTGATGAACCCTTATTTGTTTCTGATATTGAACTACTTGAAAGTGCCAAAGACTTAGAGGACACAAGAACTCTCTTTTCTGGGTCTTTAGTAGTTACAGCTACTGAGGAATAGGAGGCTGCCTCACCTGCAGAGTTGACAAGTCATATCTCCACAAGGTTGCTCCCCTGGAGGATGGCTTTGGAACTCTGCCTGGTTTCATCTGGGTAGCACTGCCATTTCCAGGGTTCTTGGGTTTAGCTGCTTCTCAGTGGCAATTGGTCAGTAGCTGGTGTTGGTGGGATGCTCAGCCCCTTCTCCACTAAGGTTGACTAAGGTATATGGGGCTCAAATTTATCTAATTTCTTATTTTTATGAAGTATTTTTTTGTTTTTTCTTTCTTTTTTAATTACAACCCTCTAATTAGAATCTTCTGCTTGGAAACTGTTAGAGGTCATTGTTTTATAGGTGAGGAAATGTTCACTCAAAGAGAGGAATTGCTTTGTCCAACATCACACAAGAATTTTGTGGTAGAGCAGCATCTAGAATTCAGACATCTCGAACCCAGGAACACCTGGCACCCACATAACTCAGCTCTGCCATTGGACTTTTTCTACTATACCACTTCCACTGTGAAGTAGTTCATACATATGTTTTCTTCAGAGATGCATAATCTAGTTAATCTTGGAACTAAGACTCAAAAGCAACACTCCCTATTCCAAGCTTATCTTTTTCTACTGTCCCCTAGTGCCTCTGCATTTTCATCTCAATTTATATTGATTTGTTAATCTAGAAAATTAATAATAATGCCGAACATTTATGAAATACATTAAGGTTTACAAACACATTAAGATTTACTTTATGTATTGCATCTTATTTCATACTCAGCCCAAGGTGAAGGGATTTGTCTAGTATCACATTGCTAGTAAATGACTGAGTCAATGTTTGAACTCAGGGCTTTCTGGTTGTTTTATTCACTGTATTTCTATCCCTAGGACCTATTGTTCTATCGTCTATACCATCTAGCTACCATTAGCTGCATGTCAGGAATGGGAGTCTTGTTCCCTAACTTGGTCATCTACTTTTCTAGGCTTTTGTTACAATCATCCATTGTCCTCCAATTCCTCTGGTCTTCATTCTGTGGCCATTGGTCATTTCTTACCATTGTGGCATAGCCCCCCAGCTACTAGTGGGTAATACTAGAACTAGCTCCTCTTGCTCTTCCTAGTTCTCCTTGAATTCTGGGCTGCCCAGTTTATCATGGGAACGTCCTCTATCAGGTCCAAAGAAAGTCTTGGCCACATGTGATTTAGAGTGACCATTGGTCTTCCCAATCCAAGGAAGTACCTTAACTCTACCTTGTTTGGTTTAACTCTCTTCAAGAACAGACTCAAGAGAAGGGGAAAACAAGAGACTCAGTGTTACTTTCCCACATACACACACACACACACACACACACACACTGACACATACACTTCCCACAGCCTTGACCCATTTCCAAGAAAGGATATGAAATTCATTACCACTGTCAGCAGTGGCCTTGGGCACAGAAAAAATTTTTCTTTTTTTTTCTCTCTTTTTTTCTGGGAACTGACGTGGGAGGTTGGTGCAAACCTGGGATTAATGAAGCTTAAATCCATGTTTGGAGAGAGGTCCTCAGTCCAGAGATCCTGCCATGTTACAGCAGCCACATTACCAAAAGTACCAAATGCTTTTCTCTTATGAGTTCTAACCAGGATGAGTGACAGCTGCCGCTGCTGCCTCTTGGCAAGACTCCCAGCCTGGGGTATGCACATTGGTGGGGAGCAGGGGTATAATACACCCTGAAAGCAGATTAGAAGCAGTAAGCCAAGATGCCATTAGTCACAAAGCAGAAATATGTCTCTTAGTTAGGTTGAGGATATATGTCTTTTCAATACAGTTTCAGGGTTGATGTAGGCAGAGTATGTAGGGAAGTATGGGACAAGAAGTAGGTTCTGAAAGACCCCTTTCTGCTCAAATGTGTCTTTCCCACCTGTAATGTTATTATTCCAAGAATCACAAATCAGATTATAGAGTTTAGCACCTTGACCTTGGAAGACCTTTTAAAATTCATTTAAAAATTTTTAAATACACATTAAAAATTTTTAATTTTTAAAAATGTAATATTTTGAAATACACATGCTACCTAATGAAAAGAGCACTAGTTTGAGAATTAAGAGACCTGGGTTCTAGTTCCAGGTTTACATAGCCCTAATCATTTGGGTGACTTGGAGCAAAATATTGAACCTCTTTCCACCTCAACTTCCTCCTTGTCCAATGAAAGTTTTAGACTAGATCATCTCTAAAGCATTTTCCAGTTTTGACATACTAGGATTCTATACCTTACTCATTAGCATGATTTCTGAGTAGTTAGTTGACACTTTGGGTCCTTTGGATGTGAAACATGTCCATTCCAAAGACAAAGAAGACAAGGACAAACTTTGGGTGGTGAAGACAGCTGAAAATCAGGGTCAAGAAAGGCAGGCTTAGTGTGATTGGGTGCCTGTGGAGGGGAGGGCAGCAAGGATTGATTTCACCTGCTTGAAAGTTTCACCTGTGCTGTTCCATGGAACACAACAAAGGTGAATGCAAGCATGGTTTGTATCAACGATGAGACTTGACCACTCATAGTCACTTGACCTCTCCCACCCTCATCTTTCTTATCACTGAAATGAAGGGATTAGATTAAATAATATCCCAGTATCCCTTGCAGCTTTAATGGCATATATTTCTAAATTATGTGGAGGAGACCTGAGTTGCTGACTTAGATTGGAAAGGACGAAGTCGATGTTTGTGTTATTTGTTCCATACAGTTCCATACACTGCAGTGCCGCACAGAGAAATTCTGAATGAAGGTAATCGCTGTTGCTAAAGGAGGTGATGAATCTCCGTCTAATAATAACAATAGCATTTTATAGCACTTAAAGATTTAGAAAGCATTTTGCTTTCAATCATCCCAAAAACTCTTCGAGGCAGATGTTATTACCAACCCCATTTTGCAGATGAGGAGACTAGGGCTGTAAGTCAGTCAATAAAAATTTACTAAGTGCCTACTAGGTGCCAGATACTGTGCTAGTTGATCAGAATAAAAAGAAAAGCAAAAGACAATTCCTGTTCTCCAGGAGTTCATGGTCTAATGGGGGAGACAACTTGTAGTCAATTACATATGAACAAGATGTAAACAAGTTAAATTGGAGATAACAGAGAAAAGACACTAGTGACTTGTCTAGGGTCACACAACTAAATAAATGTTTGAGATAAGATTCAAGCCCAGGTCACTCAGATTCCAAGCCCTCTTATTTGTCGTTCCTCCAAATTGCCTGTTGTTGGATTTAACACACCTGGTATATAGTAGGTGTTTAATAAATGTTTGTTGATATACATATATATATGTATATATAATGACTAGTTTGAAGACTAACCTCTGAATATGCTGGTAGAACTCCAGCTTGGAAAACACTTTTCCTCCATGCTTTGGTGTTTCCTTTGATGTGGTACCTGATTCAAGGATTGCTCTGGAGTTTAAGTAGGTAATTCCTGCCTGTGATTTTCAGCCTATTCTTGGAAGAGGAGGCCAGGAATTTAGGTGGAGAAGGATTTATTTCTGTTATGTAGACATCTTATTCCTACACACATAGGGGGAAGTTCCACTGGAGCCAAGTGCCCGTATCCAGATGCTTGAGAAGACTGGGGTACAAGTACTGGAGATCCAGGAGGTACAGCTGTCTGATGTGGGTGTCTACACATGCATAGCAGTGAATGTAGCAGGGAAAACATCCATGTCTTCAGAACTCATCATCCAAGGTATGGTCCAAGATGGCACAGGTACTAGGGAGTAATTCCTTCCAGATACTGCTGGGCTTCAGGGAGAATTCCACTGGAATCATTCATTCATTCCTTGCTATATGCACACATGCACACGTGCATTCATAGGGTTGGTATTAGTCACAGGCAAGGTAGACAGTCATGGTTTACAGAGTACCAATTCTCCTATGCCCCAACCTAATTCCACTGTCTGCTAGTAGAAGCAGCAGAACTTTATAGTCCTGGCTTACTCTAAGGTCCTGTTCTACTTAATCTGGATTGTTACTCCTTCTATTCACTTCCTGTTGATTCCTCATCTACAAAATCAAAATAATAATAAAAATTATATAGTAAACAATCATTTTCTATTTATTTTCATACAAATAATAATAAAATACTTTTCATGGTTGTTGTGAGGATAGAATGAAATAATATTTGTAAAGTACTTTGCAAATTTCAAATTGCTATATAAATGCTAACTGGCATTGTTATTAGAGCTAGAAGGAACTTTAGAAGTCACCCAGCTTAGTCCTTGTATTTTACAAGGAGGGAAATCAATGCCCAGACAGATAGGTAATTTGCCCAAGTCATGTGGGTGGTCCATGGCAATGCTGAAATTTGATTTCAAATTCCAAGTCTTTGAATCTAAATGTAGTGTTCTTTCCAAAGCATCTCTTTCTAGATTGACATCATTTCAATTCAGTAAACATTTATGAAGTGTCTTTTATGTGCCAGACACTGTGCTAAATTCTAGGGATGTAAAAAGAAGCAGAAGACAGCCCCTACCCTCAAGGCACTTGTGGTCTAATAGAAGAGACAATAAGCAAACAAATATACATAGTGTGTGTGTGTGTGTGTGTGTGTGTATAGTACATAGTACAAGCAATATACAGGATAATTGGGAAATAAATACAGGTTCTGGAATTAGGAGGGATTGGGGAAGGCTTCCAGTAAAAGTATGATTTTAATTGGGACTTAAAGGAAGGCCAGGGAGATCACTAGTCAGGGCAGAGAAAGAAGAGTATTCCAGGCATTTCAGACAACCAGAGAGAATATCCAGATCTGAGAGATGGAATGTCCTGATCATGGAGTAGTGTAACTGGATAGAAGAGTACCAGGGAGTAAAGTATAAATAGACTAGGGGCTAGTCTATGAAGAACTTTGAATGCTAAAACAAAGCATTTTGTATTTGTTCCTGGTGGCCATAGGGATCCCCTGGAGTTTGTTGAGTAGGGGAGGTGACATGATCATTCTTGTGTTTTAGGAAAATCACTCTAGTGGATGATGGATTAGAGTGAGGAGAAATCTGAGTCAGGCAGACCCACTAGAAGACTATTGCAATAATCAAGGCATGAGATGATGAAGGCCTGCACTAACATGGTGGCAGTTTCAGAGGAGAGAAGGGAGTATATTGGAGAGATATTGCAAAGTTGAATTTGACAGGCATTGGCAACAGACTGAATAAAGGGGATGAGAAATAGTGACAAATCTGGGATGACTCCTAGGTCATGAGCCAGAGAGACTAGGAAGAAAGCATTCATTAACCTCTGTAGTAACAAGGAAGGTACATGAGGCAGAGGTTTAGGGGACAGATGAGTTCCATTTTGGATATGCTGAGTTTAAGGTGTCTAATGGACATCTAATCTAAGATATCTGGAAAGCAGTTGGAGGTGGAGGGTTGGCAGGCAATGGAGAGGTTGTGGCAAGAAAGGGAGATTTGAGAGTCATCACTATTGAGATGATTGTTAAATGATGGGGTCACCAAGTGACATAGTAGAGAGAGAAGAGAGAGGAGGACGCAGGACAGAACCCTGAGGGACACTTTCAATTAGAGGACGTGATCTGGACAAGAATACAGCCAAGGAGAGAAAGAATGACTGCTCATTGGGTCCAGTCATTCAGCCAGCTCCAAATGGCTAAGTGAATTGTGGTCTAGTTCATTTTGTACCCAAAATTAGTGAGAGGTTTTGTCAAATGCCTTGGAAAAACCTAGGTAAACTGCATCTACAGCATTCTTCTGCTTTAATAACCTAGTGACTCTGAGGAAAGAGGAAATGAAGTTAATTTGACATGAGCTATTATTGATGAAATCTAACTGTGCCTTTGTAATCACTGCTTCCTCTTGATGTTATCTTACTATAACTTTCATCATATGCTCTAGGATTTTGCTAAAAGTCAAGATCACTGGCCTATAGTTTGTGGACTCCCTGTTCTTTCAGGTACAATGGCAATGATCATGGTTTTGTAGTCAAAATACATGGGTTCAAATCCCAGCTCTGACCGTTATTTCATGTGTGTCCTCAGGGAATCCCTTAACTTTCCTTACCTGAAATTTTCTTACCTATAAAATAAGGAATTTGTAGTATATGGCGACTAAAGTCCCTATCAACTCTAAATCTATGATCTTTTTTTAAAAAATTAAAACAACTTTGAAGTACCTCCTTATTTTCCATAAAATTGGCAAAAATAGTTTTTAAAAAATTAAACATAGTGATACACAATAACAGTCACAGAAATGGTCAAACCTTTTCATCTTAGTGGTTCCTCTACTAGGAATATAACTTTAGATTATTAAATGAAAAAAAAATGAATGAAAAAATAAATCTCCCTCTAAATGGAAAAACTGGAACTAAAACCTAGTTCCACTGCCTCAAAGTCTAATGCTGTCTTTACTATATCAGATCTAGTGCTATCTCTACTATATACTATGATTTCTTTTAAATTGGTTTTTGGACTTAAATATTACTACAAAGAGGCAACATGGAGTAGTCAATAGAGAGTTGGCCTCAGTCAGAAAAAATTCAGTTCCAATGCAGTCTCTGACATAAGCTAGCTTGAGCAAGTCATTCACTTGTCAGTGTTTGTGGTGACACACTACGAGTGTCATTTGCAGAGAAGGGACTGATCTGCATGGGAAGTTCCTCAGTAGACCTTCCCAAGGTCTGTGCAATCACAACCCTGACCCAAAGAAGAAAAGAAAACAAACACGTCCATTTCTCGAAATTCCTAAAACCATCTCCCTGCCCCTGCTCTCATCTAGCATGAATGTTGTTTTGCTTTCTTCTACTAATTATTTTGATTATTAATAGGTTTTGTCATGGATTTTTCTTTATCCTATCTTGTATTTGTCGTTGTGAAGTATGTATGGACACAATTTCATCATTGGTATTTAATATAGTAATTGAATGATGACTCCAATGCTTAGTGAGGAAAAATAATTAAGAGACAGATAGCTAAGTACTAAATAAAGATAGCCTTTTATTTCTGTTTTGTTTCATTAATTTCTTATTTGTTGAAGCTTTAGTATTTCAATTTTCTATATTTGATAACTTTTTGGTTTCTTTTCTTGGATTATCTAGGAATAAAATTAGGTTATTTATAAAAAGTAATGTACTTACTTTTTGCCTTTTTGGTTTTTTCATTTTTATTTATTTTTCATGTCTAATTGTTATAACCTATGTTTTTCTCTTAAATAGGATAATGACCAAAGGCATTCCTGAGCATACTTTTAAGAGGGATGACTTTAGTGCCTCTCTGTTATTTACATTTTTTGTGTTTTATATATATGTATATATATATATATATATATATATATATATATATATATGTGTGTGTGTGTGTGTGTGTGTGTGTGTGTATTTATATATATATAACATATATATATATATATATATTATAGTACTATGTACTCTTAACATGTTAAGAAAGAGACCTTCCATGTGTATTTTTCCATAATTTTAAGCAAGAATAGCTATTTTGTTTATTATCTTCTGGCATCTACTGAGGTAATTTTGTGATTTCTACTCTTTTTCCTGTTACTAACATATTGGGTTTATCTGTGAACGTGAGGTTGGAAATCAATTGCTTTCTTTTTTGGATATCTCTGATCCTTAGTACAAAATGGTTCCCCCTCCCCTAAGTTAAGATATTATAGGCACCTATGAAAATATCAGTGTTTTCTAGTGAAGTTTAGCCATCTAGAATGAGTAAATCAGTATCTGGACCTGTGATTTGCTAAGTATAGGGAACTCCTTGTAAGGTAACCCTCCTCAACTACTGCAGAAGGGCAAATGTGCAACTTCGTTGCTCAGTGAGTTGTTTGGAGGCACTGAGCAAGTTTCTTGCCCAGAGTCACATGCCTTAAAATGTGTCAGGATCAGGACTTGAACCTGAATCTTTCAGATTCTGGGGCCTACTCTCTACCACCTTTGCCATGATACCTGTCGGGAGCATTAGTCCTAAAAAAATCATAGCACTGAGAGAATAGGATTTAGGGCTGTTTGACTATAGTGAGCATACAGGAAGGGCAGAGATAATACAGTGTTTGGAGATGTTAAAGCATTGTGTAAAGTCAAAGGGGGGTTGTTTTATCTTTTCTTTGGTTTGCAAGTTGCTTCATTAACCTGTCATTTATCCCTTTGCTTCTTCTTTTTCCAGGTACAGAGAAGACAAATAGGTATGTTTGACTTTCATGATTATTGAATACCTTTATCATTAAAATGAGTCCACCTTTTTGGGGTGGCTAAGAATTGGAAATTGAAGGGATGCTCATCAGTTGTGCAGTAGGTGATTGTAGTGGAATATTTTCGTGCTATAGGAAATAATAAGCAGGTAGACTTCAGGAAAACTTAGAAAGACTTACATGAACTGATGCTGAGTGAAATGAACAGAACTAGGAGAATGTTGCACACTGTAACAGCAATATTGTTCAAAGAAGAACTGTGGATGACTTAGCTATTCTCATCAATACAATGATCCAAGACAATCCCAAAGAAATAACCACGAAACATACTCTCTGCCTCCAGAGAAAGAACTGATATTAATTGAATACAGACTGAATATTTTTATCATTAAAATGAGACTCTGGCAGAAATCTTCCCTTAATATTCAGGGCCAAACTCCTCTCCAGCAGAAATACTTTCTTGATCATTTCAGGGGAAATTATAAGATCAAATAACCTCACCATTGTCACTTTCTCCAGGCTTGGAAGATCATATCTGCGACATAGGGTTGGATAGTGAATAAAGTACCAAACTTGAGGGCTACAGGATCTGAATTCAAATTCCAGGACCTGTCCCTTATAAGCCGAGTGATCCCAAGTCACTTTTACCTTTTATAGGCTTCAGTTTTTATTATCTGGAAAATAAGTTTGTTAAGATAAATGGTCTCTAAGATCACTTCTATCCTTTGACAGCTGGGTGGTGCAAGGAATAGCATAATGAAGTCAGAAAAACCTGAGTTCAGTGCCCAGCTACATGACCCTGAGCAGATCACTTAACCCCTCTTAGCCTCAGTTTCCTCCTTTGTAAAATGTAAAATTTCCCACGGTGGAAATATCATTATTTATAAAAACTATTATTATTTATGAAACTATGATTATTATTTAATGCTTTCTGTGGTTCTCAGGCTAGTTTATTTTAGTGGTTGTTATTCGTTTTACCAGATTCCCTTAACACACAACTTCTGGCAGGGGAGGGATGTCTTGGTGTTGACTCTTTTTGACTTCCTGGCGTTTTACTGTCCCTGGATTCTGACTTGGTGATGAGTAATATCTGTAGGATTCTTTTATTCTCTAAATCAACTAATTCCATCTTTCTCCCTGCCCACAGATACCCCTTAAATGCAGTTGTGGCTGAAAGTTCAGAAACTAAGAGGGTGGCTGCTGACAAAATCTCAAAACACTCCCAACTGAGTGGTCTGGAAAGTGTAGATAAGAGTCAAAATCCCTCAGACTTCCCAAGAAAGTTCTCTAGAGAAAATGAAAGAACACACAGACAACCCCAGTCCCTGAACGAGTCAGAACCCACCTATAAGCTGAAGGAGAAAGTCCCAGAGGTGGCCCCAGTCCTCCAGAAGACATCAAGCACTATCGTCCTGCAATCTGTAAGAGCCCCTGTTGAAACCAAGCCACAAGCCATGGGCAGCCTCCCTCTCCAAGGGGATGAGAAGAAGATGTCCACAGCCACCCCGACAGCATCTCCTCTGTCTAAAGAACCTGATTCCAAGATCCAGGAACTCGAGACCAAAATAGCAACCAAGAAAATCACCCTCGAAAACCGAAGAGACAAGATCCTTGGGGGTTCCCCTCAATTCTTGACACAGCCTGAAAGTCAGGAAATCCAAGAAGGTGATGAAGTCAAATTCAGAAGTCAAGGTGAGTGAGACAATGATCATGGAACCCAGACCTGTCTCTTTTGGGTGTAGTAGTTTCCCCATTAATTCCATTTATTCCCTGCTGTTCTAAGCTCTTGGGGGCTCTTCAGAAACCTGGGAGGAATTACAGGGGCAAGGAGATCTTACCTACAGTTTTAGGGAATACTTAACCTTGTAAGGCCTATGGATTTCCTAGGCTAACAAAAAAAAATTCTATGGTACTTGTCCTCAGAAATACTTCACAATAAGTTGCAAAATGAAGCTACTACTGGGAAAAGGATGTTGAGAAAAGGAGCAGTCATATGACATTTCTTGGGATAAAAGGCATTGTAAAGAGAGGTAGAAGTAGTTTAATCATTAGGATTTGGGCTCTCCTTTCCTTACTCATGCATCATTGGTACTATTCTATGGTCTCTACATGTACTTACCTATTCCTGCAGTTTCAGGGACTCCAAAGCCAACTGTGCAATGGTTCCGGGAGAATACTCTCCTGAGAGAAACTGAAGGGATCCAGATATATGAAGATGAAAATGCTACCCATTGCCTGTGCCTACAGAATGCTCAAATGGAAGACAGTGGCAGCTACAGCTGCATGGCCTACAACAGTAAAGGCCGTGTGACTAGCCGGTGGATGCTGACAGTCAGAAGTGAGTATATCTCTTCATATGCAGTTACCTACCTCCTAATCCTCTATGGGGAGATGATTCACCGGGCAGGTTCCACATGATATTTCTTTTATCTCCAACTCCTTCTCCCATAACCTTCTGTGAAGTCAGGGACTTTAATTGGGAAGATGACTCTACTGTAGAAACATCTTTCAATGTATCCCAAGGCCAAAGACACTTTTTAGGGGGTTGGAGAATCATATCTACTCTCAAATGATTCCATTGTACATGCGCAGATTATAAGGTCATAGCCTTAGAAGTGGAACCTTGAAGACCACCTAATCCAGTCTCCTAATTTTGTAAATGAGAAAATTTGGAGACTTTAAGTGATTTGCTTAAGGTGATTGAGGATTAACTATTTGTGCCTTCTTTTAAGTGGCATGAGATGGGGAGGGGATTGGGAGAATATTATGGGGAGCTATATTTCTTTGTATTGATTTTCAATCTCATTTTGAGCACTGCACCCTTGGTACTAAAATGATTGCTTTGGGAGTTAGACATGCAAAGGGAATGAATTTTTCCACATAATACACATACATGCCAGACATGTGTACATATATCTTCCTATGAACTCTCTATCTCATTTCCCATAATGACTACTCTAAGACTTTTCCTCTTTTTCTTCAGATTGTGCCCTTATCCCTGTCTAGGTAACTTCATGACATAAGATAGCCTCTTATTTCACTGAGATCAAGGCCACTCAACATAAGCCCAATATGTCCCCTTCTCTGCCCCTGAAAACTTGTTCCTCATTTTCCTCATCTTCCCACTAGTCACAGAAAAGTCATTGAGGCTAATCTCTCTGCTTGTGCCTTTGATTTCATTCTATCCTGCCTTCTCCAGTTTAGCCAAGTCTATTCTCCAATAATCGTTCTTTCTCTCTTTTTCACATACTTTCAATCACTCACCCACTCCTTCTTACCCCATGAGAGTCCCCGCTTTGGCTACCATCCCTTCCCTCTCCTCTTCTGCACAGCTTCAGTTTTCAAAATTGTCCTCATCATCCACTCAGCCTTGGGTCATTCCCTTATAAGTATAGGATCATAGATTTAGAGTGAAAAGGCATCTTAGGTCGTATGTTAGTCCAAACTTTTGTTTTATTGATGAAAAAAACTAAGGCAAAGAAGAGTGAGATGACCAAGTCATACAGGGAGTATGATGTGAACATCCTTTGACTACAACTCAAGCACTCACCACTGGTTGCCAGCTTCATAAATTAGGAACATCTCTCTAAAAGGTCGCCAATGGCTTCTTAATCACCAAACTCAACAGCCACTTTTTCAGTCTTCATCCTACTCCATTTTCTTAGTAGCAGCACAATCAAGAACAAGTTAATTAACCTTTCTGTGACCCAACTTCCTCATCTTTAGGTGTTGGGACTCAGTGACCTCTAAGGGTCCCTTCCAGCTCAAAACCTATGATCTTTTTGTCCTCTGCAACATTTCCTATTATTGTCCAATCTCTCCTCCGTTGACTTTGAAGACACAGCATCTTCATGAACACCTTCTGTCCTTGGCTCATCTCTCTCCCTTGGCAGTCTCATTCATTACCATGACTTCAGTTATTGCATCTCTCCAAATGACTCCCAAATCTCCACCTGCAGTCCTGATTGCCCCCTCCTTCCAGATGTATATCTCCATCTACCTATAAGGCATCTCAACCTGGGAGTCCCACTTAGCACCTCAAACTGAACATGTGCAAACCTAACTCATTGTATTGCCTGCCCCCAAACCTGGTTTTCCTTTTGACTTCATTATTTCTCTTTGCTGAATTACAACTCACATGTCCTCCTGTGTTTGACAAGTTGACTCAAAACTTTTGAGTCTTCTCTCTTTCCTTTGAAAGCATTCTTCTCCTCATTGACTTTTTGAACCTCTTTTGCCAGTTGAGTTAGCCTATTTTTCAAGGTGTTTTTTCTTCAACATTTTTTTGGTTCTCCTTTAGCAAGGTATTGACCCGTTTTTCATGCTTTTCTTGCATCTCTCTCATTTCTCTTCCCAGTTTTTCCTCCATCTGTCTAACTTGATTTTCAAAATCCTTTTTGAGCTCTTCCATGGCCTGAGCCCATTAGATATCTATTTCAGATGTTTGGGATACAGAGGCCTTGACTCCTATGTCTTTACCTGATGGTAAGCATTGTTCTTCCTCATCAGAAAGAAAGGGCAGAAACATCTGTTCACCAAGAAAGAAACCTTCTATGGTCTTATTTTTTTTCCCTTTTCTGGGCATTTTCCCAGCCAGTTACTTGACTTCTGAGATTCCTCTCCACCCCACCTTGCTTCCAGATCTGCCCAGCTAGTGCTTGGGGTCTGAGATTCAAATGCTGCTCCCCAGCCTCAGGGCTTTCAGTGGCGGGCATGGCTGCTATTCAATGGGAGCTTAAGTTCTGGTGCTCAGATGGGGGCAGGGACGCCTCCCAGGCTCAGTTCCCTCAGGGGGTTTATGTGGAGACCTTCCGTAATGGACCCCAGATCCTGCCTGCTCCGGGAGCCTCTGGCCATCACTGCCTCTGCTGCTGCCTCCTGAGGAGTCCTGAGTTATGGAGACACCCCGCTCCCCTCTCAGCCAGTCCAGAAGTCTCTCTCACTGACCTGTAGTGCCTGTGGGTGGAGGGACCTTCGCAGCCGCCAGAGATTCCATCCCTGAAGCCTGCTTGGATCTGCTCCTGTCTGTGCCACGTGGCCAGGGAAGGGATGGGCTCTGTTCCCGTCCAGTGCGTGATGGACCCTGGGGGTCGGTTTTTCAGGGCTCTCTGGAACAGAAATCTCCTTCACTCCGTTGCTGTGTGGCTTCCACTGCTCCAGAATTTGTTGGGTGTTCTTTTTACAGGAAATCCATGGGCTGTGGGTTCAGAGCTAGCATATGTGAATCTTTCTACTCCGCCATCTTGGCTCCTCCCCAGTCTTCTCTCTTTCTTAACTCTCATATCCAAGTGATTCTTGGGTCTGTAACAATTCTGATATCAGTACCTCCTTTGTAGTCGCATTCCCACTACCCTAGTATGGCCATCTGGATTGCTGCAATATTTTCCTAACATCTTTCCACCTTTACACTCATTCAATTCCATTTTCTATTCTGCGGAGAATGGATTATGCATAGATCTAATAGGTCATTCCTTTGCTCAGAAATCGGTTGTCTTCCAAGTAACATTCTCCTTTCCCTAACACCCATGGTTCCTACAGTTTGGTACCATCCTACCTTTTCTATCTTTTCTCAATATTTGTCCTTATGCCTTCTGTAGTTCAGCTAAATTTTACACTGTTCCCTACACTTGTAATGCCTCCCTCTCCCTCTTAATTTGTTTATTTCCTCACCCTTTAAGCCAAACTCAGATTGGGCCACTTATATCATGAAGCTTTCCTTGATTTCCTTCCTACCGCATTGATAATAGCACTTCATTTTGTATATGGGTTGAGATCCCAGCTTGACTTACTATGTACATGATGTTGAGGCAGACATATAACTCCTGGGCTTCAGATTCATCACCTATAAAGTGAGAGATTTTGAATAGGCAGCCTTTATGGGTCATTCCAGTGCATCTAGATGGTTCAGTGGATAGAGCACTGTACATGGAATCAGGAAGATTTATATTCTTGAGCTCAAATCAGGCTTACGACACATAGTAGCTGTGTGACCCTGGGCAAGTCACTTAACCCTATTTGCCTCAGTTTCCTCATCTATGCAATGAGCTGGAGAAGGAAATGGCCAGCTACTCCAATATCTTTGCCAAGGAAATCCCAAATAGGGTCACTAAGAGTTGGAAATGACTGAAAAATGACCAAAAACCAACACGATCCATTTTAGATCCAAATCTATAATTCTGTGGTCTTGTAGTATTCCATATTATAGTTCTGTGTTTTGTATCTTATTCTATTTTATCCTAATAGAAATAATAGGAGACTGTAATGAGTCTATCACCGAGAGCAGAAACCACATCTTATCTAAATGTTGTATCTATCCCAGAAATAGTATGCTGCTTGTAATTATTTTATGATGGATGTCTAGTGCCTTATTTTTCTTTGGAACAAAATGATAATAGAGAGTTCAGGGAGAAAATTCCAATTTTGGGGCATATCACTTGTCTGTAAAACTTTGTGTTCTGGGTCTGACAAACAGGGAATGGTTGTCTCTTGGAGGTCAGGCTCAAAGGATAAGAACATGTCCCCAAACAACCCTGTTTCCTATTATGACTCTGTCATCTGTGAATTTATTGAAATCTTTTTGAATCTATTTTTATTTTCAGCCTGTTCTCCTTCTTAGAGTAATGACTTCCATGAGTTGACCATCAGTCTCATGAAACAGAACTTGCCTTTTTTGGGGCACTCAAGTCATGTCATTCAAAATCACTTGTTCCAAAGTTCTGAAATCAGAAAACTATCGATTTAGAACTAGAAGGGACCTTAGAGGTCATCAAGTCCAACCCTGTCATTTTATAGATAAAGAAATCGAGGCATCTAGAGGTATACTTGCCCACAATCACACTGCTAGTAAGTATTTGAAGCAGGATTTTAATCTAGACCTTCCTGACTCCAAGACCAATGCCATGTTCACTATGTCATCATAGGACTGTTGTTGATCAGTCATTTTCAGTTGTGTCCAACTCTTCATGATCCCACTTGGGGTTTTTATGGCAAAGATACTGAAGTTGTTTGTCATTTTCTTCTCTAGCTCATTTTTATAGATAAGGAAACTGAGATAACAGGGTTAAATGAATTGCTCAGGGTCACAAGGGTAGCAAGAGTCTGAGGTCAAATTTGAACTCAGGTCTTCCTGACTCCAGTGTTCTGTCCAATGTGCCACCTAGCTGCCCACCATCATAGGATCCTAGATCTAAACTGGAAAGGACTTCCGAAGCCATCTAGTCTAAACTTCTCATTTCACAGTAAATGAAATGACTTGCCTGAAGTCACATGGGTAGTGAATATCAGAAGTAAGACTTGAATCCAGGCCCTCAGTGGTTTGTTCACAATATCAGCTTTCCTTTTCTTGAGGCTAAACTAGAATAATTTTCACAATGAGAGGCTAATTGAATAGAGAAAATACTGAGAGAGGTAGAAACAGCTGAGATGGACAAATAAAGCGTAACAACTTCACACCAACAGAGTTCTGCCAACTCCTCAGTGCATCTTAACTATTTATCCCCCATTCTAGCTCTCCTTTTATGTTTTATATTCTTCTATTAGAAAGGAAGCTCTTTGAGGGCAGGATTCTTTCTTCTTCCTTGTATTTGTATCCTATTGTTTAGCACTGTGCTTGACACCTAGTAAGTGTCTCATGAATACTTGTTGACGGATTGGCTGAATGACTTATTCATCATCAGTGTATTCAGTGGTACCTCCTGGCAGACACCAGAGAAGGCTCAAAGAAATGGATAGAAGTGCTTTTATGAGAAGACAGACAGGTCCAGAAGTATGAATGTAAGAAGGATGCAAAGTTCTAATGGGATATAGGGAATAGGGACACTTATTCAGTCAAGTCTGTCTCTTTGTGAGCCCATTTGGGGTTTTCTTGGCAAAGATACTGTAGTTTGCCATTTCCTTCTCTAGCTCATTTTTACAGATGAGGAAACTGAGGCAAACTGGATTCAGTAACTTTCCCAGGATCACACTTCTAGTACACTCAGACACACTAAGTGTCTGAGGCCATATTTGAATTTAGGAAGATGAGTCTTCCTGACTCCAAGTCTGGCATTGTATCCACCAGACCACCTAGGACATAGCTCAGGGAGCTATCTAGTTAAAATTTATTATAAAGCTAAAGATACAGTAAAAAACATGTGCCACTGATAGCCCCAAGGAGTCCTTTGACCCAGGTGGATTTAAGGGACATCCAGGAAGTAGAAGCTCTACCTGAGTTGCAAACTGATCTGAGTGGTTCCTGAATGATGAAGAAGACCCTGCTCTTCCCACTGTTTCTTGAATAGCTTTATCTCGTCTCTGTATTTTCCCTGGCTGTCCCCTGTGCCTGGAATGCTGTCCTTACTCCTCACTTATCCCTCTTGGCTTCCTTCATGTCTCAGCTAAAATTCCACCTTCTGCAGGAAGCCTTTCCCAGTCTCCATTAATGCTGCTGCCTTCCCTTTGAGATGATTTCCAGTTTATCCCTTATATATCTTGTATTTACGTAGTTGTTTCCATGTTGTCTCCCCCATTTGAATGTGAGCTCACGAAGGGCAGGGATCGTAGTTTTGCCTTCCTTTGTATCTCTTTGTGTCTCAGTTTCCTGATATGTGACTCCCAGACTTACTATGAAAATCAAATAGGATAACATGCATAAGCAATTTGCAACCTTTAGGCACTATATGAATGCTCCTTCTCCTCCTTCTCCTCCCCCTCCTCCTTCTTCTGCACTTTCTATGTACTAAGCACTTGCAAGACAGAAACACAAATGAATCCGTCTCTGCACTTAAGGAGCTCATATTCTCTGTGGGGGGAGAGAGGGAAGACAACACATGCAGACATAACTAAAAATAAAGTATTTGCCATTGAATCTTTCAGAACAGATCATGTTTGGAGTATCACAGAAGCTGAACTTTGTTATCTTCTGTCTTACTGGAGATAATGCCCATGTCAATGAAATAACAAATCCAGTTGCATTTCCTTATTTCTGTAAGGTGCACCTGTCTAGAATCACACTTCCAGCATAGGTCCCATTAAAATGACGTGTGTGTGTGTGTGTGTGTGTGTGTGTGTGTGTGTGTGTGTGTGTAGGCAATCAGGATTAAGTCACTTACACAGGGTCACAGAGCTACTAAGAGTCTGAGGCTGGATTTGAACTTAGGTCCTCATCTTATTACATTTCAATGATACTTAGAAGGTCCGATTTGCATCCTTGTGTTCTGACTTTACTTGCTCTACGTACTTTGTGCCGTACATTTGTGTAAGGACATTTAGCCCCACAATTTTATCATCCGATCTTTCTTACACTTCATTTCCTCTGAATTTCTGGGCATCGTACTTGCTAATCTCCCAACGACGTTGCGACTCCGTGATATCTAACTTGGTAGATGGATGTAGGCAGCAATTCCCCCTGTGTTTCTGTTTATACCTCTTTTGGCTAGATTGTACCTGAATGAATGAAGACTAAATACAGCTGCTGACAGCTGGCCTGTTCTTTCTCCTACCAGGACCTCGAGTCAGTCAAGTGGCCCCCTCTTTTTCCAGTGTCCTGAAGGGCTGTACCGTCATAGAGGGTGAGGACTTTGTGCTACAGTGCACAATAGAAGGGAAGCCGGTGCCGTACGTCACCTGGCTACTCAATGGTAAGTCCTTCTCTTGTCCTCCTTGCTTGCTTCTCCTTCCCTCTCCCCTCTAAAGGATTCTCTCAACTTGGTGTTCCTGGTGCTTAGTCATTGAAGTACTAAGTAGGCTGTGGTTCCTTTGGGGCAGCTGCTTCTAAATACTATTATTGTTGTTTAGTAATTCCATCGTGTCTGGCTCTAGTCCATGTCAAAGATACGGGAGTGGTTTGCCATTTGCTCCTCCAGTTCATTTGATAGATGAGGAAACTGAGGCAAAAAGGGTCACACGACTTGCCCAGGGTCACAGAGCCAGTCTGAGACCAGCTTTGAACTGAGGTCTTCCAGACTCCAAGCCTGGCACTGTATCCTTTGCACCATCTAGTTAGGAGAATAGAAGGGCAAGTTTCCATCACTTTTTTTTTTTTATGTATCCTTGAACCTGACTAGTGCAGTGGTCTTTCCTGGACTGGACTTGAGTCAGGGAAGCAGACGTCATTGCATAATGACAACCTCACCATGTCATACTGCTTCTTCCAGCTTCCATTTCCTTATTAACAAAAGGTGAGAATTGAACTAGATTTCTGAGGTGACATCTCAGAATTTCAGTGTTAGGAGGGGTTTCAGGGGGCATCTGGTCCAAGCCATACTCCTTCCCTGAAGCCTCACTAATTCTTACTTGGAAAAGGGTGTTTCAATTTTTATCTGAAGATTCCCAGTGAGGGGCAGTTCACTATCTGCTAGGGCAGACTATCTCTCTTTTTTACAGATCCAGTGATTAACAGGTTTTTCTTTTCATTAAGCCCAAATATGCCTCTCAACCTGCCACCCATCTCTCCTAGTTCTGCCCTCTGGAACCAGGCAGAAAAATCTATTCCCTGATAAATGTGCTGATAAATGTTTAACAATCATCTCTATGGAAAAATGAATACCTGTGCAGTGGGAGTATGCATATGTATATGTGCTCATGTGTATGTTTATGTATGTTTATATACATGTTTATATGTATGACACATTTTAAGTTTAATATGCATTATTAATATTTTCTTCATCACTTTCTTAAGCCTAAATAATCAGCACAACAATAAATCAAACTCTCATTTGTAGTGTTTACCAATTTCTAATGTGTAAAGCTCCCACTGAAAATTTACCCATTGGCTCTCAAGAGCTAGTACAGGGGTGAGAACTTGTGGCCTCAAAGCCTTCTAGGTCCTTGGTTGTGGCCTTTTGACCGAGTCCAGGTTTTGTAGAACCAATCCTTTTATTAGGGGGATTTGTTCTGTGAAGTTTGGACTCAAACGGTTGCACTTGAGGACCTAGAGGGCCACATGAGGCCTTGAGGCTGCAGGCTCCCCACCCCTGGGCTAGTACAATCTAGCTCCAGCACACCTGTGTCTCCATCCCATATGCCAGGTCTCAGTTTTCTTCTTCTGATCCAAAGATTCCCATTTCCTTTCTTTCTATGACCAGACCTTTCCTTTCCAGGTGTCCTCCCCTTTGGACACTCTGGCATCTCAGTGTCCTTTTTAGTTTTTTGAGGCAGTCAGGGTTAAGTGACTTGCCCAGGGTGACACAGCTAGTAAGTGTCTGAGGCTGAATTTAAAGACAGGGTCTCCTGACTCCAGGGCTAGTGCACTATCCCCCATGCCACCTACCTGCCCCCAATATCATTCTTAAGGTTTGAAGTGAGAATAGTATTCCAGATGTAGTTCAAGCCAAGTAGAACAGTCCTGTGACCACCCTTGTCCTAAATGCTGTGTTTCCTTTTGGTGTTAGGTTTCCTGGGGGCCATGTCACAGCATTGACTCTTATCGAGCCCTCAGTCCACCAAAATCTCTAAGAGAAAAGAAGAAAAGCTACCTAGCCGGGTCTCCATCAACTTGGACATAGAAAATGGAACCCAAGTGGAAAACTTTAAAATCTCCCCTGCTAAATTTCAGCTTAACAGACTCATTGCAGAATTCTAGTCTTTTGGGATCTTTGTGCTCATCATGACGCTGTCCTGCTACCTGTGGCTATCCCTCCTACATTTGTGTTACCTGAAAATTGATTAGCATGCCATCTGTACCATGAAGTCAGGAAAACCTCCTTTCAGATTTAGGCTCAGAACCTTACTAACTGTGTAACTCTGAGCAAGTCACTTAACTTCTGTTTGCCTCTGCTTCCTCATCTGTAAAATGAGGCTGATAAGAGCACTTATCTCCCAAGGTTGTTAGGAAGATAAAGTGAGATAATAATTGTAGAGCCCAGCACGTTCCCCTGGCATATAGTAGGTGCTTAATAAATGCCTATTCCCTCTTTGCTCATCTATGCCTTTATATCCAAGTCATTGATAAAAATGTTAACCAACCAGCACAAAGCCAGGGTGGGATCTCTGGGGCACTCGTTCTTCCAGCAGAGCTTTGAGATCATTGTTGCCAACCCTTCCTCCTTCCCTTCCCCATTTTACAGATGAGAAAACTGAGGCCCAGAGATGTGACTTGCAAAGTCACAGACAGTGGGCCAGTAGGTGGTCCTCTTATGCTCATTTGGCCTTAGTGACTTGAATTCCACAAGGACCATAAGATCAAAGATCTATATCTGGAAGGGATCTTAGAGGTCATCTAGTCCAACCAGAGGAACAACTGAGGCCCAGAGATGTGACTTGCAAAGTCACAGACAGTGAGCCAGTAGGTGGTCCTCTTATGCTCATTTGGGCTTAGGGATTTGAATTCCACAAGGACCATAAGATCAAAGATCTTTATCTGGAAGGGATCTTAGAGGTCATCTAGTCCAACCAGAGGAACCAACTGAGGCCCAGAGATATGACTTGCAAAGTCACAGACAGTGAGCCAGTAGGTGGTCCTCTTATGCTCATTTGGCCTTAGTGATTTGAATTCCACAAGGACCATAAGATCAAAGATTTCTATCTGGAAGGGATCTTAGAGGTCATCTAGTCCAACCAGAGGAACCAACTGAGGCCCAGAGATGTGACTTGCAAAGTCACAGACAGTGGGCCAGTAGGTGGTCCTCTTATGCTCATTTGGCCTTAGTGATTTGAATTCCACAAGGACCATAAGATCAAAGATCTATATCTGGAAGGGATCTTAGAGGTCATCTAGTCCAACCACATGAACCAACTGAGGCCCAGATAATTTGCATAAGGTACATAAATGGCAGGGTCACGATTTGGACCCAGACCTTCCAGTTCCAAACCCAGCACTCTTCACTGAACCATGCAACTAGGTGCTTGTTTTTTACTAGCTATATTAACCCTGTGTTTCCTGACCCATTTTTCTCATAATTGTTTTGGGGATGCAGTTTTACCTTCCTCATTCATTATGATTTATTCCTTCTCATTTTGAAATAAGTTCATGTTTCCTGAGATTACCTTCTTCACAGTGAAAGAATGTGCTAGGCAGCAGGAGGAGGTCAGGCTGATAGTTTCATAGAATTGTAGGCCACTAGTCCAACCCTCTCATGTTATAGGTAAATAAATGAAAGCCCTAAAAAGGTCAATAATTTATTCAAGGTTCCATTACTCATCATTTGCAGAATTGGAGCTAGAACTAAAGTCTACTGGCTCCTAGTCCAGCATGCTGTAGTTGACCAAAACACCTGGGTTCAAATTCAACGTCAGACATTTAGTAACTGTGATCCTATGACCTTATACTATCCATTTAGTAATCTATGATCCTATGACCTTATACTATACCAGACAGGTGGAAGATTAAACTGTTACTAATGATCCTCTAGTGGATTATTAAGGCTATATGAATTTAACCAGTAATTTAGTGTTGATCACTTTGGCTTTTCCTCTCTCTGACATCTAGATGTTCAGAACCCTTGGCCGGTGTTCTGGATAAATAGAAAAGTCAGTCAAATATGAATATGTATGTGTCTCCAAGATATGGTGCGGTGCCTGCCATTAATAAACGTTATCAAGTTAAATTAACATGAACCCACCTTCTAGCTAGAACACAACATGATTTCAGGGACTGAGGAAGGTCCGACCTTGCTCCCCATCAAAGTGAAACTACCTCGTAGATCAAGAGCTGTATTTGATTTCCTATCAGACCCTTAGGCTTGGATTTTTCCCATGGCACCCACCAGGGGGTGCTCAAGATCAATTCAGTTTCTAGCTGCTCTCAAGCTCAGCCCTGCCTAGGGAAGCATTCCCAAGTCAAATCTGCCCAACGGATCCCTTGGGCACCTTGGTCTGCTTTTGTGTCTATGTGGCCAAGGCAAGTCATTCCTTTGACTACTAGAATACTAGGATAAATCTACCGTCTTGGGCTATAACAGCAGAACTGGGGAGAGAGAATTGAACTTTTTAATGAGGTGTAGGTTGGGGATACCGTGTTGTGACAAATGTAGCTTTCCTAGGTCTAGTGTTCTAGCCATAAACTAGTGTTCTTCTTCCCTTTAAAAGAAAAAAATAATAGCAAAGCAGAGCCTCTTTAACTGGCCTGGTTAGCCATTGTATTGGCCCAACCTGCAATCTCTGCAAATATATCATGAAGACACAAGTGTTGTTACAGGCAGAAGAAAATATTAACTATGTCAAGAATACTTCTCTTCCCCCCAGCACCCCCCCCACTTCCCCTTTCATTTTTATGAAGTACAAACCAGGACTCCAGGGTCTGGCACAGAACAGAAGTTGTCAATTGTTCCCTGCATAGAGAATGGACGCATTCCTGTTCTCAAGCCAGAAGCTCTAATAATGAGATTTTTTTTTCGTTTTTCCTGGAAACTAAAAGATCAAGTCTTAAAATGATAAAGTCCTAAAAACACATGGCAGGGAAAGGAACGTCTAGAAGTCATTTCATCCATTCTTCCATTTCTACATAGCACTATCTCTAGATGGGGGGGCAAGTCCTTGACCTTTTCTGGGGGCTATTGAGCCCTATTTTTATCAACTTGGTGAAATCTGTGGGACCCTCCTGAGAATAATATTTTTAAACGCAAAAAAAATAAAATTACAGAGGAAACCAATTATAGTGAAATGCAGTTATCAAAATATTTTTTTGAAAAAAGTTCATCCTGGCTAATAAGAAAATATGTTTTGCATAACTTCACATGTACAATTCCTATCATATTGTCTTCTTATTGGATGGGAGAGGGATGAGATAGGAAGAGAATTTGGAACTCAAATTTTTTTTTAAATGAAAAAATACAGAAAAAACTGAAAGAAAAAAAGAAAAAAGAAATTCATGGACCTCAGGTTAAGAACTCAAGCTCTAAAAAATTCCAT
The DNA here is from genome assembly GCA_028658325.1 of Potorous gilbertii. Classification (NCBI taxonomy): domain Eukaryota; kingdom Metazoa; phylum Chordata; class Mammalia; order Diprotodontia; family Potoroidae; genus Potorous; species Potorous gilbertii. The sequence goes on along the minus strand of CM053771.1, from coordinate 281,170,154 downwards.
GACAGATGGTAACCTCTCATTTTATACAGGGAAAGAAATGGTCTAGCCTTTTTGGGAGGTGTATTTTTAAGTGCCTTGACTTAGTTATAGAAAAATAGAATTTGATTAGATAGATACATAGAAGAATTTTCTGGTTAAATCTTCAAAATTTGACTGAGGTTAGACTGTGGAATCACTGTCTCAGGATAGATTTAAATGTACTATATGACCATAGCCCATGTGTTTAAACTGCAGAAAGTTCAGTTTGATAGTAGGCCTGGTCCTGGGCCAGGGGACCCTTGAAGATTCTTTTCATCTGTAGGATTCTGTAAGATAATAGATGCAGATTTTCTGAACTATTTTTAATATTAGAATAGTTAGAAAACTTCTCTTTTCCTCCCTCAATACCTCCTCTGCTATTCATGATCAAATCCTTCTTTTCTTTCAAAGAGCCCCATGCCCCTGCCCCTCTCCTGTGGGGCCTCTTTAGCTCCTGCCCCTGACTCCTCAGAGGGTCTCAGTCCCTGAATTTCTCCTCCCCTCTATTTATCCCCTTTTCCCCATTACTACCAATTGAAAGGAAATTTAGCTCTGAAATAACACCAGTTATCACCCCTGAAAAAAGTTATCCTGATCTGATGTTTTCTGTCTTTCTCTCTGACCAGATCGGCCTATCCAGTATGCCCACACAACTTTTGAGGATGGTGTGGCTGAATTACAAGTACAAGATGCATTACCTGAGGACAATGGTCTCTATACCTGCCTTGCTGAGAATCCTTCAGGCCAGGCATCCTGCAGTGCCCAGGTTACTGTCCAGGGTAAGACCAACATCTGCACTCAAAAGCATAATCATTCCCTCCCCTGATGGGAAGCGTCTCTATGTATGTGTTGAAACAAGATCCATCTATATGTCTTGATAGGGAGGCCTCTATTAAACCTGAAGACAAAGCAATGAATGATAAGACTTCTTCAAGTTAAGAGTTAGATAGATCCTACAAGAGAAAAGAGATACTCAAAGAACCCATCAGTCTGCTTCCTCCCCACCTTCCATGCATGCCTGAGAGCCTTCTTTAGGCCAAGCTGTGGTCAGTGAGGGCACATGCAGAGCAAAGCACAGCTTCTGTGTTCTTTTCAGAGCTGCTCGAGGGATAGGAAGAAACAGGATACATGTATAAAAAGTGAAATTTTAAAATACTCCTCGTTAAGAAAATGTACCCCCTCCCTTCTTGGAGGAGGTGGGAGTCTTTGCGTGTGAAATATTACATATACTGCCTGACAATGGATGTGTTGATTGCTTTGCTGATCTGGTTTTTTCTTACTTTTTTTTCTTATTCTTGTGAAAAGAGAAAGGGGAGAGAATAAGCATTTATAGAGCACCTACTGTGTGCTAAGGGTTATATAAACATTATTTGATTTGATCCTCATCACAGTCTGTGAGGTAGGTGTTATGATTCTTATTTTACAGGTGAGGAAACAGAGGTTAAGGGACTTGTCCAGGGTTAAACAACTCATAAGTGTTTGAGACCACATTTGAACTCAGGTCTTCCTGGCTCCAGGGGCATTACACTGTGCTACCTACTTGCCTCTAAATGGAGGGAGGAGGGGATCACTATGTAGTGAAGAGGGGAAGAATATATTCAGAGAGGAAACATAGCAAGCATTTGCATAGTTCTTTAAGGTTTCCCAAGTGTTTTTAAGATGTTTTCTTTTACCCTGGGAGGGGGGAACTGTTATTATTTCCATTTTGCAAATGAGGAAGTTGAGGCAGATGGGCAAATGACTTGCTCAGGATCACATTGTTAATACATTTCTGAGACAAGATCTGAATTCAGGTCTTCCTGACTCCAAGCCCAGGGCTCTATCCTTGGATAAATAAGATAGATTATATATTTTTAAACCCCCTCACAAAGCTACGAAACAATCACAGATGAAAACAGGTAAACAATGAATCACTGCTCTGGGGATACAGGGCAAAGACATCATTATCAAAGGAATTGTTTCTGAGGAAAGCCTAGGGATTCTGGTCTCTCCCCCTCCTCCTACTCGCTCCCCAGCTCAGTGCTTAGACAGGGTCTTGGCCTTCTGTCCCAGTAATCTGATTACCACAGTCTCTCAGTGATCTTCCCCCCAAACGAACCACTCAGCTCTCTGAAAGTCCCAGAAAGCCATCATGGCCAGAAGAGAATCAGTCTGTCTCCGGCAGTGGGGAGGAGGGTGGGGGGCGGGTAAGGGAGGAAAGCTCTAGGGTTGTGCAATAGAAACTATCACTAATGAAGCCCTCAGAGAATCGTCCTTCGGTTTCAGGACTCTCAGGTAAGATGTCTCACCCTCCCTCAGGGTGCTGTCCTCTCCTTATTTCTTGGTCTTGGTCAATAGGCAGTATCTAGCAGGGACCTACCTGTTCACTGTTGGAACCCTATTGATTTATATTCTCTGTGTATTTGTCTCCGTTCTGTCCCCATATCAGACCATAAACTCTAAGAGGACTCAGGGAGCACCTTGATACTTCTTGGAATTACACTGTATGTGACCGATGCTTCATCTGCTGAACCCTTTATAGACCTGCCCAGTGAATGTATGACTTAGGGGCACTAGTCTGGAAATTAAGAGTCTAATGTAAACCAGTTCTAAAATCATATATGTAGAAATGGAAGGCATATTAAAAGTCAGTCCAGTTTTCTCATTTTACTGATGAGGAACCAGACATAGTAGATAGCGTGCCAGGCCTGTAATCAGGAAGACTCATCTTAGTGGTCATCTGGTCAAGTCACTTAACCCTATTTGCATTAGTTTCCTCATCTGTAAAATGAGCTAGAGAAGGAAATGTCAAATCACGCCAGTATTTTTGCCAAGAAAATCCCAAATGGAGTCATGAAAAATTGAACACGACTAAAATGACAGAACAGTAACACACAAACCAGAAAAGTAGCCTACCTGAGATCATGCAATCATTAAATGGAAGGAGATGGAATTTGAACTCAGATTTCATGAATTCGAGAATTCCTGGTTCAGTACTCTTTCCATCATACCATGTTGTTTCCCATTGATTATATAGCTAATATTTGTTAAAGATGATTTATGCCTTAGACATAGACTCAGACCTGGAGCCTGAGCCCCTGTATAATGGGTCACAGTGGATTAGTCCCATTCTCCAACCCATGCCATCCCTTTAGGTGACTTGAGTGGCGTAGTGGAAAGAGCACTGGTTTTAGAGTGAAAGGATTATAGGTTCAGACCTTGATTCTTCCGTTTCTACCTGTATACAAATCACTTCCTTAAGCCTCCATTGTCTCATCTGTAAAATGACCAGATGACCACTAAGTCCCTTTCTATTAAAAATTTTAAAGTCTGTGATCCATGAAGACAGCATTACAGAGGATGCAATCAGAACATCCTCCACTCCTTTTTAATACCACCTTAATTCATCATCCTTGAATAATGATAGGTGGCATTTATGTATCACTTTAGTTTTGCCAAGTGCTCTATATATGTTATCTCATTTCATCCTTACAACACCTGTGTGAGGTAGGTGCTAGGATTTTCGCCATTTAGAGTACTAACTGTTACCTGCAAGATGGGTATGGGAAAGAGTAGAGAATGCAGGGAAGACAGAGAGGATCACTGGAGGGTGCCTACCAATGTTTATAGACTGTCTCAAAACTGTGATTCTTTGTACCCCCTAACTGGCTCCAGGTCACACAGCTGTTTGGTGTCAGAGGGAGGATTTGAACTCAGATCTTTCTGATTCCAAGTACAATACTCTATCCACTGCACTACCTAAAAAGGAGTCTAAGCCTTTCTTCCCCATGACTCTTACCATTCCTGCCACTTCCTGGCTATGTCCCCCTATGGATTCAACTATTAATATTTAATTTGTGGTCCTAATTTCATGGCCTATCAATAGACTCAGTCTCTCGGAATCTAAAACCTTGAGCTACAATTCAGAGGCCATGTTGCACAAGTTCCTCATTTTACAAAAGGGAAAGTCAAGGGAGATAAAGTTACTTACTGAAGATCCCACAGGTAGCCCAAGAAACTATTTTAATGTGACTAGAGAGAATGGATAAGCTGTGAACTTCATCTCCCAGGCTAATAGCTCTTCCTTCCCCAGCCTCAGCCCCCATCCTCTTAGAAAGCGAACTGTAGATTGTCTTCATGCCCCTCTCCTTACCCCTGTCTTTACACGGTTACCTCCAAGCCCTCCCTACATCATCTTTCTGGAAGATCAGCAGTGATCAAAGAGAGGGGCAGAATGGAGTGATGGAGCACAGATCTCAGCCTCATGTTTCATTAGCTCCTCGCTCCCTCGGTCTGTTTCAGCTGACAGCCTAGTTAATCCCCTGCTTGTCCACAACTGCCTGTATTTAGATTAGAGATATACAACTTGGCTGAGGCTCCCATTGGGAATGGGGAATCATTGACCTTAAGGCTGAACAGTCTTCTGATGAGTCTCCCCTAGTCCCCCCGGCCACACGTTGAAGTTGAGGGATAAGGGGAGTTGCACTCTTCTGCATGCAGGCCTGTGCCAAGAGGTTTAAGGGAAAAGGAATCTGCCAGGGGCTGTGTTTGGATTTGCTCTGAGGACAGCTTTGGATGAGTGAAGTTCTCCCCTCCCAGCATGGGCGATTTATTGGTATCTACAGCTCAAACAGAGCTCAGATACCATAAATGGTGAACTAAGCTGAGACATGCAGGCCAAAGCCTGAGCTCGGTATTATTTGAGTTGTCTTTGCATGGAGTTTCAGGGGTTGGAGGTGAGGATGGCTCAGCAGAGCTTGTCACAGAGGGACATGCCTTTGGCATGATTTCCCCCCCCAACCCCCCACCAAGACACTTGAAAGATTGAAGAGTTGACTTCAGCCTGCACTTTTTTCAGTTGAGGATTTTTTGTTTTTGTTTTTGTTTTTTAATTTCTTGGCAATCCTATTTTCTCTGAGATAGGAGGAGTGGAGTGGGGAATGGAGAATGGATTTTCAGGGAGGTAATGAGAAGGAGTCTGGCCATCAGAGCAGGAGGTGTTGTCTTGGATCAATCTGTTGTTTTGTTGGAAGGGTCCCTAACTAGCAATATCTTCCTCGTCAGTCTTGTTTCCTCCTGTCCCCTAGATCTTATCAGGTTGCTACCTTTCTAGTTAACACTGGCCTCAGGCTTCTAAGTGGAGCCCAGTTTTTCCCATGGTGGGAAGAATGATGATGTTTTGATTTAATAATAACTGTTTTACATTGAATATACTTACTATAAGACTTAGTTGAAATGACTCTCAGCTCTCTTTCAACCCCAGAATCTAAGATCTGATATGTTGATGGATTTTACTGAACTGCTCTTCTCCCCCCGCTTTTTTGTTCTTTGTTACAAGGAAAAGCCTCTCTGAGTAGGGAAAGAGGGAGAAAAAATTGTGGAAACAAAGGTTGTATAAAAATAATCTCTTAATAAAATTCATAATAATAGCAGTTTGGTGAATAGAGTACTGCACTTGGCATCAGCACAGCCTGGATTCCAATCCTACCTCAGACACTTAGCAGCTCTATTACTTTGGACAAGTCACTTAACTTGGTCTTAATTCCTCATCTGTAAAATAAGGGGATTAAACTAGTTGGTCTTTAAAGTCCCTTGCAACTCCATCTATGTTCTTGTGATCAATTTCAGAGAGCTTTCTTCTTGTAGGATCTCAGTTGACGAAGGAACATTCTTGAAAGGTAGAAAAATGGGCTAACCATAATACCAAGATGTGAATTTCTTCTGTCAATGAGTATGAGCCAGGGCTAAAATGTTTCTCACCCAAGTGCTCTTGCCACTAGATAGCGCCATTTAGTAGGACATGTTGGGTTTCTTCTTCCCCCTCCTGCCCTACCTCCCCTCCCCAATCTCTAGGAAACCTCTCCTTCTTCACCCCACCATGTTAGCTCCCCGACCTTAGGAAGTTGTTTCTGTGGGGCGGGCTCTTCTCAGTAAGGGATTCCAACAACTCTTGCTGAAGTCCAGATGCAGGAAATCTTTCTCACATCTTCAGCCTAAGGTTTTGTAATTCTCCTGAAACTGCTGGCCTAGCGCTCACTGTTCCTTTTATTGAGAGCTATTCTCCCTCCAAATCTTGACACACCCCCTCCTTTCCCTCCTCGGCCTTGTTTCTGAGGGTCTAGATAGGCAGATACTTTTTCTTTAGGTGATTTACAGACTCATGCCCGTTAGCCAGTCTATCAGTAAATATTTATTAAATGCTTACTATGTGCCAGACACTGTGGTAAGCACAGAGGCTACAAAGAAAGGCAGAACACATTACCTGCTCTTGAGAAACTCACAGTCTCAAAACTCACAAACATTAGTTGATTATTGTGGCAGCCATTAATCTGTGGAGGGCAGCTAGATGGTGCAGTGGATTGAGTGCCAGTCCCAGAGTCAAGGAGATGCATCTTTGTGAGTTCAAATCTGGCCTCAGACACTTCCTAGCTGTGTGACCTTGGACTAGTCACTTAACCCTGTTTGCTGCAGTTTCCTCATCTATAAAATGAGTGGACAAGGAAATAGAAAAGCACTTCAGTATCTTTGCCAAGGAAACTCCAAATTGAATACAACTGAACAACAACAAATTAACCTGAGTTCCACAAAGCCTTGAGATTGGTGGGAGTTTGTCCAATAGTGTGTTCATTCTTTGTTGCCGAAGAAGACCATGCCATCAGAGAAATAATGACATGACTTGCACTTGACTTTGCTTTGAGTGAGGGAGTGCTGTGCAGGTCACCAGCCTCACTTCTTCTCTAGAGCCATTTAAATCCAGTGACCAGATATTCATCAGGATGACTGGAGATGACCCAGGACTAGGCAGTTAGGGTTAAGTGACTTATTTAAAGGAAACTCAGGCTTTGATGAACTGTACTCTTCTCCCCTTCAGGAGTGGAGGGTGGAGAAGAGGTTAAGGGAGGGAATCTGGTCAGGAAGGCCAGATGGCCTGATGATGCAAAGGCAAACCTCCTTTGGGTTTAGGTGAGACCCAAAGACCCAAAGGGAAGTATTATAAAGGCATTAGTAATGTAAGGAAATATCCAATTATGTACCCCTTGGGGCCAAAGCAGGTTGGGATTTTTCCTTGTTCTTGAATATTCTGAAATTGGCCATCCTGGAAGTTACTGCTTTGTGATGGGTAAATTATTTAATTGGCTAAGTATCAACAATAAATGGACTAATTCATTTGTTCCTATGTTAACATTTCTGTTCTTTTTTAAACTATAAACTTTTTGAAGTCAAGACTGACCCCCTCACCCCCATTAATACCTTACCGATAATAAATACCCAAGACATGTTTGAATATATGCAGAATATTCTCAGCCTAATGAGTCATTTGAAGGCCTTCCATTAGTAACTCAACAGCTATATTTTCTTTATCACAAAAACCAAAAAATTTGTCTTGAAGGCAAAGAATCAGCACAAGCACACATTATCACTTTGCCTGGCTTGATAAGATTAGCACTCTTGAGGATGATAAGTCACCAATTAAATAAACCTTTAGGTTTAAGACAGAAGTGTCAGGACACACTCGGTCTACCATTTTTCGAATCAGTGGTCCACATTATTCTGTTCAACTGGCTTTAAAAGTGATAAATTCAAGACATCATTAAAGCAAAAGATCTAAATTAGAAAATAGTTTCTCTCCCCTTTTTTATGCTCAGGCATGATGGGTATTAAGCAGATATGTTAAGATCCTGGGAAGTTTCCAAGGGATCAGGGCACTGCTATTCTCTCCACTCTTAGAAAAAGTACAAACAGTACAGGGCCATCAGAAAGTTGATCACTTGCTTCCTTAGTTAGCTCTCTCCCTTTTACATTTGAACATATGTTAGTGTTCTTTACAGTAAAGCATTCTATCAATGCTTTTTTATCTTATGCAACTCTTGTCAATGGCCACCTAAAAGTCTCATGAAGTGGATCTACCCAACATGTTGGAGGCCTTCTTTTGGACTCTTGACATTCATGTGGAGAGTTTGTCTGTCATTCTTCTCTCTCACTATATGACTGGACCACCTCCATTTCCTGTTAGGCATCTCTTTGTCACTTCCTTATCATTTATAATAAAGAATATCTGTATTGATATGGTTTTTCAAGTACAAATGTTTTTAACTTTCTGTATGTCATGGACCCCTTCTCAGAATAATATTTGTAAATGCTTAAAATTTAATTTATAGGATTACAAAGAAAATCAGGATTTAATGAATATAAATATGTAATTTTTTCCCCATCCAAGTTCACTGATCCCTCAGGAACAGTTTTACAGAACAAATCCTTTTATTAAGGGGATTTGTTTTGTGAAGTTTGGATTCAGTCAATGGGCTGCACTTGAGGACCTAGAGGGCCACATGTGGCCTCAAAGTTGCAGCTTCCCCACCCCTGCCTTATAATCTGTCCATGGACACCAAGGGCTCTATGGAGCTCAGGTTAAGAATATCTGCTTTAGTATTATGTCAGCTATGTGAGAATTAGATAGTGATTAAGGTTGATTGACAGATAAGAAACTATGATCCTTAGTCCCCTCTTCACTTTTTCCTATAACCCTGCCTTTGTCACTATAGGAACAGAAAAGAGTCACCCAGGACCAAGTCACATTTTGCATTTTTCTTTGTTTGATGAGTTACCATGGCCCAAGAATTCATCACGTCATGACCAGTCTACTGATGATGTCTCTCCACTCCTTAGCTAGCCTGATCCTTGGAAGGCAGATATTTTGGGCAGTTCACAAACGCTTTTCAGCACATCAGAAACTGCCAGAGCATTTACTCCCCTGACACAGTCTTCAAGAATTGAGGGTTTCATTGGAATAGAGCCTGGTGGAAGAAACTTTTTTTATAGGCTGAGAAATTCCATTTCATCCTTATGTCAAATTTCTTACCACTCTGTTGTTTCAATCCCACCTAATGGAGTGTTTGCCACCATTATCTGTTCGTTTGTAGCCCTCTCCCATCCCTTACTGTTTCAGGAAGGGAGAGGTAGCTCAATCCAGCTGATTCTAAGCAAACTCTGAGTCTTTGATGAAGATGACAATGACCACGATGAGACTGATGGTGATAAGAGCTAGCATTGGCTAACATGGAAATGTGTTTTGCATGACTACGCATGGATAACGTACATCAAATTGCTTGCCTTCTCCGTGAGAGTCGTGGGGAGGGAAGAAGAGAATTTGGAACTCAAAATTTTTAAAACAGATGGTAAAAATGGTTTTTGCAGATAATAACTAGCATTTATATGTTTTAAGATTTGCAAAGCACTTTGCGTATCTTAGCTCATTTGATTCTCACAACAGCTTTTGGGAGGTAGGTGCTGTTATTATGTCCATTTTACAGATGAGGAAACTGATGTAGACAGTGTTAAATCTTGCCTGGAGTCACACAGCTAATAAGGATCCAGGGGTATAATTTGAACTCAAGTCTTCCTGATTCTAAGTGCAGCACTCCATCCACAGTTGCATCCCATAAACAATATGCCTATAAACATCTTCAACCCAAGCTGAGATAGAGTCTGACTCTGTCTCTTCCACCCACGTACATCAAGCTGCCTTTTTTCTCCATCAAGTCTACCTTTGGATATTTTCATGGGGTAGAAGACTTAAAGGAATCAGAATAAAGAACAAATGAATAGAAGGATGAAATTCAAGGGATTTCACTTCAAACTCTCTCAATTAGACTCCTCAGTGAAACCTTTTAATATTCTGTGACAGTGGCCATTTATATGAAGGATAATTGGAACTCTGAGGGCAGCTTTAATGTTGGTGGAATGATTTAGAGTGATTGCCTGCTACGAAAAAGGGAGAAAAAAAATGCTGTACTCAAAGTATCCCATATTAGTTTTTAAAGAAATCTGGGCTGTTTACATCTCCCCCCCCCTCTCCAAAACAAGTAGTTTTTGAAATTTTCAGATGCTAGGTAAGGTTTTACAATGTGACTCCTAGGACTCGATTGTCAGAGGAAACCTTGCCCCTCTAACCCCCAACAGTTAGTATTTGGACTAAAAAGTCAAATGGATGCTTGTCACTTTTGCTTTTTTTTTTAACTTCTGAAAACCAGAATGTCAAGTCAATCTGTACTGACCAGAGATCTTTTGTCCTGGTCAGAGGGGCAGCCTAGCAGGGCTTCTGGGTCACAAAGTCCTGGCTTCAAGTGCTGCTTCTGACATATACTAGCTGTAAACTTCAGGTAAGTCACTAGCTCTCCCAGAGGAGAAGTTACAGAAGTACAGTTTGTATTGGTAGAGGGACTTTGTACACCAAATAACCCTCTCTGATGAAATCACAGATCCAGACCAGAAAAAAGAGAAAGTGTCTTATCTCATAAGATTGTTGTCCAGCTCAAATGAGAGAACATACATAAATGCGTTTTCCAAACTTTTACTATCTGTGTCCAACAATGGCCATCTCTAGGGCAGAGGGATGAGGGGCAGAGAAAAGGAAAAATACAAAATTTACGTGGTAACTTTATTGTATAAAAGAAATAGCAAGTTGTACATAGCAGATTTACAGTTTCATGTGCACTTACCTTTTTTGTTATACTATGTTATGGAAATTCTTGTTTTATTCCATAAATTAAAATAAAATAATTTTTTTAAAAACATTGTATAGATGTCCCAGAGTCTAGATACGGAGGTATAAGACACTTCAGAATGCATCTAGTCCAACTCCCTCATTTTGTAAATGAGTAAATTGAGGTCCAAGCAGGTTAAGGGACTTGCATAAGGTCACAGAGGTAGCAAATATCAGAGGTGGGATTTGAACCCAGATCCTTTAACTCCAGTCACCTTACTGTACTGTTCTGCCTCCAGCAGTATTTTTCTTAGTAGCCAATGTCTGCATTTCCCCCTCATTCTTCTTTGCTGAAATCCATAACCAAGAGAAGTTTGGAATGGAGAAGAAGGATCATGGAGGTTTTTCTAAAAGGAGAAAGGGGGAAGGGAAGGCTTCTTCTTGCTTCACAGAAGCAGTTTTGCTGACACTTCAAATAGGTTTTATTTAGTTAAGAGACAGGCTGTTTATTGGAAGAGAATTTCAAATGCTTCCAAGGAGATTTGCAGCTTGGAGGAGTGCCTCTGGAAACAGGAGAAGTCAGGACTGCCTTTCAGATGATGGCAAGAAGCCCTCCTTTGTGGAAAATGTGACCCCTTTGAAACTTAGGAGAAGGACAAGGTGGGGGGGAGGGGGTGGTCCCTGGGTCTCAGCTAGTAGTAAGGGAAGGAGAGATTTTGTTTTGTACTCACTGTATTCAGACAATGGTTTGGAACAAGGTTCCTCAGGGTGGCAGAAGTTGGGAGACAACTAATCTTGTTGGTGAGTTGTTATTGTACTCAGTAAAGCAGGATAGCCTGAGAAGGGAGGAATCATCAATTACCTGAAAATAAATGGATTCATCTCTTCTCCCTTGTTGGGTAGAGAGGTTTCTGTAGGATGAGGTACTTTTGAACAGACAGTTCTGAACAAGTTTTCTATAGGGAAATTTTAGGAGATACAAGACTGATTAGGAAGAAATTGGGTAAGAGAAACTATGGTTCATTGAATCCATGTTGCCATGTTTGTGAGGCAGAGGCTCAAGTTATAAAACTAAGACTGCTCTTCCCAGTTACTGTGGTACCTGCTCCCTCTCTTCTTTCCCTCTTGTGGAGTAATAACTTTGATGGCACTATGCTATCACGAGCATGACTAGTCTTCCCACTGGCACTGATTGCAGCCCCTCCATTTTCATGCATACTATGTGACTCCTATCATGTATATTCACAATTCTCCATAGAGGATTGTTAGATGTAAGCAAAAATTTTTTAAGCGTTATAATTGTTCAGTTGTGTCCAATTCTCTGTGACCCTGTGGACCATAGCACATCAGGACCTTCTGTCCTCTATTTGGACACCTTCTGATAAGAGGGGCTCATCTTCAGATGTTATATCTTCTAGCATTTTAATGCTGTTCATGGAGTTTTCTTGGCAGAGATACTGGGTTGGCTGCCTTTTCCATCTCCAGTGGATCAACTTTTGTGAGAACTCTCCACTATGCCCTTTCTGTCATGAGTAACGCTGCATGGTGCAGCTCATAGTTTCATTGAGCACCTCCACCGTGACAAGGCATTGATCCAGAAGGGGAATTCTAAGGATAAACCAATTAAGTTCTTTGTAGAGGGTTGAGAACTTTGTGATTCTTTCCTCCCTGTGCCCCATTTTCTCTATGACTGTGATCTCTGTCAATTCTGGGATGAATTATCAACTATGGTCAAGTCATTCCCTATGCATGAGGAGCCACACTACTGGCACTAAGGATCCTAGGTCTAGAAAGAGCTTAAAGGTACCTCAGAAGTCAACTAGTCCAATCCTCTCTTTTTTTAGAGGAAACCAAGGCCCAGATACGTTAAGTGACTTGTCCAATGTCACCTTGATAATAAGTATCAGTATCATCTGAGTCTAATAACAGTGCTCTTTTTTATCAGGAGCACAACCATAACCAGGGTGGGGCAAATGGGACTTGTTCCAGGACACTAACATGCTGTTTAGGCAAGAGGGATGTGGTATGTAATTCTTTCCCACATGGATCCTCAACCCAGGTGGGTAAGTACCTGGGCAAGGAGCAAGTGAGGATAGGATTTGCTTGAGAGTATCATGAGATCACAATTCTAGAGAATGGAGAGGTTAGTGCAGATGATCTCTGAGGACCTTCTAACTCCAGATCTTGGATCTGTGCTTGTTCTCTCTCTTGCTCACTCTCCTCTCTCTCTCTCTCTCTCTCTCTCTCTCTCTCTCTCTCTCTCTCTCTCTCTCTTTCTCTCTCTCTCTCTCTCTGTCTCTTTCTCTCTCTCTGTCTCTCTCTTTCTTCTCTTCTCTCCGCTCTGTCTCTGTCTCTCTCTGTCTCTCTCTCTCTCTCTCTCTCTCTTTCTTCACTTCTCTCTCTCCTCTCTGTCTCTCTCTCTCTCTCTTTCTCTCTCTCTGTCTCTCTTTCTTCTCTTCTCTCTCCTCTCTCTCTCTGTCTCTCTCTTTCTTCTCTTTTCTCTCTCTCCTCTCTCTCTGTCTCTCTCTTTCTTCTCTTCTCTCTCTCTTTCTCTCTTCTGTCTCTCTTTCTTCTCTTCTCTCTCTCCTCTCTCTCTGTCTCTTTCTTCTCTTCTCTCTCTCTTTCTCTCTTCTGTCTCTCTTCTCTTCTCTCTCTCCTCTCCCTTCTCTCCTCTCTCTCTCACTCTCACAGGATGATTTTTGCCTTTCTTTTTATCCTCAAAGGTTAGCATCATGTCTCACTCAGTAAATGCTTGTTGATGACAATAACGACGGTGACGATAAAGGCTCTTAGAGGCTATCTGTCTAGTCTAGCCCCTCATTTTACGGAGGCGGCCAGGTGGCACAGTGGGGCATTGGGCCTGGAGTCAGCACAACATGAGCTGAAATTCAGCCATAGACCCCTGGGCAAGTCTGATTTCATCAGAGCATCAGAGAGTGATAGCTTGGGGTGGGACATACCTTGGTCAAAAGTGTGTATGGCCGGAAAAGAAGCTCAGTCCTTGTAGAATGAGAATAAAGGGAAATTGATAGCTAGCCTGAATATCACCATGGTAACAGCAGATACTAAAGGATTAAGAGGAAGCATGTTGGGTCGATGTTTTGTGGAGGACTTATGGGAACATAGGAATGAGAATCCCTATGCAATTGGAAAAAGTATTCATAGCAGTAAAATCTCAGATCCAATATATCGTATATATATACATATATATACATATATATATATATATATACATATATATATATGTATAAATATGTATATATGTATATATACATATGTGTGTGTGCATATATATATATATATATATATATATATATATATATATGAATATGTGTGTATGCCAGACACTCTGCTTCAGCTTCCTAACCTATAAAATGGGGATGGTAATAGCTTACTTCCCAGAGTTGTTGTATGGATCAAATAGATAATATTTTTAAGTGCTTTGCAAACCTTAAAGCAGAATATAAATATCCTCATCGTCATTATTATTGAAATTGGGAAAATTAAGTAATTTTACCAACAACACAGTAATCAGTGTCAAGGGAGAATGTCTCTAGGCCAGGCACAGCCCCAGGAAAGAGGGACTGCATAGTTCTTGAGCAGCCCAGGAATGAGTGGTAGATAAAGGTAGAATATTCCAAAGACCTTGTCATCCACAGAGAAGGGGTTTTGCCTTGGTCTCACTTTTCCAGAGAGATGAAAGAGATACATCTCTGGTTCCTGGACCCTCTGGTGATAGGCACCCACCTGTTCTAGGAAAGAAGTGCCTCTCTATACCTCTCTATATCATATTCAATCTACAGATAGGTCCCAGGATGATTAGAGATCTAGGAAGTGGTTCCCCAGATCCCAATAAATTTACCCAAAGAGCCAATAAAATTAATATCAAATGATTATTTTATTATTAAATTACTAAAATTATTATTTATTATTAAATATAAAAATTTCCAGATCCATTTGTGATCCATTGGCTTAGCCATTGAGAATCCATGCCATAATGAAACATCAAAGCAGAGAGCTGGTGTGAGGATCACTTTAATACTTCAGTTTTAAAATGATCTTTTCTCTTTACATGCAGTACATACACAAGCACACACATATATTTACATATATGTGTGTGTATATATATATATGTATATATAAGATCTGAGGTTTTACTTTTATGAATACTTTTTCCAATTGCATAGGGATTCTCATCCATGCTTTCCCATCAGTCCTCCACAAAAAGATCAACCCAACATGCTTCCTCTTAATCCTGTAGTATTTGCTGTTATCACTGTCATACTGAGGCCAGCTATCAATTTCCCTTTATTTTCATTCTGTGAGGGCCTATCTTCTTTTCTAATCATACACATTTTTTGACCAAGGTACCTCCCACCCCAGGCGACCACTCTCCTATGGGTGTGCTCTCATCCTATTAGAATACTAAGTTCCTTGTGGTCCAGAAATGTATGTTTTTGTCTAGAACTTTGTCTAGAACTTAGCAATCAGGAGGCACTTAATAAATGCTTTTTATACTGATTCAGGTAATAGAAAATCAGATATAGTATGCATGTAATAGGAATTTTTTCCCCACCTAGACTATGGATAAGAATGGTAGTTTGGGGGAGAAGGGAGATATTCCCCAAGGGTCTATCCTAAGACCTCTTCTCTCTTGACACTCCCTTGATGATCTCATCTCTTCTCATGGGTTTATTTATGACCTCTCTGCTGGTATAAGTAGTGCGTATTCAATTGTAATTTCCCTCTTAGTTCCAACTCAAATGAATGTGCAGTCATCCTCTTAAACTTAACATGGACCAGACTGATGGCATCATCCCTCCGTTCTTTCCACTTCACCTTTTTCCCTTAGACATGTCATTTCCTTCCAGTCTGCCAGGCTTTAACCCTTGGATTCGTCTTTGACTCACCCTCTCTCAATCCCTGAATTTGATCAATTAATTGCCTATTTCTGTTGATTCTACAATACCTCTCAAATACATGGCTCTTCTACCACCTTAATTTCCTTTGTTGTTCAATCCTTTCAATCATTCCAAGAGTCTCAGACTCTTCATGACCTCATATGGAGTTTTCTTGGCAAAGATACTGGAGTAGTTTACCATTTTCTTTTCCAGCTCATTCTCCAGATGAGGAAACTGAGGCAAACAGGGTTAAGTGACTTGCCCAAGGTCACATAACTAGTAAGTGTCTGGGACTGTGTTTGAACTCAAGTCTTCCTGACTTCAAGCCTGGGCGCTCTTGGCCTATGGCACCACCTAGCTACCGGTCTGACATTCCTTATCTTCCATCAAAAATGAGCTCAGGTGCCATCTCCTCCATGAAGCATCTAATTCTCCTAGCTGACTTGAAGGATGCCCCTTCTCAAAAAATCCTAAGACACTTTCTCTGAAATCTCTCCTATGTCCATATCACATTTTACTTTATATTATACTTGTCTGTGTACATTTCATATCTCCCCACCCCAACCTCCCAGGAGACTGATTATAAGTTTCTTAAAAACAGATATTGTGGTATTTTTCATATTTGTATCCCAGATACGTAGTATAGTGCCTTGCACTTAGTAGGCACTTAATAAGAGTTCCTTCGTAAGTGTTCGTTGAATTGAATTAGATGGAATTGAAGGGAGCAATCACCTTCTGGGGAAAGCAGCAGCAGATAGAGAAAGAAGTTCTCATCATAAATAATCAGACACAAATGAAAGATCTCAGGGATATTGAATTCCAAGATCTGACCTATCATGAGTGAGAAAAAGAAAGAAAAGCTTTCTCCTTAAAATCCTAGAGAAATATCTCCTGCCCGATGAGAGAGGTGAAGGACTCAATATGCAACATGAGACACATTGGACGTGATAATTGTGCTCATTTGTTTTGTTTGACTTCATATTTGTTACAAGGGCTTTGTTTTTCTTTTTTCCCAAATTAGGGAAAAGGAGTTGGAAAGGGGAGAAAATAAATATTTGTTAATTGAAAAAAACATATAGTTTTTAAAATCCTAGAGAAAGAAAGGATTGAGTTAGATAATTGTTAGGGGTTAGTGAGAAGGGTATCCAAATTTTTATTCTTTTTGTATTATTAACTTAACATATAGTTCAACAAAGAACAGAAAATGAGCTCTCTATGAAACCATGAGCTTCAGTTTTGTACAGTTTTTTTAAGTACGTGTGAAATTTAATATGATAATAACAAAACTGCCCTGCTTGTCTATTTCCTTTGGAACTTCCTTTTGTTCTCTCTTCTGTGTATTTTTAAATGTTTTTCTTGATTCTTGGTGCTCTCTTTTTAGCCTTCCCGCCCCTCCTCCCCAGAATAGAAACCATTCCTTGCAACAGATAAGTACAGTGACTAAAGCCAATTCAGATGTTGGCCATTACTGAAAACCTATGTCTCATTCTTCACTGAGGTGTTTATTTTCCTTTAAGTATTGCTTTGGATGACATTCGACAAACATTTACCTGCTTTACGAAATTGTTAAGTGTTTTATAAACCTTAAAACACTTTATAAACCCAGTGCCTGGAACTCTCTCCCTCCTTGCCTCTTCCTTCTAGTCTCCCTGGCATCTGTCAAGTCTCAGCTAAAGTCCCACCTCTACAGAAAGGCTTTCCTAAATCCCCTTAATGCCAATGCCTTCCCTCTGCTCATTATCCCCAGTTTATCCTGTCTCTATCTTGTCTGTGCATGGTTGTTTGCATGTTGTCTCCTCATTAGACTGGGAGTTTCTTGAGAGTAGGGAGTATCTTTTGCCTTTTTTTCCCTTTTTCTTTCTACTCTAGCATTAGCATGGTGCCTTCTGAGAGTATGAAAGCATTTTAAAAACATGACTTGTTTATTACTATGTGCAATGCACTCCATAGGGCCCTGGGTGAGAGAATAATGACAAAACTAGACAAGATATGGCTCTGTCCTTAAGTCATTTATAGTTTAACTCAGGGGTTTTTAACTGGAGGTCTGTGGATTGTTTTTAAAGATTGGAGTCCTTTGTTATGCAACGTATATTATTTTATACTTTTGAAAACATTCTTCTGTGAAGGAGTCTGTAGGCTTCCCTAGACTGTCAAAAGGATCCATAACTCAAATAAATGTTAAGAATCCTTGAGCTAATAGATGGTGCTAGTTAGTATCCAGAACAGGGAAAAACAGCTTCAAGAGGAAAAGGTAATGTCTTACAAAGTCATGTCTTTCAAGAACAGCAAATATCAGCAAAGGGTAATATGGACTTACTTTTCAGGGGCTTTAAGTTGGGATGAAAGAAGAGGATTAGAAGAATGTACATAAGTAAAGACAGATACAAAAGACATGAGTACTGGGGCCTGATGGGGCAGCGGGAGTGAAAACTAGTGGTCGCTGTGTCTCATACTTTGGGAAATGTATGGCAAAATAGGGCCATTTCATTTTACATCTGATACCAGTTGGTTATAAAAATGATCCTTCCCTAGCCATAATAACAAGTTTTCTTTCAGATCTGAATAAATTGAGAACCTCTTGGAGTAATTTCTGGTGGTTCAGAGTACTGGAGAAATAGCCAGGGAATAAGAAGAGATCGAGAGAGAACTCAAGAATGTGCCTACATATGCATATTCTGTGTCCTTCATTCCCCTCTGCCCTATTTTTTCCTTTCCCCCTCCTCCCCTTTTTCTTTCCCCTTCTTATGTTCTCCCTGTGCCTTCTTCACTCTATTTCTCCCAGTGCCAAGACCAAAGCTTCAGAGCAGAGATGTTATTGGGCATGGATCATGATTACACAGCAGATTACCCACTGCAAATTCTTTTTCAAATTTTTGCAGAGCTTTTTTTCCTCCTAGAACTTCAAAGTATTTACTGAGTCTTAACTCTTTGTAGCCAAATTTGGAGGGGAACAAAGGAAGCAGGGCTCTGGCACTTACTAATTGTGTGACTTTGGGAAAGTCACTTACCTTCTCTGGCCCTCGCTTTTCTCATGTATAACGTGGTGATGACACTCCTTGATCTCTCTACCTCATAGGGTTGTTATGATGAAAGTGTTACATAAAAATTCAAGCCCAATGTGAAGTAGTCTGCAAAATGGAATGTAATTGCCAAAGAGAGGACCAGGATGACATGCCAGATCTGAGAAGAGACCATTTACCATGGTGGGTTGTAATCAGAAGGAAAGTTTTAGAGTAAATTCAATTTGAGTTGGGTTTGCATAGGATTCTTTTTTTAACTCACAAATACAGGAAACAAAGAACATTTCAGGCATAAGAAAAAGAATGTATAAAAGCATGAGAGCATCAGTATGGCATAGTGAGTAAAGAGCTGGTCTTGAAACCAAAAAATCATAGGTTCAAGGCCCACCTGTGACACATACTGGCTGCGTGACCTTAGATAAACCACTTAATCTCTTATTACTCTAGGCAACTTTCTAAGACCATTTTTGCAGACAAGGGGCCAGGCTGCATTGGCAAAGAGAGTTTCCTCACCTAGGAATTCCCTGTGTCAATGAAATCACAGTTCTAATCCCAATCTAGACTATTTTATGGAGAACTTGCATGGAGCAGGCAAGCTCATGGTGGTCAGAAGAAGCGATACAAGGACACTCTCAAGGTCTCTCTCAAGAACTGTGGATTTGTGCAACATGGGAGACACTGGCACAGGACTGCTCAGCATGGCATGCCCACATCAGAAAGGGTGCTGTGCTCTATGAGCAAAGTAGAATTGAGACAGCACAAAGTAAACATAGGATGCACAAATTTGGAGTATCCACCCCAAATATTCACATGGACTATTTGTGCCCAACCTGTGGTAGAGTGTTCTGAGCTCATCTTGGTATGATCAGCCACAGTCGGACACACTGAAACTTCACTTTATCATGGTGATGTCATTCTGATCCTCTTTGAAAACAAAGGACAACAACCATGAATAAAATCTTGGTAGTATAATACACTGACAAATAGCCTAATTCAAACAGGAGCATAGTAGGAGGTCAACCCAGAATAGTAAATTGGAATGTGAACTTCATTCAGTAGATGATAGGGAGCCATGGAAGACATTTGAGTAGAAAAGCAATATGACCAGATAACTATATATAAAGGATGTAGGCAATTGCATATTCACTTGATACTTGAGGACAATGTCAGTACCCTATGTAGAATGAAGTTTATAACATGAAGGAATACTCTAGAGAATGGAGACATTAGAGTTTGTAAGCTATTTTTCAAAGACCCATGCTGAAGATTCCCAAATGAGAAGAGGAAGTTGTTTTTTTTGTCTTTTTTAAATTCATTTCAATTCTTTTCATTTTCCAACTAATGCCTCTTGCTCAGTTGCATGTTGTTTGTATTTTGTGATTAATGTCTCTATGACTGCTCAGGTTGTTTCTAAGTACCATTTGTACTCTTTGGGGATTTGAGTCATTGTGTGTGGTGTGTTGTATATGATAAAAATGGGAGAACAACTAGAAGCATAGGAGACAAAGAAAAGAGGGGGTAGGTTTGGGGACATTGGTAGGAAGTAATATTTCTCCCTCAGGCTTAGGTGACTGTGATGGAGGCATTTTATTGTGTAGCGTCCAAGAGGACTGTATTTCATATTGCTCTCTGGGCATTATCATGGGTGTTGCTTTGATCCTGGGATAGTGCCATCAAAACGTTTGCTCATCTTCTCCCTTACAGACAGCTCCTCCTATCCCTTCATTTTGGAAAGAAAGCCAGTTTGGTAGCTGACTCAGCTTTGACCTTGTAAAGTTCATACCAAACCCAAGATTGGAGCCATACAGTACCCTCCCCATTCTTGTCTGGGAGGAAAACAAAACCAAATTGGGAAAATGCATTTCATTGCATCCAAGCAACATGTATCCCATTCTCATTACATGCCAAGCATTGTGTTGAGGGTACAAAGACATGAAATTAAATAGCCCCTCTCTTGAAGAAATTTACATTTGACTAAAATCTCTACTTTCTGTGTACATTATCTGATCTGAATCTCACAACTCTATGAAGTAGATGTCAAAAATATCATTATCCCCATTATGTAGATGAAAAAATGGAGGAACAAAATGGTTATGTGGCTTGCCTATGTCAAACAGCTTATAGAGGATTTGATGCCAGTTTTTTCTTGAATCTGTGTCCAGTCGTCTACTCACCATGTTGCTCCCAATTCAGGAAGCTAATGTTTAAGAGGTTGTAGGTATACTGTATAACATAGAAATATTGGGACATAATTTGATCCACAGCTTAAAAAGATTGGACTCAGTTCCAATGTGCTAACTCAATGTGTTTATAGAATCTGGCAGGTCATAGTCCAAAGGTTATCCCTCTCCCACAATAAGTTTTGGTTCTTGAAGATGTTACGTGACTTTTTAGTGATTACCATTTGTGCAAGTAGCTAACCTACTTATATAGAAAAGAAACAAATTAGAGGAGTCTTTAATATGTCATAAGGTCAAATGAATTAGTAGCCAAGAAAATTGTGACTGAGGGGTCTTGTGGATAACTAAGATATGGAGATGTGGAGATATGGAGCCAGGAGCAAAAAGAGAAAATAATACATTCAAGGTCAGGATGATGGGAAAAGCAGAGAGAAATGAGAACAAAGCCTACTTAGACATCACTGCCATGAGAAAGGAGGAGGGTAGTTTGTGATGTCATGACTGTGTATATTACAGTTTAGGCCAGGCATACAAGCAACTTCTAGCTTTTGACTTTTGCTTCCTTGGATGGTATGAAGGATGAAAAGGAATGTTTTGCTGTTTCAAACCCATGTACTGATGAGTAGTCCTGTTCAATTTAGACAGTTTTTCCTGGATGTGAAGGACTTTTAATGCAGAAACTCTGGGGCTTGGTGACTGCACTTCTATGTGAGTTAAACTTGGGGTTCTCCTTTGACAGGGCTTTGTGGATTCTTTCAAGCTATACTTAGCCTCTATTGTACTCCAATATATCTTGAGGTGGGGGAGAAATAAGGCAGATGTGGTGAGAAGATATTGTTGGTCTCTGTTGAATACACTCAGGCTCACTGGAATTTAGAGTAAATGGGATGAAAGCCCCTTTATTAATTATTATTTAATAATAAATTATTAAAGAACCATTCCTGCTTTGGGATTATTTGAAAACTTGTGTATTAGCAAAAAGGAAATTCTTTAAAAAACGTCAATACTTGTAGTGTCAGTTTACAATATCCTAGATCCCTTTCTCTGAATATGTGATGTAAGAGAGGAAAGAGAATACTCAAATTGGAGTCCTGAGATCAGGATTTGAATCCTGGATCTGGCCTTTGTGAGCTTGAGTATCATTTTTTCCAAGTTTCCTCACTTATAAAATGAGAATATAGATATGGATGACCTCTAAATTCTAAGTTCCAAAAATGATTTAGTGATCCATCCATTCTGTGTCCTAAGGTAGAGATTCACCTAAAGCATAATATCTTTTATTCCAGACTAGAATTTTAACTCTGTGTGTGTCTTCATGGTTAAGTATATTTCCATTTATGTAGCACATTGTTAGGTTCCATTTTCTAATTCCATCTCATTCAGCAACTCTATTCTGTTTTATAGGTTACTTTAGTCTGCTAACATTCAAGGTTAAAACTGTCATGTTTGCTTTTACCTCTGTCTTCTTATTTTGTTACTTTTTAAAAAATCATCACTAGGCTCTTTGGACTTGTTCTGCTTGAAACTGTGCTCCACCTTCCTTTGCCATTATATCCATATAGCCCACACCTCCTCCCTACCTAGCCCAAACCAAGATTTCTAGATTCTGCTTTTACTGTTACTGTTTCTATTATTATTCTTTTAGCTATTTCCTTTGGAAGCCCAGAAAAGAGTATGATTTAGGACTTTAACCATCTCCTCACCATTTTTATCTGTGGTGAGGAGATACTAATACACTTTTTCTCTTTCCCATTTCTTCTCTCCCCATCATCTATCTGATGTCCCTTCCTGTCTGTGACCCTCAGGCAAGGCAGAAGTTTTAAAAGATCTTCTCTCTTTCATTGATCAAATAAATCCTGATTTATCATTTGTTCTTTATCAGACTGCCTGAACTTAATTATCTTTATTAAGTTTCTTTTGTTTGATAAATTTGCATGTCATTTGCCCAGTTCTCCTCTGGTTTCACCAACTGGTAAATTTTAATCCTTATATCCTTCTCTTTTCATGAATTATTATGCTGTTTTCTTTCCCCCACTTCTCAAACAAATGAGGCTATAGCTTCACAATTCTAAGGGACCTGAGAAGCTTTAGAGTCCAATCCCCTCATTTTACAGATGAGGAGAGTCAGTCTCAGAGGAGTTAAATGACTTTTCCCAGGGACATATAGCTAATAAAAGTCTGAGGCAGAATTTGCACTCAGTTTATCTAACTCCAAATCCAATGCTCCTTTCCGCTGTATCATGCTGATAAATAGTCCTGCTCTATTTAGATTGTTTTTTCCCCTTGATATGTGATCAAGGCTGAGGCTCTGGAACTTGGTTATTGTGTTTGTCAGTGAGTTAAACTTGGGGTTCTGCTTTGATGGTATTCTATACATTCTGTGGAGTTGTACTTTGCCCTTTTCTTTCAGTATATCTGGGCAATATTCTTGTATGATTTCCTGAAATATAGTATTAGAGTTTAACTTTTAACTTTTTAATTTTTTAGCTTTGTTTTCAAAATAATTTAGTTTGTAGAAACCTCAAATGTTCTTTCTATTTTTTGTTTTAAAATTTTTTCCTTGTACTATTTTTTTCATCTCTATATTTCTGTGTTCAAAATCTCTAAGCTGTTTTCTTTTTAAAAAAAACTATTGATAACTTTTTTCTTTTATAGCACTATAATTTATATACATATAACTATAATATAATATAAATATATATTCCCCCTCTTCTATACAACGAACAATTTTTCCAATAAAAAAAATTTTTAAGCAGTTAAGCAAAAATAACCAATATATCAACTCAGTCTGACATATATGACAGCATATGTGGTATGTTCTAAATTCCTAATCCCCTACCTTTCCAATTGAAGGAAGGATTTACATTTTTTCATATCTTATTGGGGGGCCAAGGTTGGCTGCTGATGTTATGCATCAGTTTCTTTTTTCTTTTCTTTTTTTGGGGGCACGGGGCTTGTTTTCCTGATTTGGATGATTTTACTCTGCAACAGTTCTTTGTCTCCTCATTCTTCTCATAATCTACATACAGATAGTTTCTGAAGGTATAGTTATATTCAAGCATATAAATGCACCACAGTTTATCTAGCCTTTTCTCAATTCACTTGTACCCACCTTGTTTTCAATTCTTCCGCCCCACAGAAAGCATTATAGTGAATCTAGCATCAGTGAGAACTTTCTAGCTTTGATCTCTCCTTGGCAGCATGTGTTTTTTTTATCAGATTGAGAGATGCTTTACTGAGATTTTCCAGTGTCCATTTTAGACTGTCCTTTCCTTTGGGGCTTTAAATTCTTCTTTCAGAACTTTTAAATCCCCTCCTTTAAGCCTTTATTGGACTTTTCAAATCTCTGGGATTATTTCCAATTTATTCTAGATATCATGAAGTTGTTTACATGTTGTTTTTCCCATTAGATTGTGAGCTCCTTGAGGGAAGGGTCTGTTTCTGCCTTTCTTTTACCCTAGTACTCATACAGGGCCTGGAACTGACAGGTATTTGTTGACATGATTGACATGATGTTCTCTTCTCATTTCTAATTGCAGTCACAATATCATCCCTCTCTTCTGGAGTTTTCATCTCATTTTCCTCCTGTGATATTTATTTCTTATGTAGTAACCTTTTTGATTTACTAGATTTTTTTCAACCTCTGCCATTTTTTCTGCAAGGCTGGCCTTATGGTTAATATTTTTCTTTCCTCTTCTGTTTATTGTTTTTGCTTTATTTTATTTAGGGCTCAGTATGTAGTAAGTGCATAGTGAGTATCCGTTGACTGATGGGTTGGTGAATTTCTTACCCTTTGGAGGAGTTGACAGCTAGCTGGGGTTAGACATGAACAATACTTAACAGTCTGCTAGAAATCCCTAAGTGGGTGAAAACAAGGTACTTGGGTGGCAGCCGTAGGAATGGGGAGGACGGAATAGATTCAGGAGCAGTGGCAGAGGCAGAAGTGAAAGGACTTTTCAACTGATTTATAGGAAAGATGAAATCAAACAAAAATTCAAGATTTTTGGAATATCTCCTACCAATTATGGACATGGGACGTTGGTTGAACACTGGTGCCAGTGACATAAAATAGAGTAGTCAGAAGGAGCAGTAGTTGGATGGTAAAATAAGTTTGATTCTAAATATGTCCAGTTTGAAGTGCTGGTGGAACATCTTGGTGGGTTTGTTATTTAGGACAGTTTGAAATGAAAACCTAGAGAGAGGTCAGGGCAGGAGGTATATACAGACTGGGAGTCACGTGTGTCTAACTGATAGGTGGAGCTATGGGAGTGAATGAGATTGCTGATCTCCTCTAGGAAGTTTTGCTGCTTAACTTGACCCCACTCATTTTTATCCCATGTCCCCTGAGCACATATGGATGCTATTTGTGAAGTACTTATTTGTACTTGTTACTTTGTTGCTGTGTAAGTATTCTTAAATCTGTTTCCTATGTGTGTCTTATCTCCCCCATTAGAATGGGAAAAGTTTCAATTAGATATAATCCATGCCTCAAATAATCTGCTACAGACTGCCAACGAGTGCTTGACAATTAGATTGGGAAGCGCCATAGGGCATAAGTAATATCTCCTTTCATCTCTGTATCTTTCATCAGGACTGAGCTCTGAACATAGTAGGTGGTCAGTCATTGTTGTGTGAATGAGGAGAGAGAGAGAGAGAGAGAGAGAGAGAGAGAGAGAGAGAGAGAGAGAGAGATTTTTTATTTAAAAATCCCTTCTTGGAAAAACATCAACAAAAGATTCTACTTTGCTAACACCAAGTTCCAGAACATCAGCTGATAAGATCATCTTTTCCTTTTCATCCTGGGCCCGTAAATCAAGGATGCTCAGATTGCTAGAAGAAAGACACTTTCTTTCTTAGGAGAGAGGATACAGAAGCAGCAGCCATTCCAAAAGCAGAAGGACACACAGTTGTGGGAAAAATCTGGGATATATATTTAGTCTGACTCAGTCTGGACCTAGTTAGGAGCTTTTTCTTGTGTCCCCAGCATAATGTTCAAACTAGTTGTGTTTTTCCAGGCCATAATTTGTCCTCTCTGGATGACTGTTTCAAGGTCCTCTGTTCATTCCCACTGGGCTCTTCTTGCCTGGGTTCCCCATCTTTCCTCTCTTTTCCACTTGCCTCCTCTCCCTAAGATAGGACTTATCTGTGGCACATAGAAGCTAAATATTCAAAGGATCATAGGTTTATCAATCAATAAACATTTATTAAGTACCTACTATAAGCTAAGCACTGTGCTACATGTTGGATATATAATCTAACGGATTAGAACTGGAGAGTACATATCTGGGGCAACCTTCTCTTTGTATTAGATCAGAAAGATGAGGCCCAGAGAATGACTTGGCCAAAGTCACACTAGTTAATGGCAAAGCCAGGACTGGGACTCAGGTCCTCTAACTCTACACACTCCAACCAGAAAACACAATCTCAGGTGAAAATGAAACTCCATGGGCAAACATTAGAAAAAACAAAACAAAACCCCATCTCACTCCAGTTCACATGGTGGAACTGTAAGTCTCCTGTTCTCAGCTGCTGGGAGATTCTCCTTCATCAGGACTAGAAGTGGTGTTACTTTGTTTTTGTGAAATCCAGGGATGCTTTTGTTGCTTAGTAGATTGAATTGAAATTCCTACTCTGGAAGACGTGTGGAGAGTGTGTGTATGTGTGTTAGAGAAGGGGGAAGGTAGGGGGAGGAAGGAAGGAAGGAAGGAAGGAAGGAAGGAAGGAAGGGAGGGAGGGAGGGAGGGAGGAAAGGAGGGAAGGAGGGAGGGAAAGAGAGAGAAAGAAACAAAGAAAGAAAGAAAGTGAACTCCAGCCTTCCTTTAGTCAGGACGACCTGTTTCCAAGTCCTGCTTCAACATATCCTGGCTTTGTGTCCTTGTGCACATCATTTACTCTCTCAAGGTCCCCAGGCCCCAACTATGAAATTACAAAGGAGTTGCTGATCAGTATTGGTAGAGGGAGATTTCTCACCACTAGTTCCCTACACTGTTGAAATCGTGCCAGAGCCACATCCAACTTGAAAAAAATGGCTATCAGTTGGACACTATTCAGCCCAGCCTTGTGAGAAACATGCTCCCTGGGTGAGGAATTAAGAATTTTGGTTTCATCAAGAGTACGTTCTTGGTTGGCCATACAAACAGAGGACCTGAGAAGCGTTTCAAATCCTCAAGCCCTTCATTTTTGACTTTGGAATGCATTAAAGACACATAGTCTTCTCACTGGTCACCCCCTCCACTCAGTCCTGACCTTGCTCCGTCTTGCTCATTTGTCAGTGGTTTGGGGAAAAGAGGCTGCCCCCAATCAGTCAATCAATAAACATTTATTAGGTGCCCACTATATGCCAAGCTAAGCCTAAGTGATCCACTGGTAGAACCAAATACGGTAACCAATATTTAACCATATTTTGTTCCATGTGACCCTCTTGAGGGAAATAGGGTTAATTAAAAGGAGCTGAATCGTCTAATGCCTCTGCTTTTGATTCTGTGGCTCAACTCTACAGGAAAATTCACGTAGATAGTAACATCTCTGCATCCAAACCCAAATCCCTGAGAGTAGATTCATCCCTGGACATTTCCAAGCTGACCTCACCTCTCAGGTTCATCCCTACTAGACATTTATAACGTGACCTCACCTCTCACTGCTGAGAAGCAGCAGCATGGTGCATGGTCAACTCACTTTGCAGTCAGGAAAATCTGGGTTCCGGTCATGTTTTTTGTCTCTAGTCAGTCGGTGTGAACATAGGCAAGTTCCATAATCTCTAGTGTTCCCAGAAAGCCTTCTAAGATTGTATGTTTAAAAGGAGTTGCTGATCTGCCTAAGTGGAGAAAGTGTACACACCAGTACACACTCTTGAAATCACAGAAATTCACTTATGCTTATTTGGTCCAAAGTTCCCTCTGATGAATTTCTTTAAATGGTGCTTACATTCTCCAAGTTACTTGGGATTCAGTTTTTTAGTTTATCTGTTCCTTTATTTCTCCAGTTACATGTAACAAGTCAGTGGTATAAAAATAAAATACAAGTGGGACCACAAAACCATATATGAATCCCTGCAGGTTACATATTTACTTGGGAAACTACTTATTAGTGGTATCTATGTTCTATTGTATTTTTATTTATTTGTTAAATATTTCCCAATTGTATTTTAATCTGGGGCACCAGTGGATAGCATGCTGGGCCAGGAGTCAGAAATACCTGAGTTCAAATCTGGCCTCAGATACTAACTGTGTGACCCTGGGCAAGTCACTTAACCCTGTTTATCTCAGTTTCCTCATCTATAAAATGAATGGGAGAAGGAAATGTCAAACCACTCTAGTACCTCTCTTTGCCAAGAAAATCTCAGATGGGATCACAAAGAGTCAGACCTATTTAAACAACAACAAACAACATGTTCGACACCTCTATAATATGTCACTTTGTTCTATAATGTCTCTTACATTTCTTCACACTTTCTTTTGCATTTGATTATTGTCAGCACCCATTATTTCCTGACCCTTTCTACTGGGACAGTGAAAAGCTCACAGGATTTGGGGTTAGGGTAGCTAATGAATCTTGCCTGATAGATCTTGAACAAACCTCTCTGTGCCTTAGGTTCTTAATGGGTAAAATAAGAGAGTTGAACTAAGTTATCTTGGGCTCCTTCCAGCTAGACACCCATGATCCTGTGATCCTGCAACTGGGAATCCAAGAAGGACAAGGGAAATTTATGAAATGGTAATTCTTTAGGGATATAGCATAACCCTGAGAGAAAAGACTTCTGCTAGATCTATGAGGATATAGGCTGATTTCATTCCTTCCTGATTATCCATCTGTGGAGGGGAAATATTTGCAATGGTCATGCAGAGAAGTGAAAAATCCTTTCTGCTTGGCTCTGAAAGGCATCATGTGGGTTTGATATTGGAGTTTGTTTTTTGAGTTTTTTGGAAACAGCATTTTTTGCTTTGATGATGATGTTTGGCCCAGGCTGGTATTAAAATAAGCTTCCATTTCCTGAATGCATAGTGACTAACAGATTTTCTTTTAGCTTGGAGGGTCCACAAAGTGACGGATGGCATGCAGATAATTTGCTATGGATACAAGCAACATAGAAATATTAATGGACACAAATATGTGCTTCTCTTACGTAAGCAGTGAGCTTAGATTAGGAGGAAGTATATTAATAAGATATCCTGGCAAAGAGGCTTTTCTAAGGGAAGAGCGTGTATCTGGTTGATACCTCCCTATCCAGCCAATAGTTTTTAGCATCACCTGGTTGAAATGGCTATTTGAAGCAGTGTGATCCTTATATAACCAAAGCAAAGGAGAGCAGTGACTATTGGCCTATTTTATGGAAGAGGGGCCTGGGTAAGAGTTTCTGATAATATGAGGTCCTTACTGCTCCCCAAACCCAGAAAGGAGAGCTGTGGGACACGTTTGGTACTTCTCTAAAGCTTAGGATTCTGGGTCCAGAGAGAGACTGGAACAAAGAGTGCTTTAGAGAGGCAAAAAAAAAAAACCAAAAAAAAAAAAAACCACACATTTTGTCCTTATAGTATTTTCAATCTAAGCTGAGACAGGAAATTCCACAAATCTCCTGAGGCAGCTGGCTTCCCTAGCCACTCTGGCCCAATCAATCAAGGAAATTAGGTTTATTAATTACAATATGTGAGCCTTCACAGCCACGCTATTAGAGTTCCTCCATCAGACTTGACCTTCCCCTTAAGGCATCAAGACAGGAACCTGGAAGAAGGGAGAAGCACAGTCAACCTCTGGAGGCTTTACTTAGTGGCTTGGAATGCTGGGGATATAAAACTACTCATTCTGGGAATAGTATCCCAACCTCTGCTCCATCCTTGATATAATTAAGCCCTCTGGAACCATTTCTTTTTAAGTGACAAGGGAAGATAGCTGGAGGAAATTGTCCTCTGGTCAAATCTTCATCCTGTGCGTAGTACATAACCTTGGATGGTTTACTAGGAGACCCCAAAGACAGAATTTTAATTAAGTTCTCACATTTGGATCTTGGCCTTCAGTGTATAGACTTGAATTTATAAAAAGTGACATATAAATGTGTAGAAATCTATGCCCAAGTCCTGGGAGTTACTGATAAGATTCTAAGTATTGAGATGTAGAATAGGTTAAGGCCCACAAGGTTGAATTTTCTTGATGGACAAAATGATAGGATTGAAGCTTTGAGCTCTAGTAATCCTAACCTCAGTGCTGATATTTCTGGCAATGCCCTTGCCCCTCACTCCATCCCTACCCCCAGGCCAAAAAATCCCTTCTTTACACAGTCATGTGTGCACTGACTGTCCTTTTAACACAAAAAGACAACTGTATATATGCTGCTCTAAGTATGAACTTCGCTGTGTTCATTCATTGCTGTCTCAGTTTCTTCTTCAGTTTAAAAGAGGCAGATTCAGAAGAACAATTACATCGAACCCATTTTTCTTCATTGATTCCTGAGACAGAGTAAAATGGTGGATCTCACAGCCAGAGAGTCATTGGAGAAGTTGTAATAGTGTCCTGAGCTTGGAAGCCCTGAAACCATCTGAAGAGGTTTAGTGACAGCACTCCTCCCCTTAAAGTTCTCCAGAGGAACCAGATTCCTAGAAGAATCAGGACTCCAAAAAAAGATCATTGTTTCCCATCTTGTCCATTTCTCAATTTCTAGATAGGAATGCTTTTATCCCAGAAAGATAGAAGTGGACCATGTCCTTCTCTTAAATATCTCTGGGCCCATCCCCAACTTTATCCAGGGAAACCCATGGCACTGTGGTTTCTATATGGTGTTGGTTTTTAATTGATGATGGTATTCATCAAATGAATGACTTATGTTTTCTTGCCTATTGTACAGAAAAGAAGAGCAGTAAAGAAATTGATTTCTCTACATCTGTGGTTGCCAGCAACTCATCCCCACCCATCTTCCTGAAAGGTCTCTCTGATCTCGAGGTCATGGATGGAAGCCAAGTAATCATGACAGTCCAAATATCAGGTCTGATACCATGAGTAGTCTTATCTCTGACTCCTGCATGTTCAGGGGGTTGGGGATATGGAAAGAAGCTGCACTATAAATCAGGGAACTTCTTTTCCTAGGATGTTTTATGCTCAAGCCACTGTTGGTTTATCTCAGAGAAAGCATGAATCTTAGAGCCATGAGGAAAACCAACACTAGTCCATGATTATATAAACATCTTTGACTTTCGCTTTGCTGCCTCCAAGATCTCCTTGGTGGGAAATTGCTACTACCAGCCCCTACCTACCCATCCATGGATGTAGACCTTAGTCCTTTATCAGTCCCAAATGCTGGAGGCCATCCTCTGATTTTTTAATAGTGTCATTAGGTATTAAAGTATCTCCATTCAACATTTTTGGGGAAATTTTAAAAAATTACTAACTTAACCCCCAAAATAGCATTTCCATACAATTAGAGGAATTCAGAAAAAGGATTCTACAAGGAAACCAGGAATCTTCATTTCTTGTTACTTGCTTTAAAAAAAATGTAACATTATATGTATGTCTTAGCAATACAATGATTTAAAAATACAAATGATATCTTCTTTAAATTCTATACTCTTAACATAATGGTTTTTTTTCCAATAAGCACTCCATTTAGTACCAATGGCAGTAATATCAATCTTATACTATACATTGAAAGACTTTTCTCTTTTAAATAGTGAGATGACACAGTGGATTTTCCTCATTCCTCTTTGGCCGTGTGATTCAGTGCCTAAGTTTTAATTTAGACATTCTAAATTTTTAAATGAAAACATGGGTCTCTGAGAACAAGGAGTAGGGAAGGGATGAAGAGGGAAAAGATAGGTGTTTGGGAAAGAAGGAACTGGAAAACTTAAGTGGAACTGGCACACATTTTGCAACTGCATGGTTTTTGAAATTTTATTACAAACTCAGGGAAAGAACTTTCTGAAGTTTCCTGATGTGAGGTAAGGGATATAGAGGGAGAAAAAGAAGAAAGTATGAGAAATGAGTATTTCTTATCTAAATGTTAAAGGGGATAGGACATGGCTCATTCTCAAGCAAGGACAAAAATAGCAACAATGCCCATTTGTTATCTCATTAATGTTATTGGACTAACTCTGAGTCTGAGAGGGGGAGAAGGTGAAAGGCAGCGGACTTTTTAAAAGTTCTTGGGTGGTAGGAGAAGGAAGGAATCCCCTGGCTTCTGCTGACTTTCACTTGGGTAGTCAAACACAGATACAGCAGCACACATCGCACGCTTTTGTTTGTTGAGTGAGGAACTGTAAGCACATACAACATTCCATGCACAGACTGGCCTTCATGTTAGGGGAGGTCATTACCCTGGTTTTGTAGTTTCTCATGGATAGGAATAGGAATACAGATGAACCACTTGGGAGCATTTTCCTTAGAGGGAGTTAGAATGTACGTACTCACTTTGAGGTAGTTTACTGCTCAGAATAAGACTTTGCTTTCCCTATGTGAACTGAGGACACACTTTTTTGCATTCAGTGAACCTTATTAAGTCAATGAACATGTTCCAAGCATTATCCTTGTGAAGAATTTGGTTCTAAGGGCACCAAAGATGTTTAGATAAGACAGGTCCCTGCCTTCTTGGTGCTTACAGTTGAGTAGACAATGAGTTGGACAGTACACAAACCAGATAATATTAATAATTTGTAGCACTTTATAGAGTGCTTTAAAGGTTTGCTAAGCTGTATATATACATATATGTATATGTATGTATATAAATATATAAATACATTTATATATGCATATATACATATATATAAAAAACCTATACCAGCATACATGCACATGCAAAATCTCATTTGATCCACATAACAACCCTGTGAGGTAGACCCTATTAGTATCCCCATCTTTATAGATATGGCAACTGGGGCTGAAAGAAGTTAATAACTTACATAGGATCACACAGCTAGTAAGCTTCTGAGGCAGGATTTGAATTCGTCTTCCTGAGTCCAAGTTCAGTGCTCCATAATACTTACTACAACATTCATTGCATAATCTGAATTTCAGAGAAATGCAGAGAGCTATATGAGGTCCAAGGGAGAGTCCACAGTATCGGGGTTCCTATGAGAGCTATGTCTCACTCTGCCCCTGAAAAACATGCAAACATTACAGATTATCTCCCAAGTCGTTAACAGAAGTCTAGCTTTGAGAAGGATTAAAAGAAATCTTTGTACCTAACGCTTTTGCTTTTGCTTTTAAGTTAATAGCTTTCCAAACCCTCCAGGGCAGAGAGCCCTTAGGTCACCTTGACTGACAGTCATGAGGTTCTTTTTACATTTTTTCATTTGCATCCATTTTCTTCTTGGATATTCTGTGACTATAGAGAAAAGTCTCTGTTGGAATCCCTCTTTCAAGCCAACACTGCTCATTCATTCCCACAGGCTGCCCTGGAGGCAGAACCCCTTCCCCATCTTCCTCTCTTTGGTAGGTGCCCCCTTTTGGCACTAGATGGCACTCATGGGTTTGTAAGGGTAAAGATTAATGGCTTTTCCTTCTGCAGTTTGGAAACCAGCAGAAACTGTGGAATGAATGGGTTAAGGCGGTGAGAAGTAGGATATGTGTGTTTTAGGCGTAGTTAGATAAGGGGGAAATGGAAGCAGTGGAAAGTGGCGACTGCCTATATATGTCAAAATCATACTCAAGTAATAATAACAGCTCACATTTGTATATTGCTAACATTCTTGGCCTTTGTTAGCTCATTCTGGTCTTACAAAAGGCCTGTGTGATGAATAACCCTAGAGCCTTCTCAGTGTGGAATAGTAGGAAGAGTGCTGCTTTTAGGACCAGAAGACCTGGGTTCCACTCCCCATTCTCTTAATGCTTATTAGCTGTGTGGCCCTAGGCAGCTCACAGAACCTCACTGAGCAGTTTCCTCATCTATAAATCGAAGACCATATCACAGTATCTCAGAGTTGAGAGGCACTTTATTGTTTTTGAGTTGTGTTTGACTCTTTGTCTCTTGACTCCATTTGGGGTGTTCTTGGCAAAGATACTGGAGTAGTTTATCATTTCCTTCCTCAGCTCATTTCACAGATGAGGGAACTGAGGCCACCAGGGTTAAGTGACTTACCCAGGGTCCCATAGCTAGTAAGTATCTGAAGCTGGATTTGAACTCATGAGGATGAGTCTCTGATTCCAAGTCCAGTGCTGTATCCATTGTGCCACCTAGCTGATTTACCCATCAACTAATCCAACCCTATTCTTGAAGAGAGATATCTTTGACAATACCCCCAACAAGGGGTCATCCAACCCTCTCCTAAAGACATCCAGTGGGGAGGAATCCATCACTTCCCAAAAGAACCCATTCCATTGATGGACAGCTTTAATTATTAGGGTAATTTCTCACTTTATGGACCTGAAATCCACATCTTGGCCACTTAGGACCACAGACCTAAGACTATAAAGGAACTCAGTGGCCATCTGCCATGTGCTAGGTGCTGGGGATACAAAGATAAAGATAAAACAATCCCTGACTCCAAGGAGCTTCCATTCTAATGAAATCAATTCACAGTTTGATGGTGAGGCCTTCCAGATGCTCCTTTTTGTGAATAATGCTGTGCAGACAATATTGAGTCATAGAATGCCATAGTCCCTGAAATAGGAAGAAAGGGAAGGAAGGAAGGAAGGATTCATACATACCTAATGGATAAAAATGTTGTTAGGTCACATTTAGAAAACCATCATTTCTAGAATGAGAAAGATATTTCTTCTACTATATTCTGTCCCTTCTGCTATAGGCCTTAGCCTGGAAGGTCAAGGTCTCCCATTGCATCCTGGGCTGCCTCTGGTCATCCTGATGAATATCTGGTCACTGGACCCAAATGGCTCAGGAGGGGAAAGTGAGGCTGGTGACCTTGCACAGCCCTCCCTCACTCAAAACAAAATCAAGTGCAAGTCATGTCATCATCTCCCTGCTGTCATGGTCCTCTTTGAAAGCGAAGGACAAACACAACAACAGTAACTGTGTGTAGTTCTAGGCAGCACACTGTAGGAAAGTTGAAGATAAAGTTTCATTATACTTAAAAGAGAGTAACGAGGCTGGAGAAACATGCTGCTGCTTGAGGACCATCAGAGGAATTGGAGCTGAGTTGGGGCAGCCATGATAGCTGTCTTCCAAGATTCAAAGGGAAGAGGGTGTAGATTAGTACTGCTTGTCCCCAGAGGGCAGAAGTAGGAATATGAGGGAGGAAGTCACTGAGAAACAGATTTAAGGGAACACTTTCCAACAGTTAATATTACTCAGAAGCAGAATGGCCTGCTTCTGGAGGTCATAGGTCTCTCCTCAGGGGAGGTCTCCATACAGAGCTGGCTGACCACTTGATAGGATTTTTGCTAGAACAAATTCTTGTTGGACTGGTTGCCTTGTTCCATTTATGCAATTGTATTTTCTTATCTCAAAGGCACATAGTAGGCACTTAGCAAATACTTGTTGACTTGACTCTACATTTTTCCTTATTAAATTTTATTAGATTAGATTGTTAAAATTCTAAGTTAATAGATGTTTGTATTCAGTCTTGCAGGCTGTTTTGACAAAAAGTGCTTTGTCAGTCTTTAGGTACTAGATGGTGCAGTGGAGTCAGGAGGACTCATTATCCTGAGTTCACATCCAGCTTCAGATTCTGTGTGACCATGAACAAGTCACTTAACTGTTTGCCTCAGTTTCCTTATCTGTAAAATGAGATAGAGAAGGAAATGGCAGATCACTCCAGTATCTTTGCTAAGAAAACCAGAATGAGGTCACAAAGAGTTGGATACAACTGAACCACAACCACAAGGCACTATATGAAGATAATCTGTTACTATTATTCTCCAGAATAAACAATCTAGTTCTTTTAAAGAAATTGTTTCTCACCTAATTATCCCCAGTCTTCAGTTCTTTCATATATTTTTCAAATTACAGAGATGTCATGTTTCCTTTAAAGAAATACTTTTACAAACCCCTTTCCCCTATCCTTCTCCATTCCCTTCTTGTAATGACATCTATCCCTCTTCAATGTGCAGGGAACCCACCTCCTGAGATCCTCTGGCTTCATAATGGGAAGGAGATCCAAGAGTCAGAAGACTTCCACTTTGAACAAAATGGCAGCAAGTATAGTCTTTTTATCCAAGAAGTGTTTCCTGAGGACACTGGCAGGTACACCTGTGAGGCTTGGAACAGCATCGGTCATGTCCGAAGTCATGCGGTGCTCACCGTCCGAGGTGAGGCCTGTTTCTATGCCAGGAGGAGGCTTTCCATAAGATGACCTGGGGAGGGGGAGGTCATCAGGAGAGGAATAGTGAACAAGTAAGTGAGCAAGCCTTCTCTCCCATCTTTAGGGTTTTCTGCCCCTCTATTTCCTTGCAAGCCTGTCAGATTTGGCTATGGTGCAGAGAGAGAACCACCACTACCTATTTCATCATGATAGAAATTTGAAATTAACTCTGGGGAGCTTCCCCCGCCTCCCCATCTTAAGAGGGATAAATTAGACATACTTTACAATATGAGTCAAACCTTGATCTTCTGTATGAAACTTTCACTTTTTATGATTTTCCACATTAAATGTCAACTCTCCTTTGCCTCCAGCAGGCTTCTGGGCTATCTCTGAGAGGGGAGAGATAGGGTTATCACTGTCAGGGAACTCTGGCTCTAGTGGGTGGATATTTTCTCCTTTGAATTTGCCAGCACTGCTGCTCATGGATCCTTACTTCCCTAAGCCTTCAGTTCAATCAATCAATCAACATTTATTTAATGTCTACTATGTGCCAGGCACAGTGCTGAGCCATAAGGATACAAAAAGAGGCAAAAGACGGTCCCTGCCCTCAAGAGCTTGCAATGCAATGTTGCTGTATGTTATAAAAATGTGTATTTGTGTTTGTGTTATATACACAAGGTATAATTTAGAAGGTAGACCTACAGATAAGAGAATACAGTGGAAGTGAAGTCCAGACAGAAATGCTTTTTGGAATATATGCTATTTTCAATTATCCATTTCACTTCCCCTCCCCAAAGAAAAAAAAACTCCAATTATGATAGAGAGTTGAAAAGAGTGCCCACCAAAATATCTGACTCAGTACCATCACCCTTTGGCCATTCTCAGAGCCTCAAGATGGCACTCAGCCCTGGTTCATTAGCAAGCCTCGTTCAGTGACAGCCAGCCTGGGCCAGAATGTCCTGATCTCCTGTGCCATCGCCGGGGACCCCTTCCCTACTGTACAGTGGCTCCGGGATGGCCAGGTGCTCTCCAAAAACGCCGGCTACTCAGAGGTACTTCAGAATGAAGATGTGTTCACCATGGTGCTGAAGAATGTGCAGCCCTCTCACGCTGGCCAGTATGAGATCCAGCTCAAGTAAGTCTCTTTACTGGTGCCTGTCCCTGCCCAGTGCTCATTCTCTCACTCCCCCAGCTCTAGAATACTATGGAGTTCTGACCCCAGAGAGAAAGTGTCCAACTCTGGAAGGAAGTGGCGTGTCCCGGGTCTTTGCTCAAAGACTTTGGATTTTCCTGTAGTTGAGAACTCATATTCTAGTTCTACTTCTCTTGATTTGTCCTCTTGTTCTTTAGGGGAAAGGATATAATGAGGTGAGAAACAGAAGGTAAGGGAGAGAAGCTTCATTTTCTTTGCTTTTCCACCTTATTCTCTCAGTTACATCGACTTTTTCACGATAGCATTTATATAGGTAAGGTCTGCAAAGAGCTTTACGTGCATTATCTCATTTGATCCTAAGAACCCTGGAAGGTAAGTAAGGGCTATTGTTATCCCCACTTTATGCTTGAGGAAACTGAGGCAGGGGAGTTTAAGTGACTTGCCCAGGGTCACACAGCTATAATCTGAAGTGGGATTCCAACCCAGGTCTTCCAAACTATAGGTCCCATACTCTCTACGTGACTCCACTCAGCTGTCTAGCTGTGGGATCCAAAAATATGCCTGAAGTAGTGAAAAAAAAGGACCTGTTTCTTCTTCAGTTCCCTGTTCTCACTCTCTCTCTGGGTTGGTGGTGACAGACTGGCTGGTCCTGGATGCTAGAGGTTGATGTGGGCATACAGAAGGGCCCTGTCTACATTGTGTTAGGCACCTGGCCTGGTCCCCACTCTCCTAGACTTTTCCATTCTCCTTAAGCTAACCTTTTTATTCAAAGTCCTATGCCCAGTATCTTCAAGAAGAGGGGAAAAGGACAGGGAAATCTGGAGGAAAAGGGAATATGGAAAATTCTTCTCTTGGAGATTTTTCTTTTTATAATGGGGGAAGACAGGTACCTGGATCTCCTAGAAGTCCAGGGTGTATCTCAAACACTGCTTTATAGTCTGAGTGTACAATTCATCTCTGTTGGCAATTCCTTCTTCATTTTTTGTTTTTTTCTAAAACATAAAAACAACTCTGTTCAAAAATATGTATATAGAACTGAAAATTTTTAAAAATGGATGTTAAAGAAAATTTAATGGGCACAAAAGTGGCCTGTAGCAAAGACCTTAAAGCAAGAAGTATTAACCTTTTTTCGTGTCATGGACTTTTTGGCCATCTGACAAAGCCTATGGACCCCTCAGCATCAGTTTTTTTAAATGCATAAAATAAAATACGTAAGGTTACAAAGGAAATCCAATATGTTAGAATATAGGCATCCAAGTGTAAAAAAAATTCAGAGACCCCCTAAAATCTTATCTGTGGACTCCACATTAAGAATCCTTGCCTTAGAGAGACAAGCCATTCCTCCCCATTCCTCACTAGATGACCTCCCCCTTTCTCCCCACCCCAAACACTCTCAGTGACATAGTATTGTTGCATTTGGACTTTCATCCAAGGGAGGAGGCTGGTGACTCCTTTGTGAAAGCTGTTGCTGCTTTTGGAGAAGTTGAATCAACAGAGCCCTCAGAAATGATGAATTCAATACTTCCAATATGTATTTTCTATTTTCAGGTAATTCATCTACCTCTTCAGAAAATACCTCTAAGCCTCAGTTTCCTCTATAAAATGAAGTCTTGGGCTCCATGACCTCTAAGGTCATGACCAGCTCTAAATCTGTGATCCTACAAACTCTTTTTGGTCTCAGACTGAGCCCTATATAGTCAGAAAGTTATCTCCTGATTATAACAAAATCTAATTTAAAATATAGTATATTCCAAAACCAAATAAGAATTTTCAGATTATTGACACTGCTACTTACCTTCATTGTTATGGATAACTGAAGTTGAACCTAGCTGCCTGAATGAACAAATTCAGTGGATAAGGTATAGTTCACATTCTGAAAGGAACCCTTCAAAGAGAGAATGGATGGATGTTAAAAAAAATTACTTTTCAGTTTTATATCATATTCAATTCTAGATATCTCCCTTCTCCCCTCTCAAGAAAACCCTCCCTCCAGTAACAAAGATTAAAAAGGAAAGAAAGAAATCAATTTGGCAAAATCAATCCATATGGCAACTGCTTCTGACAGCATATACAACATTCCACATGTTGTGGAATCTCCTCCAAGAAGAGATGAGCTTTTGTTACACATTTTGGAAGGAGAAGGCTGTGATTTAACATTTGGGAATAGGTCAATCCTTGAGATAGGCT
The DNA here is from genome assembly GCA_028658325.1 of Potorous gilbertii. NCBI lineage: Eukaryota > Metazoa > Chordata > Mammalia > Diprotodontia > Potoroidae > Potorous > Potorous gilbertii. The sequence goes on along the minus strand of CM053771.1, from coordinate 281,131,054 downwards.
GAGCAAGTATACACCATGGTGGGGCAAAAACAAGGGTTTGCCGAAAGATTGCTAACCCAGAGTAGAGGGTTTGGTATAGAGTCAAGTAGGCAAGTCTAAAACAAGTCAAAGCCCATTGTGGAGAGTTTACATTTGGTACCCTGGGAAGTCAGGACCCTTGCTGCATTGTCCTGACCTGGGCTGCCCCTTCTTCTGTTTTCTTTGCCCTCCACCCCAAAAAAATCTACCTCTTCATCCATTCAAAAGCTCATTTATTCTAATCTTGGCTACAACCCAAGCAGAGCAGAAGCGAGTCAGTGGAAAGTTCTCCCAGGGGATGAGTGCCAGGCCCTGGCACAGGCATTGTTTTCCACTTAGGCTTTGTTCTTGCTGGTAGAGATCAGTCAGACACTGAGCTGGGACAGAATGCCTTTCAAGGTATCTAGCGGACCTAGGAAGTAGCGGGGAAGGGGATACCTATGATAGGGTGAGAGTCATAGAACTGATCCCCTCCCCATGTCTCTGCTCCAGCTATGAGGGCATGTCAGTCTATATGGTGGAGATCAAAGACCACCTTTCTTCCCCCCAAACATTTTTCTTCTGTATCTAGTTTGCAAGTGCTTACTGTGGTCAGGTCAAAAAAGACATATCCAGAGTTCAGCTGAGATTTTTGAAGGACTGACATTTGCCAATAAATTTCCATTTAAAAAATAGATTTGCCCATACTGTTCGTTCCAGAGCAGAGTGATTGGTAACAGGATTAACTCTACTTGTTGGACTTTTTAATTAGGGTGATTTCATTGGTACAGGGAACTCCCAGGTGAGAAACTCCCTTTACCAATTCAGGTCAGTACTTCCTAGTCTTAGAACATGACCTAAGGCACTGAGAGGTTCAGTTACTTCTCCAGGCTCACACAGCAAGGCAGGACTTGAACCCTGAGCCTTCTCTTTTTCAACTATGGTATCCAGTTTCCCCTGTGTTTAATGATAGCCCTAATTTATATAGTGTTTTATGATTTAGAAACTGCTTTTTTACACAATTCTGTGATGTAGGTGGTATAAACATTATTACTGAGAAGCACTTTAGTATAGTAGATAGTGGAAGTTAGGTTTCAGTCCTTCCTCTGGAGTGTACCAGCTCTGTGGCCTTAGGTAAGTCTCTTAACCCCTTTCAGCCTTAGTTTCCTCATCTGTGAAATGGGGATAATATAACACTTACCTCAGGTAGTTATTATGAGTCAGTCAGTTAGTAAATAAGCATTATTTAGCAGGTTTACCTGTCAGATTAATGCTAAACACTAGTGATTCAAAGAAGGACAAAAGACAGTTCCTACCCTTGAGAAGCTCCCAATCTCATGGGGGTCCTTAGAGGTTTTTGAGTCCAATCTCCTTATTTTACAGATAAGGAAACTCAGGCCCAGCGAGAGTAAGTGTTTTGAGAAGGGTCACACTGCTAGATAGATTTCAAATCCAGGCCCTCCTGGTTTAGTCATCACTCTACTATATACCAGAGGTGTCAAACTTGAGGTCCCAGGGGCAAAACTCCCCACCCTACCCCATCCAGATTAAAATGTAATTGCGAATGTTCATTCAAACAAACAAAAAATATAAAACAACATAGATAATGTTAATTGGTGGTTTTCTAAGTCAATATGGGCTTTAAGGACCCATTTTCTGTTTGTCTTTGACATCACTCTAGCTAGGTGTCACAGTGGATAGAGTGCTGGGCCTGGAGTCAGGAAGGCTCATGTTGAGCTAGTTTACTAGTTGTCGGACCCTAGGCAAGTCCTTTAGTCCTGCTTGCCCCAGTTTTCTCATCTGTAAGATGAACTGGAGAAGAAAACCAGTATCTTTGCCAAGAAAACCCCAAATGGGATCATGAAAAAGTCCTACATGACTCAACAACAACAAAATTTTGCATTCTGCTTATTAAAGATTTCTTTAGGTTACTTTTAAAATGCCTGTTTTAAAAGGTTAAGCTTATCAGTAATTCACACCTTATTCATATCAAAGCAATCCCAGACTTACTAATACCCTGGGTTCCTCTCATTCATTAGTCAGCTTTTGGGAACTCAGAGTGAGTTTTCCCTTAGGAATGATGTTATAAATAGCATCCCTTGGACCCTGTATCCCTTGGGCTACAAAACTTTCTTTTGTCCATACTTGTTTCAGTACTTTGAGAATCAGAGCTTGGAACCACGTGGGTGTTCTCTGATCCAGGCTGACTGAAATCCCCTGCATGTCTAGCTGGTCACCTTCATGAGTTGCTGTGGCTAGAAAAAAAATATCATCCACTGGTGGTCAGTCTTCTGATGATGGGCCTTTCCAGAGTAACCAGACTGGTCCTCAATCAGCTAAGCCCATACTCAACCCATCTCTGTCTTACTGTTTTTATTTTATTACTTATTTGCCTGCTCTTGGACCTTCCAGAGCTCAAGGTCACCTTCAAGTCATGCTGAGGCATCACCAAGAGGATCTTAATGGGAAATTCTCCTTGAAGGCCAAGGAAGTCTTTGTATGCCACCCTCCACCCCCATCCAGCTCTTGGTAGGGATAGGGACTAGATCTGTAAGTTCATCAGAGTAGAGCAGAGGGGACCAGAGACTGGGTATGTGGCGCACAACCCTCCCCAGTTCTCAAGAGTCAGATTACAATGTGGTTCCTATCTAATTTTAATGTGTAGATGTATTCATTTTTTTAGAAGGAAGATACAAATATGTGTGGTTTTCTAAGTCAGTATGCCACTTACAGGTCCTCAGGTACACTTTAGTGGTTCCTCACTAAAGTTGGACACCACAGGGATAGAGAATTCCCCAAATGAAGAAATTCCCTCCATAGTACAGATTGAGACATTTGCTTTTTGGTTATGGTCAATGCAGGAATATTTTGTCTGACTATGTTATGTGTTATAAAAGTTTTGTTTTTCAGTGGGGGTGAGGGAAGAGGTGGGAGGGAGCAAAAACAGATGTTTTATTCATTGAAAAAAAATCAAATTGAACTTAAAAGAAGAAAAAATCTCCTGCCAATGCAGGCCAGCACCTTCTCTGTAACTTAAAGTCTTAGAAAAGATAATTGCCTAGATAACTGAGAGTTTATGTTTTGCCCAGAGTCCCACAACCAGTAGGGAAGTGTCCAAGGCAAGAATTATTGGCTCAATGTATTGCTCACCCCATTTCTCATAACAGGCCCTTAAATATTTATTGAATGTGGTTGCATCAAATGCTTGATAATTGAAATAGTATATTAATAAAAGCCGTAAACAGCCCCCCAAAGTCTCTGGGGGAGGGCAGAGCCCCAAGCTTTGATCCTAATGAGCTCTTCTTAGTCCCTTTGTGGCCTGAGTCCCCCCTAAACTTGAGTGCCCCTCCTCCAGCTACACTGAGCTAAAAAATGGCTCTTCCTGTAATTCAGTTCTCCAGTTGTCTGATCTTCCAGATATTCCCTTGACCATATCCCAAGAAAGACTCCTGACCTTTGTAGTGGCCGAGTGAGAATGAAAGAATTGGGTAGAGGCCAGCATGATGAGATAGGATGGCTCTGGCATTGGCATTTCTAGCAGCAAGGGAGAGGTTGAGCAGGGGTTCTGAGGACAGAAGTCCGCTGGGTGATGATAACAGGGAAGGGGGTTGTGGCAGCAGCGGGGCAATATAATAATGCCTATTCCTATATATGAGTGCCTTATAAAGTTAATAAACCAGGATACCCTCCCCCGCAACTATCCTCAGAAGAGGGAGGTGAGCTTCTTCAGAAGGACAGGGGCTAGGTGGCTATCTGAGGGATACGGGTAAACGGGTAAAAGAAAGGCCAAGTGAGAGGACATCAAAGACTCCCATGGCTCTTCAGGATTCTTGTGATGGCAACCACTTGGAGACCATACAAAGTCATCTCAGAGTTTGTCAATCCTTGATGAAGTAAGTTTGATCTGTTCTCTAAGAGTCGAGAGCCTGAGGACCTTAAAAAGTTTCTGGATTGGTGGTTTTACAGCAGGTTTTCTCTGAAATCTTAAGCCCCCTCAGGATTTCCTTTCTCGAGCCACACAATATGAAGAGTTAGCTTTTCTCAAATACTGGGGATCCTGCTTCATGAGCTAGGCAGGTGATGACTGCCCAACTCCCTCAGTGTTTCCTCTTTCCCTGAATCTCACTGTCCTGTATTTGCAGCTCTTAAGTACTTAATAAATGCTTACCTCCTGACAGACTGTCAGAAGGAAAGAATTACAAATTAGAATAGAGTAGTGAGGGATAAGTGTGTATTTACCTGTGTATTCATGTGCCTAAATCCATTCTTAAAATATACACCCGTTACAAATAGACCCTGACAAACACATATATTTAGAGGTGGGTTTACAAACAGGTCCAATGTGTGTCTGCATGTGCAGGGTATGCTCACTTACTTCTCCTGTGAAGTTTTAATTATGTTCTCGGTCATACGTCTGCATCATCCCTGTCACCCTTACCAGTCACTCCAGAGTCTTTTGACCGCTCAGGACTTAGAGACCCCATCAGCTAGCAAAGATCTGGGGAGAAAGGCAGAGAATTCTTAACAGAATCCCTGCTACTAGTGAAAACCCAGTTTTGGTATAATGGTATAATTTGGTATAATGCAGGCCCATTCCGCTGCCTCTCCTCTTACTACCCGCACTGACTTTCCTCACCCCCTTCTTTTGGGAGTAGGAGACAGGGCTGTCCACAGGTACCATAGGATGAGTTAATAGCATCTCTAATGGGAGTCATTGAGAGGGAGCATGGAAAAAGTATCCTCTGCAGAGGTAAGAATAAAAACTGCTGTTGGCTTAAAGTGATGCTTGGGTAGCAGATGGATAGGAGACACAGGAAGTGTTTAACTTCCTAAGCTGGGGAGCTTGGACGTGGTGGGAGACAGGGAGGAATTGAATTCTCTGCCATAAGAAAGCTTGGGGGAGTTCCCAGTAAAGAGCTAGCCAGAAGACCCAAATCACCTGGTCAGAATTCTCCCCTTCCCATCCATCCTTTCACTCTGCACGTTAAGAGGCAGAGATGGGGAATCAGACAGCTTGAGTCTGGTCCCATCTGCCCCTAAGTCATTATGTGACCTTGTCCAGTCTTGTTCTTGGTTTCCTGAGCTGAAAACTGGAGATTTTGAATCACAAAGGCCCCCTCCGCCTCTAATGTTCATACTTTTGCTGAAAGAAGTGTTTAGGAGTTGAATTTTCTTCCTTCATCTCCTTTTCCATCACAGTCTCTGTCCATTTATGAAATTGGGGGCCCTGGGGATGATGCATAAGCTTCAAAAGCCAACTGAGTTAGAAGAATGTGTGTAATAAGGAAAAGGAGGAAGAGGTGGAGGGTCGGTTCTCTACCCCAGTCACCTCACTCTCTTCATGTAGACTCCTTCTTATGACCCAAGATATCTAAAAGAGTTAGCTTTATTAAGGAGGTAGGGTGGAAAAAGTTTGGGGTGACAAAATGGTGACCAGATCTGTCCCTGGATTTTGGAGAGGTATGGGGCATATCTTGAAGTAGGGCTGGAGCTCATTAGCCTCCTGAGACACCACTTCCCACAAGTGAAGCCTCCAGTCACTCCGACCATTCCTGACATCTTCTCAGGAGAGGCTGGGGCAGGGAATCCATGTGCTGTACCCCACACACAATGTAGGGGAAGGGGGAGGCTTGGGGGCCAGAAACCCTTTAACCTAGAGATATGCTTTGAAATCTTCAGGAACCGGGTGGGCGAGTGCAGCTGCCAGGTGTCCCTGATGCTGCGAGAGGGGCCTTCTGGGGCCTTGGGAGAGGCTATCCCCATTCAACCGTAAGTACTACTCCCTGGAAAATGGCCAGGGTCAGATTTTCTTTTCTCCTTTACTGGTCTCTGGTTCTCACTCCTGCCCTCCCAGACCCTGCCTTGGCAGTCACTCAACCCAGTCCCCTTAGATGTGGCCCTACAGACTGCTTGCATCTTCCAGCTGAAGCTGCTGGAACAGAGAAGGAGAGATTGGAAAAGGGAATAAGGGAGGGTGAAGGGGGGTGAATATTTTTTTTTTTGCACACACCCTTATATGGCTACTGAAGTCATTACCGATGCAATAAAGCAACTAGGCAGGCGAGTTCCTCTCACCAACGTTCCCTTCTATAAACACAGCCAGGCCGGCCCCATCCCTCTTCTCTCTCCCCCTCCCGCCCTCAGGGATTTGCTCTCCCCTGACTTTTTTTTTTAACCAGCCCCTTTTCCTCCAGCTACTTTTCTTCTTTCCCTTCATTGGTTGTAGGAGGAAGGAGCCTGCCAGCTGTGAAGGACTCACTGGAGGAGGAGGAGGTATTGGCAGTGGTGGTGGCCATCATGGAACACTAAGACCCCTGGGCCTGGGGAGCAGGCTGAGCTGGAGACCTGAAGAGGAGGGTGAGGACGTGCGGGGGGTGCTGAAGAGGCGAGTGGAGACCCGGGAGCATACAGAGGACCGACTTCGACAGCAGGAAGTGGAACAGCTGGACTTCCGAGACCTCCTAGGAAAGAAGGTGTACACCAAGACTCTGTCAGAAGAAGAGCTGAAGGAGATCCCAGCCGAGCAGATGGATTTCCGAGCCAACTTGCAGCGGCAAGTGAAGCCAAAAACATTATCAGAAGAGGAGAGGAAGGTGCATAGCCCCCAGCAGGTTGACTTCCGCTCCGTGTTAGCCAAGAAGGGGGGTCCTAAGGCCCCTGTACTGGAGAAGGCAGCCCTTCCCAAACCAACTACCCCAGATTTTCGTTCTGTGCTTGGCAACAAAAAGAAGTTACCTGCAGAGAATGGCAGTGCCAACACTGAATCCCTGAATGCCAAAGCAGGAGAGAATGCCAAACTGGTTGAGAACACCAGACTGATAGGGAATGCCAAGTTAACCGAAGCCCAGAAGCCTTTGGGAGATGCCAAGTTAACCGATACCCAAAGATCCATTGGGAATGCCACTCCAGCTGAAACTAAGAAACCTGTGGGAAATACCCACCCAGTGGAGCCCCCAAAACAAGCAGGGAAAGAAGACCTTAAAAATGAGGTTGTTAATGATGTGAACTGCAAACGGGCCTGTATGGGAGCTCTAGACAGTGATAAGATTGCAGAAAAAAAAGGGAGTCCCCCAAGCTTCACAGAGAAACTCCAGGACTTACGTGTGGCAGAGGGCAAAAAACTTTTCCTTCAGTGCCAGGTTGTATCTGAGCCCCCAGCCACCATTACTTGGACACTTAATGGCAAGACCCTCAAGACCACCAGGTTCATCATCGTTACCCAGGAAGGTAAATAGGGATGTGGTGGGGAGGATGGAGGAGAAGGTTATCTAGAGGGCCAATCTCAGCTCATTCTGTGTGCCCTGAGAAAACTTTGGCCTATCGGTCATTGCATAGAGTAAGTTAACTGCAGGATGCACACTGAGTAGTCTCCATGGTGCTAGGGGCCCCTGGAAGAGTTTTTGGACAAGTATTGCTGTGCTCCTTCACCCCTAGAAAGATACAAACAGAACCCTGGCACATGTTTTATTATGCTGAGTAGGGGGAGGATGGCAGGGCGTTCCTGGTTCTGGCATTGTGCTCACGGTGCGGTCGGCAGGTTCTGTTCCCATCACCCCCTGCGGTCACCACAGAGTAGACATGCCCTACATGCTACCATCAAGACCTGTTGACTGTTGTTCTGAATGAGGGCTGTGTTGTTAGCTTAAATGTTTAAGGTATTATGGGTTTGGGAGATACATAGTGAAATAAAGCAGTAGTGGCCATTGGGGAGCAGGAGAGGATATTGTTGTACAGGCAGAGTTGTGCATTTGAGTTAATGGCAGCTTAGGTCATAACACTGTGGGCTCCGGAGTGTGTGGCTTTGGTGGTTGGGGAGAGAGAAGTGGCTGGTGGAGGCAATGTCTGCACAGGTCCTTGTGTGTTTGTGGTAGTGTGGGTTTGGGGGAGGAGTGAATGAGTGGAAGAATATCCAAAACACCCCTACAGCATACACAGAGGGAGCCAGTACTGCTTGCTTCCTAATTTGGATGAGACATTTGTTTGCTGGTATTTCACATTCTTGAATGGTGTCGGGGAAAGGCGGTGGGGCTGTGTTGGTATCTTGCCATCTGTCCCCTTCGGGTGTGTGAGGAGTGGGGCAGAGGAGGACTCAGATATTATATTCTTTTACACCTGGAAAGGTGAAAGGAGGTGGGAGAGATGGTGTCCCTAGATCTTCCGTTTGTACTGGGAGAGTTTTGTTCCGTCCAGAACCTGGGAGAAAAAGAACTGAGAGAAACAGCACCCCACTCTGGTGGTTTTCAGAGGAACAGACCCCTGGGGTCCTAGGGGCTGGGGCTGGGGCTGGGACTGGGCTGTTCCTGGCAGTGGGGAGTGGGGAGAGTCACATTCTTTTCTGTCAGTTGGTTGGATAGGAAGCACAAGGGAGGGGTAGCCACACGAGAAACTGGCCCTGGGTCCTGCTAAAGGCTAAGGGAATACAAATTCCCTTCACTACATGTGTTTCTTCCTTGTTCAGTGATCATACTCTGCCTTCAGCTATTTCCATTCTCGCCCTGTCCCTCCCTTACCCTTCACTATTCCTCCCTGTCTATTAAAAACTGGAAATGAGGTACTGAACGAGAGAGGTCACCATGCCCAGCTATGCCCTGACGATGCAAGGCAAGGCTGGATTTCCGTTCTTTGCTCTGGTCTTCAAACCACAAACTGCAATGCTGTTAGAGACTTGGAATACAGATGCTTTGAGTGGTGGAAAGGAAAATAGTTTATTTTTCAATCACTATAGATAATATTGACTCAGTTTCTTCCTTACTTCAGTATGCCTAGATTGGCAGGAGCTCCAGAGAGAACTTCACCCCACTGCTCCCACATACCCTTGCTTCTCTCAACACCTTGACATTCGGGGGGGGGGCAATGAGTGGATGCTGCAGTCTTCCTCAGTTTCCCATTCTGGAGACCTAATTGTCCTCACCATTGGAAAGCCCTTCACATCAGATCTAACCCATATCTCCTGCCTTGGCACTGACTACTCTGTTATCTCCAAAGACGGAGAGTCACATCTTTCCATCAGATGAAGTCATCCAAGTTTGCACCATGAGACGTCCTTTAGCTGTATTAGCTGTAGGAAAACTGAGGCATGGTATGACCAGAGTGCATCTCCCAAAAGAGCCTAACTAGTCCGGGCCAAGAAGGCTGCTAGACAAAAAAATTTCATGAGGGCAGTGTCCAAGTCTTACATAAATTTTGCGTTTTCCTCAGTTGCTAGCACAGTGCTTTGCAGCAGTAGGCCCCTTTGTGGAAATGAATTTGCTTAAGCTCAGCACTGCCTAAAACCATCAAAAAGTCATTTTATTGACCAGGCCTAAGCTCTTCTAATTACTTTTAAATGCAAAATAAAATTTTACCCCATGTAATTCAAAAAACACCTAAATTTTCTTATTGATTCCTATTCTGTTTTGAATGGATGTTTGCATGTGACCGACCCTGTTTGAAACAGGAGATTATGGAAGAGCCCTTCTTGGGACAGGGCCTAAAAGAAGGGCTAAGTCCGTGCAAGTTGGGGGTGGGGGGGGCCAGGAAAGAGAGATAGAGACATGCCAACCTTGAGTAGACCTTGGGCAAACTGTATCATCTTTCTGGGTCTCTGTGTCCTCAACACTCAAATGAGAATTTTGGGTTAACTCTGAGTTTCTTAACCTGGGGTCATGAAATTGTTTTTACAATTTTTTGATAACTGCATTTCTACATACTTCATTTCTTTTGTAATCCTGTGTATTTTACTTTACATGCTTAACAACAATATTCTGAGAAGAGATCCATAGGCTTTGCCCGACTACCAGCAGGACCTATGACCCAGAAAAGGTTAAGAATCCTTAGCTGGGATGATGCCTGCCTAGGTACTTGCCTTTCCTGGCCTATCATTTTGTGTGAATATGGGAGCTGGACAGATGATTGGGCCCTAAGGATGGAGCACATCACTTCAGATATCTACCTCACAGGTTCACAGTCATTTCAGAGCCAGAATAAAACTTATCAATTATCTCACTTAACCACCTTGTTCTACATAGGAGGAGACGGGGACTCAGAAAAGTGGTCAATCAATAGTCAGTCAACAAATATTTATTAAGTGCCTACTATGTGTCAGGCACTGTGCTAAGTGCTGGGAATAGTGAAAGAGGCAAAGAGAATCCATGCCCTCAAGGAACTCACAAGTCATGGAATGATTCATCTAACAGCCAGTTAGGGCTATCTATGTTTACTAGAATTATTTCTGATGATGTGAGTGCAAGACCCCTTCTCCATCACCTGTTGAGTGTAGAAGAGGAGAGAGACAATATCTTAGGCAATATTCTAGGTAGCATCTATCTGGATAACTGTCTTAGCTTCAGTCACTGCACTTGCTAGTTATGCTTCAGCTAACAAAGCTGGGTACAATCTCTGGTGCACCAGGAACATCCTGATTCTATCATTTGCTACCTTTGATTTTGGCCAAGTCACTTAATTTCCTCGTGCCTCAGTTTCCTCATCTGTAAAATGTGGTTGGACTCAACAACCCTTAAAAATCGTTCTAACTCCAAGCTATGACATTGTGATTTTTCTCAGTGGATTAGAGTCTGGATCTAGCTGGGAATCTATGCAAAATCTAATGAGGAATTCTACCCTGGAAGCTGGAAAAAGCAGCACAGAGTGGAGATGAGCTGGGTTTGTAGTGGGAAGGATCCTGGTTTTGCAGTTTCTTTCCTGCATGTCTTTGGGCAAGTCATTCACCCTTCCTAATCATTCCTTTTTCCTCATCCATAAAATAAAAATGTTTGGATGAGATATTCTCTAAGATCCCTTCTATTTCTATGTTCCCATGAGACAATGGATGGGGCACCAGATTTGGAATCAGTAAGACCTGAGTTCAAATCCTGTCTCAGACATTTACTAAGCATGTATCCCTGGGCCTGTTTACTAACCGCCCTCTTCGGTGTGAATTACCTAATGTATAAAATGGAATAGTAATAGCCCCAACCTGATAGAGTTCTTGTAAGGATCAAATGAGTTAGTATATGGGAAGTACATTGGAAACTTAAATCATAATAATTTGTTGTTGTTCAGTTGTTTTGGTTGTGTCTGTCTCTTTGTGACCCCAGTTGGGGTTCTCTTGGCAAAGATAACTGGTGTGTTTTTTCCATTTCCTTCTCCAGCTCAATTTTATAAATGAAGAAACTGATGCAAACAGGGTTAAGTGACTTGCCTAGAGCTGCACAGCTAGTAAGTGTATGAGACCAGATCTGAACTCAGGAAGATGAGTTTTCCTGACTCTAGGCCCAGCACTCTATCCACTGTACCACCTGCCCAAATAATAATAAATAATAGTAGCCCGTACTTACCTTTTTTAAGTTTGCCCAGAGCTCTCTCTATATTATCTCATTTAATCTCAAAACAAGCCTGGCAGATAGAAGCTGTTACTATCCTTATTTTACAGATGAGGAATCTGAAGCAGACAGAAGTCAACTAACTTGCCCAGGATCACACAGCTAGTAAATGTCTAACTTAAATCATTTTATTAATGCAAACTTTAATTATCCTTATAATTCTGTTTAAAAAGTAGTACCACCATATGCCAAATCTCATCATAACAAACTCAGTTACTATGTAGTATTCCACACAACATCAAATACGTGGCTTATCATCTGGGTTTGAAATTCTGTTTATGATTCAGAACTTTTGTTGCAATAAGATTATTAGAATAGGATTTGACCAGTGATCATCATACTATCATTATCTTTCAGTGTTTCATCAGGGTCTCCGTGTGTGGTTCTGTAAGGAGACATGCCATTCCAACATCATGCCAAGTGTTGTTTTATATAATCTTTGGAAACTGCAAAGGTAGATACATGCCGAAGTGGGGAACACAAAGTTTTGGAAAGTTGGGGTATCTCAGTCCCCAGATTCTGGAAATATATGGAGTAGAGTTGGAGGGTCATAGAGGTCAACTTTCTCCCCATCCTTCAGCATATCCGCAGATATGTTGTGACTTGGGAAGAATCCCTTCCCTCTAGTTATCATGTTCATCAAGACAGCATCCTTTCCAAAGTATTTTACAATTTAAAACCATTAAGAGGGATCCAAGATGGCCCTAGAGTTGGAAAGACTTGAGTTTCAGGTTCACCCTCTGATGCATTCTGGTTACATGAGACAGGACCAGTAATTTCATTGTGTGAGGAAACTATCAATGCAAGTAGGCACTTCCTCCAACTTCTAGTCTTGGAGAATTGCCTAAAGTGACTTGACCAGGGTCACATAGCCAGTATGTGTTAGAGGACGGTCTATTTGTGTGACTCTGGCCAAGTCATATAACTTATCAGTGCCAGGCAACTTCCTAAGACAAGAAGTTTCAGAGAAGGTGTTGGTCTTCATTGATAGAGGGAGATTCAAAGGGAATTCCCAGAATCAAGAAAATCACAGGGGAGAGGGAGAGAGAGGGAGGGAGACAGAGAGAGAAAGAGATCACAGCTCCAGAACTTCCCAGTTCAGGCCTCTTTATCTCTGTCCCCTAATGTCTGTGTCCCACCTACTTTGTATAGATTCTGGGAGATCAGAAGTATAATTTTGTGCCCACAAGGGGTTTGCATATCATCTGAGAGATAGGACAGATACATAAGAAGATAAGTAGCATACAAAGGTGCCCAGACAAAGTGCCAAAGACAATTAAGTGGTACAGTGAGTAGACCAGTCTAGCTGGGGCAGAGAGATTTATGAACAGTAGAAGTGAAGGGTGGAGAGGTAAATGGGAGCCAAATAGCGAAAGGTCCTGAATGCCTGCCTGTGGAGTTTGCTTGGGCTTTATCCTAAAGGTACTGGGGAGACATTGAAGGTTTTTGAGCAGAGGATAGATAACAAGGACAAACTAATGTTGAGAGAATTGGTCCATTCGCCGTGTGCAGGGTGCGTTAGCCAGGGTGGTAGTAAGGATAGTAGAAAAGGAAAGGTTAATTCAAGCTGGAATTCATGTTGGACTGGGTGCCTGCTTGGATATGCGTAAATGCAAGTGAGGAATGAGAAACTGTTGAGTTTTGAGCTTGATCACTGTGAGAATGGTGGCACCATTAGCCATCAAGGGATCTCTGGAGGAAGAGCTGGCTTGGGGTAGGTAAGGGAAGGGTGATTTGATGTGGTCGTGAGCTGAATTTCTTAAGCAGAGATCCTGAGCAACTCAGGATCAAGGGCAGAGCAGGACTCTTCTGGCTCGAACTTTCTGTTCTACCAAGGAAATTCTGCTACCCATCCTTGGAAAATTATTCAACTTCTCTTCCCATTATTCAAAATATTTTCCTGGTTTTAAATTCTGTCTGCTTTCCACTACCCAACCCTTTCCTTTTAGATCCCTCCAGGACCGCCTTTCACACTACCCATCATCACTACCAATTCTTTGTGTGTGTAATGACACAGATCCTAGCAGAGTGATCTTTGTGTACATGATTCTGTTGTGTGTTTGCCTGATAATCTTTGACTTTTCCATGTCTTATCTCCTTCCTTAGATGGGAACTATCTACCTGGTTACTCTTGAGGAAAGTAGAGAAGAACAATGAGAAGCAATGGATGGATTTAGAAAAGAGGAAATGAGGCATTCAACTGCCTTGGAGTGAACCTTAGAGTCAGGAAAACATCGGACAAAATCTCAGACTTGGAGTCAGGGCTATGTGACTCAGATGCCAACATTATCTCTTTTGGTTCTTAAAGCAGCCTTGGGAGGCAAACACTGTTATTATCCTCATCTTACAGATAAGAAGCAAACAGAGGTTAAGTGACTTGCCCAGGATCACCCAGCTAATGAATGTCTGGAGCAGGATTTGAACTCAGGTCTTCCTGACTCCAGACCCAGTACTTTCTTCACTGTGTGATTTGGTATTGGACTTTGGGTGGGCATAAGATTGACTCCAGTACAAATTCTTGTGAGCCCCCACTGCTTATGATTATCCATTAGTTTCCTTATTATTAAAATATAGATAATCCTTATCTTCCTGCCAGCTTTTCACATTGTTTCCGTGTTTATGAATAATTCTCAAAACCTTTGTGATAATAGGATCTGTGCACCAACAGGCATACCTCAGTTTAATGAGAGCTCCAGGCTAGACAGTAGGAAAGCTTCTAGATGCCTAGAAGTGGCATAACCTCTCTCTTCCTTTTTTTTTCTTTTAAAGCAAATAGCATTAAGTGACTTGCCCATGGTCACACAGCTAATAAGTGTCTGAAGCCACATTTGAACTCAGATCCTTCTGATTCCAGGGCTGGCGCTCTATCCAGATGAGTCCTCTGAAAGAATTACCCCAAGCAGAGTATATGTTCCTTAGATCTGGTATTCAGCAAGTAAGAACACATGTGTTGCTCCCTTGAGTCAGACCATCTTGCCCAAAATTCTGTCTCTGGCAGAGAAAACCACAGGGTATGGGGTGGGAGGGCAGGGGTGCCCTCCATGCTCTCAAGGCCATACTTCAAAATCATCCAGGCTTCCCTTAGTAACCTATTATGGCTCTGCATTTCATGACTGTATCCAAACAGCCCTTACATCTATTTATACTTACAGCCTAAATGCTTCCTTGGTGCAGAGTTTCTTAAGTTTGCTAACTTAACTGCGTCCAGTAATATGGATGGAGATAAGGCATGGAACTGCAATTTTATTAAACAGAGCAAACTCGTTCTACCAATGCAGGTCAGTACTTTCTCTGTTAGAGAGTTGCCTGGAGTCCTGAAAAGTTAAAAGATTTGCCTGGGATCAAATAGTAAGTATGTGTCTGTAGGAAGATTGAAACCCAAATCTTCCTGGCTTCAAGGCCTGCTCTCTATCCATTATGTCATGCTGCCTCATGGAGTCTCATACTTGTTTTTATCTGACCTATATTGACTTCTTTCCATCTTTAAAAGTTGCCCAGTAGTCCCGGTATGAGGGGATGTATTGAATAAAGCAATGTTCACCCATATCAATACAAGGAGCAAGTTCACACTTGATAGTTTTGTACACTTTCTCAGACTTCATCTTCCTCAACAGAGGTATCCTGCTCTGTTCTCATAAGGAAATACCTTTGTTCCTTCGAATATTTTCAATTGCCCTTTTCTGAGCTTTCCCCATTACCTTGTTCTTTCATATTCCAGCTAATTCTTCACTCAGTATGCCAGACAAAGATTTTCATAATTTTGTATAAGGAGGGAAATTTTTTTTCCAGCATCCTTCTTGGATGATGACCAAACTTCTATTGGTCTCTGTGACTGTGGTAGTATTTGAGAGGGAGAGAGGATGTCTTTGGTGTCAGAGTCTATGGTGACCCCCAGACCCCTTCCCTGAGACAAAGCTTGGAGGCCATCTCTTCCCCAATATCTTTTCCAAGTGCATTCGTCTTTTGACAAAAACTGTAAGTTGCTTTCCTGCCCACTCATACAGCTGCTTGAGTTTCTCCCTGCAGTTAATGCCTATTGGCTTGGCATCTTATCTCACTCCCTAGAAGAACTTAGTGCTAGACATATATTAGATACTTGACAGATACTGTATGAAAGTGTACAAATGGCTCCTGGCCTTAAAGGGACTATAGTCTAACCACGGCAAAAGCTATCACCCTTGAAATTATGAGAACAAATATGTGTTACATGGAAATACCTACCTACCGGTGCAACATGAATTCAGGGAAAGGAGAGATTGTGTGAACTGGAATAATCTCAGAAGGTTTCATGGAGAAGGGAGGAATTTAATTGATATTGAAAGGATGAGTAAAATGGACCTAGGCCCTGTCCTTTCCAAATAATGTATCTATAAACGTAAGGCCAGTTCCAGAACAGATCTGCTGCACCTCACCATCATCAGTTCTCTATCTGACCAGTCACTTATCCTTGCTTGCTCAGTTTCCTGATCTGGAAAATGATGGCAAAAACCCCAAATAGAGTCATGAAGAGCCAAACCTGACTAAAATGACTGAACAACAAAAATGATCCTAAGGTTCTTTTTAAAATCTAACATTTCACCCTTCTCTTTTAAAGAAGTAGCTTTTTACCCTTCACCCTATTTCTAAGCCAGGCTTGGCATAGTGGAAAGACTGCTGTGTCCAGAGTCAAGGAATCAGGCTCCATGTCCTAGCTCTGCCAACCTGGGTGACATCAGGCAAGTCTCTTTGCCTCATTTTCCTCTGATAAAATGGGAACAGATAGGGAAATCTAAGGAAAGATACTAAGAAAGTAACTAGAGATAGAGACCTCCAAGCTTTGTCTCAGAAATGGATCTGGGAATCACCATAGGATCCTAACTCCGGCAAATTATTCCTCCGTCTTGTAAAAGGGGGACCCCATTTCCCTTACAGGCTTATTGTGAGAATCAAATGAGATAATGCATGTAAAACACCTTTTAAACTGTTAAGTGCTATATAAAGTCTAACTAACAATAACAAAAATAACCTATTGGTTTACCAATTGTTTAATAGCCTTTGGTCTGGAACCTTATCAAAAGTTTTTGAAGATCTAAATAAATTATAGATCACTTATCCCTGGGGATTATTTTTCTTTACCAAAAAAAATATGTCTGCCATTCACTAGTAAGTTATATTGACCTAATTTTGTAGTGATTCTATCTTTTATAGATTCCATTAAAACACCTGGCATGAAAGTGTGCCTCACAAGTCCATAGCTCCCAGCATCCTCTCTGTGGATGGGAATCTCATCCTAGCATTCCCATAAAATCAGTCTAGTGAGTAGGATCAAAGTGGTTCTATCTCACTATGGTTCCCTTCTCTACATATTCTCCCCTTTCCAAGGGAAAACAGCTTGGTGTAATGGCCAGGCCCCAGACTTGGAGTCACAAAAAATTGAGTTAAAATACTGCCTTACTATCGCCCCACCCAAATGCCACTCCTTTCCCCACAATCCCCTTACAAACTATAGAACCTGGGCAAATCATTTAATATCTCTGTGCATCTAAGGTCCCTTCCAGCACTATACCTATAATCCTCTCCTCCCCCAACCTGGGGGGATCCCACCCTGTTCCTTCTAGAATGGCACCCCCTCCCCCAAGAGAGCTCAAGATCGAGTTATCCAGAAGAGCTTTGGATAAGAGTTTTGGGTGTTTTTTGGTTCTGTCAATTTGACCTGTTCCCTCAATTCACCTCTCACCCCTAGCAAAAATGTCCCCACCCCCACTAGCCCTGAGGCGTCTCAAAAATGCTGGGAAACAGAATGTGCTTCTGGAGATCTGGAAGAGACTGTCCCACAGGAAATGCCATACTCTTTATCCATAGAAGATGGTGCCTCTCTATACCCATCTAAGGGATTCATGATCCCCCTACACACAAATGTACCTCACAAATCACAGACTCTGGGTATCTTGGGAAAATTGACTGCTCTTATAGTCTTAAATTGTGTAGCACTGGGATAAAGAGCCTCTGGTCCAGTTTCTCTCCTCCTTCCTCAGAGACAGTCTCATTGCCATCTGTGCAGCCAGTACTCAGATAAATATTTATTTTGTCATTTCAGTTGAAGGCCAGAGCCAGATGTGTGACTAAAAGTGAAAGGGGGAAAAATGAAATCTTTCTTATTTGGACAGGATGTTTGGTGGGAATTGGATCACTGACGGTATAGCCCTAGGCCCAGCATGATGGACCATCTCTCTCTAATATTGTTCATTTCTTACACTGGATAATAGCGTCAAATTCCTAGACTCCAGAATTCATTTCATCCATTCTCTTGTCTCCCACATCACAGCTGAACCCTCTTTTTTCTATCTAATCCCATTGTGGGGGGAGGGGTTGTTAGTTGTTTTTCATCTGAGTGTAACTATTGGTAACCCCATTTGGGGTCTTCTTCACAAATGCACTGCAGTGGTTTGCCATTTTTTTCTCCAGCTCATTTTACAGATAAAGAAACTGAGGCAAATCAGGTCAAGTGCCTTGTCCAGGTTCACACAGCTAGTAAGTGTCTGAGGGCAGATTTGAACTCAGGAAGATGAGTCTTCCTGACTCCAGGCCCTGAACTCCATGCACTGAGCCACCTAGCTGCCTTGCTAGCATTTGTTACTATAGGTCAGTATCTCTATAATTAGGGTTTTTCCCCTATTGTCTCTGTAACAGTCTCTTGTGTCTATGTTCTCTGTGGATATCTTACCTCCTCCTTGTTGGACTATGTGCTCCCCGTGATGGGTATCATTTTTTCTCTATTAGAATGGAAGTTTTCCCAAAGCAGACATTGTTTCTTCTCTTTTCTCAGTGTTATGTGGTGTGGTAGAGCATTGAACTTGGAATCTGAAGACCTGAGTTCAAATCCCAGCTACGTTACTTCTGTGACCTTGACAAATTACTGCATACCACTGGACCCGAATCTTCTCATTTTTAGAAAGAGGGGGATGGAATAGATGGTTTTTGAGGCTTCTTCTGTGTCAATGCCTTCTGATCCTAACGAATAAAAGCTAATGAGAGGGGGTTGGGAGCAGATGGTTCTGCCAGTATGTTTTAAGTGTGAATAGTAAAATAGTTAGGGTATTATTTGATGGGACTTGTTGAGAAGAATCTAGAATAGAAGAAAAAGAATATAAAAGAGTAATATGGCAGTTCTTTGAAGTCTTTACCAGTGAGGATAAATAAATCTCAGATATCACCCTGTGATTCCAGGGACTCCTGTTGGGGTATCATTCCTTCACGTGTTCTGGGGGTATCATTGCCCTCCATGGTTGATTCCATGACCTCTCTTTCTCTCTTTCAGGCTCACTGTGTTCTGTCACCATTGAGAAAGCAATGCCTGAGGACAACGGCGTGTACAAGTGTCTAGCCAAGAATGCCATGGGTCAAGCCGAGAGCTCTTGCCAGGTGACTGTGGATGGTGAGTCCCTTTTCTCATTCCCTTCCCTCCTTCCTCATGAAAGGTAATTCATTAAGTGATTGCTATATGAGAATCGCTGTGCTCAAGGTTAAGGTATACAAAGGACAGCTAAGTGTATAGAGCACTGAGCCTGGAGTCAGGAAGACTCCTCTTCCTGAGTTCAAATCTGGCCTCAGATCCATACGAGCTGTGTGACCTTGGGCAAGTCACTTCATCCTGTTTGTCTCAGATTCCTCATCTATAAAATGAGCTGGAGAAGGAAATGGCAAACAACTCTAGTATCTTTGCCAAGAAAACCCCAAATGGGGTCACAAAGAGTCAAACAAAACTAAACAACCACAAGGTGTAAAAATACAAAAGCTTACAACAAGCTCAAATTCTAATGGGGGAGGGCCAAAACAGAGAAGAGGGCTCGTGTTCATATCTGTAGCAGAAAAAAGGCCAGACAACTTAATCGGGGAAACTAGCAGGGCAGATGGCAAGGCCCAGAGGACCTTGGGGGGTAATGGTAGAATGGATAGTCTTCTTCCAAAAGAGGAATAGGTCCAAGGGATAGAATGAGTGAGGAGGCTCTGGGATGCCTCTAGCAGAGGTAGGAAAGTGGGAGTCAGCATCAGGGTGACTATGGGGGTCCTGCACCTGGTGAAAACTGAGTAATGATGCAATAAGGGCTGGTTGAGCAAGGGAATAACCCATGATTCCGGGTATTTCTGTCATGAAACACTTATTCATAAATCCATTCTTTGCCCTTAAAACTTTGTGAAAATGGGTCAATTACTTCTCTACTCAGTTTCCTCATCTGTAAAATAAAAGGTTTGAAATCAACACCTTTAACTGTCCCTTCCAGGTCCAGATGTTATGTTCCAATGATTATCTGTAAATACAGGGAAAGAAGAAAGCTGGGGGACCATGTTTTATCTGTTTGAGTTGTCTTTCTCCCCCTTCTCAACTAGAATCTCAGAAGGAGAGGAACGGAATAAGCATTTATATCACACCTACTAAATAGCAAGCAACGCTTGTTCAATAAATATTGAACTGGGGTGGCAGTCGGGAAGATCTGAGTTCAAATTTGGCCTCAGACACTTCCTAGCTTTGTGACCCTGGGCAAGTCACTTAACTTCTGTTTGCCTTAATCCACTGGAAAAGGACATGGCAAACCACTTCTGTACTTTGGCCAAGAAAAACCCCGTGTACAGCACTGGTGTGCTAGGATTCACAGGGTTGCAAAGAGCTGATCAGACAGGACTAAACAACAACACACCAGACACCGTGGTAAGAATTATACAAATAGCGATCTACACAACAAACCTGAGTAGTAGCTGATGTTACTATCCTCATTTTATAGTTGAGGAAACTGAGATAAACAGAGATGTAAGTGACTTATCCAGGGTCACACAGCTAGTAAGTTTCAGAAGCTGCTTTTGAACTCAGAGCTCTATCCACTGTGCCACGCAGCTGACTCTTGAGTTCCTTAGGTTCCTGACTTCCCCCAGGTGGGAGCACAGCCCTAATCTAATTAACATGTGACCATTCAGATCCCTACTCTAAGTAGAACTTTTTTTTGTGGGTAGGACATGGAATAGTCATTCCCTGGTTGTCAAGGGAGATGACACACCCACAGGAAAAGAATTAAAAGATCTTTCCAATGCAGCATTCAGAATAGTGTAAATGATCCAACTAATCCAAAGAACAATGACCAGAGGGAAATGGAAGTTTATGGCATGAGTTTCCTAGGCATAGGTGAATTCAGAGCTGGGACTTAGTCATGACCAACATGCCAGGTAGGGGGAAACACTTTGTCTTCTTTCTAAATCTTTTCAATCTGGTCAGAGAGAGGGAGTGGGCTTGTTTTTTCCCCTGGGTTTGAGTGTGTAGTCAGTATTGGAAATGTGATTTAAAGTGATGTTTGGTGCTCCTTGAAGGCCCAAATATAGGATCTGTATTTGACCTCAAGATCTATAAAGTGTAGATGAAAAGAAACAGATTCATATTTGTGTCCCTCTTCTCCATGTGAGAACTCATGTGTGTATGGGCTACTGTATTTTTATTTTCTACTGGGATCACTCATGATGAGAAGTCTTCCTGACCTATGGTAGAGTGGAAGTGGAAGGGGGTGTAAAACTAAATGCTGTTGGGTAGGACTGTTGGGTAGATCACTGCCAGAATCATAACTAGGTCTGGACTGCCAGGGGAAAGAAGCAACACATGTACTTCTTTATTAGCCATGACCCACTGTGGTAAATAATTCTCCCCACCTCTTATTTCTTGGGTTATTTCCTCATCATGAATTGCAAAGTTCATCTGAGGGACTTTTCACAGTGTTTGTCCTCTACTATTTACTCCAAGACCAAGATAGCTAGTTAAGGTTCTGGTGGCTATTGTTCTACCCATGTTCTTTTCCTTCCTTGACTAGCAATCCTTTCAGCCTAGGTCAAGTGCTGCTAGCTCTGAGTACTGAGGCAACTCTGCGTTTGTTTACAGGTGGTCACTAAAAGCTATGGCATCCACCGTTACTAACTGGGAAGCCCCTTCCAACATCCTCAGTACTAATCTTTAGCAGCAGAAAGGAACCAAAGCTGACCAGAGTCAACCTAGAAGCGTCCAGGTCCTTAACAAAACCAATTTCTTGTGACAGCGTCTCTGCTTTGGGAACCTTACAGCTGATGCTATCACATCTTCACATGTTGCACCCCTAAAAGCTGGAGAGCGATTCATTTTATTTATGTAAGGGTTAGCACCTTTCCTTAAAAACAGTAAATGACTTATTGGCCAAGCTTATGGAATAATTATAGGATAAAAGAAACATAGAATTCCCAGTAGGCAAAAACATTCAATCTACTCATTAAGATGCATTTATTAAATGCCTAACAAGGGCCAAGAACTATGCCAAGCACTGGAAAAACACAGACAGAAATGAAACTCAAGGGGACACAATGGACAGAGCCCTGTACCTGAAGTAAGGAATACCTGAATTCAGATCTAGCCACTTACATTGTGTGGACCCTGGACAAGTCACTTAACCTCTGCCTCTCTTTCCTCAATTGTACAATAATAATAGCACTTAGCTCTCTGGCTGTTTGTGAGAAACAAATGATATAATATTTGTCAAAGCACTTACTTAGTACAGTGCCTGACACATAGTAGGTATGTAATAAATGCATGTTTCCTTCTTTCCTTCCATGTCAAATCCCATCTCCTCTCCCATCTAGGAATTCCCTTAAAAAGTATCCCTGACAAGTCGACTAGCCTGTGTGACTGTTTATGTTAGGACTTTGGGGATAAATTTTTGTTTTCCATTCAGTTGGTCCTTGTGTATTTGAGCATTTAAAAAAAAAAGGTATTGAAAGTTCATTCTGCATCTAAAGTGGTTTTCTGTTTGCTCGGATGTATTGAAAATTCATTCTGGATGAAAAGTGGTTTTCTGTTTGCTCAGATGGTCTCCTTGATGAGTTCTCCTGCTCTCCTCTAATTTTGCTGACCTTTTTATTTATACAATGTCCTTCAAAGAGGCTTTGGCCTGCAAGGAAGTCATAAGAGGAAGACCATAGGGTAACACAAATTAACCCTTAATTCATGGGCAATTTGTTACTAAGCACTATCCCAACACTCCATCAGTAGGCTCATTTCCCCAAATTTTTGTGATCGTTTATCTTTTCTGCCCTCCTCTTGGAGATACATCAGCATCTCACATAGTCATTTTTCAGATTTCTAGTCATCCCTTTTGCTTAGGTTTTTTTTTTTCCCACCTAGAGCCAATCCCAGTCAAAACTGTGAAGTGGACATAGTTTTTCTCTTGCCTTCCCTTTCTCCCCTCCCAGCACCTCTTTTCTCTTTTCAGCACTTCAGGTGCTTGGTGCCTTCTTTCTGAATCCTCCATTAGAGCACCGTACCCATGTGGGTCCTTTCTCTCCACTCTCCTCCAAATCCAAATTTATGTGATAGATGAAAAACCCAAGAGACAGAATTTCTAATCAATTTATTAATTAGGCTAGTCAGCAAACAAATTGATGGTCAGTGGGTTTTTGGTTTGTTTGAGGGTTTTTTTGGTAACCAAAGACAAGTCAATGGAGAACTTGAAAACCTTAAATACTTTTTTTAAAAGGGAATTCCCCTGACAAGTGAAAACCAACCCTGATTGGTGGCTATTTAATGAGCAGGTGGGCTAGAAGTCTTCAGCTCCTCCTGTTGAGAATGCAGCTAGATCATGATGAGACTCAGTTGCCCCCAGCAGTCTGGACAGGGAATCTATCTCCCTCCAGACCACTCCAGTTGGTTTTCTCCTTCCTGAGCTGGGTCATCCTAAACTCTAATGGAGAGGTACAAGGACAGGGGTTCATTTCTCAGAGGTTCTTTTTGCCTTGACTGGATTCTGTTTACACTCTAAATGGAAGTTAAGTCTGCTAGTTGAGTAGGGTCTGGGCCAGCATTAAAGAGTATGTTTCCTTGAGGGGTAGGTCAATCTCATCAATCAGTCATGTCCTTCAGAGACTTTTTCCAGACGCTGGACCATAAATGAGGAAATAAAAGAAAAAAGCCTGAATCCCAAATTAATAATTGGTTTTTACTATCAGAGTGCTGTCCCATTTCCTGAGGGTGTCTGTTCTCTACTTGGTGACAGTTTGCGCCCATGGAGTTAATAAGATAAATGTATGCAGGACCATCTGCAGTCAGCTTGATCTATATCTGGTCACTGGACCCAGATGGCTCCGGAGGGGAAAGTGAGGCTAGTGACTTTGCATAGCCTTCCTCACTTAAATCTAATCCACTGGTGGGTCATGGCATCACCTTTCCAATGTCATGTCCCATGTCCCAACAACAACAGTAACAATAAATAAATGTATCTATCCTCAACTAACACAATACCTTAACCCAATTAAAACGTTAGCCTCTCAGAAAGCCTCAAAGAAATACCCTTTTATGATAACAATTTTAAACACCATGGCAGGCCTGGGGGGAAATGAATCTCTGAACAAATGGACCTTTGCCAATGGGAGAGGGTGCCTCAGATCATACTTTAGAGACTATGGGAAGGCCAGACCTGCTTCCATTCTATCCAAAACCACTTTGTGGATTATCTGCAACAAGTATTTTGCCTCAGATGGGCCTCCCCTGCTAGACTCATGTTTGCTAAGAGTGTGTAGACTCACATCTGCCTGAGCTGAACCTCAAATGTTCAGTTTGCTTACATAATCATATAATATAGTACAAATCATTTACTAATAACTATTGGATTATCTTCTGTCTACTATTATCTGGACCAGTTTTTTTTTCCAAAATGAGCTGTTAGTATACAAAAGAAGTAGACACAGTCTCTGCCCTCCTGGAGATCACAGTCTTATTAGAGGATCAGATATTTCTTAAGCATCTTTGATGGAAGAGAAACAAAGTTTAGATAAGAGCTAAGGTTCCTGCCCTCAAAGACTTTAATTTTAGTCAGAGTAGAGCACCAGTACAGAAATAACTGATGCTCAACATTGCATGTACATAAGTGACACAGAAGTTCGTAAGAGAAACTAAAATTTTATGTGAGGCCCAAAGTGTCATTACCAATATGGTAGAGGAAGCTGGAAGCAGAGGAAACTTAAGGATTAAAGCTGAGTTTTAAAAGAAGGATTGGAATTTAAAGGGGAGAAAAAGGTGATGGGGCAGCATTCCTAGCACAGGAAATAATGCAGGCAGATTTTGGAAGGCCTTGAAGGTGAGGCAGGAGTGGAAGCTTTAATCTCTAGTCAGTGGGGAGCCACTGAAGATCTTTGAGCAGACCAGATCTACATGCAAGAATAGTACCAGGACATAGAATAAAATGCTGAACATTATTATTAAATGTAGCACCTAATTTTTATATCTATTCTTTTTTTCCCAATCTCTGAATATTGGGCACATTTTATTTTTTAAAAAATACGTTGTATTAATATCTTTTGTCTTTACATCTTGATCATTTA
The DNA here is from genome assembly GCA_028658325.1 of Potorous gilbertii. Classification (NCBI taxonomy): domain Eukaryota; kingdom Metazoa; phylum Chordata; class Mammalia; order Diprotodontia; family Potoroidae; genus Potorous; species Potorous gilbertii. The sequence goes on along the minus strand of CM053771.1, from coordinate 281,106,341 downwards.
GGGGGAAAAATTCTTCCATTCAATGAACCCATCCTTGTAACAAAGAAATGCAATGAAGCAAAAATATCTGCATCTCATAATACATATCATATTTTATGACCCTTCTCCTGAATAGGGGCTTGCCCTGTTAAAAAATGTAAGCTCCCTGAAAGTAGGGACTGCTTTCTTTGCTTTCCCCTGGCCTAGCCTTGTGCTGGACACACAGTAGGCATTCAAAAATGCTTATTGACTGACTGACCCACCAAGTGCTGAACTTAGAATTGGGAAGACTGACTGACTAACTTTGTGACTGTGCAATTCACTTAAACAGTACGTGCTCAGAAAACTCTCAGGTTTACCTTCTAGTCGTAGAGAGGCGACAGTCTGCGTTTAGGAAAGGAGGCCCCCATGCAGAGGAAATCATGACTCCTTCACTTAATCTTTCTCAAAAGGAAAAGATGTCTCAACTGCCTTCACGATTTTCTTTTCACTTTAGTATAAGATAGGTACAGTTACTATCTACTTTTTTGTGTTCATCCTTTGATCTCAAAGAGAAGCATGACATCAGGAAGGTGATATGACTTGCATGTGAATTGGATTTAAGTGAGGGAGGGCTGTGCAAAGTCACCAGCCTCATTTTCTCCTCCAGAGCCATCTGGGTTCAGTGGCCAGATATATAGATCAGGATGACTAGGGATGGCCCCCACTTACATTGTAGAGATGGGGAGACTGAAGTCTCTAGAAAGTCAAAGATTTTGCCAACTCTGCCATCTACTAACCTGATAAGCACTGGCAAGTCACTTAAAGAAGGAAGGAAACAAGCATGAATTGAACACCTACTGTGTACCCAAGGGCAAGGACTAGGCTAAGAGCTTCACAAATATTATCTCCTTTAATGTTCACAACAACCCTGGGAGGTAGGTGTTGTTCCTATTTTACAGTGGAAACTGAAGCATACAAAGGTTAAGTGATTTATCCAACATCAACCACCTTATAATTGTCTGAGACTGGATTTGAACTTGTCTTCTTGACTCCATGTCTAGTGCCATATCCACTGGACTACCAGCTGCCTCTGAGTATCAATAACTATAAAATGGGTGTAATAAGATTGTGCTACTTACCTCCTGAAGATGTGGTAAGGCTCAAATGAGAATATACAAGTATAATATTTAATATTGTATAATTAATTATATATAACATAATTATTATATATAGTTAATATATATTATATGTAATGTATGAAGTATAATATAAAAATAAGATTATATATATATGTATATATGTGTGTTTATATACATATATAGTATAGTATTTCTGAGAAGCATATAACATCTTTATACATGTCAGCTATGATTGCTGATTTGTCACCATTACCTAAGAATTCAGAGTTAGTAAGAATGATAGTCTCATAATTTTATGACTGGAAGGGACCCTCGAAGCCACCAAACCCAACCCCCTTTGTACCATCTCATCTTATTTATAGATGAGGACCTGGGACTCAAAAGGGGTTTAGTATTTTGCCCAAGGTACTAAGTATGTAAATGGTCATGTCAGGATTCACACTCATGTCCTCTGACTTTAAATCCTGATCTGTTTCCACTGACCTCAATAAACAGTCACAGGCCTAGTATCATACCTAGTCCTTTCCCTAGCTCCAAAGAAGAGCGATCTTTAAACTTTCATAGTCTGAGAAGAAAGATGAGAATCTGGCTTGTAACCGAAGTGCTCCTGGAAGAGATTCCAGCACCAAGCTTGGTAAGAATATCTGTGGTCTGGAAGTTCTTCCAAATGTTTAACATCAGTGTTTCCTGCTTCAGCATCAGTCCAGTTTCTCTGGTTACAGCCTCAGGAAGGATAAACAGCATAGAAACCCCTGGAAAGGACCTCAGGACATAGCTAATTCAAACTTCCTCCCAAGGCAGGACTATTCTCCATAAGCATCCATGCCAGGTGGTCAGTCACTCTCAACCAGAGCTCTTCCATTGATGGTGAATGAGACAGCCCCAATCTATGGGGATCAAGATAGCCCAATCTATCACTGTACATCTATAATGACTAGAAATTTTTTTCTGATATTAAACCAAATCTCTCTCTCTCCCTATAACTTCTTGGTAGTCCCACCTAAAGAAGTACAGAATAAATCTTCTTCTTTGCCAGCCTTTTAGGAATTTGAAAGGAGCTATTATGGCTCCTTTGAAGCAGCTCAGTGGTAAAGTGGATAGAGTGCTTACGTTAGAGACAGGAAGACCTGAGTGCTAATCTCCCTTCAGTCATTTGCTTGCTCTGTGACTCTCGGAAAGTCATTTCACGATCTCTGCCTCAGTTTCCTCATCTGTAAAATGAGAATTATAATAGCGCCTATCTCCTAGGGTTGCTCCGAGGATCAAATGATATAATATATGAAAAGTGCTTTGCAAGACTTAAAGTTCCATATACTTTGTACCCTCATGTCTTCTCTTTAGGAGGGTAAAAAAAAATTCACATTTACTCAGTCTCGCCCTCAGTCCTTCCTCCTACAGCCAAGGTAAGGGAAAGAAGTTTGACTAAGGGGGAAAGAGATGTTAGGATGAGGGAGCAGATGGATAGCTTGGACTTTTTTGCTCTGCCACTCTATGGGGACCCCTAGGGACCCTTCGTCCTTCTCTCAGTGCCTCATTTTCCCTGCCTGGGATGTGACCGTTTGGTATCAGCTGGTTGGAGTGGGCGCAGAACAAACACATCCCTGCCCCTAGGGAGCTGGACTGTAGAGCCATCCTAGGAGTGGAATGGGGTAAGCCATTAGCCATATAAGGACAAGTTTTCCTCTGTCCTCAGCAGCCCCCCACTTCCCCACACCTCCATTTTCCGCTCCCAAGTTTATTTCGGGGCATGACCAGGCCAGCAAAGGACTTGGGCCCTGGGGCACAGATTGGAAGATGGAGCTCAGTTTCAGCAGAAAAATGATTAAAATAGTCAGAAAATACAAGCTGCTTTTTATTACTATTATTTTTATCCCCTGGGCAGCTGTGCGAACACAAAGCTGGTTTTGATTAAACACAACAGCTTTTCCAGCCCACTCACTACTTCGGTTCTCACGGAGGTGAAGCCATCCCTCAGTCAACAGCACTGACCGTGCTTCCCCATGAGAGGACCCTTGTCCCGGCTGGTAGAGGGAAGAAGAGAGAGGAGATCCACAGCACAGTTATCTTCCAGTAGCCCTCCATCCAAGAGGAGAGACAATTCTCCCTTTAGACTGCTTGCCCCTGGTATGCCCCTGCCCCTCAAGACTGGATAAGACAGACAACAAAATGTATATGATTTTTTTTCCAAAGGACTTTCAAAAATACACACGAAGCAAAGGAGATAAACCAGTTCAGCTGAATAAGTAAGCTGAGGGCTTGATATGGAGCTGGTGAAGGGCAAATCTAATTGGGGGGAGGGGATAAGTAGAGTTATTTAGGGAAGATTCCCTGGAGCTGGCAGATTTGGAAGAGGGCAGGCATGGTGTGGGTTGGGAGAGAAATAAAGGACAGAATGTCCTAGTATGAGAGAGCAATCTGTGCTGTAGGAATGTGCAAATAATTACCAATAAGATCGCCATGCATTTGTATAACGCGTTATGATTTTCACCATTCTGTAGGCATTAAGTTGTTCCTTGAGGCAAGCCTGTGAGGGGGATGGGATGCATATTTTCTTGGTTTTACTTTTGGGAAAACCAAGGCCTGGAAAGGTTAGGTTTATAGTTGTATGGCCTCCTTCTCCCTCGTAGGTCCTCCTTATCCTTGATTAGCCACTTGGGGAAGGGAAGGGACTGAACATTTATTTAGCACCTACTATGTGTGATGCACTATGATAAGTACTTTTTATTCTCATAACAACCCTGCAATGTAGTTGCTGTTGCTATCCCCATTTTACAGACTGTGACTTGCCAAGGGTCATACAGCTAATAAATGTCTGAATCTAGATTGGAATGCAGGTCTTCCTGACTCTATACCCAGTGCTTTATCCACTGAGCCACCAGAGAGTATGCATTATTAACATGACATCACACAGCAAGGGGCCAGAACTTGCCCTCAAATACGTGTCCAGACCCATTTCTAAGTAGAAGCAAGTCACTGTCCCAGTTGGGAAGGCAATGACTTTCTTTGGACCCAGTACCTGAACTGAGCCCTCACAATCCTGGGCTTTTATCACAGCCATCACATTTCTCAACTTAGCTCTCTGTAAAACAGAGTTCATCCTTCCACTTTTCTTTTTTCCCACCTGGCCCTACTCATTAGAAGGAAGGCTGTGAAAAGTCTTCTGAAGCCGAGGTTCCCAAGCTTTTCTGTTCCACAGTCTCTATAACCCCCTTTCCCAGAGTTCACCTCTGTAAGTCAGCACTATCACTCAGCAGCTGCTGGGAGCTCCATGACCATGGCCTTTCTTGGCACCAAAGTAGATATTACAGGAAGGAAGGGAGGAGGAGGGATCAGGACAGGGAGGAAGCTGGCTCACCCCATCCCTAGAGTTCACAGTTCTCTCTACCACTACCCATCAGGCTGTCAGGAACTCTGCAACCCCAGCTTTCATGACCTTCTTGGAATATTCCCTGTGACCCCTGCAGGTCCTGACCCTCAATTTGAGAAACCCTAGACCTAATGGGAACTAGACAGATGACTCTGGTGAGGTATTATGTTGTGTTTTATTTAAATAAGAATAGTCCTGGCTGATGGTGTGTTTACGTGTGTATGTGTGTGTGTGTGTGTTAGTGTGTGATGGGAGAACTGGGGCAATCACAGTTGTGTTCATATTAAATAATTTAACTCCCAGTTGGAACAAGACCTTTATGCCCTAGGCTACTTAGTTCTCAAGGATAGAGGTCTTCCCAGGAATCAATACAGAATGGTTGACTGATGGTGACCTGGGGTGAGGGTGGGGTGGGGAAGGGTGTTTAGAATGGCCACACCAAAGTTCTAGTGGTACCTATCTGGGCTCCCTTCTCCTGAGGAAAGGTGATGGTGAAGAGGGGACATAGTGTTATGGGCTCTGGGATGGTTTTCTTCATATACTTCTTAAAGACATCCAGTTTGGGATAGCTAGCTGACTCAATGGATAGAGCAATAACTTTCAAGGCAAAAGGACCTGAGCTCAAATCCAGCCTGACACTTAATGGCTGTGTGATCCTGGGCAAGTCACTTAACCCTGATTGCCTCAACAAATAAACAAACAAAAGACATCCAAGAAAGAAATTTCAAAACCACCCTTGTTCCCCCATCTTACCTAGTACTTCCTTCCCAGTCAATCCCATAGTGAGATGTTATAGCTACATCTAGGCAGTGTGTCACGGTGGAAAGAAGGCCAAATTTGAAGTCAGAGGTCCTGGGGTTCAAATCCTAGCTATTCTATTTAGGCTACTGATTCTAGTCTGTGTTACCTTGGGCAAATGCATCATTTACTCTCTCTGGGTCTCAATTCCATGGCTGTAAAATGAGGGAGTTGGATGAGATGACTTCTGAGCTCCCCTTGCCCTAAATCCCCATGGTATCTAAACTGAGCCCCTTCTGTAGGTTTGTTTCCTGCCTATTTGAGAGAAGGGATTCCTTAATAAAGAAGGAAAACCTTCAGAAACTGTAGACCATTTAAAAAATTTTCATGAGTCTTGCTGGCAAGCATATGTCAGAGGATCTAGATAGCCCATAAATTGACTCCTCCATCCCCTATGTTATGGACAGCAGTTTTACCATTAAGACTGGAGGAAAACAAGGCTAGTATTAGACCTCAACAAAGCCTACATAAGGGGTGTTCCAAGGTCCTATAGAGTAAGAAAAGAGAACAAGAGAAGGAATGAATTTTCCAGGTAGGGCAGAGTTACTGTGACCCTTACCATGTCCTTCTAGGACCAGTCTAATGGCTAAACCAGAGGCTAAGAGTAGCTGATGCAGAGAAAAAGGAGTTCTGTTTCAATAGCCAGTTTGTTCTCTACCATCCCCCCAACCAGTCCTAGAGGTGGAGTCAAAGATGGATGGACCCCAACACCCCCCAAACTCCTCCCCATGCCAAGCCACGGGAATGTGGCAAGAGCCTCCTTTAGAAATTCCCACTCCCTTCTTCCTCCCACTGGGCTTCCAAGCACAAGCAGGAAAAGAATAGAAAGGGGACTTCCTAAAAGACAGAAGGCAGATTCCATACCCATCCCTCCATACACCCCACCATACACACACAGTACTATCCTTAAGGACCATCTCTAGGGGACAAGGTAATGAGTGGGATATTAGGGCCTATTAATCAGAATAGAGCCAGCCCCTAAAGATGCATACCCACTGTCCATTTCCACTCAGCCCAGTCTTTCTGTATGCTTTTTTTAACCTCCTTTTACTAACAAGATACATTATCCCTTATTTTGACTCATTTGCCATCCTTCTCCCCTTTCCCCTAGATTCCCCATTCACATGGAAATTTGAGTGACCTACAGAACATGGAGGAGTTCTAAGATTATGCTAGCATTACTCCTTCTCAAAAGCCTGGTACTGGAATTGAGGGACAACTAGGTTGTACGGTGGATGGAGTGCCAGGCCAGGATTAGGAAGACCTGAGTTCAAATCTGGCCCCAGACACTAGCTGTGTGACCCTGGGCAATTCGCTTAACTCTGATTGCCTCAGTTTCCTCATCTGTAAAAAGAACCAGAGAAGGAAATGGCAAACCACTCCAGTATCTTTGCCAAGAAAACCCCAAAAGGGACCATGAAGAGTTGGATGTGACTGAACAACAATGGGAATTGAGGGGTAGAAAATGCAGTGTTTTGCTTGAGGAGATGTAATGGTTATGGCAGGTCCCAGACTCATAGAATCAGCATAGACAACGCTGAAAGTGGACCTCAGAGGCCATGAGGAAACTGAGGCCCAGAGTGGTCAAATAGCTTGAACCCAAGTCCTACGACCCCAAATCCAGAGCTCTTTCCATGATATGATGATTCATAGTCATATGAAGGTTAGCCATGAACTAGGCTTAGTAAATCTTTGTCTTGACCCATATCTGTGTATGTGCCCATCCCTTCACTCCCAAGCTTCTCTGGAGGGCAAGGATTGGCCCCTTCTTCAGCACCCAGTGGGCAATTCTATTCAACAAATAAAAGATGAAGAAAAAAGCCAGCTGTTGCCCTTGAGAAGTTTATGTGGTTGGAGGGAGTGGAGCTAACTACATTCTATACAGAAATAAGCAGGCACAAGGGAAATGAAGAAAAGGGAGAATAATGATGGGGAGGTCAGGAGGGCTTTCACAGAGAAAGTTTTGCCTGAGTTGAACCTGGAAGGAAGGCCAAAATTTCTAAGAGGTGGAACTGATGAGGGGAAGTGCATTCTGGTCCAGGATGGACAACTTGTGCTCAACTCAGAGATAGCCATGTTCTAGGAAGGGCAAATAGTCCATTTACCTGCATGCAGGGTAAGGTATAGCTGTCCTCAAAATCTTAGTAGCTTAAAACTGAACCAAAGGGCCTCTTAGTTGCCTCTGTGATGCCCTTGTAGCACCAAGTCTATGCTGATTCTGTGATATCTGGAGCCTTGCATCTAACAAAATACTGAACTCCTCCCCCTCCTCCCAATTCCCATAATACAAGGTTATAGGGAAAGAAATGATGCAAGAATGTTCTTAAGCTATTAAAACTTAACTGCCCTAAGATTTTGGGGACACGTCTTACTGACAGCTGGCGTAACTCCAAGCCCTAGCTAATTATTTAATGCAAAGGTGCCTTGGGAAGAAGGTCCCACTCTGCTGTAAACAGTAAAGAGTTAACCTACGGCAGCCCTACTCACCCCTCAGCCTCATAGCGTGCTCTTCAGTACATGCCATTTTCAAGAACCTAATGTTCCCTGATTTATAAAGGAGAGTCTCCTGGGTTAGCCCCCTGCTGAGCAAGGTGTCCCATTTCCAAACAGTGATGAAGGCCAACCATCTTCACATGTTCTGCACATTGTGCAGAAAGTCCTCAGGCCAACTGGAAAAGAACAGGGAGAAGAGATCACACGTTGGGTAGAGGTGGGGGTGTGGCAGAAACATGTTGCCATGACTCACAGAGACCATTTGATTTGGTTTCCAACTCCATGGTTGTTTTTCATTGTTGTTATTTATCTCATTCCAGGGGCTCCACACAGTCAGATGAAATCTCGACGTCCTAAGAGCTCAGGCCCTCCTGTCCTCGGAACTGAAAGTAAGCGATCTCCTCTTTCTGTTTCTTCTCTCTGCTATGGTAGAGTTGACTAAGAGGTTCCTGGTTTGTGGAATAGAGAATGAATGAGTAAAGTTTCATTCTTCAGACCTGGGCTAAATCTTACAAGATGGAATTGAATAGGGATAAATGCCTATATTGGATGGTAAGAAGTCTCAATGAGAATCCTAGTCACAGAGAGGAGAATCTTGGGAGAGATGCATAACTTGTCTTCATATGTTTGAAGGGTTAGTCAATTGCAAAAGATTACTTGTTCTTGGCCCCAAAGAGCCAGACTGGGTAGCGCATTATATAGACAAGAAAAAGGGGTAAAACAAGGCTTTATTCAGTACCTACTAGCACCTGCCAGGCACAGTGTTAAGCCCTTTACAAATAATAGGTCATTTAGTCTTCACAATTACCCTAGGAGGAAGAAACTGAAGCAAACAGAGAGATTAAGTGACTTGCCCAGAATCACACGAGTTAAGTGTCTGCAGTCACATTTGAACTCAGGTCCACTGTGCCACCTAGCTATCTCTGGATAGAATGTTGGACTTAGAGCTAAAAGGACCTGAGTTTGAATTCTGCCAAACTATGTGACTCTAGGCAGATCACTTCACCTTTCTGTAAAAAGAACAGTTGGTCTTGATGACATTTAAAGTCCTTTCCAGCTTGGATTGTATGATTGAAATTTCAGAGGCAGATTTTACCATGCTAGGAAGAAAAACTTCCTCTTTTTTTCTAATAAATTTATTTTTTGTTGTTTTCAACATTCACTTTTATAAGATTCTGAGTGTTAAATTTTTCCCTCTCTTTCCCCAAGACAGCAAGCAATCTGATATAGGTTACACAAGTACAATCATATTAAATATATTTCCACATTAGTCACATTGTGAAAAAAAGAATCAGAACAAAAGGGAAAAACCATGAGAAAGGGGGGAAAAGAGGAAGAAAATAGTATGATTCCATTTACATTCAGACTTCATAGTTCTTTCTCTGAATGTGGATAAATTTTCTAACTCTTAAGAGCAGTGCAAAGATAGAATGGGTTCTAGAAGTCTTCAAGGGAAGACTGAATGACTGATTTTTTGCAGTAGTGTAGAAGGGATTTCCTATTAAGGTAATGACTCATACTAGGTAATTTCTGAAGTCCCTTTCTGCTCTGAGATTTCATATAACTCCATATGACAGCTCCATAAAGCTGACTACTCAGTAGGAATGACAAGGAAACATTTCAGATTGAAGTCACAAATAAGAGCTTTCAAGTAATTTTAAATGGATAAGAATCGAATGAATGACCTGCCTTAGAAGGTTAAGTTTCTTGCTGCTTGGAGGTATTAAAAGCAGATGCTGGAAGATCCTTGTCACGAGTGTAGTAGAAAGGGCTCCTGCATTAGGTTCAGGGATTGAAGTCAATGACCCAAGATGCCTTGCAGTGTTAAGGTTCCCTTTTCTGTGATTTCTGGCTCTTCTCCTAACTAAGCATCATATTTGATGGTGTTCTCCGCTAGGCCTTCACTCTTGACCCAGTCTTCTTAAAAGGACTGTCTTTGCCATCTCCTATTTTCACATGGCAGAGGAGTGTCCCCAGCTGCCATGATTTCCATCTATCAGATACTTAAAGAATCAGAGCTGGATCATTCACACAGAAATGGAGGATTCAACTGATTCAATATTCATCATATTTTCAGTCAGCAAGTATTTACTTTGTGCAAGGCACTGTGCTAAGTACTGGTGACAAAGAGAAAGGCAAAAACACAATTCCTGCCCTTAAGGAGCTCACTTTCCAATTGGAGAGACAACATGCAAATAAAAATAACTCTGTGCCTTAAAAGGCTATAAAATGTAAAATGGAGGTAATCCCCAAGGAAAAATCTCCACTAATTATGGGGAAGAAGGCAGGGACCATGAAAGGGTTCCTATAGAAGGTGATTTTGAGCCAAATCTTGAAGGAAGTCAGGTAGCCCAGGCAAGGAAGGGGTGCATTCCAGGGGTGGGGGACATTCAGGGATTTGGGGAGTTGGAGTGTCTAATTGGAAGACGTGCAAGAAGGTTCTGGATTGTAGTGCATGTGAAAGGGGAAGACTGGAAAAGTAGGAAGAGATCATGTTGTGAAGGGTTTTAAAAACTAAAGGAGTTTATACATGATCTTAGAGGTAATAGGGAGCCACTAGAGTTTATTGTGTAGGGAAGGAGTGATTTGGTCAGACCTTTGCTTTAGGAGAATCATCTTGGCAGCTGAGTGAAGGACAGACTAGAGCAGAGAGAGGTTAGTCTAGGCATCAAGTGATGGGGGCTTGCACCAGCGTGGTGGCTGCAAAAACCACTTCTGTCTCCCATTGTAACTATTTCTTTTCATATGCAAGGTTTTTGTTGAGTTCTTTTCTCTGACAACAGATTTGTTTTCCTAATGATGTTTAGTTCAGGAAAATATGGTAATGAATATATACCACCTGGGAAGCAGGAGGATGTGGAGGAGGTGATGGGACACTAGACTGAGATTAAACCTTTACTGTGGATGAGTCACAAAAGCAGATGGCCCAACTCCAGATAAATGGATTGCCTTTAATGATAAAACATCACTATTTGTGAACTCATAGAAAGTTCTAATAAATACCACTACAAAGATTGATATTGACTGGGGAAGGGGACTGTTTGTTGTCTGTTGTTCAGTCATTTCAGTCATGTCTAACTCTTCATGATCCCAGTTGAGGTTTTCTTAGCAAAGATATTGGTGTGGTTTGCCATTTTCTTCTTCAGATCATTTTACAGATGAGGAAACTGAGGCAGAGTTAAATGACTTGCCCAGGGTCACACAGCTAGTAAGTGTCTGAATCTAGATTTGAAGTCAGGTCTTCCTGACTCTAGACCCAGTGCTCTATCTACTGTTCCAGCTAGCTGCCCCAAGAAAGAGGAGTTTACCGAAAGAACTAATTATATAACTAGAGTACAATTATTAGTGAATATGAGTGGAAACATGGAGAGATCATAAAAGACCACACACTGAATGCCAGTTAGAAATGGATAATTCAATTCAATAAAGGTTATATTGAGTACCTACTATGTGTAAGTCACTGAGTTAGAGGCACAGAGAATCATAGGACCATAGATCCAGAGCTGGAACAGTCCTGCAAAGTCAACTAAACCCTTATTTTACAAATGAGGAAACTGAGGACCAGGAAAGATAAGTGACTTACCAAGAATACGCAGGCAGTAAGCACAGGAGGCACAATTTGAACCTAGGTTTTCTGACACCACAGTTAGTCCTCTTTCCCCAGCTCCACATCTTCCTATATGAAAGACAATATAATCTCTACCCATAAAGAATTTACAGACTAATGGGGGTGGGGGGTGACATATTATTGCTGTTTATTTGTTTCATTTATTTCTTTTTGTGACCCTACTTGGGGTTTTCTTGGCAGAGATACTGGAATGATTTGCCATTTCCTTCTCCAGCTCATTTTACAGAAGACGAAACTGAGACAAACAGGGACTTATGTCTGAGACCAGATTTGAACTCAGGGAGATGTCTTCGTCACTTCAAGCTTGGCACTGTATCCACTGCTCTAACTATCCCTAAACATATATACATAAATAAATGTGATGCAATTTAGAATGCAAAAAGGGAAAGGATATATTCAGATAGAAGCATTGTAAGATTTGAGGATTCCCTCTTTTATCTAGAGGGGATCAAGGAGGTTCTTAGTGGAGGTGGCACCTTAGAGTCTTGAAGGAAGAGATTTAAACAAGCAGAGGTGTGTGTTTTAGGCATAGGGAATGCCTTGTGCCAATGCAGAGTCAGATACAGTTGCTAATACTGGAGGAATAAGTTATAAGTACATTGTTCTAGGCATGAGAGGTCATCCTTCCCTTGTCCTTAGCATGTGATAGTTTTAGGAATCCCAAGAGATATGGGAGAGAGAAGAAAACACAGCTGTGGGGAAAGGGATGGTTATCGAGGAGAGGTGATCAGAACTGTCGTTTTACACTCTAGAGAAGGCCAAGAGGAATGCTGGCAAAGTCTTTAGTTAGTTAGCATGGGGAAAGGTCAAAAAAATAGTCCCTATTCTCAAAGAGGTCAGTCTACTGGAAGAGACAACATGAAAACAACCATGAAAAAACAAGGTATATACAGGATAAACTGAGGGAGGGTATTAAGTTTAGGAAAAAGCAGGTGAGCCTTCTTGAAGAAGATGGAATTTATAGGTAAGACTTGAAGGATGACAGGTAAGCCAGGAGGTAGAGATGAGGGAGAGTTGTAGGCCAGTGATAATGCTCCAAGTTGAGACAAAGAAAGTCTCCTTGGTTTCTTCACTTTCAATTTAGCTAATGGCTTCTTTATTAGCAAATATTAAAATGGGTGGAGCAGCTAGGTGGTGAAGTGGATTCCCTGAGCTGGGAATCAAGAAGACTCATCTTTCTGAGTTCAGATCTGGCCTTAGACACTTATTCACTGTGTGACCGTGGGCAAGTCATTTAACCCTGTGTGCCTCAGTTTCCTCATCTTTATAATGAGCTGGAGAAGGAAACAGCAAACTATTCTTGCATCTTTTCCAAGAAACCCCAAATGGAGTCAGAACTGAAAAATTACTGAATAGAATGGGTAACTAGGGGAAGGCATGGACTCTTCTTTAGAGGCATATAATAATAGAGGGAGTATCATCTTGGTGAGCTAGCATAGGTTTGATTCTGCTTAAAAAAAAGAGGTAGTGAATGACAGGACCCTTCAAGGTCAATCCTATCAATGACAAGATTCTGAAGCTACTGTAGACACCCCACTATCCAGGGTCAGCTGGAGAAAATAGAGGTTGTGTAACATGATGTAGCATCACTAGATTTGAACTCACAACACCTGGATTTGAATCCTGGCTCTGGTACCAAAGTGGTCATGAGCAATCCACTGTACTTCTCTAGGATTTAATTAGTCTGTCAACAAGCTTCATAGAAGTTTCCTCACCTGCAAAAGGTGGAACTAGAAATAGATTATTTCTAACATCCCTCTTGGCTCTAAATCCCATGTAGAACCTGGATCCTAGACTAAATAACCACCTTTTCATTCATTCATTTGGTGGGCAAAATGGTAGGAAGTTTCCTTGTCTTTCCTAACAGCATATTTTGAAATATCTGAATATCTAGGATGTATCTAAGGTCAGATTTGAACTCAGATCTTTCTGACTCCAGGCCTATTATGAAAAACTCTCAAAGGGTGTATTTGCTGGTCAGGAGTTTAATGGAATCCTATTGGCAGGAAAGGGGTTACTACTAGATAGAGGTAGGAGTTTCATTTCAGTTCTTACAAGAGAGCCTAAAAGTTGACTTTGTAAATTGTGTGCCTTCTGTGTTCCCACTTTCTTTGAGAAAAGGGAAGACATCTTCTTTGTGACCTGGGAGAAGGATTTTCCTGATGAGAGGCAGGAGATGGACTGGATGGCCTCTTTAAGGCCTCTTCTCTTCTTAATCCTTGAGAAAGTGCAGATAGATTCTTTGGTCATGTGGTTGTTCTGTTGTTTCAGTCATGTCTGACTCTTGGTGACCCTATCTGGGATTTTGTTGGCAAAGGTACTAGAGTAGTTTGCCATTTCCTTCTCCAGCTCATTTTACAGATGAGGAAACTAAGACAAACAGGGTTGTGACTTACCCAGGGTCTCACAGGTAGTAAGTGTCTGTGGCTGAATTTGAACTCAAGAAGATGCATCTTCCTGACTCCAGGTCCAGTACTCTATCCACTCTACAACCTAACTGCCCACTCCTTGGTCATATTGCCCTTTAAATCAACGTTAATTGTTGGCACGTTTTCACTGTTTCTCATCCCCCTTGTGAAGGGCTAACATAGGCTGTATCTAGCTAAGAAATCTATCTCCCTCTCCCCACCTCACTCCCCCACCTTCCCCCAGCTACTGAAAGAAAATTGTTTGATTTTCTTGTCAGACTGGGGTTGCTTCTTCCTCGACACCCGCCCCCTCCACTGACAGCTGTATGAGTAAAGTATCAGCATTGAGTTTGTCCAGAGCTCATCCCTTCGTCCACTTCCCAACCCCCACCCCTGGACTTTGAAGAATCTGCTTTCTGAAAAGTGTTGTGTTCGTCCTTCCTTGCTAAAGAAGATCATGCCATCAGAGAAATGATGACATGATTTTCACTTGATTTTGTTTTGAATGAGGGAGGGCTGTGCAAGGTCACCAGCCTCACTTCTCCTCCAGAACCATCTGAATCCAGTGACCAAATATTCATCAGGATGGCTGGAGATGACCCAGGATGCACTGGGAGACTTTGGTACCTTTATACCAAGGGCTACGCAGGTACTCACTTAGGGTGAGGTAATGCCCATTCATTAAATAGGCCTGTTCTTTCTTTGCCTCATTAAAGGGGCCAGCCCTGGCTACTTTTGAAAAGACTAAGGAGAAGATGAAGGAAGATTTGCAATCCAACTTAAGGGAGTCTCCTATCTAATGGGGAAAGCAGGATACAGGTCTCATAAAAAAGAAACCTTACCTATGCATAGGACCAGAGGAACATAGACTTTTCCAACCCCAACATTTTACAGATAAACAGATGAGGCTCAGAGATGCTGTGACTAGACTCAGATCACACAGGTAGTAAATAGCATGGGTAGAATTTCAGTCATATTCTTTGATTCCAAATCCAGCAGGTATAATTCACCCTGAATGCCTCCATGATGGGATATGGTTGGGCAGAAAACAAAAATATGATCAGAATTTGGTGGGGTTAGCTCTAGAAAATTTTTGGAGCAGAGGAGTTTTTTAACCAGAGTGTAGAAGAAGAAAAGCAGGACGTTGATTGGTGGAGAAGATATAGAAAGTTAATAATAACTTGTAGAAAAAGAACATACTCTGGAACGATGGGTCTCAGCAAAAAGACTCTGGTTTGTAGAATAGGGTTAAACGAGAGAGTGAGGGTAATGAGGGTGGAAAGATGGAACAAAGCCAGCCTGAGAAGGGAAGGCCTTGAAGGCTAGACTCAGAAGACTGTCTGGATAGAGAGGGAGGTGTCCAGGGAGGCAGAGGAGTAGAAGGCAGAGAAGGGAGAAGTGGTCCAAGTCCCTAGATAATATGGAGAGGGAGGATCTAGAGTACGACCACCTGAATTTCCTTTGCTATTATGGAGTTGTTCAGTCTTGTCTGACTTCATGATCCCATTTGGGGTTTTCTTGGCAAAAATACCAGAGTGTTTTGCTATTTCCTTCTCCAGCTCATTTTACAGATGAGGTAACTGAGGCAAACAGGGTGAAGTAACTTACCCAGGAATATCTGAGGTCAAATTTGAACTCAAGCCTTCCTGATTTCAGGCCTGGCACTCTATGTGCCACCTAGAGGCCCTGCTATTACAGAGTAGTGACCCATAATTCAAAACTGTAAATCCAAAATCTTTCTGTGAACTAGGAGTATATTTTTCTGCTCGTCAGATTGCCATTCCTAATGATAAAAGGCACTTTAAAGTTCTGGAGCTCACACTGACTCACAACAGCTTCCCCACCCCTGCTTTAGACTATCCTCATGGGACCAATCAGTTAGTGTTTATTCAGCACCTTCTCTGTGCCAGGCCTGTGCTAACTATTAGGGTATAAAAGTAGGATCTGCCCTCAAGGGGTTTACATCCTACCAGAGAGGCAACATCCCTATTTACAAAGCACCTCCAACACAGCACAGTAACCTTGGCAAGAAAGGTGTCCAGGACACTAGGAAAGGGCTCATTCAGAAGGTGGCCCGTCTGGTGGGGTTGTCCCTGTCTAGGCATCTGTGAGGCACCTTTTGTTGCAGCCAGCTTGGTCCTGAGAGGAGCAAGGAAGTGGTTCTCTAGCATAACACTTGGTCCTGTGTCAGAGAGCCCTCTGTGTCCCCAGCACTGGAAAACAAGGGAGGAATAGATTGAAATCCAGGATAGAGAGACGTGCCTCTCCTGGGGATGTGCCTACTCCCAGGTTCTTGCCTACTCCTTGGATCTGAAAATGCAAAAATTTTGGAATCCACGTAGTCCAACTCCCTCTTCTTTTCAGATGAGAAAGTTGCAGGACCAGGGAAGTTAACTGAATTATCTAAAGTCACAGAGGGCAGGATTTGAACCCAAGAGTATACTGGAAAGATCTTGAACTATAAAGGTCAGAGACCATTAGCCCATCCTCTTCACCTTATAAATGACAAAACTGAGGCCCTAGGCTACTAAGCTCAAAAATCAAAGATGGAATGTGAACTAAGGTTATTTGACTCCACTGTTCACCAAACTGTCTCCTACCAATCTGTTGTGAGGATTCTCTTCTCTATCCAGGATCCTGCTTCCCATCTTCTCTCACTGCCATAGGTAGGTGAAAGTGGGGAGATGGATGTCTAGCCTTTATGGCTGTTATCTTCTCCCTCTCTCTGCTTCCTCCTCCTAGTCTCATTGTGACAAAAAGAGAGAGAAATCTGTTCTGAACTAAGGAGAGAAAGAGCGATGACTGGCTGAGCTAGGAGAGAGAGAGAGAGAGAGAGAGAGAGAGAGAGAAGAATGGCAGGCTGCCATATTTCCCTGGATCTTGAGACCTGCTGTGGGTGTTTATGGAATGCTTCATAGCAAGAATTTAATGACAACACTTAAGAGAACGCTTCAGCCCCTCTTCCTAATCCAGACAGAGCTTTCTTTCAGAGAGAACAGAATGTCCTTCCCTCACCTTTGGGAAACAGAGAAAGACTCCAGACTTCATTGTTTCTGTGGAAGGCAAGATCCTGCCATCATTGTCTCAGTCATTAAAGCCCAAAACTTCAAGGTTTATCATTAATATCTCTTTTCTCCATCACACTCTATCTTATTAGTCACCAAGTCCTATTATTGATTTGACCTCCAAATTCGATATTGAACCCAAACATTGATTTCAACTCCCATTGACCTAGTTCAGGTGTTTATTACCTCTCTACGGAGCCATTTCAATTGTCTCATAATAGGTCTTCCTACATTTAGTCTCTTTCCCCTCTACTGAAACCCCATGCACTGCTCTTAAATTAATCTTCCTCACACACAGCTCTGATCATGTCACACACAATCCTCTGACTCAGAAATCTTCAGTACCTAAACCTCATTGCCTAAAGACCAAATGTCACAGGTGCTTAATAAATGGTTAAATGGTTGACTGGATGAATGGATGGATGAACAAACATTGAAGACAGTGTCCTAGGCTCCTTGGCCGTGGTGAAGTGGAGATAAAGGTGAAGAAATGAAACCCTCTACTTAGATTCCACTAATACTGAGAGTTTTGTGATAGGGCAGTGCCTAAGAAATGTGGGGTTGTAGAAAGAGCCTTAGACTAAGAATCAGGAAGCCCAAGATCTAATCTAGACTCTGCTACTGCTTAGCTTTGGGATCATCATCAAATGACTTAGCCTCTTTGCAATTCCTTTTCTTCCCCTATAATGGATAGTGGGATGGGGAAAGGTCCAGGTTCCCTTCCAGCTCTTACATTTTGAGATTCTATGAAAATTGCTGTCAGGGAACCAGACAAAAGAGATGTTTCAGCTCTCCTCCATCTCCACTGAGATGAGAAATGTCATAAGAGGAAGGATGGTACACCTACAAAGTGTTTTTTTCACCACCACCGTGAAGTGTAGGTAATGGAAGTTAATGGTGATCTTCCCAGTTCACATATAGGGAAAATGAGGTACAGATAATTTGCTCAAGGTAGTCAGTGGCAAGGCTGGACTCAAATTTCCTGTATATAAGCTGAGTATTCCTTCCACAACACCAAGTTTACATTTGATGAAATAAAAGTTCCTTGAGGTCTAAGACTGTACTTTTCTATCTTCCCAACACCTAGCACCTACTGGCATTCAATAAACAACTGATTGATGCTACTTCTATAAAGATGACTTCAGAAGAATTTAACCCAGAGCAGCATCTCCAAATATGCCTTTATCGGTTAAAAAAAAATTCTTGCACCAACATAGGTATATTTACTTCCTTACAAATTATATACTTGCCCTCTTCTTTTAATCATTATGTACACTGTAAAATTTACACAAAATAGAAATAAAAATAAAAGAGATAAAGGTGAAATAATGTTTGATCCTCAAATGACTAGGGAGTCGCTGGAATTCGTTGAATAAGAGAGTGACATCTTCAGATCAACACTTTGGAAATCACTTGGCAGCTACATGGAGGATTAATTAGAGGGGAGAGAGAACTGAAATAGAGAGACCAATCAAAAGACCACTACAGTATTCCAGGAGATAGGCCATTAGAGCCTAGCTAGAACAGAGGTGGGAGAGATTGCAGAGATAGGAGTGACAAAATTTGGCAACTGATAGGATATCAGGACTCCTGGGATGATGGTGGTGCCCTCGACAATGATGAAGATGTTCAGAAGAGCGGGTTTGCTGCAAACAGTATAATTCATTCTGTCCCACTCAAAATGAAAACGGGAGAGCTTCTAATTCACTGGTAACTGACTTGGGGCACAGAACCCACTCTCCCTCTGATGGGCAATAGACACAGACACAAGATAATCTGGGGGCAGGTCTGGGTATACTGCCAGGAAGGGGGTAGAATTTTCCAGTGTCACCCACATGGTTCCTGTTATAGGTGCCCAGGCAATGGTTAGGTTATAACTGCCCTGAGGGACCAACCCCTGACTCAAAAAGGGGAAAGTTGGAATTCTATAATGTTGTCACAGTGTTCTGTGCCCTGTCTGTGATTTAACTTTGGCTGTCCTTTCATAGATTTGGGTCTCCTGGACATCATAACTTACTCAGTTCATTTCAACAACTGATTATTAAGCCTCCGCTCTGTGTCTTGAGGAAAGAGATAAAGACCTGTAAGACAATGCCCCTGCTCTCACTGACCTAACTGTTAAGTAGAAAATTGGGGTTTCAGGTATTTGAATCTCAGCATCATGAGGTGTCTCTTTCAGTAACTCCCATTAATTTGAAGGGGCCCAAGGGTATGTAAAAAACTTTCTTGAGGAAAGGTTTTTTATAGCAATTTCCCATCATTCATTCAGCAAATAATTGAGCCTTCTGCCTTGAGGGGCCTTTGTTCGTGCACTTATTATATATGGGATATAGATATACAGATGGATAATAGATTATAGATAGATAAATAAATAGACCATAGATACAGATAGATAATAGATGATAGATATATGATAGATAATGGATTACACATAAAAAGATAATAGATACACAGATAATAGATGATAGATATATAGATGGACAGATAGACAGACAGACAGATAGATAGATAGATAGATAGATCGATAGATAGAATGTATGGGATATATTCTCACATCTCCCACTTATGCATCTTTCAAGGCTTGCCTCCATAAAGTCCATTCTGATGGACAGACAGATAGAGAGAGAGAGAGAGAGAGAGATAGAATGTATGGGATATATTCTCACATCTCCCACTTATGCATCCTTCAAGGCTCACCTCGATGAAGTCCATTCTGATCATCCCAGGGGCGAGCAATTTTCTTACTTCTCAGAAAACACTTTCGTGCACTCATCATGTGTGTACTACAGTTCTTTGTGCACATGTCTTTCCAGCCTTATTAGATTGTAAGCTACCTGAAAGCAGAGATCATGCCTTATTTTTTACATCCCTCCTCATACCAGCTAGTGCTTTGCTGCATAACAATAACAAATATTAACAAATATTTACAAAGTGTTTTCCGTATGGCATCTCCTTTGAAGCTCAGAACAACCCCATAACGTAGGAACTCTCATTATCCTGATTTTCACAAGTGAGGAAATAGAGACTGATACAAGTCAAGTGACTTGGCCGTAACTGTCCAAGGCAGGATATTATATAGATAATTGTGTGATTTTATTATACTTTAAAAAATTTCTTTCAACTCTTTTTTCCCGTTTGCCATTGAAAAATGAAAACTTGGCTTAGGTATGTTCATTTTAGAGGGAGAGAGACACAAAAAAGCCCTGTCAGCAGGGGGTTGGCATCTAATGGGACCTAGGCAGCTACTGTCACTGTGAAATGCCCCTGAACCATTCTGCTATAGCTTCCATGAGACAGGGTCTCTGCCGTCATTTGCGAAACCCTACCTAGGCCTGGCTTCTTTGCTTCATGAGTCTTTGGCAGAGACCGATGCTACTTTTCTTAGGGCTGGGGAAGATTGCGGTCTATTTTTAGCCAAATACCTAAAAAGGGAAATGTCCCCCAGACAGGCAGAAGCATTTCAAGTTCCTTATACCCACAGCTATAACACTAGCTACTCAAAGGTTACCTTCCCTCTGTTTTCCCAGATGCCATGTAGGGGCCTTCCAGCTCAGCACACTTATAAATGCCCCCTCCCTATTGTTTACCTTGATCTTCTCTCTCTGAGTTAAATCTGCTGACTTAGTGGTGCTGAGATTGGAGTGTGTCCTTGCTGCTTCATGCTATGCCGGCACCCAGAGCGCTACATGATGCAGGCCCTACCTTTCTTCACCAGACAGAGCATACCCTCCCAAACTCAGAAAACTGTTTGCTAGGCTTGAGCTTTAAGGACAGAGTCCCAGAGAGGTAAGGGAGGAATAGAGAGAAGATGGTGAGATTCAGGGCATTTAGGAGTGGGAACTCCCCAGATCTGATACAGACTCATGTTTTGGGGGAGGATATTGAAAGAGTGAGCCTCCAAGAGCCATCCCAACTGGAGTGTATGATTCTCTTTGAACTTGGACTTCATTTCCCAAGGCTGCATTTCCCAGTTCAGTTTAATTCACCCAATATTTAGTAAGTGCTCATTATGGGCTAGGCATTGTGCTAAACTCTAATGGACAGAAAGATGAATAAGATATAGTTAATCTTGCCAAGGATTTTATATTTCAACAGGGAGACAAGATAGAAGACCACAGATTTAGACCAAGGAGGGACCCCAGAAGCCATCTGGTATAACTCCTACATTTTGCAGATGAGGAACTGAGACCCAGCTGAGATCAAATGTCTTGCCCAGGGTCACAAAGGTGACAGAGCAAGGATTTGAATCCAATTTCTTGACTCCAAAGATGTGTTCTTTCCATTGTTCTATGTCTCTGTTTCTGTCTTTTTCTCTCTGTTATGAGAGAGATAATCAAAACTCTAATTTACAGAACAATTTATACAGCTATTTGATGTGAATGGAGTACTGGGCATGGTGGCAGAAAGACCCGAGTTCAAAATCTGCCTTGGACGTTGATTAGCTGTGTGACGCTGCACAAACCTGTCTTCTCATCTACAAAATGGGAATGATGATAACCATGGCACACATGATGGTTTTGAGGATCGTATGAGATTACATTTATGAAGTTCTTGGCAAACCTGAAAGTGGTATATAAATATATCTGTATATTGACATGGCATATATCAATATATCAATATAAACCTTAAGGCGATATATAAATGCTAGCTATTATGACAGATATACAAAGTATTTTCCCAAAAATAACGACTTCCCAGGGTTGCTATAAGTTTAAAAATGAGACAGTATTTGCGAAAAGAATTCGCAGAGTTGAAAATATTATATAAATGCTGACTTTTTTTATGACAGCCTGAAGGTGAAGAATGATTCTTACCTTGTGGGGAGCATCTGTTCAAGTAGGAGGAGGAAAGGTGTCCATAAAACCAAATAACTTATAAATACAGCATAACTAAGAGCCAGTTGATAGAGCTGGGGATTCACTGACTCGGCTGGCAGGCTGGAGAATGATTGACATTAAGGAAGACATTATATAGTGATCTTGAAGCCCTATTTATAACACAAGGCATAGGGTAAGGTGTTTCCTGCTGCTTTTTTCAAAACCTTATTTTTTTCTTTGCAACAGAATTATGATTTTGTCAGTGTTGGGAAAAAGAGGAATTCTCCATGCAGATCAGCAACTGCCCTCTACTTATAATCTTAGATAGTTGTCTAGAGCAATTAGATCACAGATCACAGTCACACAACCAATTTATGAGACAGTATGGGATGGAGGAAAGAACACTGGACCTTGGAGTCATGAAGACCTGGTTTCAACTAACCATGTGACCCTGGGCAAGTCATCTTTTTGCCTCAGTTTCATCATCTGTAAAATAAAGAGGCTAGACTTGATAACCTGTAGGACACTTTCCAGCTCAATTATATGTATGTGTTAGAGGCTAGACAATAAGTAAAGCCTTCCAAACACAGACCAGGGATGTATCTTCTATTCTCCAATTTTCTTTGCCATCACTTCTCAGTCTGGACCATTATGGTCCATGACTGATTTTTGTGCGATGTTTCTTTTCCTCTGAGATGATTTCAAGCCTAGCTTATGGCTAATATAGTGAAGTTGGAGTTATTGGAGAGAAGTAAATATAGTAATGAGAGAAAAGAGTCAGAATAGTAGGGGCAAAGTAGGTTTATACATCAGAGAGTCATGACCCCTTGGAGAATGGGCAACACCAGACTGCCAGGATCTCCATGTCATTTGGGGGCAAGATTGGAAAGAATGAGCTCAAGACACCTAAAGGGGAGAATGAAACCAAACATAAAGGATTGATAGGAAACAATATGAAATACTGAATAATTGATTAAGGGAGAATGAGGAGAAAAGTCCTTGAAGTCACAAAGAGCAAGAATAACCTGAGCCTCTGTAAATCTGGCAGATAAGTTAACACGTAAAAGTTTATCTGCAAATCAGTCAACAAGCATTTATTAAATGCTTACAGTGTGCCCGGCACTGTGCTAGTTTGGCTTAGTAGATAGAAACCTTAGAACCAAATAGACATCTGCTCAAGTCCTCTGATACATCCTGACTGTGTGACCCTGGGCAAGTCTCATGACCCAAGCAAGTCACTAAGACTAGAAATTACTGAGCAGGTGCCCATCTGTATTCCTAGAGGGGTCACCTCAAAGGGGATTCTTCTTAGTGATGAAATCACAATTTTCTTTTTTAAAAAAAAAAGTATCTAAAATTTAAACTGTCTATAAGAATTCAACAGAGAAAAAAAGAATCTGTGAAAATGACAGAAACTACACAAAACTGTGGATGATGCACAGTTCTATTTTACAACAAAACATAGAAACATCAACGCTAGTTCATAAGCCACCAGCAGGCCTTGTTTACATGCACTCATACCTATTGGAGATGGACTTGTGTGGAAGGAGACCTGAAGTAACATCCCTTGGGCCACTGATGTTGTTGAGTGTTTTCTGTCATGACCAACTCCATGACCTCATTTGGGGTTTTCTTGGCAAAGATACTGGAGTGTTTGCCATGTTTTTCTCCATGTCATTTTACAGATGAGGAAACTGGGTAAAGTGGTTTGCCCAGGATCAGACAGCTAGTAAGTGTCTGAGGTTGGATTTGAATGCAGGTGTGCTGGACTCTACCCCCTGCCCCACCTCGCTGTCCTTTTGAATCCATACTGCCCAGCTTCATTGGGACTCATGCTGATGCTCCAGGTTTAAGTGGCTTTTGATTACTCCTTTGCTACATTCTCTCTAGAGCAGTTGCTCCCTAGTGTCTAACATAGTGCTGTGCACATATTATATACTTGGTAAATGTTTGTTGATTTGACTTGACACACACTTTAATGGATGATTTCACTACCTAATTTAGTATGACAGCCAAGTTCTGGCATGAGTTCCATTATTTCTCTCTTTTCATTCTCCACATTCAACTTATCCTTTCTTCTAATCTCTCTCTGTCTCTCAGTCTCTCTCTGTCTCTCTCCTTTTCTCTCTCCACACACATAATCACATCCATATATATATTAGAGATTTGTATTTAAAATGATTTGGATAGTCTCTGTCTCTCTCCTCGTACTTTCTTTGTTTCTCTCTGTCTCTCTCCCTCATCTTCCTTCTTTCTCCTTCTCCCTCTTCCCCTCTCTTTCTTTTTCTCTCTTTTTCCTCCCCTCTCCCTTTCTGCCCCTCTTTCTCCCTATCCCACTCTGTCTTCTTCTCCCTCCCCCCTTTTTCTCCCTCTTCCCTCTACCTTTTCTCTCTTCTCATCTTTCTCCCCCTCTCTTTTCTTCCTCCTTCTGTCTCTCTCTCTCACTCGACTCTTCTCTTTTCTCACCCCTCCACCTAGCTTTCCCCTCCCTGAGCATACCTGATCAGCTTTAGCTTTATTGCAGTTCAGAGCTCCCATACTCAAGCAGTCCACTAGCCTCAGCATCTCTAGTAGCAGGAATTACATGCCAGTGCTACAATACCCCACCCTTTCCCCTAATCTCAAAAGAAAAAGTTGTCTCTTCTTTAAGGTCTTTGAGATCAGACATGATTCCTTTATCTTTGTTTTCCTAAGGGTTAGCATAGGGCCTGGTCCATAAGTCCCTTCATAAAGGCTTGCTGATTGATCGATTTAAGGCTAACCCCTCTGTTGCTGTATCAGATTCCATCCAGATCCTACTTCCCCTCTTTCCATCATCTTCAGTATCTCTGTCCTCTCTTCAGTTAATCATGTTCATTTAATCATGATGGGTATGGGAGGGTCCCTTCTGCCTAATCCTGCTTTCCCCCATTGTCATTTTATTTCTGTCATTTGAACACCAAACTTTCTTGCTGAATAACTGATACTCGAGAACTTCTTTGTAATAAACATCACAGATGCAAAAAGTATTGTATGGGGGGCAGTGCCAAGATGGTGGAGTAGAAAGACTCACATATGCTAGCTCCGAACCCACAACCCATGGATCTCCTGTAAAAAGAACTCCCAACAAATTCTGGAGAAGGAGATGTCTCGCAGAAACAAAGTGAAGGAGATTTCCATTTCAGAGAGCCCTGAAAAACTGACCCCAAAGGTCCGCTGTGCACCAGACGGGAGCGGAGCCCAGCCCTGCCCTACCCTGGCCACATGGCATGGAGAGGAGTGAGCAGATCCAAGCAGGCTTCAGGGATGGCATCTCCAGTGGCCACGAAGGTCCCTCCATCCACAGACGCACAGATCAGTGAGAGAGACCTCTGGGCTGTCTGAGAGAGGAGTGGGGTGTCTCCATAACTCAGGCCCCCTCGGGAGGCAGGGGCAGAGGCAGCTGGCGGCCAGAGGCTCCCAGAGCAGGCAGGAGCTCAGCAGCAGCTCCATTATGGAAGGTCTCTGCATAAACCCCCTGAGGGAACTGAGCCTGGAAGGCGGCTCTGCCCCCACCTGAGAACCAGATTTAATCTTACCCTGAATAGCAGCCAGCCATCGCTGAAAGCCCTGAGGCTGAGGAGCAGCATTTGAATCTCAGACCCCAAGCACTAGCTGGGCAGATCTAGGCGGGGGTGGAAAGGAATCTCAGAAGTCAAGTAACTGGCTGGAAAAATGCCCAGAAAAGGGAAAAAAATAAGACCATAGAAGGAACAGATGATTCCACCCTTCCTCTCTGATGAGAAAGAAAACTGCTTACCATCAGGTAAAGACATAAGAGTCAAGACCTCTGTATCCCAAACATCTGAAATAGATATCCAGTGGGCTCAGGCCATGGAAGAGCTCAAAAAGGATTTTAAAAATCAAGTTAGACAGGTGGAGGAAAAACTGGGAAGAGAAATGAGAGAGATGCAAGAAAAGCATGAAAAACAGGTCAATACCTTGATAAAGGAGACCCAAAAAAATGCTGAAGAAAATAACACCTTGAAAAATAGGCTAACTCAACTGGCAAAAG
>CM053771.1:281025042-281080132 GCA_028658325.1 Potorous gilbertii | reverse complement strand
TTTGATTTATTGTTTTGTTGCTTGTCTTGGCTTAAGAAAGTAATGGAAAAAATGTTAACAATGCATATTAAACTAAAAAGCATATCATACACACATTCCCCCACTTCTCCTTTCTGAGAGCTGATTACTAAACATCTACCAGCACACCCCTGGTAAGAACCCAATAACTGATGATTCCTCCTCCCCAGACCAATAAATATGATATGTCAGCACAGCTAATGTTCATAGAAGAAGACCTCAAAACAGGTTGACATGAAAATGAGATGGAAATGGTGTCCTCCAAAGCAGTCCCAGAGCTTGCCAGGCACAAGTAATACCTGAAAGAGACTAGCAAAGGGTAATTGGCACCAGCTGGACTTCCATTACCATAGTTACTTATCAGGGAAAAGGAGAATAAAGGAATATAGCTTTGAAAGCATAAAAACATTACACGCACAACCCTAATCAGAGGAAAAAATGGATGATTTGCATCAAATGACTGGAAAACCTCCCAGGCATGGAACCCTGCATCCCCTGTCTGATGCGGTCACTTTGATGGTTGGCTCTGCTCAACTGATTTTCTTTGTTACAAAGAGTACATGAAGAGTAGTAAAGTGAAGCAATGCTGGAAAGGTAGCAAAGAGCCAAGGGAACTTCAAGCTGGAACCTCAGAGACCCTGAATGGGAAAAGATCTCAAAATGGCTTAGTATGATTCTGCCTCCATTTCTGTGAAATATTTTGCCCCTAGAAATCTTATAATTCACTATATATACCTTCCTTAAAAGCATTTCCATGAAGCAAAAAATACTAGGAATTAAATTTATTCTATCATTCTCTATCCTACTCTGTTCTACTATTCCATTTTGCCATTTGGACTCCTTTTTTATTGGTCTTTTTCTATTTTATTATGAACTTAACAATCAACAAACATGAACATTTCAATGTACAAAGAATTACATAAAACTGAAATGCTTTTGAATAAGCAAGGATACAGCTAATTAGGAAAAAATATCTTCCTATAATATTTCTTTAACAATGGTCTGTCTAATATTCAGGAGCTATGGGGAACTGATACAAATATAAGAACAAGAGCTATTCCCCAAGAGATTTGTGGTCAAAGTATAGGAACAAATGAGGAAAGGTGAAATATCAACAAGCATATGAAGAAATGCTAAAAATAGAACAGAAAATTCAAACAACTCCAAGGTTCCACGTTATGCCCACCAGATTGGCAAAGATGATAAAAAGTAGAAAAGGACAATTGAAGCCTGCTAGATGGACTGAATCAACCATTGTAGAAAACAATGTGAAGCTATGGAGTCACTGTACTGTACATACTTGGTTTTATTATTAACAGATTGCCTTGTATGTTCCATATATACTCTCTTTCCAGAAATTATTGTATATATAGTTTGAATTTATTTACATAAGCAGAGAGCAGATTGTTTCATTTTGTCTGGCACAGTGATTGGCACAGAACAGTCTTTTTTGAATTGAGCTGAACTGAATTACAATCAATTTGCTATTATCCAGATCATAGAAAAGAAGGAAGATAATCCCTGTCTTCCAAACATGGTATGCAACCAGATTAATCCATGAAAATACCCTGAGAATCTCAATTTATAAGACTAGCTATCCACATGTAGCTTTTTCATATCGCACTGTTTAATTCCAGATTAATTTGCCCCTGCCACACATCTGCAACACTTTTGGGACACCTCTTGCACCATCCATCCATGTGCTTAGGGAATGCAGACTTATCACCTGAGCCAAATGTAATTAGGAAAGTGATCTGAAAAATAATCACACAATGCCCTCCAAAGTCAAATACGAATGACTTCTGGATAATTTGTACAACTGCTTTCATTCATTATTAAGAAGTGATTCTAACTTCTTAAAGGAATATAAAGGCTGGTGTGCAAGTTCAGAGCCGTACAATAAGTTCTATATCCTGTTGGAGTATTAGGGGGACAGATTGTAAGAAAGTTGACTTGTTTGGTATGAATTCAAATATCCTTAACTACACTTATTTCTTTTTAAGTTTAATATAATTTAATTTTCAGGTCTGTATCCATTCTCTCTCCCACTTCTTCACCCCACTGAGAAACCAGGAAAAGTCAAACTCACCTACATATAGGTAAATCTCTCATGTATTTATCATCATAGTTTATAACTCAAATCCTTCTTGGATTAGTTTCCATCATTAACCTTACTCTTTGGGGGTAAATATTTCCCTACAATTGTGCCTAGATTTTAGCCACAGAAAATATCCTTGAAAAGGGAAAATACAACTTTTTGTGAACTGAATCCTAATTTATATATGTCAGGGGAGCTTGTTTTTAAAGGGAATCTCATGGAGATTTTTTTATGTTTAGAGACCTTGTCTGAGTTTCAGTCTGGTAGGAGAGGTACAGGATGTTATCCTGGAGAATTCACTGTGTGTGTCTGTTTCCTATAGAATTCCAGAACAGCAGAGCCAAACACGACTTGCATTTTCCAACTCAGAGCCAAAATGGGAAAGTACCACCAGGGGGCGACTAGAACCAGCCGATGGACTCATGCAAGGCGTCTCATTCAGGCTGGTTGGGATAATGAACTCTGATGCCAGTATAAAAACAAAGGAACCAGCCCTTGTTGACTATTTTTAAATTGCAGCTGCTCTGTAACAAAGGGCAGTCACTATCAGACTGTAGGCAAACTAAGAGAGGCCCCATGCAACTGAAGAAACTGGTTTCTGCCCACGCATATAGTCATATTTCATAAAACTTGTGGATTTCAAAGTCTCTGGATGTTATTTTATTAAAAAAAAAAAATAACAGCCCTGTTATTAGAAGAGAAAGCGGCTCTTTGTGTAGATACTACATCTAAAGGGGCTGAGGTTTTTTAAAAAAAAAAATTATTTATTGAACATTTTAACATTCATTTAAAAAAATTTTTTTTGAGTTCCAAATTCTCTCCTTCCTGCCCCTTCCACTTCCTTGAGAAGGCTAGCAATTTGATATCAATTATACTTGTGAAGTCATGCAAAACATATTTCCATATTAGTGGCTAAAGTTTTTGCATAAATTCTACCCATGCTGTCTTGAGGCAGTGGGCTAAAGGAGATAGAGGACTTAAAGTCAGGAAATCCCCCCTATGAGGAGGAGCTAGGTGGTGCTGAAATAGATAAAGTACCAGCCCTGGACACTCTTGACACACTTGAAACTCACTCTCTAAGTGACAATGGGCAAGTCACCTAACCCAGACTGCCTTGCAAAAACAACAAGAAATTAACAACATAACACAAACCAAGTCTCACTCATTCACTAGCTGTATGGCCATGGGCAAGAGACATCCCCTCTATGTGCTTTGGACTTACTCATCAGTCAGGAAAGAGTTCCAGTCCTCATTCCTACTAGGAGTCAAGCTTGTAATTCGCATACTATCCCCTGGACCTGTTCTTTCATCTAGGTCTGCTTTATGTGGAAACTGCCTTAAAGTGGAAACTTGGCTGTTTTTGTCATGATCTAGGCAGACAGACCCTGAGTTGGGTGAGGAGAGTCATATTTAGTACAGGGACAGTCATACCTGGACCCTTGGCATGTAAAAATTATAATAATAGTTCAGATTACATAGGACTTCCTGATTTACAAAACACTTTCCTTTCTAAAAATCCCATGAGATACTATAAGAATAATTATCCTCATTTCACAGTTAAAGTACAGACAGTGGTTACGTGGTTTACCCACAGCCACACAGTAAATGGGAAAGCTGGACTTGAACTTTAATCTACTGAGTCTACTACTCTTTCCACCATACCATGAATATGCAGACATTTCTCTGATTGGGAAATGGGTTGCAATGGGTTGCATGAAGACCTTTGACACAAACATCACTTCCTCATATTTGAATCTAATCTTGGGGCTTCTGGCTGGGCTCACCCCATTCATTCCTCTGTGGGCAGTTGGGCAACATTCAGGGCTGATCCACTCACAAAGAAAAATGAAGAAATATTGAGTCAGAGGAGAATGCAAGAATCCTTCCCATGCAATGTCCCTTCTAATTTTTTGGAGGTTCTGCTGACTTCTGATTTCACTGGTGTGAAGAACCCCAGATGAAAAAACTCTCTGGTGAAGAAACTTGGTAGTTGATAATCTTCAACACTTGCCAAGGCCTCAGAGATATTACCTCAACTGATCAGGGTTCCAAAGTATATATTGAGGCTGGATTTAAACCCATCTTCCTGACTACAAGACTGCTTTCTTATTCACTACTCCAAGCTGCTTCTGGCATTTGTCCTACTGAATCACTGTGTTCAGGAATTTAGGTCCACAGGTCCATGTTCTATGGTAACCAGAGTCCCTGCCCTGTAAAGACTTGCCTCAAAGAGACCAGAGCAGCCTTTATATGTGTCTGTGTGTGTGTGTGTGTGTGTGTATATATATATATATATATATTCAAACCTCCCAGTGCCCATCAGTAAGACAAGGAAACAAGAAGGGTTCTAATGGTCATTTCCATAACCCTGCAAAGGTTTGACAGGTGGGTCACCTTCTAGCTGTGCTAAACAGCCAAAATTGGTGATGATGGAAGGTATGATGGTGGCACTCAGAGATGTGTGTCTGCATTTGGACCCATCAGAAGGCCCTTCAGAGCAGCTGCAGGAATTTTGCTCGTGCAAAGTAAAAGGAAACCAAAGCCTTAATTTAATTGCTCCTTTATGGTTTAACCTCAGTCACTTGTTTTCCTTTGTTTTTTAAAATTTCCGTTTGATATAAAAAGGAAACGATTTTTAAGAAAGCCACACAACCCTCTACTAGATCTTAGAAAAACAAACATTCTTGTTTTGGAATGCTGTAAGGTCTCAATCTGCAAACCTCTCTTCCTAATTAGGAACTGTATCCCAGCAAAGGGATATCTTAATTGCCAGAACCACAAAGTTTTCCTTGTCTTTGGCTAGGCCTTCAAGTTCTCACCCCTTTGGCATGGAACTTCAATTGGCACCTTCCTTACAAATGAATCTGACTGAAATGCCCTGGTCTCGTCCAGGCACTTCTCCTGGACAAAACTCAGTGCAAGGATAGGATCTATCTCATCTATGGGTCTGTTCTGCTTACAAAACAAAATGAAGTCATTTTGATTGGGTCGGAAAAGAGCACAGCAACGACTCCTTTGCTGTGTCCCCTCTATCTTTACAAAATGATCAATGATGACTTCCACTTCTGTCTCATCTTTACAGAGGTGTGTTGGCTTTTTGAGATGTTCTGACTTTTGCTGAGTTTTTTTTTCCTCTTTTTAAATTTTTTTTTCTTTTTGTTATCAAGGATGACTCTTTAGGGGTCAAGTGGGAAAAGAAATATATCTCATCATCGAGGAAATGAAAAATGATATAAAAATAAAAGATATCAATAAGATTTTAAAAAACTAAGTGTAATCTCCTGAGAGAAAGGTGGGAGATTCTGTGAAAGAGACCTAAGGAACCTATTCTTAGGGTTTTCTGTGTGTTCCACAATCAATTAGATCCCAGAAACCACCTTGAGGCACTTAAAAATGCTAATAACAAGGGTAGGAGAGCGTTAACAAACCTTAAGAAGGGGGAGCAGCTTCCAGAACTTTTTTTCCTATAGCCTCAGGCAGGCCTGGGAGTCAGCAGAGAGGCCAGTTTCCCTCTTTGTTTAAAAGTGTTTTAAAAAGGCATTTAATCTGTTTTAATGTGTTTTTGAAAATTATATTCCAATCATCTTGGATTTATGACTTTCTTTTAAAAGAAAGAAGCTCTGTATGACAGAAACAAGTTTATACTTGATCTGATTCTGTTGTTTGATGGATATAGATCAGGAGGGAGAGGAGGCCCTTGGAGACAATTTGTCAAGTAGTTGAGAAATTCCCTTCTGATCAAAAAATGAGTTTCATGGAAACAAATGCTGAGATGGGCCATAAGGTATTATCCCCCTCCCTCTCTTTAGTATTCTATCCAAAGAACGCAGCATTCAAAAAATCAACTTGGAGTGCTAAGAAGATAACTTTTCTCTGATCTGTTTGTAATAATAGCTAGCATTTATATAGAGCTTTACAAATATTATCTCACTTTGTCCTTCCAACAACCTAAGATGTAGGTACTACTATTATTCCCATTTTTCAGGTGAAAAAACTGGTTAGGTGACTTGCTCAGGGTCCCATAGTCTTTGAGGCTGGATTTGAACCCTGGGCTTCTGGACTCCAGGACCAGGAACAGTCTATCCATTGTGCCACTTAGTTAGCCTTCACTGAATGCAGTCAGGTCTCTCTAGCTAGACAAAGACTGGTGGGAAGCTTCAGGCAGATGAAGAGAGCTGTCTTTAACTTAGGATGCAAAACTGACCGAAACAACCAATACCGGGAAAGATGGGGTGCTTGGGTGCTTGTGCTTGGACCCCAATTCCAAGATCCCATTTCTCCCAAGCTTCCAAACACTATCCCTGACAGTTTTCTCCCCAGCCCAAGGACACTGTGCCTAGCAATTACTCATGAGTGGACTCCAATAAGATAAAATACCTTTCCCCATAATCACTCCTGAGTGAGCCCCAGTAAAACAAACTGTTTTTCCCCATCACAAGAACAAGCTGACCTCTGAGGAAATTCTCTTGTTAAAACAGGACTATCTTATAACCACAGAATTATCATGTATTGATTCCCAAGGTTATCATATTCAATCCAGAGGTCAAGCTATAGACATCAACTCAAAGCTATCTTACTACAGACAGAACAGACCAAAAATACACTCCTGAGAAAACCCTTGCCCTGGTTTCCAGTAGTGAATGGCTCATGACTAAGGTTGTAAGTTATCAACTAATTAACACATCTGCCAGATAATCCACTACTTTTCCTATATAAACTTTAGCATCATTCCTGTTAAGTTGCAAGTTCCTTAAGGAGCTCTGCCCACCATATTGGTGTTAAAATACATCTTTACCACTTTGACTTAAAGAATGCTTGAGTCCATGAATTCATTCCAGAGGGCTCTGTCCAGTACTCTGGTCTTTGGCAGGGGGGGTGGTCCCTGAACCCCAAACCACATCAGAAACATTTACTGGCAAGGTTTGGGTTCCAAGTTGAGATGAGTTGAAAGGGAGGAAATACTCTACTCACTGGACAAAAGATAGGACTAAACAGTGATAAATAACTGTTATGATTAGAGGAAAAGGCATTTAGTTGTACCTAGGGGGTGACATTTCTTTATATTTTGCTTTAACTATGTGTCCCATATTAAAGAGAATAATATTTAGATTTGTAACTGGTGTTTATATCTGGTTGTCTTAATAAAGAGCTGTATTTTTGCATGAAAGGATGAATCAAAGATTTTAGAGGTACAAGGAGCCTTACAGGGTTATCTCATCCAACTTTTTCATTTTAAAATGAGGTAATTAAAGTCTGCAGGTCACACAGGAAGTAAGTGGCAGAGTAGAGGACTGAATCTAGGTATTCTGATTCTCAATACAGAATTCATTCCACAGGACCACAGTACTATGGTATCACAGTGCCACAATATCACAGTAAAGGAACTCCATGGGCATCTGGAGAAGCTGTTTCAAATACAAATTGCCAGAATTTTAGGTGACGTCTAGGCCTGTTAAGTCTTCAAGAAACATTTGATAAATTGACTTGAATTTCCGAACTTATTACTAGAGAATAAATCAATGAAACCTCTCTGAAATGGGAATTCTGAATTTCTGGTCCATCCCAAGGAGCTCCTGCCTTCTAAAAAAGTGTCTTCTATTTTCTCACATTGCATGCTATTTGTATTTGAATTATTTCACTGTTTCCTGTTGCCTGACTCCTCCCACTGAAGACACTTACTCTGAACTTCCACTTTCTCATCATAGAGAGTTTTTATTAACTGACACTTCCTTTCATATGGCTCTCTGCTGGGTGCTGCAACAGGACATTGAAAACACAGATGAGAAACACTCTCGAGAATAATGTGCTATCAGTTATACACAAAGAAGAAGCTCTTGGAAAATTACTTCCTTCTTTTCCTTGAAGAGCTAGGGGACCATGGGTGTGGAATGTTGCAAATACAGCTAGACATAGTCAATATGTTAGTAGGTTTTGCTGAATTAAAAAAAAATTGCCGAAGGAAGGCTTGCTATGTAGAAGAGGAGAGAAATGTTCAGAAATAAATATGATTTAAAAGCAAACCTATCATGCTCTTAACTCCTTATGATATACGTTTTAAGTTTTTTCTTTCTCCCTAGGAGTGGGAAATATGTTACCCCAAGCTACTCACATTTTCCCATTGAGATCCTTAATGATCAATGGTACAAAGGTTTCATTATAATGAGAAAGTGGACCAAGGTTGTCACTATAATCTGTCTACAAAGAATGGAATTTATCTCTGATGCCATGATCTGACTTTGGTTAAAAATATTTAACTCATGATTCTAGGTGCCACTCAATTGGATCATACTCAAAGCAGACTAATTCAAACCAGGATCTTCCTGGCCTCCTTCCCCTTCACACCCTCAATCTTTCTTCTGTGTCTTCTTCATTGGTCTAGTGGATTGTACCCTAGATTTGGAGTCAGAGGACCTGACAATGAGCCCTAGCTAGCTCATGTTTTGCCACGTACTAAGTACCCAAGTGAATTTAATTTCTCAGTTATGTTATCTGTAAAATTAGAGCTAGCTGAGCTTGACATACATAGTTAACATATAATGAATACTTGTTGACCAATGCGGGGGCTGGACTAGAAGAATTTTAAGGTCCTAGCTAGCTCTAAATTTCTGGTCCTGGTTTCATTGAAATGGTGTTGGGCATTGAGTCTCCATGTTTCAGAGGACCTTATCTAGGGCTGGCTCCTTGAGTAGCTAATATCTATATCAACTTTAAAATGTGATGATTACTCATGTTTAAGGCTTTCAGAAATCTTGTACTTGCCCAACCATCCCACCCCTGACTGTACATAGGACTTACAGGATGTAGCAGATAACTCCAATGCTCCACATGTCTGTGGCATAACCAATTGGCTCATAGTTGATCACTTCAGGAGCAACAAACTCTGGTGTGCCAAAGAGGACCTTCAGGGAACCTGCATTCTCTGCAACACAAGGGAAGGGAATCATTCTCCAACTATATTCTCAGGAATAAGAATTAAACTTTGATATTAATGAACTGCATTGGGTACCATAAAGAGAGTAACACAGACATGAACCTTACCTGTAAGGGACTCTCAGTAGGAGATGGATAGTGAAAAACAAACATATTGAGAGTACACTTTATTTTTTGAAACTACTTTTATCCTGAACTTAATAAGAATTAGTATTGTAAATTACAACTATAATTAACAATTTATAGCTAGAATTTACATAGTGTTTCAAAGTTTGGGGGCATCTAGGTAGTTCCATGGATAGAGTGCTGGGCCTGGAGCCAGGTATATCTGAGTTGAAATCATGCCTCAGATACTTACTTGCTGTGTGACCTTGGGCAAGTCACTTAACCACTGTTTGAAGGAAAATGCAAACTAGTATCTTTGCCAAGAAAATGCCATAAAAATGGGGTCATGAAGAGTTGGACACAACTAATCTGACTTAAAAACAAGAAAATTAAAGTTTGCAAAACTACTTTCCATGTATTATCTCATTTTATACTCACAACAATACTCACCTGACATAGGTGCTGCTGTGACTCTCATTTGGCAGATGAGGAAACGGCCGAGAGCAGTTAAGTGATTTACCCAGGGTCACACAGCTAGTAAGTATCTTAGGCATATTTTTAATTCAAGCTTTTCTGACTCCCAAGTCCATGTACTAGGACATGTAAATGTCTTTCAAACACCAAATAAATGGGTCTTTCCACATGCATAGTAGAACAGGAAAAAAAAACTGAATTGTACGCAGAAGTGCAGATCTTTGTTACATACAGTTTTCTTTTCCTTTAAAATCTCTAAGTTAAGGGTGGCTAGGTGGTGAAGTAGATACAGCATTGGCCCAGGAGGGAAGAGGACCTGTGTTCAAATTTGGCCTCTGACACCTACTAGCTGTGTGACCTTGGGCAAATCACTTAACCTTAATTACTTTGCAAAAAAACAAAAATAAAACCCAAACCAAAAAAAAAAATCTACAAGTTAAACCTGTAGCTTTCAAAGCTGTCCTTCTTGTCTGTTTATTTATATATTCCTTCTATTTTCATTATGGTACATTTTAAATTAATGTATAAATGCAGAAATGAAGATAATTGTTTATGTTAAATGACAGCAGAAAGGTTAGGATACTCAAGAAGCAGAAGAGGTACACATTGCGGGAATTGCCAACCTCTCCTGATAAGTAAAGGAAGATGGCCTGTTGTGGGCAGGATCACAAAAGCTGTTGGAAAAGTAGAAGGGAAGAAGTCTGGCTCATCTTTTTTAATATCTCACCGCTGGGGAGATCTTTCTAAGCAGCTAGGTGGCTCAATGGGTGGAAAAGTGGACCCAGAGGCAGAAAGACTTGAGTTTAAATCTGACCTCAGACACTGACTGGCTGTAACCATACTCCGCCTCAGTTTCCTCATCTATAAAATGGGGATAGAAATAGCCTACCTCAAAGGCGCTCTGAAAATCTAAAAACAAGGTATCAGTGTTAGCTATTATTACTCAACACCCCTTTAAATTCTTCTTCTTTCAGTTTAAGCCTCTATTCCAGGTTTAATTAATTAATTCTCTGGGCCTCAGATAAACACAATGAAAAGTTGTACCTGCCCTTCCTGAATTACTTTATACAATATGCTTTCTCAGAAAGTGATTTCTACCTCAATTCTCTTGATCTTGATGCTAACAGCTTCTAGAACCAGGAGGGCTATTAGCCGATATATTGCCTAAGTTTAGGTCACTGCCATTAGCACTATACTGTAACTTTCTCATAAATGAAGGTACTTTTATGGGGCTGAGAATAGAGAATTATAAACTCCTAAAAGCTGGAAGGGATCTAGAAATCTAATCTGACTCCTATCTTCATAGATGTTATCTGTAAAAAATCCTGGATTTTATTCCCTTTTTTAATTTAGTTTTGAAACTCTAATTTCCTTGATGTTAGAAAGCTCCTAGTAAGGATTTTTCTCTTTGAACAGAGAGAAAAGCACATCTTCAAAGTGAAGAGGTCTGATTAGCTGGCCTCTGGGGTCTCTTTAGCTCTAAGATCCTATGAAATAGCCGCTGGTTTGGCTCCCCTACAGTTTTATTATTAAGTCTCTTAATTTCTCTCATAATTTCAAATTCTTTCTATAAAAAGGGTTCTTTGTTCTTGGTCAGTTGTGTCCAATTCTTGGTGACCTTATTTGGGGTTTTCATGGCAAAGATACTTGAGTGGTTTACCATTTCTTTCTTCAGCTCATTTTACAGATGAAGAAACTAAGGCAAACAGGGATAAGTGACTTGTCCAGGGTCACATAGCTAGTAAGTCAGATTTGAACCTAGGAAGGTGAGTCTTCCTGACTTTAGGCCTTGTTCTCTATCTACTGCACCACATAGCTGCCCCCAAAAGGGTCCTCTTTAGAGTTAATTCTTCATTATCTAGTATCTAACAATATAGAGAATTATCCACATAAATATTAGCATGCCTGTATCTTTCCTTCTTTTCTCCAGGTTATGGCCTACCTTTCTGCTTAGAAATAGGGTGGTGCATCTAAGAAAAAGCTCTGGATTTGGAATCAGAGGACCTGGGTTCAGATCTTGACTCTGTAGCTGTGTAACCCTTGGATAGTCCCTTTACCTCTCCAGGTCTTTGTTTCCTTGTCTGTACAATGAAGTAGTTAGTCTAGATCTGTGATGTCACATTCAAATAGAAACAGAACCTCTAAAATGTACATAAGGATTCATGGGGGTTGCAGATTGACTTGGAAAACAACATGCTAGCATTATCTAGGTTTTTAAAAACTTGTAATTTGTTTTATTAAATATTTCCCAATTATATTTTAATCTGGTTCAGGTAACACTTAGGAGTGTTGTAGGCCACACTGGGCCACCTTTGGTCTAGATGGCTTCTAAGGTCACTCTACGTCAATAATAACATGTTCTCCAGAGAAAGAACAGATAGAGTCTGAATGCAGATCAAAGCATATTATTTTTCATTTTTTTGCTTTTTTTTCAACATTGAGGCTGTGTCTTCTTTCACAACATGACTAATATGGTAATGTTTTGCATGACTGAACATGTATAACCAATGTCAAAATGCTAAACCATCTCAAGGGGTAGGAAAATGGAGAGAAAAAATTTGGAGCTCAAATTTTTTTTAAATTGGATGTTGAAAATTGACTTACATGTAATTGGGGAAAAATAAAATGTTATTTAAAAATAATTCCACGATCCTAGGATCCCTTCTTCAGTAACGTCTCGCAGAAGGAATAAAAAAAGAGAAATTTACTTGAAGGTTCTTGGCTTCTTTGTTATATAGCTCTGGGGAAAGCTTTGTAGAAAGTGGAAGGTAAAGACATTATCAAAAATGGGGAATATTGACTGCTCTGTTTACTCATCTCTGTATCACTCACATGTTGTCAATATAGTGTGTATTCAATAAATGTTGGTTTCATAGAAAAAAATAAAATAAAATGGTAGGGGAAAGGATAGTTAGAATCAGCAAACACACTGGTATGATGTCAGAGGTGCCATGAAGGCCCAGTGCCCCACACAACCTCTGTTTTCATAGGCTTCCTGATACCTACGATTCATATAATGGGGCAAAATCTTTCACTTTAGGATTATAAATAAGTCTTAAATATATATATTTCTGATTGACTTAAATGCACACAAAGGTATATAATGACTGAGAAACAGATTGTAAACAGAGCTTGTAATGAAAACAGCTTGCATTTATATAGTGTTTAAAGGTCTATATAATTTTGTAAATACATTATCTCATTTAAGCCCCACAATAGTGCCCTGAGAGCAGGTGCTATTATAATATCTCCATTTTACAGAAGAGGAAATTAAGGCTGAGAGCATGTGAAGCAGGCTGGAGCTGAGGTCTTCCTGACTTCACGTCCACAGTTCTTTGTGCTATACTAGCTTTCCTTTGTGGTGAGGCAGTAGAGACAGAACTCTCCGAAAGAGAAGGTCAGGGATGCAGAAGACAAACTCAGACTTCTTCACAAGAGGAAGGGAAGGAGAATTTATATAGCCCCTACTATGTGGCAGACACCGTGCTAAGTGCTTTCTTCCCCACCTAACATTCCCATTTGATTCTCACAACCACCATGCAATAGTTAAGGGTTAATAACAATACTATATCATTATTATAGTATACAATTATTAATACAATATCATATTATAATATATTGTATGTTATTATATTATCTATAGTGCCTACTCTGTGCCAAACACTATGCTAAGTGTCCGTTTTGCCCCCACGCATTAGCTCAGTTAATACTCACCACAACTCTGAAAGGTAAACAATAACATTAATACGGTGCTGGATTTAGAGTCAGAAAAACCTGAGTTCAGGTCCTGCCTTTGCCACTCATTAGCTGTGGGATCTTGGGCAAGTCACTTACCCTTTCCTCATCTGTAAAATGGGGGCTAACAAGAGCACCAACCTCAACAGGCCATTATTGTTTGGATCAAAGGAGAGGACATGGAAAGTGTTATTTAAACGTTAAATGTTTATTATTAACTATTATTTTGCTATTATGGCTTCCTGTTACCTCCAGGATCAAATACAAAATGCTTGACGTGGCATTCAAGGCCATTCATCACCCACCCCACTACTATCTTTCCAGTTTTCCAACACATACTCTTCAATCCAGTGACCCTGGCCTCCTGGCTGTTCCATGAAAAAAGACACTCCATCTCTCAGCTGCAGGCATTTTCTCTGGTTATTCCTCATGCCAGGAAGGTTCTTTCTCTCCTGCTCCTAACCACTCATCTCCCTGGCTTCCTTTTAAATCTCAACTAAAATCTCAACCTCTATAGGAAGCTTCCTCAACCCCTCTTAACTCTAATGCCTTTCTCTGCTAATTATTTCCTATAATATATAACTGGTTAATATAACATATATGTGTAGATATATATCTCACATATAGCTTGCTCTGTAAACATTTATCCTCCATTACACTACAAGTTCCTTGAGGGGAGGGATGCCTTTTGCTTCTTTTTGCAATAATCAGTACTTACCATAATGTCTGGTACATGGTAGGGACTTAATAAATGTTAACATTAGTATTGGTTTCACTGTGGCTTTAGACACATTTTGTAGAAGGAACAGGGCCATGAGAGGTAGGTTCATTTCATGATGTTTGCCTCAGGCTCACAATAAAATAAGGTTTTGTAGATTGACTGATAGCAAGGGATTAGGGTAGCCCAGGAGGATGCTAAAGAGGGACTGAGAATGGAGGTGGGAGGAAGAGTACTCTAACAAGAATTAACCACCCCCAGCAGACAATTTGCACAAGAACTCATAAAATGAGTTCATTAAATCAAAAGCTGATTATGATTTCATTTTTCATGCTACCAATTCATTATTCTCCACTTATTTTTTTTTTGTTTAATCATCTGAGATCAATCAAGCAAGCAAACAAACAAACAAGAGAAAGAATGTCGTATTACCTAGTTTCCTGGCCAGTCCAAAGTCAATGAGTTTGATCCTGGTCCCAGTCTTATTGACACACATGATGTTCTCAGGTTTGAGGTCAAGGTGGACGATACCCTGCTTGTGGATATACTCCACACCTTCTGAAATCTGTTTCATGTACTTGATACACTCCCGTTCAGTCAACTCAAAGTCCTCATCAATGATCCGCTCAAACAGCTCACCCCCAGACACACTAGAGGTAGAGAGAGGAATTGTAGGAGAAGAGGAAAATGGAAAGATCAAAGGAGAGATTAAGTCTCCAATCACTCTTAACCAGGGTTTATTAGGTGTTCACTGTGTACCAAGAATTGCGCTAAGAGCTAGGGATACAAAGAAAGGCAAAACCAGCCTCTGTCTATTACTTTTTGGGACCCACCGAGTCTTCCCTGTCCTATGAGAAGACTTGGTTATTGAGAGTCACCCTGAATTTTCACCACATTTGATGTAAAATAGAGAGAAGAGTTTGGGCTGAGAAGAGGTGTTCTGATGTTGGACCAAGAAGGGTTAGGATATAGAGAAGGAGCATCAAGGAGTGGGAGTCAGGAAGTTTGCACAGAGGGCAATGCAACCTATGCCTTGCACAGTGACTGAGACTGTCTGTATGTTTGTAACAAAAGTGTCCTAGGTCCTAGGTACCTAGGTTATTGTAAGGAAGGGGGTTATCTCATTTTGAGAAAGTATTCTAAGCCACAGGTTTTGAGATAGCCTATCTAGTAATGACTCAGGGAAGAAATTGGCTAGAGGAGATGAAGGTACCTTTCTCAGCTTGTTTAAAAAAAAGGGAAAAGCCCTTCAGAAACAAATAGCCAGTCTATAATTGATATCATCCCCAAACTACCACCATCAAAGAAAAGAGGGAAGGACTAGTTCTGCACCCTTCATACTTGTTATTTTCTATTATTATTTCCATTTTAAGGTTGACCTTGATGGTCATTTAAGGCTGATTTTAGGATAGGAACAGGAGCGGACCTATGATTTCACTGCTATAAACTGAACCACTAGCTGAGGAAATTCTCTCTACCAATGCAAGCTGGCATCTTTCTGAAGGTAATAGTACTAGAGAGTTGCCTAGAGAATCACACAGATCATAAATGTCAGAGATGTAACTTGAATGTGGGTCTTATTGGAATCCATTTCCTCATTACCTCCAGCTCATAGGTTTTTTCCCTGATTCTCTTTTAGATGCAGCTTAAAATTATTTTTGACATCAAGCTTTTTCTGTGCCAGTACCCTACCTCCTAAGCTACCTTCTGTTTAACGTCTGTGTATATATTTGAATTTATTGATATTATATTTATGATATATATATTTACATGTAGATTTGTCTCTTTCATTTGAATGAAAGCTCCTTGTGAGTAGGGGTTGCTTAATTGTATCTGATTATATACTCAGTGCAATGCCTGACACACCGTGGGTGTGTAACAAATACTTGCTGATTAATTGATCAATTCAAAGCTAGTTCTCTATTCACTTTACCATGCTGTCTGATTTTACTTGTATAAAAATATTTGGGGAAAGGTAAGGGAGAGAGGCATCCCATCTGGTATTCACTAATATCTGTTATCACCAGTTGGGTTGATCATTAGTATATAATAGGAATTTTTTTAGTTTGAGTTAATCCCTCAAAATTTTCATTACCCTTCTTAAGATCAAGTTTCTGAATCTCCACATTGGACTACAATGATTTTAATGTAGCCACCTTTAGTTAACTCTTCATTAAAAGCATCACCAGCCAGAGGCAAAGCAAGTGCTTAAGCTATCTTCCCTTGCTACATTTACAAATGCAAAACTAATCCATAGCTTGAGACACTTCAGATGAATGCATCCAACTTTCTCTGAGGGAGTTTTGAACATTCTTTAAATGTCTCAATTTAAAGAGGTAGCATGAGGTAGAACACTGGGGTCAAAATCAAGTAGAAATGGGGGCCATTAAACTGTACCTAAGAATCCCTGTGGGATGCATATTGACTTACTTTTGACATATAACATCTATTTTTTGGTATTTTTATTTATTTTGTTAATTATTTCTCAATTCTATTTTAATTCGGTTCAAGCTGTACTTGGTAGTGTTGTGGGCTGCGTGCTTGACGCTTCCAGTGTACTACACAGAGAACAACATGTGGAAAGTCCTCAAAGAGATGGGAACACCAGATCATCTTACTTGTCTCCTTGAGGAACCTGTATGTGGGCCAAGAAGCAACAGTTTGAACTGAACATGGAACACCTTATTTATTTAACCAATATGCAGAGTACATCATGTGAAATGCCAGGCTGGATGAAGCAAAGCTGGAATTAACGTTGCCAGGAGAAATATTTACAGTTTCAGATATGTAGATGATACCACTGTGATGGCAGAAGGTGAATAATTAAGAAGAATCTTGATGAGAGTGAAAGAGGAAAGTGTAAAAGTCGGCTTGAAGCTTTACATAAATGTCCCCTCATTCCCCCAGAAACCCTAGTATCTTACAAACTATCCCATCACTTTCTGTCAAACAAAGGGAGAAGAAATGGAAGCAGTGTCAGGTTTTATTTTCTTGGGGTCAAAGATCACTGCAGATGGCGACTGTAGCTATGAAATTAAAAGACACTTGCTCCCTGGAAGGAAAGTTATGGCAAATCTGGATAGCATTCATAGCAGAGGCATAACCTTGCCAATAAAGGTCAGTATAATCAAAGCTATGTTTTTTCCAGTAGTAATGTATGGCTGTGAGAGTTGGATTATAAGGAAAGCAGAATCTACGCTTTTGAATTATGACGCTGGAGAAGACTTTTGAGAGTTCTTTGGACAGCAAGGAGGTCAAATGAGTAAATACTTAAATTAGTTCAAACTATTTACTAAAAGTTCAAATATTGAAGTTGAATCCTTTGGCCACATAATAAGAAGATGGGACTCACTGGAAAAGACTGATGTTGGGAAAGACTGATGGTAAAAGGAAAAGGGGATGGAGGAGGATGAGATGGGTAGACAGTGTAAGGGAAACAACAAATATGAACTTTTACAGACTTTCAGGGACAGCGGAGAATGGAAAGGCCTGACATGCCATCATCCTTGGGGTCACAAAGAGTCAGACGCAACTGAATGACTAAATAACATGAGAGAATTGGCCTCAAAATCAGGAAGACAAAAGTTGAAGTCCCCCCTCTGATACACACTGGCTCTATCATTCAGTGACATACTCACTTGACAAGTCACTTGGCCTTGAGGTGCTCTTAACCACTCTATAAAATTAAAAATTCACAGAGAGGTATTGACCTACATGAGTTTCCCCACCTGGAAGGTTCCTATATGAATGAGATCACAGTTCCTATTGCTATGCTAAACAATTTACAAATATTTATTAAGTACCTACTTTCTGTAAGTCACTAAGCAAGGTGCTAGAGATACAGATATAGAGAATGAAACAATCCCCATAGAATTGCGCCACTGATTTTCCCAGATTTATATGCAAGACCTATTAGATATTCCACATCTCTTTTCTTAATCCCTACAGTAAAAGGTCTTTGTTTGTCAGATTGCTGCCATTCTACCTCTACTGATTATATAAGGAAAGAAGGAATATACTGTCTATTATATATTCAAGTGGGTCTAAGCAGCATCCTTATTGACTAACAGATGAGAAGCAGCATGACAGGTAAGACTGATTCAAGGAGTCAGGTGAATAGGTTGCAAGCTTCTGCAATGATCTGGATCTTCTAACACTATAGGTACTCTGACAAACTGAGACCAGAAGGATGAATATGAATGACTATGCTCAGATGATAGAGCAGGTGTGTGACATCATCTTAGCTTTTGTCTCTCCCTCAACAAGGAGCAAAATTCATCTATTTTATACATAGAACAGTAACATAGCAGTAGTGCAGGGGATAGAGGACTGGAATCAGGAAGACCTGAGTTCAAATTTGACCTCAGACATTTACTGGATAAATCATGTAATCTCTTAGGTCTCAGTTTTCTTATCTGTAAAATGGGAGGAGGGGAGCGTTTGACTCGATGATGACAAAGGTCCCTTCCAGCTC
Organism: Potorous gilbertii; assembly: GCA_028658325.1. Lineage (NCBI taxonomy): Eukaryota > Metazoa > Chordata > Mammalia > Diprotodontia > Potoroidae > Potorous > Potorous gilbertii. The sequence continues at coordinate 281,061,580 of CM053771.1, read as the reverse complement.
TAAATCTATGCTTTATTTTTGCTAAATTCTCCCTCAGCTGACTTTATTTCAACACATTTGTCTGCCTAGCCTTGCTTGTCTAGGCAGTAAGAATCTGTTTGTATTTGTGTGCCACTGTGTTGGGAAGGAGAGTGGGTATGCAACTTGACTTAGAAAGAAATACTGATAGGCTGGAAGTTATCCAGGCTCGAAAAAATTGCCCCTTAAGAATCTCTAACTCCTTATGTTCTAATTCTCTGCTCACCAAGTAACTGGCTGACCTATAACAGGGTCAGACTAACTTAAAAGAAAGAGGTTCCCCATACAGATTTCAAGTCCCAATTCCTGGGCATGGTATATCCGTCATCATGAATTCATCATTTGCCACTCGCACTTAAAAATAACTTATGTTTATTTAGGGTGAATTAATCTCTATAGCATTAGAACACTCTTCTCGAAATTTGAGTTTCTAAGTTTGCAAAGCACAGTAACCCCATTAAGGGATAGCCATCCCATGAGACTCTGCTTGAGACAATACCTCTCCTTACACATCCATTAAAGTCCCTTGGACTCAGAGTATGGCTCTAAACTGAATCACTTTCCCTACCTTGGATTGTATAATTTTTCCTAGGTTGAGGGAAGCCATTAAGATTTTTGAATAAAGGAAAAAAATATGTATATATATGGGAAAAAAGACATTTATATGATAATTTTGTTATATATTTGAAAAAAATAGCAAGTTGTGCATAAAAGATTTGCAGTTTCATGTGCAATCATCTTTTTATTGTATTATGTTATTGTGATGGAAATGCCGTTTTACTCCATCCATTAAAAATAAAATAAAAATTTAAAAAGTAACAGGATAAAAAATAAAAGGACAACTAAAAATGTTTTTGATTAAAGTTTTCTTACTGAGTTTCTGGACATCAGGCTGTCAGAACGAAAAAAAAAACCACCAAGGGATTGTAAATATGAGGGATCATGACTCCTAATGACTATTCACATTTACATGATTATCTAACATTTAAATAAATACTATTTTGACGAGAATGTGGTCAGGTAGGTAGTGTAAGTATTATTTTCCCTCTTTTACAGAGGAGAAAGTGGAGTTCTGGGACTTATCTATAGTCACACAGCTATTAAGCATCTGAATTGGGAGTATCTTGACTCTTAGTGTAATGCCCTTTCCACTTGAGGACTTAGATCACTATCAGTTATTGTAACTATTACCCAAGGTCAACGTCGAGTCTCTCTGGTAATCCCAATTAGCATATGCAACTGTGCTTCAAGTGAAATAGCACAGAGGTTCTTATAATTTACAATGTGTTCTCTGGCAGATCATCCAAAAAAGTAGCGGTTGCCCAAGTTGCTATTGCTAGAGGCTTTTGTAGAAGAAAAGACTCGATAAAGGTAGCTAGGCTGTGTAGTGGGTAGAATTGTGCTCCATCCACTGCACCATCTAGCAGTCCCATGGATATCATTTTTGCTACTAACTTGGATGAAAGAAAACATTGAGGGCATATCTAAGAATTTTTCACATCACAGTGTTGGGAAGGAAAATTAGTCCCAATGGTGAAAGAATCAATATTTAAAAACCAGATCTTGAAATATTAGGGAGCTTTGGGAAAGTAGAATTCCATAATGTGTCTTGGGAGTAAAACCAGAGAGTGGTATAACTAGATTTAGAACAAGACCAAGAGGGAGGGGAAAATGGAGTAAATTTTGAGCAAATCCTCTGAGAAAGCTTGGAAGGAGTGCAAATACCAATGATGACAGTATCACCTTCTGAAAATTACAGAACCTTAGAGCTGGAAAGGGATCTCAGAGTCCCTCTGGTCCTTTAGTAGCCTGAAATAATGGGCCAAAAATAACACAGGTAAATCCACAGTCCCACTTATAAAAATAGCTCCCATACAAATATAGGCTAGGTCAGACATGGTGTGACAGCAGTTCATGAGAAAAAGACCTGGAGGTCTTAGTTGGCTCTATATAAGCTAACAATGTAGATAACAAAAGAAAAAAAAAACCCCAAAACCCAAAACACCTTGATTTGGAGTTATTTTGATAGAAATATAGCATCTCGATATTTTACCATAGATTTACCCCAATGCTTCACTGTAGCATAGAGGTGAGCCTTGGTTTTCTAAGGATAAAAGGCAGAATACAAGGTTTGGCTGGTCCTACCAAGCTGGTAAGGCTTCAGGTATTATATTAGTGAAGGACTGTGGTTGAGAACTATTCTACCAAAATTCAGAGAACTTCATCACCAGAAGATTGACTACTAAGAATTTATTTTTTGGTGGGGGGCACAGTACTTCATGACATTCTCTAAAAAGGCAGGGGGAGGTAGTGCAGTACTCCTACCAATGAAATAATGAAGTATTAGAATAAATTACCAGATCACAGAAATCATAGTTTGGTTGAATTCTTTGCAGATCAGACTACATCTGGAATATTGCAGATTGAGTTCCGAGTACCTCATTTCACACAACCTATTGAAAAACTGCAATACATTCAGAAAGAAGCTATTGGAATGGTGAGGAGTCTGGAAACAATTGTCTATGAGGAATGCTTATGGGATCGGGGTATGGTTAGCCTCCTGAATTGAATCCTTTTGGGTGAGGGACTTGATAGCTGTCCTCAAGTGTTTAAAGCACTGTCATATAAAAGAGGAAACTGACATCTTGTGTATCTAGCTCCAAAGAGCAGGGATGGAGCCAATGAAGGGGAAATGATAAAGAGACCCATTGCAGTTCCAGATAAGGAAGAACTAACTGTCTGACAAACAGCGCTGTCAGTGGAAGAGGCTGCTTTGACAGAGAGCAGCTCCCTTTCACCAGACATATTCAGAGGATCAATGAGCATCTGTCAAGGCAGCCCTAGAGATTTCTGTTCTGAGAGGGAGGCTGGACTCAAATACCTGCAAGGTTCCCTTTCAGCTCTAAGATTCTTGTCTGTTTATGATTCACAGTGAGAAATAGTAGCCCAACAGTAGCAATAGTAGTCCAAGCTTTGTACCAATAGATGGGTTATGGGGAAGGGACAAGCTATAGAAACTCCCTCAGATCTGTACCCTAGAGACTTTATCTAGTAGCTACAGCCATAAAGAAGAGGCTTAGAGAAAAGCTTAGGAGAAAGCCTCAGTAGAAAAACGATGTGGTTGAAGAGACTGGGGATGTTTTAAGAAAACCCCAAATGGGATCATGAAGAGTCACACACAACTGAAACGACTGAACAAAACAAGCATGATTAAGTTTATTCTGCTTGAGGACTCAGCTTTGGGGTTAGGGAGGGGTTGTTACATGAAAACTTCCAGCAGTTGATGTCAAGTCAAAGTAGAAGAGGCTGTCTTGGAGAATTGGATGAGTTCCATGTCACAGAGTCTTTAAACAGAGTTTGGATGACTACTATTTGTCAGATGCATGTTTAAAAGCAGGAATTAGAATGGATGGGCTTTGAGGCCCTATCCAACAATAAGGTTCTTGGAGTACTTAGTTCCTTCCATATTAGAGGTAGCACAGGTAGAAGCTGAGAGACCTGGGATCCATTTTCAAAATGCTGTATATTAGCAAGTCACTGCTTCCCCCTTTCCCTAACTAACTGCTCTTAAGGAGGTAACATTTTAATGGAGGAGGAGGACAATACATAAAGGGCATTTAGATAGAAAGAGCTGATACATCGTTTTACAGATTTAGAAAGAGGCATTCTGATTCAGTCTTTGTTAAAAGTCAAGTTCTCCATTCTCACCTCTGCCTCAAACTAAGACTTTGTAGTCTCACTGTATTTAAGACTTTTCTTCTGTTCAAGAGGGAGGGGGATGATGGGTGAAAGTCAGTCCAGCTGAAAACTTTATACATTTTCTCCCTGTGTTTTCCATTCAGCTTGCCAATTCCTAATTCCAAGCTAAGTATGGAATTCAATGCATCAGCCCTGCTGCCCTCTTCTGCCCAAACCCCTCCTGCTCCCATCCCCTTCCCTTGTATCTCCACTTGAAAATTTATACAAATACTGACATAAATATTCCATTACTGGATTAGGTGCCAAGGGCATAATGACTGTGGTGGTAGCCATGTGGAGGAAGGAGGCAGGAATTGAGCTTGAAGTTGGGGACTTCTTCAAAGTAACTGAGGATTTTTTCTTTATCTGACATGGCTCAATAGGGTCATAAAATGCCAAGAGTTGCTAGGGACCCTAGATATCTTCTCATTCAAAAGTGCCCTATTTTATTGTTTCCCTTTCTATACATGGGAGAAAGCTGAGATTAAGTCAAGATTAGAACTCAGGTCTCCAGATTCCTAATGCAATGTTGTTTCCACAATGTTGCTCACACTATCCTTAAGTATGGATTTGGTGTGGAAGAACTTTTTCTCCAACAGGAAATAGTTTAAGAAATACCCTTAGCACTGAGGGTAGGAGAAACAAAGCAGTAAAGCAAATGGTAGTAGAGAGTTTAGGGCTTGAACCAGGGTAGGGAGATGATGCAGGATGGGCAAGTCTCTCCAAACTGTCCTCTCTCAGGCTCCTGGACATCCACCTGCTTCACTTTCCTGAGGAAAATGCTGTATCTTAGCCTTTACCCACTGTTGAAAACTCAAGAGCTCAGCATCAGTGCTTTAGAGAGGATGAGAGCATCTGACTGATCCATTGCCATCAGCACAGATTGCAGGGGCGAAGTTCAGGGTTGAAATAAAGTGACAAAATAATTGGCTCTCCCCAAACTCACAAAAATCTTCTGGCTCAAAAAGACACTGAAGAAGTCAACCAGTCTAATCCCCCATTCTTTTGTAGATTCTACCTAACTCAACAGAGAGAGCTGAAAATCTTTGATGAATTAGGAGAGGTTAAGGGAAAAAGGATAGATGGGACTACAGAGAGGTGAAGAATTCTGCCTTGGGTCACAGAGACCCAAAATTTGAGTCCTGGACACCCCAGAATGGGTTCTCATGCCTTAAATAAAGCTTTGGAAAGGAAAAGATTCAATTTCTTTCCCTCCTTTCTCCTTCTTCCCCCTCCCCCAGTCTCCAACTCTCCCACTTCTCTCCCACTTTGGTTTGTAGTTACCTACTGTTGAATTCTCCCTAATCAAGGGCAGCCAATGTAATCAGTGGTACCAAGTTCTTTGGTTTTTAAATTGTGAGAGTGGTGGTGGGAGATGAGGAGGACAGGTAGAAGTGACTTATGGCTTTGGATGCTGTGTTACCTTGGGGAGAGGGTTTTAGGAAGCAGTGTATGAGTGGGAAGCACTCACATTTCCAAGACCATGACGATGTTGGCTTTCTCCTCAAAGGCATCAACACATTGCACAAGCTTGGGGTGGTGTAGACAGTTCATGATATCGATTTCCTGCCGGATATTCTCTTTATCTTTTGCTGAATATGCCTTGAAGAATTTCCCTGCCCAAATTTTTCCAGTTTTCTTTTCAACAAGTCGAAAGACCTGTCCAAATTTCCCACTGTAAAGGGAAAAGAGAGATTGGGGTGAGGTGAGAAAGGGTCGTTTAGCCATCATACCCATGAGATATAGACAAGAGTTAGTAAACCTCCTTTGCATCCACTTGAACTTTTGCAAATTCATCCAACTATATCCCATGTCTCCTTCCCTATGGTATTTCTCCCATTAGATTGGGAGCACACTCCCCAAGGGTAGAGACTCCTTTTCTTTTATCAGGCCAGGAGTTCTTAGCCTTTTTTATGTTATGGACCACTTCATCAATCTTTCTCAGAATAATGTTTTTTAAATGAGTAAAACATGTAAGCTTACAAAGAAGCCCAAATATATCAAAATACAGCTATTGTACCCTAGTTGAAGAAGTCCTGCATTAGACTCTTCTCTCTCCCTTATTTATTTAAGGTAAAACCTTCAGGGTGACTGGTGATGGATTAAAAACTAGGGTAGATCTTAGGGATGGAGATCACCTTCCTCCATTGACTCTCCCTCTTCCATGAGACAGTGCTAATGCTAATTTCATTCCCATTAAAGAGTGTAATGAATGAGCCCTATATTTCAACAGAAATGATGAACTTAGATTCATCAGATCCAAGGGAGAGTGGGGTGTACTTCTGGCTTCCCTGACTTCTAGGGATAATTTTTTAAATCTTTTTTTTTAAATCAGACTTGTGATTTCATCAGTATAAGAAGCTCCTAGTGAGAAAAATTCCTCTAGCAAAGCAGATCTGTGTGACTTAGATTTTTTTTTTAAGAAGTTGCCTCAGGACCCTAACAGAATAAGAGAATGACACAGTCAGCTTGCATAAAGCAGGACTTTCTCTGACTTTGAGGCCCATGCTCTAACCATTAAGCTACTCTTCCCTTCTGCAGTTGGGGTTGTATGGGGGTGATGGGGAATTCTATCATTAACAGGAAATACTTTTATAAATCTTAGCAGCTGCTAATTCAGGCAGTGCATTTGAAATGCCTTCTTGGTGGAAATGATGAGGTCCAGTTGTTCTCAAAGATGGAGAGTAAAATAAGTGGGAATTTGTGAAAGGGACACCCTAGGTTTAAACAGGTGACGTTCCCTGAGAATCAGCCTCCTCTCCCGCTGCCACCCAAAGCCACCACCACTAAGCTGGAGAGTGGGCTCCCAAGCCACTTACGATCCTAATCTCTCCTCGATGTCATAGAAATCAGCAACTTTCTGTTCGGTGTTGAGTGCCACTTCCCGGTAGTCTACCTCTGGCTCCTTCTCATCTACAAACAGGGGATCAGGGTTAGGTTCAGTCAGAATCTGCTTTCCCCTCTGCCCAAGATTTACATCCCCCATACCAGTATAATTAACCCTGGCTTGTACCCCAACTCAATTTCTGAGAGAATGATGGGGCATTCCATACCATCATCTGACAGTTCCACTTCATCCTTAGGTTCTGTTGGGGGGAAAAGCAAGAGAGATAAGAGTCAGATACAGTTCACTTCATGGTGAACATCCAAAAAAAGTGGTGGAAGCACAGGAGACCATGACTCAGCTTTACCAGGCACAAATCTCTGACCATGAACCCAGAGCCAAGTAAGAATTACCTTTCCTCCTCTCCTCTCCTTTACTTTGTGGTGCCAGTGGGGAAATGGCCTTAAGGTGTGGAACAAGAGAAAGTGAGGGGAAAGACATTAACTTTTAAAAAGATAACATCTAGAGATGGTTAAAAATGGGCATGGTTCTGCAAGAATGCCAAGAACAAGAAATCCCAGAACAAAGTGAGTTTGGCAAGAGATGTGAAATGATGTTAGAGATCAGAAAAAGATCCAAAGAGTTATGGGACTGTGGTTGGCATAGATGAGATTATGATAATGAATGACAGAATGAGGGCAGAACTAATAAAATTTTAATTTGCTTTCTTTTCTCCACCAAGAAGAGTTATCTTCAGACTAGAAAGTGTAGAACAAATATGGCTAACAAGAGAATGGAAATCCAAGAGAAGTTGGGAGATATTAAGATAATACCTTGCTATAATTAGCAAGTTCAAGTCATCCAACCTAGATGAACTGTATTTCAGGATACCAAAAATAAAACTTGGGGATTTGATTGCTGAGTCATCATAAGTGATCTTTGGGGAACTGTGGATAAAAGGGAGCCATCTGATGAGGACAGTCACAGGCAAAAGTACAAATATTCAGAAAGGGAATAAAAGCAGATTCTTGAAATTATATGGTAAACTTGAGATTTATTTTTGCCAATAGTCTGATACATCTTATTAAAGGGATAGTTTATGACTGCTATTAAGAAAGGAAAACTATGATTATTAAGAGACAGAATGGATTAAATGAAGATAGGTTATGCTAGGCTAACTCCACTTTCTTTTATGACAGTATTACTAAACTGTAAGGGAGATAAATGCAGTAGTAACGAGAGAAACAAACATATAGATGATAAAAAAAATATATAGACATGTCTATCGTTATTGCTGTTCAGTCATTTCCATCTCTGTGACCCCATTTTGGGGTTTTCTTGGCAAAGACACTGAAGAGGTTTGCCATTTCCTTCTCCAACTCTCATTTTACAGATGAGGAAACTGAGGTAAACAGAGTTAAATGACTTGTCCAGGGTCACACAGCTAGTAAGCATCTGAGACTGGATTGGAACTTGGGTCTTATTGACTCCAGGTTCTCTCTATCCACTGCTTGCCCTAGCTGCCCATATAGATGTATAGAAAATAGATCTATCTAGATGAGCAGCTAGATGGTGCGGCGGATAGAGTGCTGGGCCTGGAGTCAGGAAGATTCATCTTCTTGAGTTAAAATCAGGTTTCAGGGACTTGTTAGAAATACGACCATGGGCAAGTCACAACTCCATTTGCCTCAGTTTCCTCATCTGTAAAATGAAAGCTGGAGAAGGAAATGGCAAACCTCTTCAGTGACTTTGCCAAGAAAACCCCAGATGGGTTCACAGACAGCCAGACATGACTGAAATGACTCAACAACACAAGATATATGAATAATAATAAAAACTACCATTTATATAGTGCTTTAAGGTTCGTGAAATACTATGCATCTATTTTTCTATCAATCTACCTATCTTTCTACCTATCTATGTGCTCTCATTTGATCCTTTGAGCCCTATGAAGTAGGCCCTGTAATTAGTATTATCATTTATCACTCCCATTTTACAGATGAAGAAGCTGAAGGAGAGAATTTAAAATTAGTGTCTGAGGCAGAGTTTGAACTCAGTTCTTACTGACTACAAATATATAATTATTATAACACCCTTACCCATTATGCTACCTAGCTGCTGATTTTTAAAGATATATGAGAAAGTCTTTTATAATAGTCTTGTGGTGAGATGCAGACTGAATCATAGCACAGTTAGGCAGATTTAGAACAGAATGACTGAACTCAAAGAATAGTGATTAGTAGATATATATGAAGTTGGAAGAAACGCTTTAGTGGAATATCCTGGAGATCTGTCCATGGTTCTGTTCTATTTAACATTTTTTTTTTAATCAATGACTTAGATGAAAGCACAGAAGGTAGGTTTATCAAGGATGCCCAAGACACAGAGTCCATAGAGATAATGGATATATTAGATAATAGATGCAAGATTTGAAAAGACCCATGACAGGCTAAAAGAATGGACTGAATTTAATAAGATTAAATTTAATAAGGACAAATGGCTGTAATCATAAATAACTCTTCTTACTCAATAATCTGTTTAACACAAGGGGATAAAATAATAAGGGGAAGATAGTAGAAAAGTATGATCCTTAACAAAGTACTACACAAATACTTTCCTGGAATATTAATAAGGCTGACCTAGAGTGCAAGTCATACTAGAGTTATAGATAAAGTCAGCTTAAGTTTAGGGGTAACACTTCAATTAGGAGTATTTTCTTACTAGTAGGCATTTTAAGAATTGGTGCCAGTTTTAGACTTATGTTCCTAATGGGATCATAACATAATATGTTATGATGAGATGAGTTAGGTATGAGACCAGAATTATATTTAGGGAAAAGTGTTATACCAACTTAGAGTTAGCATGAAGATTATGGATTCCTAGACTTAAAGGAATGAGGATTAAATAGGACACATTATTTGCAAAAAACCAAGGTATCTGGATTTAGAATAAAGGAGGCTGGTTTGGAATGTTAATTCTACCAGTTATTATGTGACCTTGAATTCAGTCACTCAACTAGTTCTAGATCTGCCTAACTGTGCTATCATTCAGTCTCTGTTTCTCCATCTCAGCTACAAGGTTATTATAAAAGAGTCCCTCAGATGTCTTTATGAATTAGCAGGTAAAATGTTAAAAATTTTCTTTGCATGTAATTGGGGAAAAATAAAATATTATTAAAAAAACAATCAGCCTCTAGGTGGTGCAATGGATAAGAGGGTTGGACTTTGTAGTCAGAAAGATTGGAGTTCAGATCCTGCCTCAAACACTGATTTAACCTCTATCAGCTTCTCTCTGGGTTTCAGTTTCCTCCTCTGTAAAATGAAGGGACTGTACTAGATGGCATGTAAAGTTCTTTTCAGTGCTAAATTAATGATCTTATTCTGGAGGTGGGGCATGAAATTCATCATATTCCAGGCAAAACAAACTCTCTACCGACCAGCCTCAATATTTGCATTACATTCATTTTGGTTCCTTGATGGAAACTGTATTTCCTTTTTTCAACAGAAATTACCTAGCATGGCCTGTATCTAACAGAAGACTGGGAAAATTTTTCGTTCTTTCTCTACCTCTCCTCTCTGTCACTGAAGCTTAGAGTCTGCAAGCATCCTTCTCTTCCCCTTCCTATCTACTCAATAAATAATACAGCTAGGCTTGGGGGTTGGGAGAGAGGTTTTCCTGTTTGGAAAGCCTTGAGTGGCCTTGTTCCTCTCCTCTGAATTCCAGGAGATTTCCACACTTCCCTTGGAATCTTAACAGCAAGGGAAAGGCAGGGTGTAGTTTTGGGAAATAAGGGAAGTCAAGCTTGCTCCCATCAGACTGATCAAACTAACTAACTAACCTACTTTAAACAGACTTTTCTAACCCACTAACTGTGTGATGCTGGGCAAATCACTTAACCCTGTTTGCCTCAGTTTCCTCACCTGCAAAATGAGCTGGAGAAGGAAATAGGAAACCACTCCATCACATTTACTGAAAAAGCCTCAAATAAGGTCACAAAGAGTGGGATGCAACTGAAATGACTGAACAATTACCTTCTTAGAATTTTTTTCTCTTTGGTTTGTTTTCCTGGGGGTTCCTGGATGATTTGTTCCATCTTAACAACTCTTCATTTTTCTAATAAGTGAGAGTGTAGAGATGCAAAAAGTCTTTCTAACTTCTCTTTAGCTAATGGGCCAGTCTACCTGTACTTTCATCAAATGTAATTAGTGATAGTAGATTATAGTTATATATAGCAATTGAGGTTTATGAAACACTTTATATACATTAATTAATTTATTCTTAGCACTATAGAGTTAGAACTGAAAGAGATATTAGAAGCCACTGAGTTCAACTTCTTCATTATATAGATGACGAAAATGAGGTAAAGAGAGGTTAACAGGATTTGAAATTTGTTTTTCCTAACTCCAAAAGCCAGTTCTCTATCCACTACTCCAAGCCAACAACAACCTTTTCATGCTGGTATTGCAGGTATTATTCCACTTTACAGATGAGGGAACTGAAGCCAAGAGGTAATACAAGTAAATGGGTTTTGACCCATGTTCTTTCTCGAATCCTCACTCAGTATTATTTCCTTTACATCACTTTGCAGGCACATAAACATAGTACCTACCCTGTGACAATGCCCTCGACGTTCAAATTTCATCTGGGTAACACTCTTCTTCACCTGTCTCATTGTTAGCAAATTCTCCTTCATCCCTGACCATTTCTTTTCAAACTCCTTTACTCTTCTTGTACAAAGGAAAACCTGGCTCTCTTTGAGGAATGACCTTGAACATCTCTTTCAAGCTTGTTGATATACCTCTTAATCACCCACCATCTACCCTCTACACAATGGGCCAGATGGAGAAGTTGGTATACTCTTTGCTCCCTACTGTCAATTCCAGACCCTCTCTTTCCCACTATCACTCAGCAGCCATCTTTCCTCTTTTGAGGTTCATTGTATCCATCTATATTACCCTGATCAATCCTTGTCACAGTAATATACCAACTTACCATAGTTATTTTTTTTTGGCAGAGTTCAGTGATAGATTCAATGTTATTTTATCTTTCAACACTTACCCTCATTCTTAGGCACTTTGAGATACATGCTAATGTTCCTTCAAAATAAATACTCTAGACTCCTACTTCAGCTATCTTCTCAAATCCTTTTGCCTAAAGACCTAACCCATCTCGACTACCTAAAGGGGTGATTGTCTCCTAAATCTTATTAAAATACATAACTGTGCCACATCCATGATCTTTAAATTTGAAATTCCCTGTTCTCATCCTAATGTGCTTTTCTTCTATCTCTTTCTCTCTATCCCATTCCTCTCAAACCTATTCCTTGTCCTCACTGTAACCTTCAGACTCTTCATCCCTCCCTATTCTCCCATTTTGGCTCTACTCTTAATTTCCTTTCTTCAGTCTTGGCACTATAGTGAACCATTCCAAATGTACACTGTCTTCCATTGTTCACTACCTTCCCTTCTATGTCCTCTATCATTCATTCCTCACTAGTTCTCAACCCAGGAAGTCACACAATCATGCCAACTAGATTCACTATAAATTCATACTAACTAATCTCAGTTGGGCCCTTACCACTACACAGTAATCATCTTAAGACACAAATCACTTCCTTGCTCTTTGAAGGAATTCCTATTTCCTGTAGCATAAAACACAAACCAGTTTAGTGCTTATGATCCTCTGCTACCATGCTTAGAACTAACTTTCCAGACATATTTCATACTATTCCCCTTTCACAAAACCATTTTCTTTTGAGACTGGATCTGTGCTCTACCCTCCATTTCCTATACACTCCCTCTCAGAAACTGTATCTCCTTTCATGGCTCTGCTCAGCCACCACTTTTAATATGAACTTTTCCTAAGCCTCTATCAGGGAACAGTTAGGGCTCTCTCCCTCCTTAATTTTCCTCATATTATGCTTATTTGTATACAAGCATGTCCCCTCTATAAGAATGCAAGCTCCTTGAGAGTAGGGATTGTTGTCCAATTTCTTGTACACAGTAGGTGCTTTACCAAAGTGTGATGAATTGAATAGATTAAGTCCTTTAAATAGATTAAGTCCTTCATGAATACCCTCTTTCCCCTTCCCCCCTAATTCTTCCAACTGAAAAATCTCATTTCTATAAACTACTAAAATTGGACTTATGTACTTCTTCATAGGGACAGTGAGGTGGTGCAGAGATAGAGTGCTGACTCTAGAGTCAGGAGGACATGAGTTTGAATTTGAACTCAGACACTTCCTAGCTATGGAACCCTGAGCAAGTCACAACCCTGTTTGTTTCAGTTTCCTCATCTGTAAAATGAACTGGAGAAGGAAATGGCAAACTTCTCCAGTATCTTTGCCAAGAAAAGCCTAAAAGATGGTCACAAAGAGTCAAAAATGACTAAACAACAACCCTGCTTCCTGGTCATAGGAATACCTAGGAAGCCTTGTTTTAAAGCCTGCTCATCTTCTCCCCCTGCCTCAGCAAATATTCTCTACTAGCAGTTAGCATTTAGCTCCTTCCTCCAGGAACAGACACATCAGAACAGACTCCTCCCTAGGCCTCCAGGGAATGTCTTCCTTGCTCAGGAAGTGGCATGCTTCCTGTTTTTTATCTCATGCTCACAAAATTATCAAGTTATCAGTCTTTAAAAAAAGTCTCACTGCTTTTATGAGCTCATTGGGTTATTTCTGCAGCTCTCCCTGCCGCTGCTCATTCTGACAATCACCTGGAGAAGGCAGTAGGACTGAGGAAGAGGAGACCACTCCAAGTTCTGGGGTTAAGGAAAAAAAATCAACTGAACCTTTTATGCACCTGATCAGCCCACAAGCACTGCAGACCCACCACTACCAAAAAGGAACATCCCCCCTCTTTTCACATATAATCAAATTAAGACTTGGGATCATTAATGTCAGGCAAGTACAGATATTTGGGGCAGGTAGGTGGCACAGTGGATAGAGTGCCAGGCCTAGAGTCAGGAAGACTCATTTTCATGAGATCAAATCTGGCCTCAAACACTTAACAGCTGTGTGACCCTGAACAAGTCACTTAATTTTGCCTTACTTTTTGCCTTACTTTCCTTATCTGTAAAATGAGAAGGAAATGGTAGACAAACAGCTCCACTGTCTCTGCCGATAAATATTTGGACACAACTGAAAAATAACTAAATAACAAGTGTTTTGAAAGATACTTATGTAAATGTCAGTAGGCAATGTGATGTTGTGCATATTAGTTCCATGATCCTGGGCAATTCTCTTAACCTTTCAGTGATTCAGGAAACTATCTGAGACTCCAAGTTACAGAGAAGATACTGACCTCCATGGGTACAGGGAGTTTCCTAAAGTCACAGGTTTAGCCCCAATCCCCCAGATAAAAACATCGATTGTCATTACTGATTCCCTTTTGGGGATTTCTCCTCCCCTTCAACGCAGCTCTGAGATGAGGGAAGAGCCTAGAAAACCTGTGATGGAATCCAAGATCAACTGGTCAATGAATGAGCCTTTATTAAGTGCCATGTATCATGCTAAGCATTAAACTACAAGTCACCTCACTTTTCTGTGTCCCAGATTCTTTAAGTCTGGCCTAGATTTCTCCATCTCTTAAATGAAAGGCTTGGACTGGATGACCTCTAACTTTCCTCCAGTTCTAACATCTTTTAAGTTCATTACAAAGACTCTCTTTCTCCAAAGCTCTTGATGATACATTTGTTTGTTTAGATCCTCCAATAGCTATTTTGAAAAGGAGGGATTCCTAGTTTGATGTTGCAGATTTAGGATTCCAGATGACATCTCAGAGGTCAATCGATCATCATTCGTTATTTACTATGTGCCAGGCACTATGCTAAGAACTGCAGATAACAAAGGAAGGCAAAAGCCCAGTTCTTGATCACATTCTAATGGGGTAGAAAACAAGTAAGCAACTAGGTACATATAAGGTACATACATACAATGTAAATGGAAGTTGAAATCTTATAGAAGACACTTGGGGAATGGGAGGAGAGATCACAAAGCCTCTTGAAGAAGGCAGAATTTAAGTTGGGAAGCTAGGAGGTGGAGGTGAGGAGGGAGAGTCCAGGCACAGAGGGTAGCCAGGAAAAAGGTCATCTAGTTCAATCCTTTCTTTTTAAGGAGGAGAAAACCAAGACCCAGGGAGGTGGGGGAGGGGAGTCTTGTCCAAGGTCACACACATATTAAGTAGTATAAGTCTAAGTTCAGAATTCTTTCCCCACCTCCACTTCCTCCATCCACCGTATGACTTATAAAGACTGTTTTCCACCAAGAAAGTGATCAAGAAGAAAACATCATTCATTCAGTCATCTCTGGACAACTGTTGAAAGGGGTGTGGGCCCTAAGAGTCATCCCCTCCAAAAGACCTTCTAGCTTCCAAGGCAAGCAATAATTGTTAATTAAATGCTAAATTAATATTTATTATAGATAGCATCACAGTTTTAGATCAAATTTATGCCCCGGTAGGAACATATTTTTTTTTATGTGCCATATATTTAATTTATAGTACACTGGGGTCAAGAATAAAGAACATTTAAGGGCCCATTTTATGGGCCTCAGAGCATAATTCTACTAATTTAAACTATTATAAAAGCTCCTCGTCATGGTGCCTGTGCCTTTATGACATGCTGTTGATCCTATCTGTGATGTATTTGCTGCTGAATCCTTGGTCAGGAATGTAACCCCTGATTATAACATTCTTGCTTTGGGAACATATGGTCTTCTTTATGTTGCAGTTCCCAGTAAAAAGCAGACACTGTCTGGATAAACAACTTTCTGATAAGAGAAATATCGAGGCCATTGGTATTAGAATTCCTCATCCACACCTGCACCTACAGGTCAGAGGTCCTAGAAATGTGTATCAGGAAATAAGATCATGAAAAGCCTTGAATGCCAAACTAAAGAGTTTTAACTTTATGCACTAGGTCTGGGATTCTTAAACTAGGTTTTGATAGCTAAATTTCAACATAACTACTTTCCTTTATAATCCCACAGATTATACTGTATGTATTTAAAAACACTATTCAGAGAAGGCATCCATGGGGTTCACCAGACAGTTGAAGGGGTCCACAACAATAAAGATTAAGTCTATTCAAGGTGGAGCCACTGAAGATATCTGGAGCATTATACTCCCATGATTTAGTGGATTTATGCTCTGGTCAGATAACCTGGGCAGTGGAGTGTGGAAGGAGAGAGACAGGTTAGAGGAGGGGAGTTTAGGAGACTGTCGTGATAATCCAGGTATGAGGGGAGAAGCCTCTAAACCAGCTCAGCACACAACACTACAAAGCATTGCCTGAACCAGATTAAAATGTAACTGAGAAATATACAAATACAATAAGACACAGATAATGTTACTATGTGGTTTTCTAAGTCAATATGTGGCCCTCAGGCTATCCTTATGCAAAGTTAGTAGTCCCTGTTTCTATTAGAATTTGATACAATGGCCATAAACTATGGTGCTGGCAAGAGAGGAAAGAAGAGATTGCTATAAAAGACATTAAGAAAAAGCGACCTGATGTGGAAGATTTGAGTTCAAATCTCATCTCAGACTTGGCTGTGTGACTTTGGGCAGGTCACTCAATTTCTCTGAGCCTCACTGTCCTAATCTGTACAATGGAGATCATTAATTGTACCTACTTCATAGGATTGATATGAGGCTAAATGAGAAACAACCTAAAGCACTTTTTAAACCTTAAAGCCCAAACTAAGGTCTTTAAAGGGTTTTAGAAAGACTCTTTCCTAGGGCAGCAAACTGACCCTGAAGGCCAGGGAACTAGGCTAATAAAGACATTGCTTTTACTACCCCCAGTGGTTTCAGTTAGAACCTCTCCTAGAGAAGGAACACTATTTCTTCTGTTGTCAAACTTGTTCAATCTTAGCTATAAAATACTTTTAAAATAAAATTTTGTTTACCAAGTTCTGCTCTGAGCAAGGGATTTGCTCCTTTCAATAAATCAGTCTGCATTTCAGGCTGCTGGAGAAGTAAATAGGCATCATATGCACATAAAATTCTACCTCACTCCAAGGAAAAAAATGAACAGTGAAGAGTAGTTAAGACTGAGGACAATCTGGTAAAATATCTCCTCCAGATTGGAGATTTGGAAAAACCAGTATCCCCTATACCAAAATTGTCCCTCCATAGACCTGGTATGTCCTTGAAGACCTTTTATTGCGGTCTTGGAAGAAGTTAGTAAAGACTTTAGGTGCTCACTGTAGTGTGAGGGAAATTTAGAGCAAGTTTACTAGACTTCCTGTGGCTAAGATACAAATAAAAGGAAAGGAAGAAATTCAAGGAAGGAAGGTTTCTATATCACTGGATATCTAAAGTAGCCCAAAAGTCAAATCGAAGGAAAGGTTGTTTGATGTTTGATGACAAATGAAGAATTCTGGTTTAAACTTATAGAGGAAAAAGTAAGAGCTGGTGATACTTGTATCAAACAGTAACTAAAATCATTTGATTTACTGACAATTTCAATTTAGTCATCAATCTCTAAATTAAACTAGATGTGCACTATTATCTTCTAAGCAGCAGATTAAGGTTAACTGTCTTTTTTTTTTTTTAACTTGAGAGGTATTTAATGAGAATTTTCAAGCACAAGGCACATCAAGGAAATTTTTAGTTCAACAATGGACATACAAAGTCAGTTCTATAATTTGAGAATAAGATCAGCTGTCTCATTGAAGAGCTAGTTATAATTTTAAAATATAATCTGGGACATTCTTGGCTATAAATTTGGGAGAAGGGATGGATAAGTCAAGAGCCTCATACAACTCTGGCAAAGTGTGCATCTTGGAGTTTGTCCCCTGTGACATGGGCATGACCAAATCTGGTGGCAGTGTACTGAAATTACAGGCTCGATAAATGCCTTTTAAAAGTAGAATCTGTTAGCTAAACACTAGGGAACAGCACAGATATACAACAAATGGGGACTGGCTAAACAAATGATGTTACATGAACATAATGGAAAATTACTAGGTTGTAAGAAATGATGACAATGAGAAATTCAGAGAAGCATGGAAAAGCTTCTGTGAATGGACACATAACAAAGTAAACAGAAGGATACTAATATACACAATCACGAGCACAATGTAAATGAAGAGAAGACAACATTACATGCTTTGTGATCATAATGACCAAGCTTGGCCCAAGAGCAGAGTTGAGAAAATGTACCTCTCTCTTTTGTTTACAGAGATGCCAGAACTATGAGTAGGGAATGTTGTCAAAACTGTTAGACTTAGTCGGATGGGTTGGGGGTTTATTGGGTTGGTTTTTTGGAAATTGTTCTTATTTTCTTTTATATTCTTTGTTACAAGGGATGGCTGGCTTGGTCAGGGAATAGAAAGGGATATAATGATGTAAGAAAAATGTCACTAACATTTTTATTTAGCAGTAGATATGCAAATTATATTATGAAATGACAGCAGTCACAGCTCCAGATCTATGAGTGTCTCACCATGGCATCTCTTTTTCCTGTGTTCCCAGATCTACACAGTGAGGGCATACCATCCAAAAGTGAACATGATGACAATGAATGAGACTCACCTTCAGGTTTTTCTCCCACCGTGGTGAGCTCCGACTCTTGACTAGGTTCACTGGTTCCATAGACATTGATAGCCCGCACACGAAACTTGTACTCTCGATCTGGCAGCAAGTTCTGGACGCTAAAGGAGGTGCTGCGGCATGTGGTCAGTTCTTTCCACTCCTTGTCTGTTGAGTCCCAGATCTCCACACTGTAGGATAGCACAGCGCTGCCCCCGTCATATGAAGAACCATACCATGACAGGGTTAGTGATGAGCTCCGAATATCGGAGGCACAGGGTGTGCCTGCTGGGGGGTCTGGCTTATCTGGATACAAGTAAACAAAGGACAAACCAAAACACCCTAAGAATTTCAGGAAGAGTTTACTTCAATCACTTTAACAAACGGGAAGGCAATAGGTAGAAACCGCAAAGAGGAAACACTTTCTAACCATCAGAGCCAACCAGAAATGGAACGAGGTTGTCTTGGGAGGTGGTGGGTTCTTCAAATACGTGGAACTGGGGGATTCTTTGCAGGTAGCAATTGGACGAGGTGGCTGTTGAACTCTCTCCCTACTCCAAAATTCTGTGATCCTGTCATTCAGGATTTGTAATTTCGGAATGAAGCCTGACACATAGACGTAATAACAAATGATTGTACACCCTCCCCTCCCCCCCCCAGTCAAAATGGACCATACATCTGCTTGTTCAAAGGGTCACGTGTGTGTGTGTGTGTGTGTGTGTGTAACAGTCTGATAGCTCACAAGCCATGATTTCTTGTGCTAAGTCTAAGTCATAAACACATTTCTCAGAATAGCTTAAGTTCAGACCCTAGCTTTCCCCCTGATTTGTGATGTGACCTTAACAAGCATCTTTACCTCTCTGGGCTCAGGTTCCCACTTCTGTACAATGGAAAGATCAGCCCCACCTATCCTTGGCTCTCATGGTGGGTACAAATTAGATAAGAAATATTTATGAGCATTGGTTTCTCCCATTCATTATAATTCCTCTATGAAATATGTTTAATTTGAAAATGTGTTTAATAGGAATGTATGTATAGGGTCCATATCAGATTGCATGCTGTCTTGAGGAAGGAGGGAGAAGGGAGGGGGAGAAAATTTAAAACTTATGGAAGTGAAATAAATTGGAAAAAATTAAAAAAATATTTATGAACAAACCTTGACAAAATGTCACTAACTCTTCTAGAGTTTTGGAAGATAAGGCAGTATTTACCATTCTCAGGGGTCAAGACTCTTGGTCTTGACTAACTGAGTTAATCCTGCTGAATTCTGATCAAATACAGAAATGCCCGCTTATCCAAGGATGGATTTCTCTTAATAAATACAATAGACCATTTGAAAAATCTTAAGGCATGGAATTTACTGCTAAGCTCAATTAGCTTTTCACCTAACCAATGCAAGGCACCCCATCTAGTGGCAAAGAAGGCCAACTGTGGGCCACGGTGTATTTATAGGGAAAAAAAAGACTTTCTAATGGAGAAATCAGGAAAGCCCACAGCTATGAAAAATAGGGATTGGAAATATATCGTGACATAAAAATGGGATGGAAGAGACCAGTAAAATTTTGCTGGGGCTTTAAACTTTAACCAGGTTTGCAAGATATTGGTAGTGGTCTGTGTGGGTCAGTGTCATCTGAGCTAAGAATTCATTACCACATTTCTAAATTTTCTGTTTAAAATACTCTTTTCAACATGGATCATTCTTGACTCTAAACAGGGGTGGATAAAATGCACCTCTTTATTATAGTGGAATATCTGAGGTTAGGGTACCTGGGTTCAAATCTTACCTGCATGACCTTGGGCATATCCCTTAATATCCCTGGGCCTCAGTTTCCTCATCTGAAAAATCTATGTATGTGTGTTGGGAAGAGGGGGGAAATTCGAGTTAGACTAGATGGTCCTTAAGATCCTTTTCAGCTTGAAATATATGACCCTATTCCCTTCTTTGCTGAAGGAGGGTACTATGTATGTGGAAAACTGTACGTACAATCATATTTGGTTGATGTATTGGTTAGTTCTAATTGCCTTTCCCCTGACTTTCCCCTTTCCTTTTCCCCATCTTCTTACAAGGGATGGTTCTCTGGGGGAAGGGATATATGTGAGAATGAAAAGTGATATAAAAACAGAAGATATAAATTAAAATGTAAATAAAATGAACATTCCCTAGAGAGTATTTTAGAATAATTTCTAGTTTTAACTGTGATTTTTTTGGTATTCTAGTGAATTACAAACAAATTACAAAAGTGGCTAGTTGCTAAGCAATAGTGATATTCTAAGTTTTGGGTCTACTCAAGAATATAAGTTAGAAAACATTTAAGAGGAGGAGAAAAAGACCTGTTAAATAAGCCCTTTTTCCAAAAGAATAAATTAGGTGGGAAACTTGTATATTAATGTCATGCACTATGTTCCATTTTTTTTCTTTCTGCCACGGGGGGAGAAAAAACTAGGTTTGGCTCTGAGATGGATGTAGTAGATAGATCTCTGGAGGAGTCTTGCAGTTGAGAGGGAGATTATGGGATAAGTTAAAATTCTAAATGAAAACATGATTATTTGGGGGGGTGGGTGGGTGGGAAGAGATATCGTACAGGTTAAGAAGGAAAGGATTAAGGATCATAACAGTTAGATGATGAGGAAGGTGCTGAATTATTGTTACCCTTGCTATACTTCTCCACCCTGGATTAGAAGTCGCTTGAGTGAGGGTTGAGTCCATGTTTTTATCAATGATGCATAAAATGCAGACCTAGGACCCCATGAAGGAATAAAAGGAGGCACAGATAAAAATCCTAAGAAGGAATATTCCCAAAGCAGTCAGATTTTCCCATACTTTTTCAAATTTCTCATGCATACCCACACAAACTTTCTATGTCCAAGGCATTTGCACACAGCACTAGGCACCTGACTTTGTACATCCTTTGGCATTGTTGCAGATCATATAGTGAGGGAGGTAGGATAGCAGGGAGTGATGGAAGAGGGAAAGGAAGACTAGTTCCCATCTCTGCAGCTTCTGTGGAATTCTCTCTCACATGTTCTTACTCACAGGAACACAGTTAATCCAAGCACTCTGGCTATACAGCCTTCCTTTTCTCAGGAGCAGAATCTTTTAGTCCTAATCCAGGATTATTCCACACTGAATATAACAACATCAAGCACTTATATAGAGCATTAAGGTATGCAGATTGCTTTTAAAATTATCTCCTTGTTTCCTCCCGACTCTGGGAACTAGGAGTTATTGTTTTCTCATTTTATAATTGGATTGTATGTAATATGGACATGTGAGGTAACCAATACATACCCTAGGTTGTCCTGTGTCACTTCCTATGGGCATTTCTTCTCCCTCTACGCTAGCACTTTGCCTCAGGTAGTAAAGAAAGAGTCAAGGGGTATTTCTGATACCCAAAGAACATCTTCATAGGTTTCTGAATTGAACTTTTTTAAAAAAAGAACTTGCATGAATTAAGGATTCATAGGGAAATGCCATGATTTTACTGGTACAGACACTGCTTCAACCAATGTTTTCCAAAAGCTTTCTGCTTTAGTGGAAGGTCTCCTTGAGATACTGGGGTTGCAAATTCATTTCCCTGTGACTAATCAGTGGCTGAGCTTTGGGGGGAAAGGTCAATCTATTTCTTTAATAGGAAAAAAAAGCATGCTGTAGACTATACAAAAAGGAACAAAGTTTTAATATTTTGGAATAGAAAAAATAATACAAAGTTAACCAAGTTAACAAAGTGTTTCCAAGTCGATGTCCTACTTGGACATTGTTTAATCAATCAACAGGGTCATCTGTAATGAAGACACTCATTGCTAGTTTGCAAATAGGTGCTGCTAAAGTGTTTGAAAGGTTTGTCTCAAGTAGGTTTACATGACTCCTTTATAATGGTGTTTATGTGGTTCACATTCTTAGCAAATTCTGTTCATGGAGAATGCATTGATGTTTATGGAAAGGTAAATCTCAGCTCAATTCAAATGGAATTATCAGTATATAATTCTGAATTGGGGGGTCTGAATGAATGAATGAGACTTTACTGTATATAAACATGAGTCCTCATTTCACTGAACCATTCTATTCTTAGCTCTGTGAGGGGGAAGCAGACAGAAAGCACCATTTGCCTTCATTCCATTCCCCTCCGAAGCTATTTAGAAAGGACGGTATTTAACATGCTGCTCTTGCCAGCTGGCCGGCCGCCATGTCGATGGCCCCTGTCAGAGCTGGCCTCACAAAATAAGAAACTAAACCATAAAAGGCTACGGCTGCAGGATGGTTGATGGGGGCGGTGGTAAAGCCTGTGGGGGAGGGTAGTATATGCGTGGGTGTGGGGGGAATGTCACGGGAAAAAGCAGTTGAAGCAGCCAACCCCCAAAACAGCACAGCAGAAGGGAGATAGAACCATGAGCTTAAGAGAATGGACACTTACTTGCCTGGGTGGGGGGGCAGGGGGCAGTGGGGCTCCACATTTATACCCTCCTATTCTATGCACCTGAAGGAACGGTCCAATTTAATCTCACCCATAATGCAGACAAGCCATTACTTACTCCTCATTCCAATGAAGTTAATATCTAGTGCTCTCAAAAGAGAGTTGGGATGGGAGAGGGGTGTCATGGTGTCATAGAAGTAAACAGTCTCACCATTTTACAGATGAGGAAAATGAAGTCCAGGCATGTTATAAGCAAAAGAGAGAATCAGTGGCAGAGAAAGAAAAAGAGAACTTACTCCTAAACCCTCAGCCCTTAACCCCTCACAAAAATAGCTAATTTCAGCAAGTGGGATAAGAGATGAGAAAATAGAAGGTATGAAGAGGAAGAGAGAAGAGAGAAGTAGAAAGAATGGGAGATATAGAAAAGAAGGAGAAGAAGAGGAAGAATGGAAGGAGAGTGAAAATATAAAAGGAGAATTGAAAAAAGAGGAACAGGGGAAGGAAGGGAGAGGAGAGGGAGAACAGAGCAGATTAGAGATAGAACAGAGGGAAAATAAGAAAGAAGGGGCAGCTCCTGAAAGAGGGAGGGAGAAAACATGAATTAGTAGCTAATATGAAGTACTTGGATTCTTTGGGAATGCCGAGGCTCCCTGACTTCTGCTTTGGGAGTGATGGAGAGGGTGGGTGAACAGAGAAAGTGGCCCGATCTCACTAAAGGTTTATGGTCCTCTTTGTTCAAGTAGTCTGGGGCTGCTCTGGGGCTGGAATTAACTGTCATGTTTTTTTGTAGCTGCTCATAAATGAGTTCCGTGGTTACCTCTCCCTACCTCAATTTCTTTTCAGTCTCCTGAATCACAGCACTTTCTACTTAACCCAGCCTTCCCCAATCAAATTCCTCCTCTTACCATCCTCTTAAAAACTGAGAGTCCTTACCCCAATACCTTTAGCTTTTAAAGAAACAGTGCAAAGAAAATTAAGCAACTCTCCAATTGGTAGATAAATGCCACCATCAACTACTTGGTCTTAGTGGTTCTGAGTCTCATGATTTTTACACTTTTTCATGCCTTTTTTCTCTTATTCCCAATTCATCTTCTTTTCTTTCTCTCTAGCCTGTTCTTTTTCTCTGCTTTCTTCTTCTCTCCATTTGTCTTATTCCTATCACTTGTTCCATTAGCTGAAGTCAGCTATTTTTTGGTAAGGGATGGTGGGGTGAGGAATGGGAGTAAACATTTTTTTTTTCCTCCTTTCCCCAACTGATTCCATTATTTTCAGTATGTCTGAGCTTCAAGTTTTCCAGCTCAATAATTTCTTGTCATGGGGACACTCCCTGCCTGTCCACAAAGTGGCTTCTAATAGGCTGAGAGCTGGGAGATTTGTCTCCTAGTCCTTACTTTGAGTTCTGATTATATTAACCCCTGCAGAACCTGAATACCCATTAGGAGGGAGCACAGATGGAGAAGCCACATGTACACAAGCAGAATAGAGACACCTACAAACCCACCCAAATACCTTCAATGTACATTCAGGCAAACACATTCACACATACACAGGCATATCCAGGCAAAGAGAGGCCAACTTTACGAGTGTCTGCTCATCTCAATGGATAGTGCTGGGGCTTCTCCACTTCCAACATCCCTGGAATGCTCTACTGGAGCCTTCTTTCTTTACCTCCTTATAGCCAATCGTTTTTTGACCCTGCCCACTCACCCACAACGGTGACATTAACTTGAGCCTGCTTGATGCCCAGCTTGTTCTCGGCCAACAGCGTGTAGCAGCCGCAGTGCTCCTGCCTGGTGGCGAGGATGGTGAGCTTGCTGCCACTCTCATTGCTCTCGATCTTGATGTGCTCACTCTCTTGGATCTGGGGGAGCAAATGGCACGATGAGCATAGCCGCAGGGAAGAAAGCGTATCCCCCCTCTCTACTTGCCAGTTCCTGCCCAATCTGTCTAGAACAGAGTGGGATTCTCCCCTGCTCCTGATTACAGAGAGCCTGGGGCTGATCTGTGACATAGTTCCATCTAGAGGTAATCAATCAATCAGTCAACTGATCAATGAATTAACCAACTGATAAGCATTTAGTGAATGGCTCCTAGTGCCAGGTGCTGTTCTACGTAGAGGGAATATACAAAGACAAAAAAGAAACCGTATTTGCCCTCAAGGAATTTAGACACTGGGGAGGCTGTTAGGATGGGATACAACACATATTCTGTGTGTGCATGTGTGTGTGTGTGTATATGTATGTACACACATGTATATTGTATATCATATATACAATATGGTATATGGTACATATATACATGTGGCTCAGTGGATAGAGCAGGAGAATTGGAGTCAAGGAAGACTTGAGTTCAAATCTGACCTCAGACACTTAACTAACTATGTGATCTTGGGCAAGTTACTTAACCTTCTTTGCCTCAGTTTCCCCATCTGTAAAATGAGCTGGAGAAGGAAATAGCAAACCACTCCAGCATTTTTTGCTAAGATAATCCCAAATGGGGTCACAAGAGCCAGATATGACTGAAATGACTGAAAAACAACAAACAACAAATCTATACAAACACATGTGCCATGTATTTGTGGACAAACATACACATATGTATATGAAATAAATGCAAGAGACAGTGTGTCATAATAGATAGCTGGCCAGGGGGTGTGGGGGAACCTGGGGAAATCATTCAACCTCTCAGTGCTCTAGACAACTCTCTAAGGCTACATATTGCAGAGAAGATACCAATCTGCATTGGCAGAGGGAACTTCCTTACTTGGGAGTACCCTGAGCTTTGAGATTCCTTTGAGAATCACAGGTTTAGTCCCCTATTACTAAATGGAAGGTAATTTTAGGAGGGAAGCACTAATATCTGGAAGGAGAAGGGGAATCATAAGAGGCATTATGTAAAAGAGGGTGGATGATCTCTAGTGGAAGAGATGACCTTTGGCCTTAGAGCTCTGTGGGTTCACTTTTACACTCTTTCTCATCTGTTCTATTTTTCTCTCTTAGCTCCAGAGTCAAATTCTCCATTTCAGTGACTTAACGGTGTCCCTGGCCCATAGTTTTAGGCAAAAGAAGCTGTGAATAGGTTCTGGGTGCTGGCTAGGAAGGGAGAGGTGAATGAACTACTTCGGCACTTAACTGTATCCCAGGCTCAGAACTTGAGGAGCTTCCCAATCTTCCCTCCCTTTTCTGAGTTGAGGCTTACAGAAAAACTTTTTATAAACCTTTCCAGAAGAATCCCTACTTCTCCAATCTAAAAAATCCTTAGCATAAGTATTTTCACAAAGCATGAAAAATACAGGGATTCTTTGTTATTCCTTGATGATCCTGGATGGTATAACCCAAGGAAGTCTCAAGAATGTCTTTGCCCTCCTCCCATATCTCTATCTTCCTAATACTGAGATTCTTTTCTTCCTTCCTACTCCTAGCCCAAAATCCAGTACTAACCTGTCTCTCTATGCCCTCAGAACATCTATAATATCTTATTAATACAGCAGAGAAGGGCTTGGGAGAAAGGGTCTCCCAGGTTTCTGTAAAATATACATAGATACCTGCAGAGTCTCACACATATACACACACACAGACACACAGACACACACACACACACACACACCAGACACAATTCCTTGCTTTACATGTGGATTGTCTTCCAAAACTTTATTTGTTAGGTCCGAGGCTCAGAACATGAAACACATTTACCCACAGAAACAAGTTTTTTCACAGTGGTTAAATCCCCAAGCTAATCCACAAAAGCCCATTTAATCCATAATATGTCTGAACTATTGTCAATAAGAGCACTAATTCCACCTGTTTTATAGGCTGACCTAGCTTTTTGTAAGCTAGCTTGGGAAGCTACCTCCTATGCATCTCTAGTACCCCTCTCCTTCCTTCAATTAACACAACACCCTGGGGAGGCCAAGGTCACAACCCAGTTCAGGTCCTAATCATCTCTCACCTGGACTTTTTCAACCACCTCTAAATGGATCTCCCTGCTTCCAGTCACTTCCCTCTTCAAGCCACCCCCTACACAACATCTTCCTAAGGCAAAAGACGGATCACAAAATTTCTCCACTCAAAAAAACTTCAGCGGTTCCTGCCTGGTTCTAGAGCAAGAGATCCTGACCTCTTTTGTATCTGGACCCATCTGACAGCATGGTGAATCCTTTAAACCCCTTCTCAGAATCAGGTTTTAAAATATATAAACTAAAATACATGAGATGATGATAGAAACAAATTCTATTGAACTTCAGTTATTGGAATATTAAACAAACAAGTTCATGGAGCCCATTTTAACAGTTCCCTACTCCAGGATAAGATTCAAAGTCCTCTACGTGACTCTTTAAAAGTATCTTCCACAATCTGGCTCCAAGTTACCTTTCCTGACTTCTTGCATTTTTCTCACCTTCCTGCCCTCTATGTTCCAGCCAAACTGGGCTATTAGCTGTACTTTAAACTCGGCATTCCATCTTCCAACTCCAAACAAACCATTCCCTCTGGCTGGAATGTACTCCTCACTCATCTCAGTCTTTCAGTCCTTTTTCTTCCAACAAAGTTCAGCTTAAGTGTCCACCTCCTTCCTGCTCCCTTTGCTGGTCCCCACCACCAATTTCTCTCTCTCCCTCCACTCCTTTCAATTTCTCTTCCTCCCCACCGTCTCTGTTCCTCACTTCCCCACCTCTCTCATTCTCTTTCCCTACCTTCTCTCTCCCTCACTCTACCCATTTTCCTCCTTCTCTCTCTCCCTCACTTCTCTCTGTCTCTGTCTCTCTCTCTCTGTCTACATTGAATTCCCCCTCCCCATCTCCAGGGTAAGGTTTAAAAACATAAATAAAAATGCAACACAACATAGATAATGTTAATTTGTGATTTTCTAAATATGCACAGGTAGGAATCCATCTCTATATGAGTATGACACTTGCTACAGAGTGTAAGTTCTTTGAAGCTAGACCCCGTTTCATTTTTGACTTTGTACTGCATCATATTCAGCATCCACCTGCTTTCATGAACACAACCTTAGTTCCACTTTCTATTTCTTGTTCTGGGAATTATAAAACAATCAATAACACCATTACTTTTGGAACACAGCTCTGACTTCCCAGAACAACACAAACACCCATCCCTGGAAACCACTCCCACTTCTCTAAAGAGACTAGATGGTCTTCTTTTGCTAAGACTTGATATACAAATAGCTACTCATTAGGGGATCCCATGGTTGAATAGCATGGGAGCTGTTACCTGCTCCCTTTCTGATCTGGGCTAGTTTACCCCTATTTAGACAGCTTGATGGGCTCCCACTCTCTGACACTCACTGTATTAATACTGGATTTGGTGTGGTTCTTGGTGAAAAGGGAATGCAGTGTCTTAGGAAATACTTTTAATTCTGCCCCTGCCTGGTTATTAGTAAATATATAAATTTAAGTGCTGGGTTTTTGTATATTTAAGAGTGCCCACATATACACAGTTTAAAACATGTATTAAAATTTGTGTTGGAGGGATAGGAGACACCTTCCCATATAGCCAAACTGGGTGAATGCCCATCTTCTGCCATGCTACAAGCTAAAACCCAAGCAAATAGCATTTTACTGGAATAGGCCTTTGTCATCAGATTTGTTGGAGACCCCAGAAATCCAGTTTGTCTTGAGCATCTTAAAATGGCCCCACACCCTCACATTGCTACAGAGATGTATTATCTAATTTTATTGTTTCCTCACATCAGTCATATAAAATAAGTGTGGGGCAGGGGCAAGGATAATTTTTCCTTCTATACAGGTGGAGGAGTCTCTGATGCTTGAAGAAAGGAAGTTTTTTACACTATTTACACTATAAATGTATTTATACTATAAATCTGGGGTAAAAGAGGGAATGACAACTCAGGTCTCCTAATTCTAATATATATGTAACACTGTATAGTATCTTTATCTGTAATTGTGTCTTACTCCCCTACTAGATTATGAACTCAATGAAGTCAGGGGCCACTTCCTCTCTAAGTTTTCTATTTCCTTCAACATCTGATATGATGCTCTGTATACAGTAGGTGATTAACAGACATTTGTGGTTGTTGTTGGTCGTTTAATTCACCTAGACTCTGGATAGGACCAAAAATACATTGGCAGAGGGATTGCTCTCATTTGGAAATACCCCTGAGAAGGAAAAGTCAATGCCTCCTTTGGGTACCCATGGCTCTGTGGTTCCCCATGAAAGCTACCTAAAACATCAGCCCTCCCTCACTCAGAACAAAAGTCAAGTGCAAGTCATGTCACTATTTCTCTGATGTCATGGTCTTCTTTGGCAACGAACAACGAACACACACGTACCTAAAACATATAGTGACCTCTGATTTGTAAAGATCTCTCAGTAGGAAAAGGGTTCCTATACTCCTTTGGGAACCCATGGAATGATTCCCCCCCAACACATGTATTACATACATCTATGCCCACTTCTTAGTCAGGTCCTTACCCCTCAAATTCCCCACCGAGGCAGATTACCTGCTTTCGGAACTTCATCCAGGTGCAAGTGATGGGCTGGGTGCCTGCAACTTTACAAAACAACTCCACGGACTCTCCAGCTCGAACCTTCTTATCCTCAGGGAACTGGATAATCTGGGGTGGAAGAGCTAAAGGGAAAGAGAGAAAGGGAGTCAGAGAAATGAAGACATCAAGAAAAAGCCAGGTAGGCAGATAGATAGAGATAGAGAGAACACATCTCTCTGAGGAACAGGTGAACCTCTCCCCACCAGAAACTGACTCTCTGATATATGGTGCACTGAGCTGCATTGGAGATGGTGTGGCATGACCATAGACATTTGGTCATAGACTGTGTTAGTCTGCCTCCTCCTTCTCCATTCTCACACTTTCAGGGAGAGAACTAGAAACTGGGGCTTAAGTTTGAAAGCTATAACATGAGCCTTATAAAACCTTTCCTGATAAACCCCACTCAGCTGGAGTCACACTCATAACACAGCATCCCCTCGGTATTCATGTTGAATGATAGTGTCCATTTATGTTATTGAAATGAAATACAATTAAGTTCAACACAAATTGATTAAATACTCATTATGTGCATGGCAAAAGGAAGCCTGCTGAAGTAGATGGAGTTACCTGCCTCTGACATATATACTAGCTGTGCAATTATGGCCAAGTCATTTACACTCTCAATGCCCTGGCTTATGGTCTCTAAAATTGCAAGTTGAGGAAAGTTGCTGTTCTGCATCGTCTTTTTTAACCAATGAAGTCACAAGTCCTGACCAAAAAGAAAATGTTCCAAGCACGATTCTAGTCATACAAAGACAAAAATGAAAAAGTCCCTACTGTCCAGGGTGTATATTTTAGTGAGTCAGGGAGATCATATACAGAGATAGATAAAGTCAAAGGGAGGAAATGAAATGGTCAAAATCCATGTTTCTGTTGCTTGTTTCCTGGGACTATGGTCTGCTTTCAGGGAGCAATTCCATATAAAACAAAACCAATTCCATATGAAAAGAAGAGAGACTTTGCAAAATGAATATATTACAATTGTGTATGAACATTTCAGAGGAAGTGGAGTATGGTGATAGCTGTACAGTAAGAGAAGGTTTTCTCAGAAATCACAAGGGTCAGCAAGCAATTCTTATAGGAAAGGAATCTCCATTGAAACATGACCAACAGAAAGTCACCCAGCCTTTGCTTGAAGACCTCTAAGAAGAAGACTCCATCACCAATGACAGTTCATTCCATTCTGGGATAGCTATAAATGGTAGGAATTTTTTTCTAAGATCCAACATAAATTTGCCTCCTTGTGGCTTCCATCCATTCTCTGGGTTTCTGCACTCTGGCGTCAAACAGAATAAGTCTAATCTCTCCTTTATAGTCTAGTTCTTCAAATTCTTAAAGATAGCTATCATGGTTCCCCTCAATCTTCTCTTTTCCAGGCTAAAGACCCCTTAGTTCCTTCTACCTATCTTCATATGACAAAGACTGAAAGACTTAACTTCCTGGTTTTGCAACCCTAGACATTCCCTAGATTATCTATGTTCTAAACTGTGGTTCCCAAAATTGAACACAATATTCCCAATGAGGTATGATGAAGGCTATAGAACAACCTTTTCATTTTTATCACCTCTTTATTCCCAGAAGCTATGAACCTCTTAATACAGTTAAATTTTAAGTAAGGCTTTGGGAAAGAGGAAGGGCAGCCCACAGTACTGTACAGTGTTCTGGGCATAGTGTGTGCTCACAAGGTTGATGAACCAATCTGTCATTAAGAATTAATTAAGCACCTACTTTGGGCTAGACACTGTACTAAGCCCTGGAGATACAAGGATGTAAATAACAAACCTTGTCCTCAGAGAGCTTGGATTCTGTTGGAGGAGATGACACATATGTATGTAAATGTATACAATATGAACAGGAAATAAATGCAAGGTATTTGGGGGGAGAGGGAAGTACTAACAGCTGAGGGGCAGCTAGGTGGTACAGTGGATAGAGCACCAGGCTTGGAGACAGGAAGATCTGAGTTCAAATCTGATCTCAGACATTTACTAGCTGTGTGACTCTAAGTCACTTATCTCTGTGTGCCTCAGTTTCCTCATCTGTGAAATGAATTGGAGGAGGAAATAGCAAACCACTGCAGTATATTTGCCAAGAAAACCCCACATGGGGTCACAAAGAGTAGCACATGACTGAAATAACTCAACTACAATAGCAATGGCAGCAGCTGTGGAGATCAGAAAAAGTTTCACATTAAGCAAAGTTTTGAAGGAAACAAGAGATTCTAATAAGTA
The DNA here is from genome assembly GCA_028658325.1 of Potorous gilbertii. Classification (NCBI taxonomy): domain Eukaryota; kingdom Metazoa; phylum Chordata; class Mammalia; order Diprotodontia; family Potoroidae; genus Potorous; species Potorous gilbertii. The sequence continues at coordinate 281,030,303 of CM053771.1, read as the reverse complement.
GAGGTGAGGAGGCAGTGCATTCCAGGGAGTCACTGGAGTTGGTTGGGGAGGGAAATGTCATAATTGTATCTTGCAGTATAGGAAGAACATTTTGGCTGGAAGTGGAGGATGCAATGGAGAGCTACAGAAAACTATCAAGTGGCCATTGTAAGAGCCTGGGAGAGAAGTGATAAGGACCGGCACCAAGAGGAAAGATGTGGTGAAGGTAGAAATGATAAGAGTTGGGAACTCATTTTGTCCTGAGGTGAGGATGAATGAGAAAAGTAAGAAAGGAAGAGGGGAAGAACTAGGCTGGGGCTCAGAAGAAAGAATGAGCAAGTTAGCAGAGGATGTGAGAGATGAGGGATAAAGACAGTGATCCTGAGTCATAGAACCCCAGAGGACCAGTATGGCAACAGGCCAAGGGAAAAACACAGAATCCCAACAGGTGACCCCTTGTCACAGTAGTTAATTACCTGCCTTCGGGGGAGTCTTGGGAGCAGGTTTCTTTTTCACTGTTGCATCACCTGAAATACAGAGAAGATCAATTACTTATGATATTTCTTGGTGTCCCAAGAAAATTGCTACATCTTCTTACCTACTTATTACACATTAATAACTCACTGGATCTTCACTGTCTTGACCATCCCATCCAGCTTCACATCAAATATCCTCTTCATCCTGCCTCAGATGGTACAATCTCCCTATCAAATATCATGACTCAAGGAACAGAGGCAGGAGTCTCTGGAGCGTGAGGTCTCAGGATAAAGAAGGTACATTTGTCACTAAGAACTGATATCTACACCCTATTTAAAGACACAATTGTAAACTTACCAACCATCTTCCCTTCTCCTCCTAATCCCTCAAAGGATTGGAAAAATCAAAATAATGTTAGAAAATCCAATTTGCCTTTTACACAGGCTCAAGGATCTTTGCTTTTGTCCTGGACTGAGAACCCTAGCCAGATGCTTTCATTTTCGGTTCAGAGACCTCTAGCTAGATAGCTTGCAAAGAAAAGGGATGCCTGACAAAAAAACAAAACAGGACTGTGATATGAAAGAAGTACTGATCTAGTAAACAGGAAGTCTTGAATTTGAAGCCTAATGTTGCCCATGAGCCTCATTTTAGAAAGGAAATAGGGTACAATGGCAGGCAAGTTGGATTTGAAATCAGAGAATAGGAGTTTTAGTCATCACTCTAGCATTTACTTTCTGTATGATTTTGACCAAGTAATTTAATTTCTCTTAGTCCTTGGTTTCTAATGTATAAGATGAAGGAAGAAGACAAGATGACCACTAATGTTGCCTTTCAGTGGTAAATCTTCAATCCTATGAAACAGTTTTAAATTTATAAATCACTATGCAAATATTAATGTTTAACACAGAGCCTGGCACATAGTTGGCACTTAATAAATGCTTATTTCCCTCCTTTCCCTTTTTTCCTAAATATATAATTCCAGACTGGACTCTTTCTGCTACAGCTCACCTCAATTAACCAATTAGTCAACTAATCAGCCAACTAAGCATAGAGTCATTGACTTATTGAGCACCTACTATCAGTATAACTTGACTCCTCATTCATTCTCCCATGTCCAATCAGTTGCCAACTCCCCTTATTTCTACTTTTGTTCTATCTCTTGTTCCTTTTTCTCTTCTGACACCACCACCTATCTGGTCCAGGACCTCATCAGTTCATGCTTACTGTGCTGCAATAGCCTGCTGGTTGGTGTCCCCACCACAAGTCTCACTCCACTTCATCTTCCACTGAGTTGCCAAATTGACCTTCCTAAAGTACAGATCTGAATCTGTCCTCCTCCAGTCAATAAACTCCAGTGGGTCCCTAGTAACTCTGGGATAATATACAAAATCCTTTGTTTGGAATTTAAAGCTATTCAGAACCTGGCCCCTTCCGATCTTTCCAGTCTTCTTATTCTTTAGTCCCCACCACATAATCTTCAATCCAGTGAAATTAACCTCCTTGCTGTTCCTTGAATACAACTTCATCTCCCAACTCAATAATTTTCACTGGCTGTATGTTCTCCAACATGGAACACTGTCCCTTCTCATCTCCTTCTAGATTCTAGGGCTTCTTCCCAGTCTCGCCTAAAGGCCCACCATACTAGTTAACTATTAGGCAGTGAGGGATGTAAGGGGATAGGGATAGGGCCTGGACCTGTATTTCATTGATATAAGGAACTTCCAGGTGAGAAAACTCCCTTTTCCAATCAACCCTATTGCCGCCTTCTCTTTAACTGGATAGTCTTAGAGAGTTAAGCAGAGCAATGATGACAAACTCAAATAGAAAGGGGGACTTAGCTCTTCTCAGCAATACAATGATCCAAGACAATTCCAAAATATTCATGATAACAAATGATTTCCACCTCCAGAGAGAGAACTGATGGAGTCTGAATGCAGATCAAGGCATATTATTTTTCACTTGCTGTATTTTTTTTTCTTTGGTTCTATATCTTCTTTCACAACATGACTAATATGGGAATATGTTTTACATGATTGAACATGTATAACCTATAATCAATTTGCATACTTTCTCAGGGAGGGGAGAGGTTGAAGGAGGGAAAGAGAAAATTTGGAACTCAAAAATTTTAAAAATTGAATGTTAAAAATTATGTTTACATGTCACTGGGGGGAAAATAAAATATTATTTTAAAAAAAGAAATAGGTGCTACTAATTATACATAAGGAGCTCTGTAGCCTGCATATTGACTTAGTTTTAAATTTTAATAATTATCTTTGTTTTACTGTCTTTTTATTTATTTGTTAAATATTTCCTAATTACATTTTAATCTGATTTGGGTGGCACTTGGGAGTGTTATAAGGTCAGGTGTTTGACATCTCTGGACCAAAGCAAGAGAGTATTGCCTAGAGGGATAGATGATACATAGAGAAATTCAATCAGGAACAACTCATGGCAAAATATAATTAGATAAATATCTAGAAGTATATAGAAATAATAATAGGTAACACTTATAAAACTCTTTAAGGTTTATAAAGCACTTTATATATATTTTCTCACTTATTTCTCAAAAAAACTTTCTATTATTAACTCAATTTTATATATGAGGAAACTGTTGAAGTGATTTGACCAAGAGCAAACAGCTAGTGGCTGAAGCAAACGGAGACCTGGGAAGACTTTAGCTTTAAAACGCCAAGGTCTCCTACAGTGTATAGGGTCATCTCCAGTCGTCCTGGTCTATATCTTGCTACTGGACCCAGATGACTGCAGAAGAGAAAGTGAGGTTGGTGACTTTGCACAGCTCTCCCTCATTCAAATGTAATTTACTTGCAAGTCAAGACATCACCCTCCTGATGTCACTGGTTCTCTTCAAGAACTAAGGACAAACAAGTGTCTGAGGCAAGATTTTAATTCAAATTTTTCTGATTGTAAGTCCAGCACTCTAGCCATGAGACATCTAGTTGGCTTTAGGTAAAGAGATGAGAGAGGCCAATGAGGATTTGGAAGGAATAAAACTTGGGCTGGATCTTGAAGGATGGGTGGGATTTGGATTGGTACAGAAAAATGAATGGTGCTACAGGTGGGGAAAACACCATGAAAAAAGACCTAGAAGCAGGAATAAGCAAAATCCTTGGTAAGATATTGAAGTAACAAGGTTTTGTACTGAAGAGCTGTAGATAATGAATTTAGGAGATAGGAGAAAGCAGCAAGATTATGGAAAATCTTAAAAGCTAGGCTAACAATAATATTGATAATATTGATATCATCAAAAATATTGAAAAGATTGTCATGTCTTTAGATTTATAAAGTACCAAGGAATTTGTACTTTATCCTGAGAACAGCCAGGAGCCATTAGATTTCTGAGCAGTGAGTGATAGGATAAAAGTGATATGTATAAGGACACTTAGTTGGCAGTAATATGTTGGGGGTACCCCTGGAGGGTGAGAGGAGAAAATGGAGGCAAAGAAGTCAAGAATAAGAGATGACTGAAGTAATTCTGATGTGATGAAAGGTATGGATAGCAAACCACAGAACAGAAAGGAAGGTACAAATATGGCAGACATTTGGAAAAAAGAATTTATAGGAGATGGTCATGGATTGGATATGTGGGATGAAGTGCAAAATATAAGATTTCTTTTTTGTGTGCCTGGGAAATGGTAGTGCCATTGATCCAAATTTGAGAAGGGAAGTTTGTTTGAGGAGAAAAGATGATGAGTTTTGGTTTTGAAAGTGTTGAACTTAAAGTCTATGAGATACTTCATCAGAAATATCCAGCAAGCATTTGGAAATGTAGACCTAGAATGCCACAAAGAGACTGGTTTGATGATAAAGACTTTGGAATCAGACATAGAGAAGACAATAGCTGGAGCACAGAGATGGATCGGTTCTCCAAGGGAGAGAGAAGGAGAAGGACTGAGACTTGAGCAAGTGCCCACAGTTAGGACATCAGAGGAAAAAATGGGGATTTTAAAAAGCACAGAGAAATAAGTCAGGAGAGATGGATAGAGAATCAAGAAAGAATGAAGGGGTTTTTTAAAAGCACTTACTATGTGCCAAGCACTGTACTAAGTAATGGTTGTACAATTATTGCATTCCATTCCGCCCCCCACCCAAACCCTTGCCTTGAAAGAACTTACATTTTAGGAGAAGATAACATGAAAGATAAAAGAAGAAAGTATTTTAAGGAAGGAATGGTTAAATTGTCAAATGTCTCAAGGAGAATGAGAACTGAGAAAAGGTACTGAAACTGAGAGGAGGAGGCTCCTTGAGGAAAGCAAGCAGTCTACAATCATTTAGGATGCACCTACTATGCGCAAGACAGTCTGAGTGGTCCAAAGCAAATGTCAGACTTGGAATACTAACAGTAAAAGGAAGGGAAAGTATAAGGAAGGTAATAACTAAGCAGCCAGGAAAGGCACCATGCTCTTCACAAAGTGGGCACTTCATAAAACACTTTCTTTTTAAAAATATAAATTTATTTAACTTTTTACATTCATTTTCACAAAATTCTGGGCTCCAAAATTTTCTCCCCATTTGTCCCCTCCCCCCACCCCAGTACACTGAGCATTCTAATTTCCCCTATCACCAATCTGCCCTCTCTTCTATCATCCCTCCCTTCTCTTGTCCCCATCTTCTCCTTTGTCCTGTAGGGCCAGATAACTTTCTATTCCCCATTACCTGTATTTCTTATTTCCTAATAGCAAGAACAATACTTGACAGTTGTTCCTAAAACTTTGAGTTCCAACTTCTCCCCATCCCTCCCTCCCCACCCATTCCCTTTGTGAAGGCAGGCAATTCAATACAGGCTA
>CM053771.1:280968598-281024542 GCA_028658325.1 Potorous gilbertii | reverse complement strand
TTGTATGCTGTCATGGGGAGGGAGGGGGGTAGGGGGGGAAGGTGTGGGGGTATAAAATCTTAATTTTAAGGAAGTGATTGTAGAACATTTATAAATAAATAAAATTTAAAAAAATAAATAAATAAATAAATAAATAAAAAGCAAAATAAATAAATAAATAAAAGAAAAGCAGAAGTTTAATAAATCTCACATGTATAGTCCCATATTGCTCTTTCAGCAATATGTATCACTCTTACTCTTCTTAAGGAAACAGAGACAGCAATGCAGAGATTTCCATAGCTGCCCATTCCTTCCTATGGCAGCCTCAGACAGCTTGGCCTGGAAGAATTCTCTGAATGCTCCGTTCAGGTAGTCGCGGATGTGATCATAACACTACATAATTATTCAGAATTTAAGAGATCAACATTTCTGTTCAAACTAAGAATTTCAGATTCTGGGTCTTTAGTGGTAACAATAGTAAAAATAGCTAGCATTTATATGGCGCCTTAAGGATGGCAGAATGCTTTACAAATATGTCTCATTTAATCATCTCGACAACCTGGGGAGGTGGGCGCTATCATTACCATCATTTTATAGACAAGGAAGCTGAGAGAGACACTGGTTCAGTGACTTGCCCAGAGTCACACAGCTAGTTAAGTGTCTATGATTGGACTTGAACTCAGGTCTTCCTTAACCCCAGGCTCAGTCCTCTAACTACTAAACCACCTAGCTTTTGTTCACTGTATTCTTTTTTGTTTAGTTTTTTAAAAATTGTTTTATTTGTTTTGAGTTTTCTACAATCACTTCCATATATCTTAGATGTTTTCCTCCTCCCTCCCATTTCCTCTCCACTCCCTCCCCAAGACAGCATGCAATCTTATATAAGTTCTACACATACATTCTTATTAAATACATTTTCAGCTTAACCATGTTGCATAGAAGAATTAAAATGAATGGGAGAAACCATAAAACAAAACAAAATATAACACAAGAGAAAATGATCTACTTCATTCTGCATTCCAGCGCCATAGTTCTTTCTCTGGAGGTGGAAGGCATTTTGCCTCAAGAGTCCATTGGGAATTTTTTAGGTCCTTTCATTGCTGTGAAGGACTTAGTCTACCAGAAAAATTCCTCTCACACTGTGGTTGTTGCTGTGTACAAAGTTCTCCTGGTTCTGCTCCTTTCACTCAGCATCAGTTCATATAAGTCCCTCTAGGCTTCTCTGAAGTCTTCTTGTTCATCATTTCTTACAGCATAATAGTATTCCATTACATTCATATACCACAACTTGTTCAATTCTTGGCCACCACAAAGAGAGCTGCTATAAATATTTTTGTACATGTGGGACCCTTTCCCATTTTTATGATCTCTTTGGGATACAGCCCTAGAAGTGATTTTGCTGGGTCAAAGGGTATGAACATTTTTGTAACCTTTTCCTCTCCAGAATGGTTGGATCAGCTCACAACTCCACCAACAATGAATTAGTGTTCCAAGTGTTCACTGTATTCTTGTCACCAGACAGATTATCATTTACCAATATGAAATAAGTTGGAAGCTGAAATAGGGTTAAGTCAGCTGAAATGAAGATAGTATATATGAGCAAAGAAGTCTTGTTGCTGTGTCTTAGAAAGTCAGCTTGGGTCAGCAGGAAGAACATGGTATGGAGAGTTAGAAAACCTGGGTTCTACATACAACTATCTGGTTGTCTTGCTTGGTGAGTCTGCTCACATCAGTCTGTTTCTTTTCCAGTCCCCTAAGGAGGCTAAACTAGATCATCTCCAACGTCTCTTCTAGTTTTAACATCCTGATTCTCTGATCTCTCTGTAATAGGAATCGTCTGAACTGCACCCAGTGCCTTCAACATCCATGGCTAATGAAAGACACCAAAAATATGGAGGCCAAAAAACTATCCAAAGATCGCATGAAAAAGTACATGGCAAGAAGAAAATGGCAGGTAATGTAGAAATCATTGTGAACATGCTTGCAGCCATAGATTGCTGTGATATGTGATAGTCATGCTCCCCAGTTGTCCTGGTGATTCCTATATTTCCAGGGCCACCATAATGTAAATTGTTCTGTAAGATCAGAAACTCTGTTGACCACTTTCAGGGCTAAGTTTTCTCATCTATAAAATGAAGGGTCTATATTAAATGACCTCTGAGATTCCTTTCAGCCCTGTGATCTGAATGAGGCCAGACCAAAGGACTCAGTCATCCTATGGGTCAACTAACATTACTCTGTTCCATGGTAGCGATATTCCAACCTATGGAACTCTCTTTCACCAGATTGACGTTTGTGCTGTTCAGTTGTTTCTGACTCTTCATGAGTCATGAAAAAACCCCATTTGGGATTTTCCTAGCAAAGACACTGGAGTGGTTTGCCATTTTCTTCCCCAGCTCATTTTACAGATGAGGAAACTGAGACAAACAGGGTGAAGTGACTTGCCCAGGGTCACACGGTGCCTAAGGCCTGGAGAAAAGACTGCAAAGGCCTCTGTGGAGCTTCTACCCATTCTAGAGAAAGTATGATGAGTATATAACCCACTGACAGGGGCTTAGGAGCAGTGGTGTCCTGGCAAATGTTTAACAACAGGCTCTCTGGAAAACATGTATAACACATTTTTAAATTTAATCTGCATTATTAACTTTTTCTGCATTACATGTTCAAGTCTAGACAATCAAGAAAACAATAAATCAAAAGCCATTTTCTGAGGTGTAAGTGCTCACACTGAAAATTTAATAATCAACCCTGGAGCACCAGCATGAGCGGATTCCCAGCACACTGCCGTTTAAGAGAATGGGCTACAGGTACCAATGTCAGCACTGAAGAATGAGGGCCCCACTGTGTGTTGTGGGTTTGTTAATCAGCAAAAACATATTGATTTGTTTGGTTTTGTTAAAAAAAACTCATTTTGTTCACTGTTACCTTAGATTCTATCAGCATGACTGATTAGAACAAGACATCAATGTGACACTTTCACACAAGTTCCCACTATAGAAAATTCAGTAGACTAGAGATCTCAAACGAAGAAGGAAGATAATGTGTAATCAGTCATTGAACATTGGGGCTGGAAGGATTTTGTTGTTGAGTCCTTTCAGTCATGTCCAACTCTTCATGACCCCCATGACCCACGGTTTTCTTGACAAACATACTGAAGCAGTTTGCCATTCCCTTCTCTAACTCACTTTACAGAGGAGGAAACTGAGGCAAACAGGGTTAAGTGACTTACCCAGGGTCACACAACTAAGATGTGTCTGAATCCAGATCTGAACTCAGGAAGATGAGTCTTTCTGACTCCAGGCCCAACCCTCTTATCCATTGCACCAATATTATTTATTTTTTATTGAATTATTTCATTTGTTTTCAGTGTTTGACAATCTCTTCCATGTATCTTAGATTTTTTTCCACTCCCTCCTCCTCATTCCCCCCTCCCTCCCCACTCCCTCCCTGAGATGGTGTACAATCTTATATAGGTTCTGCACGTACATTCCTATTAAATGCATGTTGCATAGAAGAATTAAAATGAATGGGAGAAGCCATAAAACAAAACACAACATAATACAAAAGAAAATGATCTGTTTCTATCTGTGATCCAATTCCATAGTTCTTTCTCTGCATGATATCATTATTTTGACAGGTGAGAAAGCTGCAGAGTAGACAAACAGGTGATCTGACCTATATGTTCAAATTCAGGTAGTTAATGAGTGGCAGAATGAGAGCTAGAATCTCTAATCTCTTTATTCCATATCCACTATTTGTTCTTTTATATTAACTCACGATTTCTACTTTTAGGAAACTTCCAGTCTAATGTAGGGAGAGACTGGAGAGGGAGGAAAGATTCCTGTTCCTTTTAGGAGCCCCTAGCATAATGGAGGACACATGGTTAATGTAAGGAAGCTAAGTTTATAGTCCTGTGGGATGGACATGACACAGAGAATAATAAACATCATGGCTCCATACAGCTCTCCATAACTATATTTGGGAGTGTTGAGGGGGATAGATGCTGGAATGAACAGAGATTCCCATTAGTTATGTGAAGAAGAACATGGATTAATGGAGAGAATAGGAATGTGCGATCCAGGTAGGGGAAATGAGGACTCAGATGCCAAAATAATTTCCTACTCAGTAGGTTTGTTTGACTGGAGCAAGGTGCTTGAACTGGGGAATGATGAGAAATTTAAAAATTATACAGGGGAGAGAGAAAAAGAGATGAGATGAGAGGCTTAGCTGTGATTTTCTTTCAGTAATTTTCCATGAGCATGAACATGCCATGGGCAGCTAGGTGGCACAGGGAATAGAGCACCGGACCTGGAGTCAGGAAGACTCACCTTTCTGAGTTCAAATCCAGTCTCAGACACTTACTAACTGTGTGACCCTGGGTAAGTCACTTAACCCTGTTTGCCTCACTTTTCTCATCCGTAAAGTGAGTTGGAGAAGGAAATGGTAAACCATCCCAAACGGAGTCATGAAGAGTCAAACAGGACTGAAAAATGACTCAAGAAAAATAATTTACAACGAAGGGAGATTATTACAGCACCAAAGACATCACTTTTTCTTTGAGAAATTAAATGACTTAAAATGCTAGGCCTATGGCCCAAATGAACCTAACTGCTTTGAAAAGCATTTAGCGAAGAGGGAGAAAGCTAGGTAAGGCACTCGGTTTTCTTTTGGCTTTGTTTTCCATTTTTCAAGGAATCTCACATGTGCATTCAGTGAGAGGAGTTTATAAACAATTCCCTAAACAAGTTGTAAAAACAAGATTCTAGTCAATTGGATGCAGTGGAATGAGAATCCATGATGGAGTCAAGGTGACATGGTAATTTGTCGTTCTTTAGTCATATTCAGTTGTGTCCAACTCTTTGTGACCCCATTTGGGGTTTTCTTGGCAAAACTACTAGAATGGTTTGCCATTTCCCTCTCCAGCCCATTTTACAAATGAGAAACTGGGGCAAACAAGTTTATGCCCAGAATCACTCAGCTAGTAAGTGTCTGAGACCAGATTTGAACTCACAAAGATAAAACTCCAGGCCCAGAGTTCCAGGTCATACCTGAGCTTTAAGGAGACCACTTTGGCATCTGAGTGGAGGATGGATTGGGGTTGGAAAGGAATGAGGCAGGGAGAGAAGGCTACTGCAATAGTCCAGGTGTGAAGTAATGATGACCTGTACCACAGTGGCACCTGTGGAAATGGGGAAAAGGGGACATATGTAAGAGATGCTGTGAAGGTGGAAAGGACAAAGCTTGGCAACAGACTGGATATGTGAGTGAGGAGTCAAAGATAACACTGAAGTAGGGAAAGAAGCAGTAGCGAGCAATGGCACAATGAACCAGAGAGGAGAGAATTCAGGAGAGAATGATTAATAGTGCCAAAGGCTAAAAGAAAGTCAAAAAGGATGACAACTGAGAAAAGGTCATGAGATTTGGCAATCCTTCTGCCAATAAAATTGTCAGTTGCTGGATTGCACATGAGTGAGAGATTTAGCTTCCTGGTATCAGAACCATGTAGAACTTAGTCTTGAAGAGGTAGATAAAGAAGAAATAAGAATATAGATTGATTAGACAGGTGCAAATCAAAACAACTCTGAGGTACCATATCACACCTATCAGATTGGCTAACATGACAAAACAGGAAGACGATAAATGTTGGAGAAGATGTGGGAGAGTTGGAACGCTAATTCATTGTTGGTGGAGCTGTAAGTTGATCCAACCATTCTGGAGATCAATTTGGAACTATGCCCAAAGGGCTACAAAAATGTGTATACCCTTTGACCCAGCAATATCACTTCTGATACTCTATCCCAAAGAGATCATAGAAATGGGAAAGGGTCCCACATGTACAAAAATATTTATAGCAGTTCTCTTTGTGGTGGCCCAAAACTGGAAATCAAGGGAATGCCCATCAGTTGGCGAAGGGCTGAACAAGTTGCGGTATATGAATGTAATGGAATACTATTGTGCTATGAGAAACAATGAACAGGAAGACTTCAGAGAAGCCTGGAAAGATTTATATGAACTTATGCTGAGTGAAGGGAGCAGAACCAGGAGAACTTTGTACACAGCAACAACCACAGTGTGTGAGGAGTTTTTCTCGTAGACTTAGTACTTCATTGAAATGCATGGACTTAAAAAATTTCCAATGGACTCTTGAGGCAAAACACCTTCCACCTCCAGAGAAAGAACCATGTAGTTGGAATGCAGACAGAAACAGACCATTTTCTTTTGTATTATGTTATGTTTTGTTTTGTGGTTTCCTCCATTCATTTTAATTCTTCTATGATACATACATTTAATAGGAATGTACATGTAGAACCTATATACAATTGTATGCCATCTCAGGGAAAGAGTGGAGAGGGAGGGGGGAATAAGAGGGAGGGAGTGGAAAAAAACTAAGATATATGGAAGTGATTGTTGAACACTGAAAACAAATAAAATAATTCAATTTAAAAAAGAAATAAGAATCTAGAGCAAGGACTACATAGAGTTTCTGTAGAAAACCAAGGAGTACCATTTACATTCATATGAATGCCATATAGATATAGATATATGAATGCTTCATTCATTTAATCCTTTTCAATGCTCTTATAGTACTGTACTTTTCTTTTCTGGATTCATATTTTCTAGCACTAAAAAAAGAACTAGGATGCATCTCAATAGTTTGGTTGAAAGTCCATCATTTGAAACTTTAGCGTACAGGGTGACCCAAAAGTCTTAGTACCACTTTAAGCTTTCAGAGCTTCAAAATGACTGTATATAGCTTAGCCATGATCACCCAGCTAGTATTTAAGGATAACTTTTCTTATGCAGACATAAAGGATAATCTTCCCTTACACAATACTGAGAATTTCAACGTTTCAGCTAAACTGCTCTAAGACATTTTGAAAGACCTTGTACTTTTCCACAGAAACAGTGTGGAAAGAAAGAACAGTGACCGAAAGTTGGGAAACCTGAGTTCTGATGCCTGCTCTGCCACTGACCAGCTGGATGATCATGTGCAAGTCACTTAGCATTTATTGGCCCCAGTTTCCATGTTAAATAAGGGGGTTGGATCAGACACTATTAAATCCCTTCCATGTATTAGTTTAGCTCCAGATGCCAATGTTTTAGCCCACAAAAATCCTGTTTTACCCATAACAGAGCTGAAGTATAGTAATTTTGCTAATTGTATGATTTTAGTCATTTTCGTTGTTGTTCAGTCATTTCAGTCATGCCTAACTCTTCATGGCCCCATTTTTGGAGTTTTCTTGGCAAAGATACTGGAGCGGTTTGACATTTTCTTTTCTGGCTTATTATACAGATGCGGAAACTGAGGCAAATAAGATTTAGTGACTTGCCTAAGGTTATACAGCTTAGTAAGTGTCTGAACTTGAAACTCAGGTTAAACTCCTCCTGACTCCAGGGCCAGCACTCTATCCATTCTCCCATCTAGCTGCCCCATGATTTCAGTTATACCTAACTAGCACTGATAACCCATTATTCTATGGGGAGAATGCATTCTCAGCACATAGTGCATATACCACCCTCTGCTCTGTAAGATACATTCAAGGGATCCAGCACAGAGACAGAAATCACAGAGAGGAGACATATTTCAGGCCACCTGTAATGTGGTATTTCTCTGCGTCAAATAAAGGAAGATAACACTTTATATCTGTAGAAGAGAGGTATCCTTAAATAGAAATAAAGCATCTCACTTGTCCTGGTTTGTTGGACTCAAAAAAAATGACTCACAAGGATTACAAATTCAAGATGAGCCAAGTTGGAGACAGTGTTATTTCACTCTGCTCCACCAGACCACAACTGAAATCTTATATTCAGTTTGGGGGCGTTTCTTTTTAAAACAAATATTTGTTTTAATTTAAAATTATTTAAATTTAATTTAAAACTTTTTTTAATAAAAGAATAATGTCTAGAAGGGGAAGGGAAAACATACAGGGAGAAATGTAGGTAATATGAAAAGAGAAGATCAATAAATATATATACTTTTTAAAAGAAATATTTTTAGTTAGAAATAGTATGAGAATCCTGGGAGCAGATTCTCTCAGCACTCTAAAACTCACCTTGACTTTTGGGGTTTTACAGAGCTTGATAGCTTCTGAGGCCTCTCTATTATACTCTATTACACTCTCTATTAAACCTCTAATATCACAATCTTACCAAGAAAAAGGAAGATAATATAGAAGTGACTGGACAAAGCAAAGAATGGGAATTAGAGTCTGACTGGAAATCTAATTTCCAATTCCCTAGAATTACCAAGCATTATTGAACAAAGACTATAGAAAAGGCACAAGATGGTATTTTATCCTCCTTGATAACAGAACATTTAGATCCCCTATAGCCTGAACTGGTTTTAGGTGCCATAGAAATGTTATCCCCTTCTAAAAGGAAACTGTAGGCATGAAGATGTTAGACCTAAGCAGCTATTGAGGTATATGAGGGAAATGCTCTTTGACCTCTTGCTTTTTAGGATTCTGTCTGTCAGACTATGGTGCCTTATCATCAGTGGTGAGAGGGTTTTTACAGATACATTCCAGAGTCTGGTAGTCAATTCTTGTCTGGGAGGCAAAAGTCCAACCTACAATACAGGTTAAAAGCAATAAAGAGCTTTTGCCAAAAGCCTCCCGCAAAGATTTGGGATCAAGTAGGAATTTTTGTTTGTTTCAAAAAATGTAAAAGGTTCTTGGTCAGTAAAAATGAAATTAATGTTTAATTTCAAGAAACAAGAAAGAAATAAGTGGGGAAAAGGGGAATAAAGATGAGGGGAAAAAAATTTAATGAGTATCTAGTTTCAGTCAGAGGAATGACCTTCTTCTCATTTTGCAAAACCAGATAGATAACAACTGAGTTCTAATGTAAGCCATGTGAAAAGTTATTCTGATTGTCAAGCACTTATTACATTTCTCCCTATTGGTGGAGTAAAAGATGATCATCCAAGTAATGAATATCTTCATTTAATGCAAATTTTCCCTTCAAGTATAGGATCTTTGATTATTAATGCATAATAATGTTTTCATTTGAAACAATATCCCTTTTTTCCAGTCTTGTATTTTTGTCATACTCTTAGAGAGTGCTTGCATACCATATGTTTCATTAAAAATTTAAATGAAGAAACAAAAACAGAGACTTAAAGAACTGCTCTGATTTTCTAAGTAAGAAGATGAACTCCAGGAGGTTAATCACTTCCTACACTGTCAGAATTAGGTCACAGGTGAAAGCTCCAGGCTCAGACTTTCCCATTTATATGTTGTTTATAAATTGTGGATTTCCTGTAATAAAAGACAGAAGCCACACTAGGGTTCCCTGTGAAAGTGATGCATGTATGTGGGGAATGATTCTAAGGCAGTAAAGAGTTCTCAATTTGAGACCGTTTGCCAAGGGTGCTCTCTCTTCCCCTCCTCATCACCTGTCACCCAGATGCCTTCTGCCACAATCTCTTCCTTCACACCTGTCTCAGGTAATGGTGCTTCTCCTTCCCAGGGCATGCCCCTCTACATACACCCCCGTTTCATCTCGACTTCTTCAGCACATTGCCTCCTCTGTCATCCGTCTTTTCCCACCATCTTCAGCCATTTCCTCTCTGTTAGCTACTTCCCTACTGCCAACAAACATGCCCTGCCTCCCCATCTTCATAAAACCCCTACTTGATCCCTCCATCTCTGCTAAATATCCTCTCATTTCTCTCCTCCTTTTGTACTCAAAACTCTTTGAGAAGGCAGTCTGCCATCAATGCCTCCCCTTCCTTTCCTCTCACTCTCATCTTAACTCTCAACATTCTGGCTTCCACTCATCCCAATTCAATTGAAATTGCTTTCTCATCATCTTTTCACATCAAATCTAATGGCATTTTCTTAATCCTCCTCTTTCTTGACCTCTCTTCAGTTGCTGACACTGTTGCTATACTCTTTCTCCCTGGGTTTTCATGACCCCACTCTCTCCTGGTCCTTCTCCTATATATCTGACTTTTTCTTCTCAGACTCCAAGTCTTCATCCAGGTTATTTCTACCAACCAAGGGTGTACCACAGGATTCTGTCCTGGCTCTTTTTCTGTTCTTCCTCTATGCTATTTCTTTTGGTGATCCCATCAATGTCAGTGGATTCAGTCATCACCTCTGTGCTGATGATTCTCAAGTCTACATATCCAGCTCTAATCCCTCTTCTGACCTCCAGGCACATATCTTTAGTTGCCTATTGGACACCTCAAACTACATGTCCCACCCAGCATATACAAAATTGAACTCATTATCTTTTCCCTACCCCAATCTAATTTTGCTATTCCCTCTAGTCACCCAGACTTGCAACCTGGTATCACCCTTGACTCCTCACTCTCATGTCTTACATAGTTTGTTGTGAAAACTTGTCAATTTTACCTTTAAATCATCTTCTGACATCCCCACCACCCTAGTGCAGGCCCTGATCACCTCGAGCCTGGACCACTGGACCAGCCTCCTTGTTGATCCACCTGCCACAAGGCTCTCCCCATTTCTATCTTCCACTCCATTGTTAACAGGATTTTACCAAAATGCAGATCTGACCATGTCACCTCCCCCGCAACACTCAACAAACTCCCATGACTCCTTATTATCTCCAAGATCAACTCTAAAACCTTCTGCTTGGCATCCAAAGCCCTTCACAACCTGCTCTCCCTCCTCTCACCTCTCGCAACTTATACTCCCACTCTCATGTACTCTGCAATCCAGTGACATTGGCCTCCTTCTTCTTTGCTCAAGGCACTCCATCTTCTCACTGGGCATTTTGACTGGCTGTCCTCCATGCCTGGAACTTCTCTTCCTCCTCATCTTTACCTCCTGGCAATCCTCCTTTGACAAGCCTTTCCTGATCCCTCTTAATTCTTGTGCTTTCCCTCTGCTCATTATCTCCAATTTATCCTGTCTATAGCTTCTTTGTACACAGTTATTTGCATCTTGTCTTTCCTATTAGATTGTGAACTCCCAGAGAGCAGAGAGTGTCTTTTGCTATTCCTTATATCCCACACATCCCTATGTGACTGGCACATAGTAGGTATTTAATAAATGTTTATGCACTGACTGAAGACTGCTCTATCTTTACCTGCTTCAGAGGTTGGGAAGAACTGGAAAGTGCTCAAGAATAAGGAGTCCTGAAAACAAATCTCAGGACATGGTCTGACCAGAGCAGAATACAAGACTCTTTGTTCAGTCGTTTCAATTGTGTCCAATTCTTCATGACCTCATTTGGGGTTTTCTTGGCAGAAATACTGGAATGATTTGCTGTTTCCTTCTCCAGCTCACTTTACAGATGAGGAAACAGGGTTAAATGACTCAGGCAGGATCACGCAGCTAGAAAGTGTCTGAGGCCAGATTTGAACTCAGGAAGAGGAGTCTTCCTGACTTCAGGCCCTGAACTAGGGGACATTAGGCTACTTAGGTGCCCTCACTTAACCCACGGTGATTCATTCCAGTAAGTATTTTTCCAGAAAACGTTGCTTTGTGTATGGCAGCTGAAGGTAAAATTTCTGCAGGGGATACAAAGTCAAGGAAGGTGTCATCCCTTTTAAAGATAATAGCAGGGTACTAGCTTTCCCCTAGATGCTGAGAAAATGGCAACCAAGTGATCTGTTTGGTTCTGACTTGTAGCTTCTTTCCAGAAGATGGTCCTTTTCTGGAAGGCTACAATATTTGTGCTGTAAAGCATAAGTGACTCCATTTTCCCAAATCTCCCAAGTTACAGACTGTCATAAAAGGGTCGACAGGCCAGTTCTATGATACAAATCGGCACCATATGCTTAAGTGCTCAGGAATGGCCAAGTCCATGCAAATAGCAAGTAGGAAATAGTGCATTGACATAAGTCAGACCTTCTGCTCTGCTCAGCCATTAACTAGCTATGTTACCTTGACCTTGGGCAAATTATTTCACTTTGCTCAGCCTCAGTGTTTCCATGTATTTATTAAATGAGAGGTTTGAACTACAAACTGTTCTCACTTTTTACGTAAGTGGACCATGTTGCAGACCTTGAAGTAAAGCAATGTTTACATATTGTGAATCTGCCTGTGGATGTGGGGCAGGGCAGGAGACAGGGAGGGGTTCACATGCCCATGGAAGGAGAGGCAGACACAGACAGGAGAGGACAGGCCACACATGGCAGGAGTGGGGAACCATGCCTGCAGGGACAAAGACAGACATAGGGAAGTAGATAGGTAGGCTGGCTAGGTAGCTAAGCAGGGTGAGTAGTAGGCAGATATCGTTAATTACCTGGCATCCTGGCTTCAAATCTCAGAGCCACATCTGACTTTTTCTTTTCCCTCGTCCTGTCAGTTCTTCCTTTACAATGTCTCTCCCATCTCTTCCTTCCTTTTTTTCTCCTTTTAATGATCCTCCACAGATATAAACATTTCAATAAGTGTAAAATGGGCTGATATATGAAACTGTGAGCTTCTGTTAAGTAGTTTTACTTTTAAAGTACAAATAGTCACCTAAAAGGGCATCTGGTGGTGAAATGGGTAGAACTTCTGGCCTCTCGTCAGTAAGTTTCATCTTCCTGAGTTTGAATCTGGCCTCAGATGCTTACTAGCTGTGTCACCCTGGACAAGTCACTTAACCCTGCTTCCCTCATTTTCCTCATCTGTAAAAGGAGCTAGAGAAGGAAACAGCAAACCACTCCAGTATCTTCACCAAGAAAACCCCAAATGGGGCCACGAAGAGTCAGAATAACTGAAACGACACAACCACAAAAATTAGCAAAATACCTTCTGACTCTGAAATTTTATTTTATCAACTTAATTGCTTTTTAAATTACCTACTTTTGTGTACAGTGAAAAAATTAACTTCATTATTTAAGCCTTGAATCGAATTATTCTTTGCTCCTGGTCAGCTCTTGTCTGCCAGTGTGCAGATGGGCCAGCTTGTTTACAGATGGATTCATTTCTATGTGTGGACTTTGACATATTTACCATATCTCAGCCTCTCAATAAATCAGACAAAGTCTTTTAGTGATTCCAAATTAAAAATATTTTATTGGATGACGTTTCGGTATCAAAATGAATATGCCAGAATTGCTCAAGGTAAAATGGGGGTACAAAGGAAATTCTACAAACATTTATTCACTATCTCCTCTGTAACAGAGCACTATGGCAGGCATTGGGGAGTGGGTGGTAATATGAAGATGAAATCCTTGACTTAAATATCTATTTAAGGGCATATAGCTCATACAAAAAATAACTAAATGCAAAACAGTATATGGGAGGTGCAAACAAAGTGATGTCTGAGATCCAACTAAATGTGACCATGCAAATGAATCAGTCCTACATGGACTTCCAGGCACAGAGATCAAAAATTCCGAAGTAGGTATAAAAGATGGAAGTTTTAATAGGTGGAAGAGTATACTCTTTTAATAGGTGGAAGAGTGGTATGAAATAAAGCTGAGAAGGTAGAGTGTTCAGTAGGGAATGGGGGTGGGGTAAGAGATTCAGGGGAAATTTTAGGTAATTTTATAAAGAGATATTGATAAAAATTCGTTTAAAAAATATAGAGTGGTAACAGACTGTATAGAGTCTTAACACCATGTGTCAGAGCTTTACCCAAAATCTTCCTGGTCCTGACTCGTCATTAGTAAGTACTTAAACATTGAATATTATTTGTTCATCTGTTGTCTGGGACCAAAATTAGTCATTGCAATTAACCTGGGCTTTTTAGTATTGTTTTTGTTTACATCATTAGAGTTATGATGTATATTGTTCTACTGGTTCTGTTTCCTTCACTTTCAGTCATTCAAGGGTCTAAGATTCTAATTTGAGGCTTTGTGTTCTTGGCAATTTCTTTACAAAAGTACTTTCTGTAAAATTCCAAACTCTGCTTGGACTGACTGTACAAAGAAATTGTACTTTCACAATTATGGGAACATCCTTAGCCAGGGATTATATATCAAGGCCAATTCCAGCCTCAGGGTGTTGAGGATGAAGACCAAAGTGTCCAGAAGTATCTGCTGTCTTTTTTTTAATACCTACATTTAGAAATATCCTTTGTGAGATTTCACAGCTTATATAGGGACTAGCCAGAAAGAAGAATTTTATTGTGCCATAAATCATAAAAAAGAATTAAATATAAAAACATAAAGAATTTTTTTTAAATGGGGAGGCTTGTATGAATAGATATGCAAATTAAGCAAAACCAGAACAGTTCACACCAAGAGTTCTTAACTCTTTGTGTCATGGACCCCTTTGGCAATCTGGCAAAACTTACAGACACCTCAGAATATTTTTAGATAATGTATTAATTTATTAATAATTTAGATAATTGAAGGAAATACTACATTTCAGTTAAAGGTTTTTGTTTTTCCCATCCAACTTCCCAGACCTGAAATCATGGGCTGACACAGTGACCCCAATAATGTAAAGTATGTAAAATTGTAAATGGAAAGAATGTCATTGAATGACATCAGCATTCTGATCGAGGCAGTGGCTGCTCTTGACTCCAGAAAATCAATGGTGAAATCTGACTTTTCTTTTTGACAAAGAGATGTTGGACTAACGCTGAAAAATGAGGGATCTGGCTTGTCAGATATGGCCAGTGTCTTAATTAGTTTTGTCAATTAGTGACTTTTGTTGGCTTTAAGAGAGAATTCTGCTGGAGGCAAAGTAGAAGGTGAAGTGGGGTGTGCAGTGTAAGGGGCAGTAATGGAAGAAGAAACTAAGTATTATACATAATAATTATATATAATAATAAGTATTATTGTTTTTAAATCTCCAAAGAACCAGAAAAAACTGCAGATGGAGAAAGAACCAAGAGACCATTTGGTATGAAAACTCTCCTTTTCTAGACAAAGAAACTGAGGTCTAGGGAGTGCCAGATCACAAAGTGAGTTACCCAAGAACTTATCTTTTCAAGAATCTTTCCCTTCAATCCAACTCCCTCAACTTCTCTAGCAACAGAGCCCTCAACCAATCAAAAGCAAACTGCTAGAGCAGCATTTTGAGAGCCAGCCTTGTCCAGGTCCAGTTAGCAATAAGTCTTTGTAGCTGTCTATGCTTGCAGTTGCTTTATATAAACTATCCCTTTTATGGGAGTTGAAGCACAGTTTGAAAAGAGTTTTTGTCTCATGTTGACCTTGTTTAGTCACATTAACGCACTAAGTCAGCTCCAGGGCCCCATTCCATTCTCTGAACATCTTCTGACATGCTGATAGCGCCGAGCAGTGCAGGGTTTGGCTCATTCCTCTACAGGATCAGCCTGTGGGGCTCTTTTCTCAGGGAGGACGAACACTCATTCCTCCTTGACTAGACTCTTCTCAAGCCTCCTGCTGCAACCAAGTTGAATTGAAAGAAACTTTTCTGAACCTAGTCCTGTGTCTATTTTTCCAGAAAACAGGCAATGCTGTGAGAGCGATAGGAAGACTGTCCTCTATGGCAATGATCTCGGGGCTCAGTGGCAGAAAGTCCTCTACGGGGTCACCAACCAGCCCTCTAAATGCAGAAAAGCTAGAAACAGAAGGTAAGGCACTCACAAAAACAGCATATTCTTAAGTACTTGTTGGGGACAGGATGTTCTTGAGGGAACATTGGGGAAAGGAGGAGATAACATTTTGAATTATCCTTTGCACAATGCTGAAGAAGGAATTTGAAGATCCTGCTGGGCTTCCTGACCCTGAGACCTCCAATAAGTTGGAGATTTTGAAAAATATGGTTTCAGCCCTCGACTTGATGGCCCCAGAAGGAAACAGGGAACATTATTTGAGAACCATTTGGTCTCAATTTCTTTTGCCATCCTTTTCCCAAGAATTTCTAACAAATGCTTTTTATTGTTGTTGCGCAGAGCATTTTACAAACTCTAAAGCCTTTAATATTTATTATTGTTTATCATCACTATTGTTGTTTTATCAGTCCTAGGATTTCTTTGGTAAAGAGAACTCCCAGGGAAGGACCTACCTCTACCCCTGCAGATTTGCAACTACGGTGCAGCCTGTAGGATTAAAGAGCTGCCCAGGGCCCTGAGAAGTCCAGTGACTTGCCCAGGGTCAGACAGCCAGGATGTATCAGGGGTAGGATGGAAATCCAGGGTTTCCTGACTTTGTGTCTCCTCTCTATCCACTGTGACATATTAGCGGTACTAATAATCACAGCATGCCACTCTTAGGAGTGTGGGGAGGACGAGAACAAAGCACAGAAAGATTGTTTTTTAGGTTCCTTGGCGGAAGCTTGTTTCCATTTTCATGTGAGCTTGGACTCAGTCCACATCTCTATCTCTGAGGCACCTCCCATGGTTTAGATGCACCAAGTTGTCTGGTAGCTTTTGCTTTGGAGAAAAGTGGCCAGCAGCCCAATTAGTGCCTCGTTTCAGAAGCAAGAGGGTGTTCGGTCAGCCCTGAACTTGCCTTTAAGTTAATATGACTAACCTAGTGTGGTCTGCAGATTTAAGGAACTTAGTCTGTTTTATTGCCTTCTCCCAACCCTCCAAATAACCCTCCTGTTTTGACAATTACCTTGGGAGCAGCAGTGGGCTTAACAGACGATATGATAGAGTATAAAGCAGTGATGCTAAACTCAAGTAATTGATTGATCAGTGAAGGACATTGCCTTTCTTGATCCTGGAACTATTAAAAAAAACATTTTGAACCCATTCTGGCCTACTGAAACGATCCTGTAAATTATATAACTTGTCCCAGTAGCAACATATTGACTTAGAAAACCACAAATTAACATTATCTATGTTGTATTGACTTTTATTTAAAAACTATTTTTTCTAATTACATTTTAGTATGATTTGGGCTGCATTTAGGAGTTTTGAGGCTATGTGTGGCTGCCAGATTGTGAGTCTGACACCTTTGAGCCCCGAACTTGAATAATCAGCATCATCACTTATATGGCAAAGTACTTTACCTAGGTTATCTCATTTAAGCCTTATAATAACCCTATGAGGTAGGTGATGTTATTTTACCTATTTTACAAGTGAGGAAAGCAAGCCTGAGAAGGTTAAGCAGGTTTGTCTGGGATCACAAAACTAGGGAATATCTGAGGCAGGATTCAAACTCAAGCCTTCCCAACTACAAAACCTATATGTACTGTATCCCTTGAGTAAATAAGACTTAGCTAGGCTCTAGGCCTGGTTCTAGGTTCTAGGCTCTGGCACCTAGGCAAATTGCTTAATTTCTCTGACTGAATATGAAATATGAAAAACAGAGGTGCTAATGCTTGTATTGCCGTGAGTCTTTTTGCAAGCTTTAAAATGCAGTCATTATTTTTTCCTGCTCAAACCTTAAATCTTTGTCTACAATGAGGGAAGGGAATGAAATGTTCTGGAAAGTTCCAAGTGCAGTTAGGACTTGGTTCTTCTTGCTCAGGGGTCAGAAGGGAGGCTGAGCTTCTGGATTAGGGCAAAGGACTGTCTATCTAAAATGCCCTGGGAAGTGGGCATAGTTTTCTTTTTCCACTGAAACAATGTGAAACACAAATGTCAAGCAGACCACCTCCAGGTCTGATATCCATTCCCTCCTCCAATAATGCCAGCCATACAAAAAGTATAAAGCAGATGTCTCTCCTTTAAAAAGGAAATTTCTTTTTTAATGCATTGGCATTAACAGTGGGAAGGGGGAGGGAAGAGGAAGGCTGTCCTCCCTGATTTGGGCATCTTCCAGGAGCCATTTGGCAGCATGCCCACAAGGCCTAGGGGGCAAGCCTGCTAAAGACTCAGTTCTCTGTGTCTGAAGTGTTTTGTTCATTTATAATGGAGAGGAGAAAGATTTAAAAAAAAACCTGATTGTTAGGGTTATAGGTGGGCCAGGGTGGTTGGGATAGCTGGGTGGATAGCTGTGCATCTTCTTGATTCTGGAGAAAACTTCTCCCCAGAGTTACTACCTGTTGTCCTTTACTCCCCATAGAAGATGTCTCCCAAGCTTTCCTTGAGGCAGTTGCCGAAGAGAAGCCCCACGTAAAACCTTACTTCACTAAGACCATTCTTGACATAGAGGTTGTGGAGGGGAGTGCTGCTAGATTTGACTGCAAAATAGAAGGTAAGTGGCAAGTAGCCTTCCCTTGGTGCCTTGTTTATTTCACATTTCTACTTCTCTTTTGAGAAATGGTGGAATATCCACTGAGGAAGTCATCCCTCTAACCCCCATAATGTGGCAGTTGGTGAGGACAAGTCCTTCTGGGACCATGAAGTTTGAAATTAGTCAGTCTGTCAAGTAAGCATTTATAAAGCACCTGCTGTATGCCAGGCACTATGCTAGGCATCAGTGATACAAAGACTTAAATTGAGGTAATCTCTACTCTTAAGAAGTTAATGGGGAGGCCAAGGACATATGGAAGTATGTGCAGAATAAATATTAAGAAAGCAAGTGTGAATAAATATAGAATAGTCAAATACAAGGTCATATGGGTGGGGAAGACACAGTCGGTTGAGAGAATCAAGGAAGGCTTCTAGTAGAAGATAGTACAAGGAAGGAGGGAAGGCATTTTAGGCATGGGGGATGGCCATGTAATAATAGCAGTAGTGATAGCAGTCACAATAATCATAGCCACCGTTTATACAGCACTGTTTAAGGCTGTATCTCACTGGATCTTTGCCAGCGATGGGTGTTGTGATTATTCCCATTTTACAGATGGGGAAACTGAGGCAGAAAGTTGTTAAGTGACCTGCCCAGGCTTACACAATAAGATCTGAACTCAGATCTTCCTGACTCCAGGTCCAGTACTAGGAGAGGTGCCCTCAGGGGAACTGGCCACATCTCTTGAACTGAGTCACCTAAAAAGGCACACATTCTGTAATTTGCAGGGTCACTTCAGTAGACCAGAGGGAGTTCAAAGTGTTTCTAAGTAGTTTCAGGGTCAAAAAAAGCCAATGTCCTTTATTGATCCATCAATTAATCTATTATCAAGCACTTTTAAAGCATTTCCTAGGTTCCAAATCCTGTGCCTGGGCCTGGATCTCCAAAAGATGAAAATGAAAACAGTCTCTTCCCTCAAGGAACTTATATTCAACCTGTGTGTACATATATAAATCTATAGAGATTAGACCTGTGATTTCACTGGTACTGGGAATTTTCAAATGAGAACATAAAAAGTCAAATGACTTGCCCAAGGTCATACAGCCAGTATGTGTGAGAGGATATACTTGAATCCAGGCTCCAAACCCAGCTTTAGATCAACCAAGAAATGTTTACTAAGTGCCTTCTATATGTCAGACATTGTGCTAGGTGCTAGGGATATGAGAACAATGAATGAAACAATGTCCACCTACAGGCTTATATTTTATCCTCTGTACCATACCCTGCTTCTCTTACCAAATGTATACAAAATAAATACAAGTTGATTTTTGGAGGAAACCTGAGAGCTGGGGAGATAGATTTCTGAGGAGGTCTTGATGGGGTAAGAAAGATATTTAATAGGATAACATTGCAGTGTCTATAGGAAACATAAGCATTGTCCCAAAGAGATACCAGAGTAGCAGATTCGAAGAAGTTGTGGGATTGGTAAGAATGGAGAGGAAAGCAGAATCATTTCAAAATTCAGGGTCTTGGACTAAACTCCTGAATTGGACCACCTGAGATTAGTGCATAGGGAGCCATCATTGGAGCCAGGAGTACCCGAGTTGAAGACCTGCCTATGCACATCTGCCATGTGACCAAAAGCAAGTCATTTAACCTGTTGATGCTCCTGGGTAGCTCTGTAAATTACAAATAAATTGTCATTTTAATTGTAATTTATAGTTGACAATCTACATTGGTGGACGGTGTTTCCACCCTCAGAGTTCTCCAAATAAATGAAATCACAGGTTTAGAGCCCCCACTTCCCATCTCTGATTTAAAAAAAAAAATATTTTTACAAAAGCAATTATCCGTTGGTCTGCCTTCTGGTAGGGGTTGTGTGTAGGAAAATTCAAGCACATTGACTGAACAGATAAACAAGAACAGAATGCTCCTTGGAATGAATGTTAAGATTCTTAAGTCCTTAAAAGTGATTTTTATTCTGCATTGAGGCTAGAAATTTTTATGTAAGAAAATATCTTTAAAATTAAAATCAAAGTCAATGGAATCCTAACTTGGCAGACAAATATTTCTTTTATACAAGACCTTTTAGCAGTATACCTAATACATAATCCAAGATCAACCTGGATAGTCAATTTTCACTCACCACAGCAGATTACTGTAATAGCTAATAATAAATAGCTAATAGCTATTTAAAATAATTATTAGCTAGTAATAATAGATAATAAAGCTAGCAATTAGGTCGCACTTTCAAATTTGTAAAAACATTTTACAAACAGCATCTCATTTCATTTTCTCTACAACCCTGGGAGGTAGTTGCTATTTTTATCTCCATTTTGCAGATGGGTAAACTGAGGCAGGCAGCATTGCCCAGGTTCACCCAGCTATTAAAGTTTCTGAGTCCAGCTTTAAACTCTGATCTTCCTGACTTCAGGCCCAGCACTTTACCCATTGTATCACCTAGAAAACTGGATTTTTCTTATTGTGACCACTCTGTTGACATCAGTCTTCTGGCTTGTACTACCTGTGTGGCATTGATTTTCCTCCACTGTAAAATGAAGGAAGGGGATGGATTTGGTGCCTTCTAAGATCTGTTTCAGCTGTAGGTTTCTAATGCTGTCATGCTTTGGAGTTTTGAGGAAGATCACAAACTATGTGTGTATTGAAATGGGTGAAAATGAGTCAAAGAGTGAGACAGATGGGAAGATGACCACCATTCTAGCTTCTATTTTTGGTCTGAGCTAGTCTCATACACATTTCTATTGAAACAAAAGTACCTAAATGTTGCCCAAAGGCAAATAGACCATTTTTGCCCTTTATCTCTTTATTAACTCAATTCAAATAGAGTTGACTGAACATGCACTGGGGCCAAGGTGGAAGACATACTTACTTCAATGGTATTGTTCCCTCTGTGTGTGCTGCAGGATACCCAGACCCCGAGGTCGTCTGGTTCAAAGATGACCAGTCCATCAGGGAATCTCGCCACTTCCAGATAGACTACGATGAAGACGGAAACTGCTCTTTAATTATCTCTGATGTCTGTGGGGATGATGATGCCAAATATACCTGCAAAGCCGTCAACAGTCTGGGAGAAGCCACCTGCACTGCTGAGCTCATTGTGGAGACCATGGGGAAAGAAGGGGAAGGCGAAGGAGAGGGGGAGGAGGAGGAGGAGGAGGAGGAAGAGGAAGAGTAACACAAGGCTACACAGAAAGAGCCCTTTCCAGATCCTATTATAAAGACTGTTTCTGTAAAGTTCAGGAAAAAAACCCAAAATATTCAAACCACCTAGTGTGATAGATTATATATTTAGGTCATTTGGGGGTTGATTCTTCAGCATGATCAGTTGATACCTCTCAGCTTTATTTATGGGCATTAATCTGAATCAGCAGGCACCTTAACAGGCTAGACTGGCTAGTTTTAGAGTAGAAAAGCCATCTAATCATTTGCCTCACCAATTTGGTTTTTTATTTAATTTTATTTTTTCAATTAACTAAAACAAATTTTTTTCTTTCTCCCACCTCCCCTCCCATTAAAGGTAAAACAAAAACAAAACACCTTATAACCAATATGCATAGTCAACCAAATAAATTCCCAAATTAGCAATGTCCCAAAAATATACAGGACGTTCCCAAAATCCTAGTGCAGTTTTAAGCCATAAAAGAATTTGGTGACCCCCTGCGTGTCTCATTCAGGATCCCCGAATCGATCACTGTTCTGTCAGGAGGTGGGCAGCATGCTTTTTATCACTTGTCCTGTGGAATCATATTTTGATCATCCTGTTTTTCTAGAGAAAAAGAATGGATCTAAGCTGGGTTTCTAACCTCCCTCCCCCTTTGAGATCGTTTATGACAACTCAGATGTAGCCTAGGTCCTAGCTAAGACCACAGCAGCTAATGTGACTTCTGAGGTCTTCTGGATTTCTAAGGTTTCTTCTCCTTGCCCCACGACACCAGGAAACTCTTCTTGGTCTACCTATGCAGGCCTTTGTTCTGGCGAAGGAGCCCTTGTAAACTTAAGAGAGAAATTTTATTTGCAGGTGTGCTGCTGCTCCGGGGACCTCTAATCCCTCTTCACTACCCTTCCAAGTTCCCTTGGATCTGAACTCAGCAACTGCTCTATTTAGCCCTGAGAGCAATACATCTCTTCCCTCTAGACTGTCTCAACTTTCTTGGAAAAATATAGTATCTGTCCTTACCTCCTAGCCAAGTGGGAAAAAAAATCCTTTCCTTGAAAGTATCTAATAGTTTCAGATATTTATGCAGGAAATAAGGTGGGAATCAAAATGCTGGCCAATAATTCTCTTCATAAATAAGGAGTCGGATATGTGCTATTACTAGTTATCAGTTAGGCACATACAAGTAAGGATTTTTGTGCTGGAATGTTCAAAAATCGGTTTAGTAAAAAAGGTAGTCTTCTATCATCATCATCATTATTTATTTGGCCACTATGAAACAAATCTCAACTGATGACTTAGCTGTAGACCATCACGTACTTTGGAATCACCTCCAAAAGTAGTCTTAGAGCTGAACTATTCTTTTATTCCAAACACTTTCCAAAGAAGCTTGTGTATGCTATACGTTCCACAATGTTTTTCATCTTTAATGTGCGACAGAACCTGGCCCCCAAATCCTGTGACTTCTCCTCAGGTCTGATAAACACACTCAGACTTTGAATGCTTGATCCCAAAGCCTTTTTGCTTTCTCTTTCACAGTCCTAGCTAGCACTTAGCTGTTTCTTGTTCAAGGCTAATAACAGGCCTTGAGCTGATGTGCAAAATGCATTTTGTTTGTGTGTATAGCATTCCAAATATATATACATATATATATATAAATGTGTGTGTGTGTGTATATATATGTATGTATGTATATACACACATACTTTTTTTTTCCTTTTCCCCTATTTGTAATGTGCAGCAATTTAAAATGTCAGGGGAAAGAGGTAGCTCTTAAAAGTTCCTTAAACCATTTCTCAATGAACAATCCGTGCAATCCTACACAGTATCAATTTTAGGATATCTGATATTACCTAGTTTTATGTCTCTTTATTTTGTGTTTTATGTTTTAATGAACTTTGTATCTGCTTTACTCTTTGCTGCTAGGTTCCTAATGCCAGAGTGTCTTTTACTTTTTTTTAAACAGATAAAAGAATGTTTGTTTTCCTAGCCACAGTATTGCCACAGTCCATTATAAGGAAGGGTTTTTAATTTGACTTAGTGCATTCAGAGCTTTTCTCACCATTTTTAAATGTTTGGATAACAACGATGTGTGCGCGTGTATGTGTGTGTATGTGTGTGTTTGGTTTTTTTTTAATACCTTCTTGAAACTATGCTGTTTTCCCAAGTTTGTTATACCATCAAAATGGTAAGAAATGAGAACACTACAGCTGTAGTTAACTCACAATTTTTAAATAAAGAATACCACAAAGCATGCTAGTTGTATACTTCTTTACACCTTCCCATTTGTGTGCTTACCGCAGACTTAGTTGTACAAATAGATTTTGGCATTAGACTCAAAACTATTTTGCACAAATGTGATAGTCTTTAAAAAAAAATTCTTTTTAATGACTCAGTTTGCAGCAGGCAGTGTGATGTTACTGTTGTCAGTACAGTCTTAGGCTGAGTTCTTTTAAACACTAGTGAGTCATAATTTCATTTTTTGTTGTTGTTCTGTCATGCCTAACTCCGTGACCCCAACTGGGAATTTTGCAGAAAAGTTACTGGAGTGGTCTGTCATTTCCTTCTCCAGCTCCATTTACAGATGAGGAAATTGAGGCAGACAGGGTTAAATGACTTGCCCAGGATCACATAGCTAGTAGTATCTGAGGCTGGATTTGAATTCATGTAACTGAATCTTCCTGACTCCAGGTCCAGGACTCTACCCACTGTACCACGTAGTTGCTCCTATAATTCCATACTAATTACTTTTGTTTTTATTTAGAGGTAATCAGGGTTAAGTGACTTGCTCACAGTCACACAGATAGTAAGAATTTGAGGCTGGATTTAGTGAAGTATAAAAGGTTCAAGAGGCATAGTTTCTAGGTAATTCATCATTTTATTAATCGTGCTAAAATATAATTATTAAAAGGGGTCAGTGGCACTCTCCAGTGCCAAAGACCCCCCATGGAACACACTCAATGCTAACATGCCTTTGGAAGAGTAGGTGTTCTTAAGGGTGGCAATCAACTCTGATTGGTTAACGATTAATAAGAAGAATGAATATTACAATGAGGTGGACTTTTTCTAATGAGAGCCATGGGGACATGATTATGATCACTCAGCCTTGATCTATATATATCGCCCTGTCTACGGTAATCTAGAAAAAAAAGGGAAATCCACTTTTACCCAGACCTGTCTGACACAGCAGGCCAGAATCCATCAATTCATCGAAACTAAAATTTCTTTATGAACAGATCTAAGTTTTCCCAGTGGGGTGCATCTGCCCAGTATTTCATCTCAGCCCTGCCCTTCAAAGACTGACTGAATAGCTTATGGTGAATGAGGAAATAGAAGGGGTGAAAGTCTTAGTCCTCATTCAATAATTGGTTATTAATATAACAGAGAAATTACCATTTCTCCCAATATGAACTCAGGTCCTCCTGACTCCACTGTTCTACCCACTGCACCACCTATCTGTAATTCCATCCAACCACTGTCTTGCAGCCTGTCAGAAGGTGGTTCTAGTAGGTAACAGCAGCTCTTCTATTCTTATTGGTGCTTTTTTTGACTCAAGTTTTTCTTTCTGCATGAATCCCAAATGTGTTCCCTGTTCATGAACAGGGTATCTGCCATCTCTCTCAGTTGCAATCCCTCTTGCTTATCTTGCCTTGTAAGGGGCTATTTATCAGAAGGCATAGCCAAAAGAAAACCAATTCTTGACCAATAATTTTTGTATTATCCAAAATTATTAAATCATACTCTTGAAATGTCTGAGTGATTAACTATTTCTTCAAAAAGAAAAAAATTGTCTCTTTCCTAATGGAGAATAAAGACTATTTTTTTGAAAGTAGGTAAAAAGTGTGAATCAATGAAGAGCTGCCCAGTACTCAGAATGATCTACGTCTTATCCGAGAAATTCTCCCAATCCTACTGAAGAGGCAAAGAAATTATCCTTTTCTAGAGAGCCAATATTGAGTTCTTCAGAAGCTATAAGGCCACATCATTTGCTCCTTGTTTTAACCCCATGAGTTATTGAGACATTGAATTAAATTAAGGGTGTGGAAACAGCCTAATGACAACCATGGAATTTGAAGCAAATGTGCAATTTCCTATGACAAAATTTTTAAACATTATTAAAAAGATAGTTTATGGAAAGGTGACCACTGAAGAGCCAACTTAGATTCATCTTAATTTTTTTGGGTGGGGCAATGAGTGGGTAGGATTACTAGACTTAGATCAGAGAAAAACTATAGAAATAGCCAAAGATTTGGCTAAAAAACAGATAAACTAAGTTTCATACTATCTTTGTGGATAAAATAGAGAGACATGGACTAGATGATAAAATAGTTTGGAGCTAGTTGAATGACCAAACCCACAGAATAGTCATTAATTTATTGATGTCAGTCCCCAAAAGACTACTGTGTATATTGATGTCAGGAGATCTCTAGAAGAATGCCTAAAGGGTCTGTTTTGGTCTTGTTTTATTCAATTTTTTTAAAAAAAGACTAGGGACTTTGACTAAGGCCTAGATGGTGTGGTTATCCAGTCTACAGATGAAGCAAACCTGAGAATGTTAATAATAAACATTTATTAAGTTAGGCATTGTGCAAAGTGCTGAGGAGAAAACAACACACAAATGGAAGCTAAAAAGCAAGGAAGAAGGAAGAAGGAACCCAACGTGGCCACATGGTAGAGAAGTCGGAGTAATCTCAGAGTGGTGCAGCCAGGGGAGGAATGAGGAGGCATCTAAGCTAAGCTTCCTTAGGTGGAGGATCATAAGATCACAGATCTAGAGTTGGAAGGGACCTCAGAAGCCATGTAGTATAACTATTATCCTTATATAACTTGTAAAACTAAGGCCCAGGAATGTTAAATGACTTTCCCAAGGTTACACAAATAACAGGCATCAGAGACAGGAAATGCACCCAGTTCCACTCACTGCTGAGCCACTCTCCATTTTATAGGTAAAATTAAAGAAGGTTAAGTGCTCCATAGACAAGAAGATAGGCTAGAACAATCAACAACAAACACTTATTAAGTAACTACTATGTGGAAGGCACTGTGCTAGCCACTAGGGATACCAAGATGTAGCAGTAAGCATGCTGCAGGGCATAAACAGGAGGACCTGCAGCACAGGTTCTTATCTGCTTTTCTAAAAGGAAAGCAACTTCTGAAGGGTCAACAATCTTCTTTAATCACATATACCAACAGAGAAAATACAAGCAGAGAAATAAAGACCAAGAGGCAGGTCTTCCGTCTGACCATAAGCAACACATACATCACAGATCAACCGACAGATCCAACTGTCTGACCATTACATACATACATAGTTACCAGACAACGCACCAACATCTGGGTTTTCAAAGGGGGAGGTTGCCTGTTTGTTATTCATGCAACAGTCAAATTATACAAGGGAAAGAACACTTAACTCTGGCATTTGAGAACCTGGGTTGACATCTTACTTCTTGATACATTTTAGTCTTCCTTGGCCTCAGTTTCTTCATCCGCAAAATGAGAAGGTTGGGTTAAAATACCTCTGAATTTCTAATTCTGTATCTATGATTTTATAATGTGTCTAAGGCACAAAGTTCTAATCGTTCCACTCCCTTGCTCAAAAAAGCTTCACCAAAATATATACTTCTCTGTTGGACGTTTAATATTTTACACAATCTCATCTGGCACATGAATTTTCTTCCAAAAACTAAGCCCCAAAGCAAAATCCTCACCTTAGAGTGCATTCGGAGCTGGAGGGCATCACAATACTTGTGACCCAATGCCTCATTAAAAACTAACAAAAGGTGTGGGTCTTCCCCGAATAAGCTTCCTCTAATGGGTTCCACCTGAGGCCTAGTAATGTGCAGGGAAGAACTTTTATTAACATAAATCTCATTAACATTACACAAGATAAAAGGAAAAATAGTCTGCTCTCAAGAAAGTTATAGTCAAGTCAGGACACACAGTTAGACACAAAAGAGATATAAGGTGATTTTGAAAGAAAGCTGGGGAACAAGAAAGGCCTGGTGTAGAAAGTCATACTTGAGCCAACTCTTAAAGAAAACTCAAGATCCTTAGAGATATGAATAGGGAATGAATGCATTCCTTACATAGTGGACAGTCAGTGCAAAGGCATGGAGACCAGAGATGGAGTGCCATGTTTTAGAAATGGAAGAAAAAAAGTCAGTTTGGCTCCAGCCCTTCTTAAACTGGGGTCTAGGGCCCCCAATTTAAAAAGTACTAAAAGGGTTGTGAATGGAAAAAGTTTAAGAATCCCTGGGCTAGACCACTATGTGTGGAAGGAAGCTATATGCAATGAGGTTGGAAAAATGTGTTGAAGCCAGGTTGTGAAGGTCTTTAAATGCCTAAACATTTACATTTGATCCTGAAGAGAATAAGAAACCACTGGAGTTTATTGAATAAAACAATGAT
Organism: Potorous gilbertii; assembly: GCA_028658325.1. Taxonomy (NCBI): domain Eukaryota; kingdom Metazoa; phylum Chordata; class Mammalia; order Diprotodontia; family Potoroidae; genus Potorous; species Potorous gilbertii. The sequence continues at coordinate 280,997,033 of CM053771.1, read as the reverse complement.
GTAACAGATTTACACTTTGGGAAGATTGGATGGGGCAGACAACACAGAGGAACCAATAAAGAGTCTATTGTAATAGTCCAGAGAAGAGATGGGATCTGAACTATGGTGGTGGTGATGTGAACTGAGAGAAGGGAACACATAAGAAACACTCAGAGTTAGAAGCATCAAGATTTGACAACCAAATAGATAAGTGCATACATGACTGGATGCTTTCCTTGCATAGGGAATTCTGTGAAAATTCTATGAAAATAGGTAGTAAGGGTTATGGTGGATACTGGGAAAAGTCGTGGTGGGGAAAGATTCTAGGCTGTAAATCACAGCATCATTGAAATGGCTGCCCTTGGGCTCCAGACTGGGCAGAGAAGGTCAGTGTGCATGAGAAGGAGAACAGTACCCTTCTTTCCCTGCAGTGCTGGCCCAGTGCCTGGCATCGGGTAGCCAGGACAACAACGTTATGAACCTGGGTGACTAGAAAGATAGTGGTATCCTCTACAGATCTTTACAGAGAAGTACAGAAGTGGGGTGAGTATAGGAGGAAAGTCTAAGTTCTAGATATCTAGTAGACATACATACAGTTCAAAATGTCTGATAAACAGATGGAGCTAGGAGAGAAACTTGAAATAATCTGGAACTACGAATCTGGAAGTTATCAGCATAGGGAGGATAATTAAACCCATGAGAGCTGATGAGGCCACCAACATTATAGAGAAAAAAATAAGAGAGCCCAAGACATCTAATTTCTTATCATTATTTACTTTAACTTAACCTTTTTGCCTCAGTTTCCTCAACTGTAAAATGGGGATAATAGCACCTACCTAAGTTGTGAGGATCAAATGAAGTATTTGTGCAGGGCTTGGCATTGATAATGTTTAGTATAAAATTTTGGAGTAATCTCTTTGTTCTCTCTGAAAAAAACTCAGAAAATGCCTCTTCCTATGTCAACAAAAGCCAGTCAGAGCTGACTTAACATTCCTTAAGAGACCTTTAACCTAAGACACTATCTCAAATAATATGGACATTTTCCATATCTTAATATTTGTAGACATATACTATGTTATGGCATGTTAATAGTAAAGAAAATACAGACATCTTAGATTGTAATTTCAATTGTTCAACTGTTTACCCTTTCCTGTGTCAGCTATTTCTAGTGCCTGTTTAGGACAGGAAGCTTGGTGGGATTTTCTTATCATATGTCACAGAGACATATGTTTACATAGCCCTACATAGCCATACAAGGCCCAACCGACACTACTTTGTTAATTGTCTTGTCTTACTAAATTTATGATTTGTTCAACTAAGAGAGTTCCTTTCTCATGGCAAAATGTATATAAGTCAAAAGATTTCTGTACTGGGTAGGCAGAACATTTTTCTGGCTCCATAATGCATTATGTTACCATTTTCTTTACTAGGGAATTGATTAATTAATTAAATCATAAAATGTATGCATTTAGCCTCTTGCCTTTTCTTTAACAAAATTTTCAGGTCAACAGCATATAGCAGGAGCTAGTATACTTATTCCTTTCTCCCCATTACTATACCATTTCAGTACATGCCTTTGCCTTGAACGGTTGTGTCCTGTTTTATTATTAAAAGGTAAACATATTAGTTATAGCTATAAATTAATTAACTATTAACTTATTAAGGACCTACTATGTGATGATCCCTGTGCTAAGTGCTTGGACAGAACCTTGAGGAACATACATAAACAGGGAGCATGATGTGGATGATGATCCAGCAAAGGAGACTGGGACAGGTAGGAGGAAAACTGAGAGAGAGCAAGGTCACAAAAACTGGAGGATAGAGTGTCTAGGAGTAGTGTGGTCATCAGTAGCAGATATTTCAGAGAAGTCAAGGAGAATGAGAACTGAGAAAAGACTGACATATTAGGCAATTAAGAGATCAATGGAGAAGTTCCATCTGAGTAACCAGGTAAGAAGCTAGATCATAGATAGTTTAGAAGAGAGTGAGAGGAGAAGAAATCAAGGTGAGTGTAAAGAACTTTTTTTTCAAGAAGTTTGGCTGATAAAGGTAAGAGATGTCTAAGATGACAGCTTGAAGGATGAGTAGGATCTAGCAAGTGTTTTTAAGGACAAGGGAGTCTTAAGCTGGATTGAAGGCATTATGGAAGGAATCAATAGGGAGAAATTTTCCATTTTAAAAAGTATCACAGTGAAGAGGTTTTTGAATTGTTCTACTTGGCTTTGTTGGGCAGAAATAGGATCAACTAGTGGAAGTTCCAGGGAAGCAGATTTTAGTTCCGTGTAAGTGTAATGGGAGTTAAAAATCTTCCCTCCCCATTAATAGGCTTGTTTTGTAGGAAGGCCCACACATTTTGCTAATTGCTAATGAGACACTGAGTCACAGGCGTGTGCTCTGAAAAGAGTACATGTACTCTGAGGTGTGGATTTGCTTTGGGGCTTAGTTTTTGGGAGAAAGTTCATGAGCCTGATGAGTCTCCGGACAGTTGTTTTAAGAAGCCCCTCCCTGCCTTTGAAAACCCAGATGTTGGTGCTTCTCTCTCTGGTAATGCTTGTATTGCGAAAGGTCAGACAGTTGGAAGCCCTGTCTGTTGGTCCTGCTTGTGTTTTCTCTGTTGGCATATGTGATTAAGATTGTTTACTCTTCTTAAAGTTGCTTTCCTTTCAGAAAAGCAGATCTAAGAACCTGTGCAGCTGGTCCTCCTGGGTGTCAGGGTGCTTGCTGATACAGTAAGGAAAAACTTCCTAACAATAAGAACTATCTGAAAAATGAAATAGGAATGCCTCAGGAGAGTGTGGGTTCCTTTTATTAGTGGGCTTAAAACCAAGGCTGAATGATCTTGTTAGGGATATTCTACTAAGAATTCTTGTTCTAGTGTGTGTCGGATTCCTCTTCCACTCTGATCTTGTGAAAATTTAGCTGACTATGGCTGCCATGTATTATGGCAGGGGAGAGGAAATCCTTTGGCGTGGGAAGAAGGTCATTTTGGAGAATATATTAACAAATATCCAGATGGTATTTTAGTGCCAAGAGTGGGGAAGCTTACTAATGAGTAATTCTGAGTGCCTTTAGTTAATGATCACAAGAAAGTTGGCAGAAATTGGAGATCTTCTGATGTTTAGTCTTATCCAAGAAACCCACTTCTTAAGTTAGCATACACTGTCACAAGAATTCCAGATAGTATTTAACTAGCTGTGAGTCAAGCCATTCAATTCATCAAAAATTTATTAAGCATATCCCTTCTGGGCTATGCTTTTCTACTCATACTTATGTTAGACTTCCTGAAGGTTAATTAATCCAGGTTTAAGGGACTCTCTAAGTCCATACTCCTAAAACTATAGTTTGTAGCCCTAAATAATGTGTTTATCTTTGAAAAATAAAACAGAACACAACAATTCAAGGCAAAGGCATGTATTGAAATGGCAGTGATGGGGAGAAGAAAGTAAGTCTATAGCTCCTGTACAAATATTTCATTTGATCCTCACAACTAAGTAGGCGCTATCAGTCCCATTTTACAGTGGAGGAAACTGAGACAAAGAGGTTAAGTGACTTGCCAAGGCAATATTTGAACTTGTCTTTCTGATTCTGAGTCCACCATGTAGTTGCTAGTAAGAAACTTAACATCTCCCTGACATATCTAGGTCACAGCTTCCCCCTGAACACACCTGCTATAACAGGGAAGAGGTGTTAAAGTAGAGAATTCCCTATACAAGGAACGCATGCAGCCAGAGCCCACAGATGGCACACAGAAACTTCTGGGGTACCCACTTTACTGCCACAGCTTTTCACATGACCCCTATGAGTTTATCTGAAATGAGGTTTCCCTGTTCCACCAGAGCAATGTCACTCCAGCCCCCAGTCAAGTTGAAGCCTTACCGGAGCTCCTTCTGTTGCTGGTGTTCTTCCTGAGGGAGTCTCACACTTGCTGAAGTTGGGTGATGAAGACTTCATAGCAGATGCCTGAAGTAAAGAAGATATTGTCCATTTCATTAATTGCTTAATTTAGTGACTCAACTTTACCCACCCCATGGGGATGTCTGTGGGCTATATTCCCATGGGGATATGTGAGGGCTAGATTTTCATGTATACTCAAACCTGAGCCAAGAAGAAAGGCAGTACCTACAAGTTCTCATGAAAAATCTGCAGGTCCAATGAACACTTTCCTGGATGTATGAAGAATATAAGGGTACTGCTCTCCTTCTTGAATATTATTCCACAAAAGAAAAAACTAAGGAAGTCTAAAAATACTCTCAAGCATATATTCCATTAATTTAGACAGGGATCAGTTTTGCTCAACAGCAAATTTCAAGGCAATCTGAGTGGGTCAGGCCAGTTTTCCATACCATTCCCCAGAAATAGACACATATATTAGTGAAGCCCCTACCAGATCCCTTCTCTTTCTGAAATACAGAGACATGATATATCTCCCTCAGTTTCTTCTGGCTAAGCAAACTTGAGGGAGGCAAACACAATAAATGAAGGAAAAATGAAATCCCAAGAGATCTACACTGAGAAGTCCAGCGTTCATGGGGCCCTGTGTGAACATGTGAAACCACAAAGTTTTCTGTGCTAAAACCCACTTGAGAGTTATCTCCATCAATGACTCTCAGAAACTTCACTTAGCTGCTTCCAGCGGTGAGTGGCTGCCTCACCTCTATTGGCTGAGGGATTAGTGGGAAACCTAAGTGCTGCCTCTTCATTTGGCAGCCACTCCAGTTTTTTGTGATTTTTATGGCAATTTATTTATTTTTCTCTGACATCTACATTTTGGTTATAGAAATTCAAGCTGCTGACATAAGTACCTCTACCACATAACAACAGTGAGTTGCTGAATTTACCCCTATAAATTCTGGTTTTCGGGGAAGACCTGATTCATTTTCCCTCTGGATCACCCAGGGGTGGCCCTGGGGCCCCCATCCCATTGGGCTGGGTCCTGCTTTGTGTTAGGTTTGGCTTGTATTCATCAAGATCTTTTCTAGGATCTCTTCCTGGGGGAAGCAGGTGGGAAAAATGGAGGACTTTCTATAACAAATATTATGAATGTGGGGTAGCTAGATGGCATAGTGGATAGCATGTTAGGCCTGAAGTCTGGAAGACTCATCTTTCTGAGTTCAAATCTGGCCTCAGACAGACACTAAATAGCTGTGTTACTCTGGGCAAGTCACTTAACCCTGTCTACCTCAGCTTTCTCATCTGTCAAAAAAGAGCTGGACAAAGAAATGGCAAACCACTCCAGTACCTTTGCCAAGAAAAACCCAAATACCATCACAGAGAGTCAGAAATGACTGAACAACAAAATTATGAAAAGACATTTAGAAACAAGACTGTTGGCTGTCAACTGTAAGGAGGTAAAAAGGTTAGTTCCTTTGAGAGGGTGTTAGGTCATATTAAGCAACCTGAATGCTGATAGCAGGAATTGGTAGGAATCCAAAGTCAAGGATTGAGCATAGTTTGGCATGAACATGAGACGTGCTTGAAAGGCAGCAGGGAAATGATTCCTAACAGTGAAGTCAGGACAAATGTAGAGAGTCAGAACAGAAATACAGATTATAGGACAGCTGTGGAGTCAGGAAGACTCCTCTTCCTGAGGTCAGATTTGGCCTCAGATACTTACTAGCTGTGTGACTCTGAGCAAGTCACTTATTCCTGTCTGCCTAAGTTTTCTCATTTGTGAAATGAGTTGGAGCATCTTTGCCAAGAAAACCCCAAAAACACTATAGAAAGGAATCAATAAAAATCTGGAGAAAAACTGGATAGCAGCACTGCGAAAAATGAGCATAGATCAGCATTGACAGCAACTACAAAACATTCTAGGTTAATCAGTGGCATAAATGTAAACACAAAGTGGGAAAAAAAGTAAAATTTACCTCAGCTGTGGGGAAGATAAAAATTCTAACAAATGGAAGAAAATACTGGAAACCCATGGTACTTTGTACTTTCTCAGGGTACATATCACATTTTCTACTAAATTATAAATTCTTTGAAAGCATGAACAATTTCTACCTCCTTTTTTGTACCTCATGGCTTTGTACTTCTTGCATGTAGAATATTAAATGTTCAACTGAATGGATTTGATTATATAAAACTGAAGGGCTTGGAGACAACGAAAAAAAGCACTTTATCCCAAATTTTAAAAAGAGTTTAGGAATTCATTTTTATGACACAATGTTTTAGATTAAAAATCTGACCTCTAGAAACAATAGGGAACTAATACAAATTTAAAGAGCAATATCCATTTTCCAGTTGCCAAATAGGAAAAAAGGTTGTTCTCAAAGGAGAAAACATTGTGAATAAACATTTAAAAATTGTTTAAACTCTAATAATCAAATATGCAAAGTAAAACATCTTCTAGACAGAGGAATTATGAACTGCTGCAATTATTTTGAAGAACAATTTGGCAATGGGCAACAAAAATTACAAGGAGCTAGTGATCCCACCATAAGGGGTACATCCTAAAGTTTTTTTTTTAAAGGAAATATGTGTATGTGTGTGTATTTTAAAAATACTTTCCAAATTATGAAGGTTCTTGTTTTGCTTTTTAAAAATCTTCAAGTGATCATTAGATCACAAGATCCAGAGACCTGTGAGATCTATTCCAACCCTCTTTTTGCAGATAAGGAAATGAAAGCCAAAGACGTTTATTGCCTAACACTACACAGTAAACAGAAGCAGAATTCAAACCTAGCTTCTCTTACTTCAGCTTCAGTGCTCTTCCTGTTATGAAGGGATACACTGAAGGAAATGGAATTAGAACAGTATAGGACACCTTCTTCTCTTGATAAAAAACTGGCCATGGCAATGAAACTATAAATAGAAAGACAGACCAAGAAAGTGCAGAGAGCAAATAGTCATTTTATTAAAATATCTGTATGATGACAATATAGTCTGGAGTTTGCCTTTATGTGATAGTTTATTACGTTTATGGGCTTGCTGGTAACTGGTGGTGTAATTAAGCCTAAAATTTCACAAAACTAAATTTTAAAAAGACTGGCTTGAAGGGCAGGAGAAAATGGAGGTACCAAGCTCATGGAGGAGGTTGGGTGATCCAAGTGAATGACATAGTAGTCACAAATTAAGCGGCAAAATTAGTGCCTAACAAAGTTGTGTAGCCAACGTATTTTTTAAAAATGCTTATCCATTTCCTATTACTACAAAAGTTGACTTCTTTGATATATTCCTGAAGTGTAATGATTTAATTTTTCCAAATCAAGCTGCTTTTTCTAGTGATACATGGTTTTATCTCCATTTCCAAGGATCTAACAGTGTTAAATTATTCCGCCACCAGCTTCAGCCTCTCTTTAGAGGGATATTTCAGGGATTTGTGATTATCGACACGGTTACTTCCTCCATCAAGACAGACTGCAACTTCCTCTGTGCCTTAGTTTTTACGAGTTGCTGCAATAAAAGACATTTACCATCCCTTCGCCAAGTTGATGGTAAGCCTTTCTGATCTTAGGTTGGTCTTCAGAGGAAAGACATACAATCTATCACTGAGCCCAGACTCAGAGCTTTTTAAAAAACAATTTTTTCCTAATTAATTAAAATGGGCCTTCTCTCCCTCCTTCTTCTCCCCTATCCTCAAACCACTGAAGAAGAAAAACAAAACCCATTACGAACACGTACAGGCAAGCAAAACAAATTCCCACAGTGGCTACATGCAAAAGACATGTCCCCTCCTGCACTGATATATCTGGATCTCTGACACGAAGAGAATAACGCAGCTCAACATGAATCTTCTGTACTTGTGGCTGGTCATTTTGTTGGCTGGAGCTGAGTCTTCCCAAGGTGACTTTACAGCAACGTTATTAAACAAATTGTTCTAATTCTGCTTACTTCACTCGGTTATCGGTTCCTGACAAGTTTTTTCAGGTTTTTTTCAAACCATCCCCTCTTCATTATTTCTTATCGCAAAATGGTACTCCTCCCCATTCACACACCCTAACTTATTCAGCCATACTGCAGTTGATGGGCAACCCATTACCGATTATTGCAAACACAAAAGAGCTATTTTATTTCTGTACCTACAGGTCTTTTTCTTTTGAATCTCATTGGGGCATAGAACTGATATTGGCATTGCTGGGTGGTAGGGTATACACAGATTAATAACTTCTGGGACGCAGTTCTAAATTGCTTTTCAAAATGGCTCAACCAGTTCAGTTCCATCAGCAATGCATTCATGCACCTGTTTGTTTTCCACTACCCTTCAGCACTTGTCACTTGGCTGTGAGGTGAAATTTCAGAGGTGTTTTAATTTGCATTTGTCTATTAGTGATTTAGGGCATTTTTTTCACGTCTATTGACAGCTTGGATTTCTTCCCCTGAAAAATGACTCATCATATCTTTTCACCATTTTTATCAATTGGGCAATGGCTTTAAAGCTTTTCCAACGTGTGATAAGACTTGTCAGAGCCCTTAACTCGCTATCAGTCTTTGAAGACAAGGTGACCTCTGCCACAGATGAGGACTAGGAATTGAATGTGTGTAGGATTTTAATAAAAGGTCACGTACACCTATACCTAAATAGACATGAATCACCTTCGATGTTAACAGTCCTATGAAGATTGCAGAGGAAGTTTTACTTGTTAGAAGATGAAAAACCTGAAGCACAGAAAAATTAAATGACTCTCCCACAGGAAGGAGCAGTTCTACTAAACCCTGTCCTGTGCCTCCTCATACACCCTACTAACAAGCATTTAATTTTTTAAAATATATTTTATTTCATTAAATATTTCCCAGTTACATGTAAAAAAAATTAAACATTAAAAATTTTTTTTGAGTTCTAAATTCTTTTCCTCCTTCCTTGACAATCTCTCCCACCCCTTGAGAAGGCGAGCAATAATATGTCGATTGTACATGTGAAGTCCTGTAAAACGTATTTCCCTATGACCCATGTTGCAAAAGAAAACAGTGCCCCTAAAGAAAATTTATAAAAAATTTAAAACTACCCTTCAGGCTGCACCGAATACATCACTTGTCTCTCTGGAACACTTTTCCTCCTGGGTTCTCTGGAATGTGTCTTGGATTATTTTGATCAGAGTAAGTCTTTCGTAAGGGACCATCCTCAACAATACTGCGTTAACAATCATTTAAAATTGGCAAAAGGGAAATTCTTTGAAGGTAACGTTTTGTAAAGCAAATATTCCCAATTCATTTATTTCCCAAGTATTCTGTCTAAACTAGATTTTCTTTTTAAGCTGAGCATTCAATTCCACAAGTGTTCATGTAAGATGACTTCGGCCACCAGCTAAATTCCTTCTAAAAGGCAGAAATCGGAGAAAGGAGCACTACGGGGACGCCCCAGGAGGACAAAGGCTTTTTACGCTTCTCTTTAAAAGAAAACCAGGGGGCAGGGCTGGCGTTGCCATCCTCGCAGATTTTCAGAGCGAGGCACGCCCCCTTACCCCGCTGCTGCCCGTCTACCAGAGAAAATACGGTAACCCGGGGGGAGGCCCCAAAGGCTGCCATTCCTTAGGCATCAGGAGCCCTGGCCTCAGGGCCAGCCTCGGCCTCCGAACTACGCCGGGGAAAGGTCCTCTTCCCCTCTGCGAACCTCAGTTTCCCTCATATGTAAACTGAGGAGGGGCGGGGCTGAGAACTCGAAAGGCCCCTTTCTCGCTTGACTTCCTGTGATTCTGCGGTTCCCAAGCCCTCCCTCCATTAAGCCAAACGGACAAGAACAGAATACAACGAGGGGCTGGAAGGTACCAAAGTCCTCGGCGTCTGCCCCTTTACGTTCAGGAAGCAGAGACACCGCCCCGCCCCGGGGATTGACGTTAGCCAATCGCCACAGCGAGCGCGAGGCCCGGGCGACCAGTGCTTCGCTGAGTCAAAAGCAGCCCCGCCTGAGGTCTGGAAGGGGCGGGGCTTCGTTCACCTGCCCTCATCCAACATGGCGCGCCGGGAAGTGGAGGCTATGGTGGAGTGGGGGGCGGGATGAGGGCAGAGCACCGTTTGCCTCGATCCGAGGGGGTGCGAACAATGGGGGTCAGTTTCCCTGATCAAAGATGGCGTCTACGGCGTTCTTTCTTTCCCTCCCCCCTCCCCCCTAAGCGCTCCTCCCGACCCCTCCCCGTCACGCTGGCCCCGCCTCCCACTCCTTAAGCCCTCCAGCTTCCCGTCGCTGGGCCGAGCGCACTCAGTGGCGCGTTCTCTCCACCCCGGGCAGGTAGGGCTCGTCTCTTTGGACATGGCGGCGACAGCGGTGGCGTCGGGGTCTTCGGTGACTGGGACGAAGGGAAATGGGAGCGGCGGCCGGGCTGGGCCCAGCGAAGCCGGCGGGCCGCGGAAGAAGAAGGGGCCGGGGCCCCTGGCCACCGCGTACCTGGTCATCTACAATGTGGTGATGACGGCGGGGTGAGGAGGCGAAGGGGGCACAGGGGACCGGGCGGGGGTGGGGTGGGAGGGAGGGCTGAACCTGGGCGGGGGGGTCCCAGATGGGGAGGGGGCCGCCAGCCGGGAGACCTCCAGCGAGCATGCGCCCTGACTCGGGCTCCCTTCATTCATTCATTCTCTAACCTGTTCCACGGAGCCGGACTACGCTCCGCGGCACCGAGCCGGGGCCCTGCGGGGGGAGCTGAAAAGATGAATGGAGCCAGCCCAGCCCCCGCCCCCCCACCCCACCCCCACTCCCCCGGCTGCAGCCCTGGACTTTGGGATCTGGGGCCGATGGGGGAGGGAACGGCGAGAGCCAAGGTTCTGGGAGTGTCCTGAGCCAGAGTTTACTGAAATTGGGGAAGATGGGCAGGCAATGTCTGTTCAAAAGCGGTGGTGCCCAGCCTGCTGGAGTGACAGACTAAGGAGTCTGGACCTGGGCTGGAAGCGCAGAGGGACTGGGAGAAGGGGAGGGAGGCGGTCCGTTTGGCCGGGGTGTGTAGAAGGGATCCCAGGGGAGGGAAGCTGGAGGTAAACAGCCTTGTGGAACAGAGGGTCTGGGGACGGGGGTGGGGCGGCGTGTGATTGGGGGGCAAGCGCAGAGATCCCCACCCCAGCCGCTTTTAGGGGGCGGAAGGTCTAGTACGTGTAGGGCTTTTCTCCTTGCACAGAGAGGGCCAGAGAGGAGGAGCTGGACAAGTTCCGATTTTAGCCGAGTGGTCAGAAGGGAATCCTAAGAACCTAGTCTGGAGTATGAATTGGGGGCAGGGGGAGCTGTCTTCAACTGGGAAGAATGTGAGTAGATTCAGAAAAATTAGCCTATTGCCAGGATGTTGATAACTTACTTTCATTCTTTTGGGAAGTCTTAAAACTTAAAATTCTTTTTGGGCCCTCAAACGACCTGGTACGGTGTTTTGCACATTCTTTGCATTTAATGATTATTTCCACTACACTCGGTACCTAATGAATACCTGATTTTGAAAAAAAAACATTTAAAGTAGACCTTAATTTTTTAGTATTCTTAAAATGTCATAGATTCAGTCTAGTGGGGGAAAGACTGCTGAACTAGCAAAAACTCTGAATATAGACTCAAAATAGTAAACTTTCAAGATACAGTAGTCAAAATAAGCTAAAATGTTCTCAGAGGTTTCTAGAGAACTTTAATGAACCGGCAGCATGTGCCAGTTGGTAGATTTGGAAGTGCTTAAGGATCCCTTAAAGTCATTGTTTTGCTGTTAATTTTTTTTTTTGTTCCTCAGTCCTTGGGAAGTCAATTTCAACCCTGTTTGGGCACATTTGAATCCATTATCATAGGAACTGAAGAGGTTTACCATAATTCACAGAGAATTAGAAGTGTTCTGAGTCCTGGACGTTGGCTTTAAGAGTACCTGTATAGATGAACTGAACAGGCCAGCCAGGAGTGGTGCCTGTGCCCCTGCCTAGTGCCCTTTATCAGGCTTTTCCAAAGTGCACTCTGCAGCTTCAGACATTTGGGCATATAGATGCACACTTCTCTCCATCTTGGGGCATCAGTTATTAGGCTTCTGCCCAGAGCTACATTCTAATTCAGAGGGTTAGTTGGAGGAGGGCAAGGAAAAGGATAGAGCTTCGTTTCCCAGTGGGGTTTCCATCTTTGGTTGGACCAAAGTGTTTATATTAAACCATCTTTTCTTCCATTATCAATACTCAGGATAAAAAATATTTTATCCAATTTTACTATTTTTCTTGGTATCAAGTACTGGTGTTAATATTAATTCTTACTACTTTTCACTGTAAATATATTATGACTTTTTTGGTTTGGCCAAAGAACTTCCACAGCTTCCCCTTTACTTGCACCTCTTCATTTTATAAAATTATTTCTTTGGGGAAATGCATTGTGAATTCAAAGCAACTGATTTCTAAATGAACATTTGGAGCTCTACTAATTCATAAGTTGGAAACTACCCGATTTCTTCAGTAAGTAGTAAAAATCCTTATTGTCAGATAAGAAAACTGAGGTCTGAAGAGATAAGGAGATTTGTCCAAGCATACGCAGGTAGTTGGTGATAGCCTGTATTAGAACTTAGCTAGTTAAGTCATCTTTTACTAACTACATTCTCTTATTATGTCTGCATATGTGTACATACATTTGTGTGCATGTCTCTGTATGTAGGTATGCCCTTGTTACATCCTGGATTAAAAACCTTTTTATTGGTAATTTGGCATTTTAACATTGTATGGAAAAATATTCACTGAATATTTCAAGACATCTCATACATATACCTGCCATACTTTGTAATGAACACTCTGGCTGAGGAATGGTCACTTGCTGCACTGAAGGTTGTTCTCTGTAACCATAGTGGTGATCATTAGTCACTTAGCAGCATATCTCTACCAATACAGGAACATTACCACCCACAACATGGCACTGACTGCCTGTGTACATAACATGAACATTATTAAATCAAAAATAAATTTATTTTGTTTCTCAGATGTTTTTTAAAGGATGTCATAGACAAATCCCTTTTCCAAATATGGAACTTTTCAATAGTATCTTAAATATAGGAACCTGGGCCTGGCACTCATTACTCCTCTCAAGCTTGACTATACCCCACATTTTCCTTCCAATCTGTTCTTACTCTTTCATCTACCTGGAATATCCTTCTCAATTTCTGGCTATTAAAATCCTCTCTGTTCTGATCTCAGATACTACCTCCTTTATGTAGCTTCTTTTGATCTCTCACTAGGATTGATGGGATTTCTCCTTCCTCAGGTCCTCTGTAGTACTTTGTGTCTTTCTTACAGCATATATTAAATTTTCTACTAGATGGTACATTTTATGAAGTTGTGAACAGCATTGTCCTTTTTCATGCTTCATAGCTCCTAGCACAGTGTATGGTAGCTACTTAATAAATAGATGTTTTAAAAGAGGCTGATGAGTGTTTTTTGTTTTTACATCAGTCATTTCTGGATATACTCACTAAATCTCCTATAAATGATTTTCTCGCACATTACAAAAGAAAAGTCAAGCCAGATGTTAGACTCATAGGCTGAAGGGTCATAGATTTAAAGCTGGAAGAGATATTAGAGGCCCCTTATTTTATAGACGGGAAAAATATGAGGCCAGGAGAGGTTAAGCGACTTACCCAGGGTTACCCAGGAAGACATTCAGCGACTTGACCAGGTTTAAGAAATGCGTAAAGTAGTCTTCCAGTTCTGGTCATCCTGACTCCAAGCCATGTGGAAGAAGAGACTTTTGATCTGTTGTCTTGGTTCCAGATTTGGTCGTTACAATTACTCAGCAGTCTTCGTGTTCTTTTTGTTTACATGATTGTAGTTCCTGGTTATGTTAGTCTTCTGGTCCTACTTAACTTCACTGTGGATAAATTCCAAATTCATCAGATTTTAAGGCACAATTTTTCATTTCATTTTTATACCACAGTTTGTTTGGCATTTCCCCATTCTAGGCTTAGAGTGAGAACTTGACAGGCTGTCCTAGGAGCGAAGTGCATGCACAAGCCTTTGTGCTTGGGCTTTGTGACACCTGTTATTTTTGGCTGCCATTTTAAAAAACCTTCTGATATTTATGTCTTAGTTAAAATTGCTGGTTAAATGAATTCTTAGGTGATATGCTACTGAAATTGATTAGTGTAGATGCTTGTGTGTCTGATATTTGGATTTTTCAAGAGATGTTTACATTTCAAGGAAACTGCAATGAAATATTGCCCATTATGCAAAAATGTTCCTGGGAATAAAACACCATGATTATTTTTTTTTCAGACTTTCATTTTTTACTTGTACAAATTATACTGAAGTAGAATACAGTCTGACTGGGAGAGAAAACCAAGTGCATTTGGTAAAAATGAATTTTCCTGAGATACATCCTTAGATACGCATTCAAGAAATTATATTTAAATGATAATGGGAAATACCTTGTGCCAGTTTTCTCCTTTTTTTTTTTTACTGTTATTAATTAATATAGCATACCTAAGAGCAGCTCAACAAGATTGTAGCTGCTACTGTGCAGCTGCCACTTAGCAGCAGAGATGCCCACAAGCTCTGGTTTGCAACCAGACTACAGAGTTTAGGAACCTCTTTCCCCTCTCCACCAACTGCACATCTTTTAGCATTCGTGCCACTGTGACTATAAAAGGTTTTTCTTGTGTGTGGCGTTTTTAACCTCATTGCTTCTCAGTGAAGCTCCAGCTGTCTTTCGGATTACCTTAGTGAGAGCTGGTATTGAGAATCATTTTGCCAAAGAGCTCTAGCCCGGTGAGAACCAGCCTTTCTGTTCCCCTGTGTTCTAAGTATGCAGGTTGACTTCTGAGCCTAGGCATTGGTGGGGAACAATTCTCATTCTTTGCGTCTGTAGTGGAGTGTCAGTTGGCAGGCCACTGATCTATATCGGATGAAGGAGGGCAAGGGGAGTCCAGAGCAGGTTACTAGAAGCAGAGAATACTGATGGAGGATTCATCCTATATGAGAATGGAGCTTTCAGCCATCACTTGGGTCTTGGCAGGAAAGGGTATTGCTCAAGAAGTCACCCAGTGTCAATACAGCTTGAGGAGGCATCATTTAGGACTTGAGGTCCTGTTTTACCAAGTAAATAGAATGTTTGCCAAGAGCTCCTGCTGCTTCCCTTCTCCACACCACAAAAGCCCTTGTCACCATTTTCCACTCTCTTCTCCTGTACTGTCAGGTCTTTGTTGAAGAGATGGCTCTTCTATTATTTGTTCCCTTAATCTTATTACCTCTAAGCTCCTTGGGCAGATTGCCACACTATCTTTCCCCTTCCTCCTCTGTCTTTAATTTCTCTTGTTCTAATATTTCCTTCCCTGCTACCTATTAACTGCCAGATCTCTTCCATCTAAACCAACAAAAAAACGTTTTTCCTTCAGTCCTCTCAAGTTATCTTTTATCTCTGTTCCCTTTCACAGCCAAACCCCTAGAGAAGACTATTAGCTATTTTGAGTTCGCACTCTGTGACTGCATTTGGGGTTTTCTTGGCAGAGATACAGAAGTGATTTGCCATTTCCTTCCCCAGCTCATTTTACAGATGGGGAAACTGAGGCACACAGCACTGAATGACTTGTCCAGGGTCCCACAGGAAGTATCTGAGGCCAGTTTTGAACTTAGGTCTATCTTTCTGATGCTAATCCACTGAGCCGCCTAGCTGCCCCTCCACTTACTCCCTTTTCAACCTTTTACAGTCCCAAGTCCCAAGGCTTTCTCCTGGTCTCTTCTCTTTCTGCATTTTCACCCATGGGTTTAATTGTATTTTTCTGCACCTGACTCATAAATCTATATCTGGCCATTCAACTCTAATCTTTCACCTGAGCGCCAGTCCGGTGTCACCATAGTAAATTCAACATGTCTAAAACAGACATTATCTCTCCCCCCTGCCCAAACTACTCATTTTCTAAACTTCCCTATTTTTGTCATGGGTATCACATTCTTTCCAGTCACCAAGGTTCATGGCCTCATTCATCCCTGGACTCCTCATTCTCCCTATCCCATGTATCCAGTCATTTGTCAAGCCTTAGCTTTACCTGGACTATTGCAGTAGCCTTCTGATTAGTCTTCTCTCTCTAGGCTCTTCCCTTTCCAATCTATCCTCTACACAGCTGCCAAAATGATTTTCCTAAAGCATAAAGTCTCATAAAGTTACTTCCCCAATTTGGTACACTGCAGTGGTTCCCTGTTACCTCTAGAGTTAAATAAAAGTTCACTTCTCTGGCCTTTAAAGACAGTTTACAATTTACAGTCTGCCTCCAACCTACCTTTCTGGCCTTATTATTAATTACACCCCTTCATATTCACTGTTGTCTCCAGCTAAATTTATGTTCCTGCTTTTCCTCACAGTAGGACACTCCATCTTCCATCTCTGCCTTTGTAAAAGTGATGTCCTCTGTGTCTGGAGAGTTGATTGAAAGGTCTCATTCACCCTGATGTTTTGTTCATATTTTTCATACCAAAGAAGGAGGGTGAATTGCAGTAATGTAATGATTTTAAGGAATTTTTAAAAAGTCACTGTCTGTGGCCAAAATATCTCCCTTTTGCAAACCTTGCTAGATAGCTTTCAAAAAGGTAGCATAGCTGAATGAAATGACCCCTGACTTTGGATCTTAAAGACCTTGCTTTTCAGGTTCTTGCCCTGTCGCTTACCTGTTTAATTCTGGGACACTTTATTTCTCTAAACCTTAGTTTTCTCATTTGTAAATACACTTTATTAACAGGGTTATGGGAATCAAGATAAAATATGGAAAATATTTTGTTGGTTTTTTTTTAAAGTGCCTGTTTAAATATAAACAATTTTTTTTACATTAAACTAGATTTCTGGGGTGCCCATAATTTAATCTGGATTTCAACAGAAAACAGCATTTAGTGCCTGTGATAGGTTCTACAAGTAATGCTGTTTGATTTGGCCAAACATAATGGATTTTACCAGGTCACAGAACACTAGAATTTCTCAATTCGTGTTAGAAGGTGCCTCAGTGGCTGTTTAAGGAACTCCCACATATCTTTCAAGTGGTCAGCCAACCACTAGCTCTGGAAATCAGGTGATCTGGGTTTAAATTCCTCTTCTGACACCTACTATTTGTGCCTCTTTGTGTAAGTCATTTAATCCCTTGGGCTTCCTTTTCCTCATGTGTAAAATGAGGGGATTAGACTTGTTGGCTTCTAAGGAGGTCCCTGTAGGGGGAATCTGTAATTTCGTGACATGTCCAATCCAACTCCTCTGCCCCAAGATAGCTATTCCACTTTGGGACAGTGAATTCTTTGACTGATGTATTTTCTCTGTTTGGTCCCAGGAGAATCAGCAGATGCTGTGAATTCAGACCTGTTGTTTCTACTTGGGGTTTGTGCAAATGTTCCTGAGTTCAGAAATACCAAGGATTGGGACATTATCAGGATAGATATTGGTGCTACTACAGTAAGGAAAGGATGTATTCCATTAACATGTTAAATATTGTACTGTTAAAATATGCAAGAAAGCAATGTTGTGCCACTGGTTAAGATACTACATATATTTTAAAATTTATTTCTTTTTAGTTTTCAGTATTCACTTTTATAAGATTTTGAGTTCTAATTTTCCCCACCTCCCTCCCCTCCCCAGAATGCAATCTGATATAGGCTATACACGTGTGATCATATTAAACATATTAAACATTAGTCGTGGTGTGAAAGAAGAATCAGAACAAAATGGAGGAACCATGAGAAAGAAAAAAAAAAGGAAAGTATGCTTCGATCTGCATTCAGATTCCACAGTCCTTTCTGTGAATGTGGACAGCATTTTCCATCATGAGTCCTTTGGAATTTTCTTAAGATCATTGCATTGCCCAGAAAAGCTAAGTCCAACAAAGCTGGTCATTACACTGTGTTACTGTTATGTGTATACTGTTCTGGTTCTGCTCATTTCACTCAGCATCAGTTCATATAAGTCTTTTCCAGTCTTTCTGAAATCTGCCTGCTCATCATTTCTTATAACATAGTAGCATTCCTTTACATTCGTAAACCATTCAGCCATTCCCCAGTTGATGACCCCTCAGTTTCCAGTTCTTTGCCATTACACAAGAGCTGCTCTAAATATTTTTGTACATGTGCATTCTTTTCCCATTTTTATGATCTCTTTGGGATACAGACTTAGGAGTGGTATTGCTGGGTCAAAGGGTACACAGTTTTATAGCCCTTTGGGCATAAAATCTTCTATTTTAAACTCTACAGTCAGTAACTGTTCAGCAAACTCAAAGTAACATGATGCGTTGGAAAGTAGCCTGGACCAGAACTAGGGTCAAGTCACTTTAGGCCTCAATTTCTTCATCTGTCAAATGAGGAGGTTGGACTAGAAAACATTTAAGATTCTCTTCTACCTCTGAAATTCTATTAATTGAGTCTGCTTTTAAGAGCAGAAATCATTTTTCACATGTTCTAGCTAGTATTTAAGGTAGATACTTAATGGTACAAGTAGGATGAATGATGGTGAAAATTACAGTAATTACCATTAAATTGCTAGTCAGCATTCCAGGCACTATTGTTGTGTGGTCTCGTGGATAGCTTTACAATACACACTTTACATAATAGCTTTGTTCCAGGATGTTAAAGTAATATTACATTCTTTTAAAAGGATTTTTACTGTCCCTTTAAATAAGTTCTGAGAGAAGATCTTTAAATACAGAGGAATGTGTTACATTAAATTATAGCTTTAAAGCTGCATTTATGTGTTTTACCTGTTGGTAAATCAGTTATTTATTTACCTCTCTGTGTTAGATTTTGAGAATGACAGACAAGGGGTCGAGTTGGATGCTAATGATTTCTTAGAGTCCTTACCTCAAAGAAGCTTAAAGCAATTTACAATGTTTCATTTTCTCAACATCACTGTGGCAAATAGGGGATAAATATGCTCTTTTTAACCAACTTTCCTCATCTGCAGTGGGACGTTGCTTTACAAATAAGACACAGGAGGCATTGGAGTTTTTGGACTCCACCCTCTACCAGGTTCACTCTTGATCTGGTCAGACAGGAAGGACAGGAAGACAGCTTCGGAAGCGTTAATAATCTCACTTTTTTTTGTCTAGTCTTCCCAAAAGGGAAGTTGAAAATGGGAGTACCAACTCCTACCATGTCCTCTAATCACTTCTCACAGGAGCCACTAAGAACACAGCAGGGGCTACAACTCGTAAGGGATCCCCTAAGCCTCATTGGGGCTGATTGAGGCAAACACAGGTTCCCTCCAAGCCTTGATGGGGGCTCACCAAGGCACACACAAGCATTACACTGTCATTCCCCACTCACTGACCAATTACTTTGTAGAGCAACAGACAAAGAAGGCATCTTGTCAGTATATTCTCACAGGTTAACTTTAGCAACATCATCATTCAGTACAAGCGTAGTAAATATCACATTATGTCATCCCATATCTCTTGGCTCACTCAGTAGGACTGCTTATCACTGATTCTAGGAACTACTATATAGGATCCTTGGAGCTATTCTGAGATTTATACTTAACACCTGGAAAATAGAGATTACCATGGCCATGGATCCTGAAAAACTAAACACCAAGAAGGATAACAAAATCCTCCTTACTTAACAGACATTAAGTGAAATTCCTGAGGAGATTCAACTACTTGAAAGCAGTGGAAATAAATTTGAAGCCATTGCTCTTTATGGATTCTTTGCACACCGGTTCTCTTTTGCATAAGACCCTAGATCCTGAAAATAAGTCAGAGTTTTATCCTATGTTGGCAGGAGATTGGAGAAACATGCACGCTATAATGCATTGTTAGTGGGGCTGCAGACTGTGGAAAACATTTTGGAGAGCAATATTGCAACAGTAAGAAAGGCATACTTTTCAACTTGATAATTCCATTGTTAAAACTGTATGCCAAAACATATTATGAAAAAAATTCCTTGTTGCTCCTTTTGTAATATTAAAAAACTAGAAGCAATCTATGTTTCCAACAATTGGAAGGTGGCCAGATATTATATCATATTACATTAATTAATAAACCAATATAAGTAATAGTCTGCTCAGTCAGTAAGTTAGTATTTATTAAGCATAAATGTGCCAGACATTGTGCTAAACCCTGGTGATACAAAGTATGGCAGCAGAAAGTCTGTCAAGGAGCTCACAGTCTAATAGTGACAAAAACCCACAACTGTGACCTGTGATAGAAGCTATGGAAAAGCCTATGCAGGATGAGACAGAAAATAATCAATAGAATCAGAACTGTATAAACATTGGGTACAATTACATATAAGAAAAGAAAAAAAGGAAGGTAAAAAAATGAAACCAAAGATCAGTGTTTCACATGGACTTGGGAAGAGGACAAAGGAAATGCACATACATACATGCCTATCTATATATGCACATGCATACACATGTGTGTATATATATATACACATGTATGTGTCTATAGGTGCATGTCAATAATGGAATATGGCATAAAACAAATGTATATAAAATGTAGATATAGCATATTAAAAGTATATATGTATATGTGTGTCTATACATATATATTTTATTCATTCTGCCTTATTAAAATCTGGAAGACTAGGATGGAATTTTGCCCCGCTTTTTGTATGTTTGGTTGTTTTTTGTTCATAGTTATTGGGTATACAATAAAAAAAAAAGATTTTTAAAAAGTCATTGAAATACCGTAAAACATTAATTGCTTTGAGCCCTTAAGGACATCAGTTTTCTAGATAACTGAGGTTTTTATGCCTTTAAGCATCAACATCTTTTTTATGTTATCTATATTTGAACAAAAAAGTATTGTCTTTTGTTTATATGCTGCATTCCTTTATTAATAGACACTTCCCTCCTGGTGGAACTCTCCCTAGTAACAAAGTAAAACCAGTTAAGCAAAACACTTAGAGATAATGAAATCTGATAGCATAATCTTTAGTGGATGTTTTTCTACTGAGAGAAGTATATTTTAACTCTTTTAATGTAGGTCTCTCTCTAACATGTACTCAAGGTGATTTTTATTAGTCAAGTCTGATTTTAAAAATAGACTACAGCTTTTGTGGCTGTTCTACATAGCGTTTATTTTTTAGATCAAATTTTATTATTTTCAGTTATCAAGTTTTTTTCTCCCATCTCACTTCCTCCAACTTCAGTGTAGGGAATTGGGGTGGGGAGTAGGGCAGGGGTGCACAGGTGGTGAATAAGAAAACCTTTTAACAAATATACATGATTGAACAAAACATGTTCTCCTGTTGGCTGTGTCCAAAAATGTATCACCTTCTACATTCTGCATCACATTTCTGTTGGTGTCGGTAGCATGCTTCATCATCAGTTCTCCAGAATCATGTTTGATCACTTCATGGATCAGTATTCCTAAGTCTTTTAAAATGGTTCATTTTTGCAATGTGGATGCCATAGTATAAATTACTCTCCTCATTCTGCATCAGTTCATACAAGTCTTCCCAGGTTTCTCCGAAACTCTCTCATCATTTTGATAGCACAGTAATATTCCATTACATTCAGATGCCATAATTTTTTTATGTCTATTTTTAAGATTTTTTTTTTTAAGTAATCTCTTTCCTTGCTGTCAGTTGTCAGTTTTTATTGTTGTCAGTGTGTCTTTCTTAAGAAATCTCCCTTCGCTCTTATAATTTACTGCTTCTCTTTTTGCTGTGGGTTTGGCCATCAGCTAAAATGGATAAAATTTTTCCCAAATTAAGAATAAAATGGCACAGAATTACAATATAAGGTAGACTTGGAACTTTGTAATAACACAAGAACTTAATGGAAAAAAGAAAAAATCCCAATGACGATTTTCTAAGGCAGAATGCTTTCCACACTCGGAGAAAGAAATATGGAAGTCATTCGCAGAATGTAGCAGGGAATGTTTGTGTGTGTGTGTGCATTTTAGCCTATTATGTTTTGATTTGTTACATGATTTCTTTCATTTATTTTAGTGCGACTACATAGCATGACTATAGTGAAAATGTGCTCAATAGGAAAGTATATGTAGAATCTATACAAAATTGTATGCTGTCATGGGGAGGGAGGGAGGTAGCGGGGGGAAGGAGTGGGGGGGAATAAAATCTTAATTTTAAGGAAGTGATTGTAGAACATTTAAAAATAAAAAATAATAATTGAAAAAAAGAAAATAAAAAAAAGAATTACAATCTAAGAAACTTCAGTGAGTAAAGTACATGCAGTTTAATTGCATGGTCGTTATGTTCAATTTTGCCTGCTTGGAGACCTTTTCTGATTACTTATGTTTATTAGATATATTTTTGGATAAACAAGGATATCAGTAAACTAAGTTCCAGATAGATGAAATATTGCTGGGTACGCTGTTGTGTAATTTACGCAACACTGCTGTATTTTCCTCAGTTATCATTCTACGGTTTTTGTTGTTCAAAGGAGATACCTGTGTGACCTTAGGTAAAGTCCCCTACCTCTCTGTGTACTCTCTTTCCATCACCTTCAGTTATATTGATGCTTGCCTCCTTATTGTGTTGTCTTTTTCTAGGTGGCTCGTTATTGCAGTTGGTCTGGTCAGAGCATATTTGGCTAAAGGTAGCTATCATAGCCTTTATTATTCAATTGAAAAGCCTTTGAAATTCTTCCAGACTGGAGCCCTCTTAGAGGTAGGTTATGAAATATCTCCATGTTTTCAATAACCATAAGAATTTGTCTTATGAAATAAGAAACTTGCTATGAAACATACTTAGGCAGCCGTCTTGTTTGGAAGTGTGATATTTATCGTATTCATTTTAATCTTTGAAATTTTGCCTGTTAGTTGACTCAGAATACTACACCTAAACCTCCTCTTTCAACTTTGTAAATACAACAGAGCTCTAGTTAATTTAAACCAAAATAACTCTGTTTTGGCTAGAAGTTTTCTGTGTGACTTTTGTTAGAAATCATAAAACAAGTTATTTTAGGAATTATGTATATTTGAACTTTCAAAAGCAGTCTTAGAGTTAATCTTCATCTGGTGACATGAGGGTGAAGAACACTTGCGTAATTATTGAAATAATTCTCCTGCCGTGAAAAACCTGTTCCAGTTTCTCATTGTGCCACAGAAGTGACCTTGCTTCTCACAGGATGCATTAGCAGATTACAAACTGTGCACAGAGGACCAGCCAGCTAAGTTTAGAGACTCTCATCACCAGAGGCATGAAAGTGGCCCTTCCTGTTAATAGAACTGGGATGCAAACTGTGAAATACTAGATCTTTGAAGTACACAAATAACTAGGGTGGTACTAGGGAAAAAGCACTCGATTTGGAGTCAGGGAGACCTGAGTTCAAATCCTGCTTCAGACCCTTAAGTAGCTGTATGACTGTAGGCAACCACTTAACTTCTCTCAGCTTTTAGTTTCCTCATCTCTAAAATGGGGGTGATAATAGCATTATACAGAATACAGGGTTTTGAGGATGGAATTATATAAAAATATGTAAGCTACCTAGCGAATCTTAAATAATCAGTGCTAGCTGTTCTAGCTATTAATGATGATTCCAATAATAAATCCTCCAGAAAATTCCTGTTCTCATACTGTATAATAGTGTGGAGGAACTGCTCCAACAGGTTCTTCCAACGTAGAATAGTTTCAAGTATTATCCCAGCATCAGACTACATCTACTTTACGAGGATGGGCCTAGCTAAAAATAGATAGGCTTATCACCAAAAGACTGCAGTAGAGGTGAATTCTTAGGCCATGGCAACTCATGAGAAGGGTATTTTGATACTCTCTTGAATTCTGTGATCTCTCTGGTGTGGGTACATCTTCCACTGATATAGATAGCCACCCATCAGCCTTGCCAACCTCGTCATCCTTGTCCATATCCTAAATGATGTGTTTACCATAGCTTATGCTGGCTTATATGTCTTTCTCCACACACTTGTAGGATTCTAACCTTCTTCTTGTACAGTCTTGGACTAGATGGAGGACCTTACTGCTTCTCTGATCCTCTTGATCATTGTTCCATCTCAGGGGTGGGGAACCTGTGGCCTTGAGGCCACATGTGGCCTTCTAGGCTCCTGGGTGCAGCCTTTTGACTGTGTCCCAGTTTTACAGAACACATCCTTTTATTAAGGGGATTTGTTCTGTGAAGTTTGGATTCAGTCAAAGGGTTTCACTTGAGGAACTAGAAGGCCATATGGGGTCTCAAGACTGCAGGTTTTCTATCCCTGTTCCATCTGGTACACTTTTTAATTCCTTGCTTTCATGTAGCCATCTGAACTAGGAGTTGAGATCTATATGTGTCATCTGGAAAATAAACATTATTCATCCACTTGGTTTTTCTTAGGTGAATTGCTAGGCTGATTTCTTTTGGGTGGTAATGGATTTTGTTGAGAAGGCCCTGTAATATTCTTGGATTTGAGGCCATCATTAACAATATCATTCCCACATGAGAACAACCCAAGCATGTCATCATCTATAAGGAATCCCTGTTCCATTTGGACCCTTCACAAGACATCTTCCATGACAGTGGTGAATACCCTTGGTGAACATGTTATCTCTTTGTTTTATGCCATGTTTGATATTGAGAATCAGCTGGAGGAACTCATATAACTGGGTACATTATAAATTCATATTATAAAGTTTCCTGCTGTAAGGCAAACCTCTTATTCTCCCTAATTGGTTCCTTATCTCACTTCTTACAGAAGCTATTATTCCAAACTTTATTTATTGCTCAGGCCTCCTATACCTTTCTCCCCTCCCTCCTTCCTTCAGCTGAGGCCCTCTCTTAACTTTACTATGAAAGTTGAGACCATTTGTTATGAGATGCCTTCTTTTCACCTCAAGACACTCTTAATATAATCCTTTACTTTTTCTTCCTTTTGCTTTAACAACGGGGTAGCTCTTATTGCTAAGACTGACCCGTCCTTCTTCATGCACCCTTCATCCATTCTCCTCCTGTCTTCTCTAGCTGATTGCAAACTCAATCAGCCTCTCCTGCTCTTTAATCTGTTCTCTCCTTAATGTTCTCTTCCCTACTGCCTTCAAACAGTGTTGAAGTCTCCCTCATCTTTAAAAACTTTCATTACATGGTACCGTCCCTCCCAGCTCTCATTAATAACTCTCCTTTCCCCAGACTCATAGGAAAAGCTGTCTGCACTTTCTCTTTCCAACTCACTTCTCAGCCCTTTGCAGCCTGGCTTCTGATGTCGTCACTCCACTGACACTGATCTCTTCAGTTACCAACGGAGGCTTTACTTGCCAGATGGGATGGCCTTTCTTTGGTCCTCATCCTGCTCAACCTTTCTAGTGCATTTGACATTGCCCCTCACTCCCTTTTCTTGAATTTTTTAGACACACTTTTTTCTAGTTTTCAACCTGCCTGACCATTCTTTCTCTAGTCTCCTTTGCTGGTTCATCATCCGGATCATGCTTACTAACTATGAGTGTTGTCTGGAATTTTGTGCTAGGTTGAAAATTCTTTCAAATGATATGACTAGTGTTAGTGGATATATTTTTATATCCCTTTTCTGACTTAAAAAAGTCACTTGTTAAACCCTATGTTACTTTTTATTTTTCTGTTCCCAGATTGATGTTTTTCTAGCAGCATAACCATAGGCAAGTGACTTAACTCCTCTGTGCCTTCATTTCTTCAGCTGTAAAATGGGGATAGTAATTGTCTCACCTACCTCACAGAGCTGTTTTGTAGCTGAATTGAGAAATCTATACATCAAGTGCTTTGCAGACTATAAAATGCTGTAGAAATGTCAGGTGTTGAGTATGGTTTTTCTATTGGTTCAGTGACTCTAAACCATCTCCCTTGTTCTTCTAAATCTTTGTCGTGTTCATCCTTTGTTTCCGAAGAGGACCATGACATCAGAGAAGCGATGACATGACTTGCTTGACTTTATTTTGAGTAAGGGAGCTCTGTGCAAGATCACCAGCCTCACTTTATCCTCCTGAACCATCTGGATCCAGTGACCAGATATTCATCAGGATGACTGGAGATGGCCCAGGATGCAATGGGAGACCTTGGCCTTTTAGGCTAAGGCCTTTTCAGGTACTCACTTAAAGTGAGGTAATGCCCATTCAGTGAATAGGCCTCGTTACAAAATAGTCAGGGGGATGGCCCCTTTAATAGAAAAGAGATTACCAAAGGATAGATGAAGAAAAAGTTTAATAACTCCTTATCTAAAACTATGCAATGCCAGCCTGGACTGGTAGAAGTTTTATCAACCAGGGAGTTCCCTCTGCCAGTGACATTATAGATCCCTCCCATCCTCATTCCTACCTGTCTTCAGAGGACTGTTGTGAAACTCAAAAGATGTAATGTATAAAAGGCTTGGCAAACCTTAGAGCACTCTATCAACCTTAGTTATTAAAAGGCCCTCTAGTACAGAGCTGCAGAGTACTATGTTAGCACACAAATATTAATCTATGTCTAAAATATTGCCTTTTTCTGATGGTTGCAGTAATTACTTTTTAGAGGAAAAGGATTTTTAATAGCTATATATACTAGAATATTGAACACATTAACACACTGTGACTCTAGGTTCAGTGTAAAAAATGAAAAACCAAATCTCAATTCAATGACCAAAAGCTTTCTTCTCTCTTACTCTACTCCTATGGATCCTGATTTAGATAGATTGTTAACATAATGATTTCTAAGCGCTGTGAGGTCCTTGATCCTCTTATGTTCAGTATACTGTACTTACTGATTTATGAAAGTGAATTATAATGATATTCAGCCACACAGGTTGGAACAAAAAAGGGCTCTGAATTAACCAAACCCCTGTACCCTGCACATTCTGATTAGGCAAATTTTTACTGTTTGTTCTTTTTTTTTTTTTTCTGTCTAAGTGTCTTTTCATTCTCACATGAAATTTGCAATATACACTGGTCTGGACCACAAAGGGCCTCAGAAGCCATAGGATGTCAGGGTCAGGGTGAGGTCTCAGGGAATGTAAGAGTAGTCTTTTCAAAATATTAGCAGCAGCCTTAGTGTAAAGTGGACTCAATCCCTAGACAAGTCCACTGGAGGTATAATGAAGGATGTTAGGATGTTGGCCGTGGGTCGGAACTACAGTGGAATGATCTGGCTTTCCACGGCAGAGATGGGACCAATAGAATAAAGAAGAAATTAGGTACCATTAGGAAGGGCCTGAAACACCAACATTTCTCACTTCTCTACCACAGCTTCAGGACAGAAAGCTAAATGGCTCAAGCAAGGAGGCAAGGCTGGCCATTGTCTAGAGCACAAAGTGGACAGCAGGGAAAGGAGAGGCCAGGCAGTCTGTGGGTCAAAAGGTCTTATCAGAAGGTGGCTTCATTCTTTTCACAAGAGTATAGAGAGGTTGCTCCAACTTCTTGGCAGCCAGGCACCCAGCCACAAGTACTTCTTCATGATTGGCCATCTCTTGGCTTTCATAATTCAATACTGATTTGTCCATAATGAGGGAGAATCCAAAGACTTGAATACCAAAATGCCTGACCACTATCACCTCTGGTACTGTACTCATGCCAACAGCATCAGCCCCTAGTTTCTGCAGAAACTGACACTCTACAATAGTTTCAAAATTGGGCCCTCCTACCATAACATAGGTTCCTGTTCAATTTGCTTCCATATGCAGTGGGCCTTTTGTCTCAGAATCCTGTCGTAGACATCAGATATGGGAGGTAACCTTTCTCCAAACCTCTCATCATTGGGGCCTCTGAGTGGATTTTGGCCACTGAGGCCTGCCAAGTTCATAGGATCTTAAATCAGCATAACATTCCTAACTTCAGCCCACCAACAGCATTGATAACAGTTAAGGTGTGCACATCTATAAGTCGGAAAACTCTCACGGGGTATACAACTTTCCAGAGTGGGTAACCTTCACATGGGTGGAATTGACCCTGCATCATCACACAGCACTTGTCATTTAAATATCCAAAATCAGCATCATGGATTGGAGGCTCAGACAGCCTTTCTTGCTATCCATAGCTGGAATTAGACTCAGAAAAACAGTCACTTAATAGTTCCATAGCATCTAAAAATGGCAAGTTCCAGTAACCAGGTTTCAAATATGATTATAATTTCACTTTGGCTAAGGAACATCTTTTGAGACAAGTCTTAAGTGGCTTACATGCCTTCCTATACATGTTCTAGTTCCTGATTAAATAGCAATCATACAATCAGATTTACCATTAAAACCTTAACTTTTCCATCAATGCCAAATTTTACCTGTGGTTACCTTCCTCTAGGAAATTTAGACTAAAATTCTTTTCTCCAACCTAAAGATGTCATTGATTTGTTCTCAGTAATTAATTCAGTCATTTGTTTTAATACTAATTGCTTTTACCTCACTTTGAAACAAGTTCAATTTTTCTCCCCATCACTCCCCTCCCCCTGCTTCCTAATACCTTGCATTCTGATTACTCCTTCCCTCAATGTACCCTCCCTTCTATCATACGCCACCCTTCCCTTAGCCCTATCTTCTGGCTTTTCTTGCAGGGCAAGATAAATTTCTATACCCTATTCCCTGTATTTCTTATTTCTCCATTATATGCAATAAAAATTCTCAACATTCATTGCTAATACTTTGAATTCCAACTTCTCTCCCTCCCCTCTTCCCTCCTCAGCCTCACTGAGAAGGCAAGCAATTCAATACAGACTAAATATGTGTCATTTTGCAAAAGACTTCCA
>CM053771.1:280938324-280968498 GCA_028658325.1 Potorous gilbertii | reverse complement strand
TCTATTGACTCCCTTCTCCCATTTGCGCTCCCTTCTATCATTCCCCTCACCTCACTTGTCACCTCCTCCCCTACTTTCCTGTATGTAATACAAATTTTCATATCAAATTTAGTAAACATGTTATTCCCTCCTTCAGCCACATGTGGAGAGAGTAGCTTTATTTTTCCCCTCTCCCCTTCTCCCTTTTCTCCTCCACTGAACAAAATTTTTCTTAATCTCTTTTATGAGTTATAGACTGCCCCGTTCCATTTCTCCCTTTCTCTTCGGTATTTTCCTCCCTCACCCCTTAATTTTTATTTTATTTTATTTTTTTGTGTATGGATATCATCTCTTCTGATTCAACACACCCTGTACTCTCTATCTATATATGTGTGTGTATGTGTATGTCTATGTACAATCTCTCTATGTACCCAAATACTGAGAAAAGATTCAAGAGTTATAAATATTTTCTTTCCATGTAGTAAAGTAAACAGTACAGCTTTAGAGAATCTTTTATGATTTTTCTTTCCTGTTCACCTTTTCATACTTCTCTTGGGAAGTCAATTTTCTATACAGATCTGGTCTTTTCCTCAATAGGAATGATTGAAAGTCCTCTATATCATTGAATGACCATTTATTCCCTTGAAGTATTATACTCAGATTTGCTGGGTAAGTGATTCATGGTTCCAGTTCCAGTTCCTTTGACCTCTGAAATATCTCATTCTGAGCCCTTCAGTCCCTTAATGTTGAAGCTGCCAGATCCTATGTTATCTTGATTGTATTTCCACAATACTCAAATTGTTTCTTTCTAACTGCTTGCAGTATTTCCTCCTTGATCTGGCAACTCTGAAATTTGGTCACAATATTCCTAGGAGTTTCTCTTTTCAGGTCTCTTTCAGGAGGTGATCAGTGGGTTCTTTCAATATTCATTTTGCCCTCTCATTCTAGAATATCAGGATAATTTTCCTTGATAATTTCATGGAAGATAATGTCTAGGCTCCTTTTTTGATCATAACTTTCAGGTAGTCCCATAATTTTTAAATTGTTTCTCCTGGATCCATTTTCCAGGTCAGTTGTTTTTCCAATGAGATATTTCATATTATCTTCTATTTTTTCAAACTTTTGGTTTTGTTTACTAACTGCTTGGTTTAACTCATAGTCATTCATTTCCCTGAACTCAATTCTTTCTTTCAATGAAGTATTTTGTTCAGTGAGCTATTGGACCTTCTCCATTTGGCTAATTATGCTTTTTAAAGCCTCCTCCTCATTGGCTTTTTGGACCTCTTTTTCCAGTTGTTAGCCTCTTTTTAAAGCTGTTATTTTGCTCAGCATTTTTTTTTGTTCTCCTTTAGTAAGCTGCTACCTTGTTTTTTAAGGTCTTCTATTGCCTGAGCTTTTGGAGGCCCTGGAGGCAGAGGCCTTGACTTCTTCTGACAGTATGCTTTGTTCTTCCTCATCTGAAAGGATCGGGGGAGACACCTGTTTCCCAAGAAAGCAACCTTCTATGGACTTATATTTTTCCCTTTTGGGGCATTTTCCCAGCCAGTTACTTGACTTCTGAGTTTCCTCTCCAGAACTACCTTAGCCAGCACTAGGGGCTGAGATTCAGATGAGCTGCTTCAAACCCTCAGGGGCTTTCAGTGGGGGCAGGGCTGCTATTCAGTTTGAGATTAAGATCAGCTGCTCAGGTTGGGGGCAGGGCCACCACACAGGGCTCAGTTCCCTCAAGGGATTTACGATGAGACCTTGAACAATGGATGTGGGCTACTGCCTGCTTTGGGAGCCCCTGTCCAGCTGCTGCCTCCACTGCTGCCACCTGAGGAGGCCCGAGTTATGGGGACACCCTGCTGCCTTCTCAACCAGCTGAAAAGACCCTCTCACTGACCTTTGGCACCTGTGGGTCGCTGCCACTGGAGATTCTGTCCCTGAAGCCTGCTCGGATCTGCTCCCCTCAGTGCCGCGTGGCCATGGTGGTCTGGGCTCTGTTCTGGGTCCAGTGGGACAGACCTTTTGTTGGTCTTTCAGGTCACTCTGGGCTAGAAATCTCCTCCACTCCATTGTTCTGTGGCTTCTGCTGCTCTAGAATTTGTTGAGAGTTCTTCTTTACAGGTATTTTATGGTCTGTGGGGTAAGAGCTTGTGTATATGCATCTTTCTGCTCTGCCATCTTTCAAAATATATTTTAAAATGAGATAAAATCTAGTTAAATTTACAGCATTCCCCTGAATTAACATTCTGGTAATCCTCTCAAAGAAAATACAATTAGTTTAGTGTTATTTCTTCTTCGTAGAGCCACATTGGCTTTTTGTGATCATCTCTTCATCTACTAGATGTTTATTATTCTTTTATTAATAAGTTCTAGAATTTTGCCAGGAACCCAAGTATGGCTCAGTGGCCTACAGTTTACAGAAACTATTCTCTTCCCTTTTTTATTTTTAATGTGCTATATGCAAAGAGTAATCATATTATCATGCAAAAATCATATTGTCTTTCAGTGATGACAAATCTAACTGTTGCTCAGTCTAGACTAGTGATAGAAGAGGTTGATGACTTTGGATTTCTGATCAATTCTGTCTTCTAGCTTGGGATAAGGTCTTCACTTGTGTGGTGATATGCAAAAAACAGAATTATGTGCTTACAAGCAGCTTCCAGTGATACACACACACACACACACACACACACACATACACTCACTCAAACATAAAATAGGACCAAATTGCTCTTAAAATTATCTGTAGCTAAGGAACACATTGAACAGAAACATTTTTTGACTTAGTTTCGGAAAATGGCAGCATGGAAGCAAGTACATATTTAAACATACCCACACCTCTTTCCAAGGAATTAGCGTTGTCCTTATTTTGTAGTTTCAGTGACAACCTTCAGGTTTCCCACGGACCTAGTAATCAAGTTGCTAGCTTTTCATTGTAAATGGAGGGGAAAATGGTTGATTTAAAGTCGATTTTGAGATATGAAAAATTCCCACTAAAAGGGAGGTCTTGGAGGTAGGACATTGCAGTTCTATACCTTCTGGATTTTCTGCCCCTTCTAAAGGATCAAAATTATTTTTAGAGCATCATTCCATAGTGAGTCCAGATTTGCTTTAGCGTGGAAGTAAGACAGTTGGGAAACAAAATTAACTAAGAAATGGTGCTTTAGAAAGATCACTAAATTCGGAATCACAGGACCTGAGTATAATCTTAGTTCTGCCATTGAATAGTTGTTGTATCAAGGGGAAATTACCTTAGTCTCTGTGCCTCTGTCACCTAATCTGTAAAATGAGGGAGTTGAGCTGTTGTAAGATTCCTTGCAGCTCTCAGTTGATTATCCTATGGTCCTTCCTATGTTTGATTGGCATGGTGGAGGGAATAGAGGGAAGGGTTGGTGGGTTGGCAAGGCATATGTGTGTAGGTACTGGATCATTAAAGCTTCATCGTATAACTGAAACCTCTCACTTTACTTTGCCAGACCTACTTAGTCCCTTTCCTCAGACTTTCCATTCAGATATTATCCCTGAACATCTTCTAATGCTACAGAACTGAGTGAGAAATGTCATACCTTCCCAGAAACTTTTTTTTTGTAATTGACTGGACTTACTACCTTCCATCAAGCACAGGGCTTGCTGTAATTCTGATTTCTGTTGAAGCAAAACTTCAGGAGATTTAAGGTGGGAGTTTTGTATTAGTAGCATCCTTAATTAGGATAATGATTAATATGTCCATACACATCTCATAGATACTCTAACAGTTAAAATTAAGTTAGATTGAGGCACAAAGTTCTGAGCACAATATATTAGTAAAATGTGAGTTTATCCATACATTTGATCTCAACTTCCCCATCAAAGGTAAGAAGACCCTGAATAAAGGGAACAATTCTCTTTTATAGTTTTGGGGAGTACAGAAAATAGGCTAGCATCATAGATGGGAGAAAATATGATTGGTTGAAAATTGGGAATGAAGTAGCAACAAGCCCCTCCTTCCCTTCTGAAGCTAAGAAATGTTCATTGCTTGAGTCCAGCTGCATCTGCAAGGACCAAGATAAGAAATAAGACTTGTTTGGATAACAAACTAGATATCCTTGAAGGGTAGCTTGGTGATATAAAAGATATTTGACCAGACTCTCTGGTGTTTGCCTTCCTCCTTCAAGGGGAAGAATAGAACAGTGATGAACAGGGGAATTGGATTCAACTTAACTCATTACAGGCTAGCTGAATTCCTGAATTGAGTTCAGAGACAAAGAATCATGACTTGGACAGCTATAGAACAAAATAAGTTAACTATAAATAGAATCAATTTTAAAAAATCAGTGATAATTTCAATTCATATATAATATATGTGTAAGGATAATATTTTAATATGTATACAACTCTCATATATGCACATGTATATAAATACATAGTCCATAGGACTATACACATATCACATACATATATATGCATGTATGTAATACATACATGCGTATGATGTGTAAAATGTATTTTAATGATGTTTAAAATGTATGTGTTGTATAAAATGAGCCAGTTGAACTAGATGACTATGCATATCTATGTATATGATGTGTGTACATGTATATTGCATTGATAGGATAGAGTGAGAGAATGATCAAAATGAAGTTTAAAGACATAAGGCATTGAAGGGTAAAACTTTCTTTTAGTGAAAAATAACTTTTCTTCTGAATAACTTAAAATGTCCCCCTTTTCACCCCTGATAAAGATTTCCTTCATCTTTTTCTACATGTCATTTTTTTCCCCATTCAATATACCAGATATTTATTGACCACTGAATCTTCTGTGTTTTGCATTATACTGATTTTCAGGTAGAAGGGCTGAGTATAAGACTTTGGCTAAGACAACTTAGGATTTCACAGTTAAGACAGATAAATATAATAATAATAGTAGCTAATATTTATAGAATTGTAAGGTTTACAGAGTACTCCAAAAGTGATCCTCACAAAGATATTTGAGGTAAGTATCATTGTTAGTACTATTTTGCAGATGAGCCAACTGAGACCGAGAGAGATTAAATGACTTGCCCAAGATCACATAGATGAGTCAAAAATGGTAACTGAGCTCAGGCTTCAAGGTCAGCTCTATTCATCACTGCCTTAAACTTAGTCATAGTTTGAAGTTTATGGGAAATTTATAATACTTTGCTCCAACTGAGATGGATTTGAGTCTGTCACATGGAACCCTTAAAATGTTATAAGGTAGTTGTAATGAGAAGAGTGACTGGTGAATTGCAGTGTGTTGATTTTGTTATATTTCCTACACATTTTGTCTTGTTATTAATATAACAATATATAGTACAAGGATCCATCCGAAAAGTGTCAGGGCCTAAGTCAGAGATAGGGAACCTGCAGCCTTGAGGCCACATGTGGCCTTCTAGGGCCTTGGGTACGGCCTTTTGACTGAGTCCAAGTTTTACAGAGCAAATCCTTTTATTAAGGGGAATTGTTCTGTGAAGTTTGAATTCAGTCCAAGGACTGCACTTGGGAACCTAGAGGGCCACATGTGGCCTCAAGGCTGCAGGGTCCCCACGCCTGGCCCAAGTATATTCCCTACCATACAGTTAAGCCAGTGATTGCAAACAAGGAAAACTGGTCAATTCCCATTGGCTCTATTCAACTTAGTTTGGCCAGTGAGATTGGGAAGCTATTAGATTAGAAGGAGAGACTGAGAAGAGCTTCGACTGGAAATTACATAATAGAGACTTAGAGAAGGGGACTTCTGAGGGTCCTTTCTGCTAAGATAAATGAAGGCATTGATTAAGCATTTACTACATGCTGTATACTGTGCTAAGTGCTGAAAATACAAATAGAAGCCAACAAGACTCCCTGCCTTAAAGGAACTTTCATTCTGATAGTAACTTGTAAAGGAGAGCCTATTGGAGAAAGGCCAGTGTTGGGCAGTGGTCTGTGTGGCAGCATGGTGTGGAAATGGATGGTGTGATGGCCTGGTACCAGGAGGGGTGAGGTGAAAGGTCAGAGCCCAGAGTCCCAGGGGCAAAGTTCAAATTCTGGTAGGAAAATGGGCCAGAGGGCAGTAAGGTGGTTAAATGGAGGTTATTTTATCAATAAAGGCAGGACTGACCTGGATAATCTAGTAAAATTTAGTTTAGGCAAACCAATCAGAAATAGAGAAGGCAAGTTAAGAGGAGAGACTTTCCAGGGGCAGAACATAAGAGATCAGTTGCAGGAAGGTAAAAGCCTGAAACCCAAGGAGATGATACCTTTGAGAAAAGTAATGTGGGAAGCAGGAGGGGAGTTTATCTAGGAGGATACTATCCACTTTAAGTCTTGTATTCTGTAGAATGATGTACTCTAGGGGAGAGATCCCTAAATTTAACTTCTTAGAGCAGAAAGTTGAAATATCAGTAGCCATGCCAATCAGATCCATAGCAAATGAGTCGCAACTGAGCTGTCATAGAAGGTAAGACTTGGCAGAAAAATGTCCAAACTGGAGGGGAGAGAGAACTAAGAAAGGAAGATGCCTAGTGTGCAATAGTTTCTGCCTAAAACCAGAATTAAAACATAAAAACTTCTGTAACTTGACCTGTCAGTTGCATTACTTAGTCTGTTTTTATGTATCCCCTGTGGTTCTTTGTAGTAAATCCCCTTTTCATACAGCAGAAAGGAATAGGAGGAGGAAAAATTGACTGGGGGTAGGAGCAGGTCCAAGGAAAGCTTGTATTTTTTCCATAAATGGAAATTGAGTGTCTGGATATTTGGGAACCCAGGAAGTTAGAGGAAGGTAGTGGCAAGAGTCATTGAGCTAGAAGATATCTTTTATCTCTTCTTGTAAATCTCTGATCTTCTCAGTGCCACATGAAATTTTATACCTTTGTTAATTCAGAAATAGAAAGTTGGTGGATAACTTAAAGGTTACATGTGAGTAATAGGTCCATTTGTAGAAAAGTCCCTATTTGCACAGAGGCCTAAGGTCTCAGTGTCTTCCTGTCAACAAGAAAGTGGAATCATTTCCTTGCTTTTTTAAGCCCTTACTCATTTAACACCAAGCTGTTATTTTTGAATTTGATATTGTCTCTTCTTTTTTTAAAATTAATTTTATTTATTTTCAATGTTTTACAATCACTACCATATAACTTAGATTTTTTTTTTCCTCTACCTCGCCCCTACCTCCCTGAGACAGTATGCAATTTTATGTAGGTTCTACACATACATTCCTATTAAATATATTTTCACTATAGTCATGCTGTGTAAAAGAATTATAATGAATGGGAGAAATCATATAACAAACCAAAACGTAATACAATACCGAAACATAATCTGCTATATTCTGCGATTTAATTTCATAGTTCTTTCTCTGGATGTAGAAGGCATTTTTTGCCTTAAAAGACCATTGGTAATTTTTTAGGTCCTTGCATTGCAATGAAGTTCCAAGTCTACCAGAAAAAACTCGCACGCTATGGTCATTGCTGTGTACAAAGTTCTCCTGGTTCTGCTCCTTTCACTCAGCATCAGTTCCTATAAGTCCTTCCAGGTCTCTCTGAAGTCTTCCTGTTCGTCATCTCTTATAGCGCAATAGTATTCCATTACATTCATATACCATAATTTATTTAGCCATTCACCAATTGATGGGCATCCCCTTGATTTCCTGTTTTTGGCCACCTTGAAGAGTGCTGCTATAAATATTTTTGTACATGTGAGACCCTTTCCCATTTTCATGATCTCTTGAGGATACAGTCCTAGAATCAGTATTGCTGGGTCAAAGGGTATGCACATTTTTGTAGCCCCTTGGTCATAGTTCCAAACTGCTCTCCAGAATGGTTGGATCAGCTCACAGCTCCACCAGCAATGAATTAGTGTTCCACATGTCCCACATCCTCTCCAATATTTATCATCTTTCTGTTCTGTCATGTTAGCCAGTCTGATAGGTGTGAGGTGGTACCTCAGAGTTGTTTTGATTTGTCTCTTCTTTATTGAGAAGTCAGGGAAGAGGGGCAGGGACAGTTTTAAAATTAGGTGCTTTGATAAACTGATCCATGGTTTTGTTCTTTTCACTGTCTGAGTTGATTGGGAAGACATTAATAAATTAGTGTTGAACTTGGAGTAAAAGGACTGGCTCTGCTACTTAGTACCTTAGTACCTTTGTTAAGTCTCATAACATGAAGTGAGACTAGATAACTTCCGAATTCTAAATCTGTGACCCTTAAGATTCTAGGGTGCTTGTATGCCAGGTCCTGGGATTTCCCAGTGCAAAAATGACTGGGGAGGGAGGGCAGTATCGTATAATAGATGCAGTGCTGGACTTTGCTGGATCAGTATCCATCTCTTGCCCCCTAAGGATGTGTATCTTCGTGGCTTTATCCTAGACCCTCTTCTCTCTTTATATTCTCTCCACTGATGATTTCATCTGTTGAGAAGAATCCTAAATCTGTATATCTAACATTGATCTCTTTATTTGAAGTGTCCTGTTGCCATTGGATTTGGTATCTTCAGCTATCTGCTGGATATCTCTATCTGGAAATGCTTCATCATCTCAAATTCAAAATAATTCAAACCACAAATGAGCATAACTATCCCTCAGTATATGTCCCTGCCTACTTCTCTGAACTTCCGTGTTTCTAGTTACCAAGGTCACATCTTCAGCCATATCTTAATTTTCCCTTTTCTTCACCCAATAGATCTAGTTGGTTATAAAGTCTTATAAGTTCTTCATGGCATCTTTAGTGGCCATCTCTCATCTCTCCACTCACACTATAATTCACTTCATGATCATTCACTTGGACTACTGTAAATAAGCTTCTCACTTGGTCGTTGTGCTTTCCAGTTTCTTCTGCTCCAGTCTGTCTGCTCCTCAGATGCCAAAATGATCTTTCAAAGGCATACATTTTACCATGTTGTTCAGTGGCTCCCTATTGGCTCTAGGATAAAATACAGACACCTCAGCCTGGCATTCAAAGTCTTCTGCAGTCCGGCTTCTACCTAGAATTCCAGCCCTGTTTTAGATTACATAACAGCAAAATTGGACCATTAACTGATACCTGAACTCCTTGCTCTGTGCAGGTTGACTTCCATGCCTGGAACATTAGGAGTAGTGGTGTATAGCAGAAGGAGCTATATTTTGATTTGGAGTCAAAAAACATGGTTTTAAATCTTAATACTTAATTTTTAGGTGACCTTAAACAAATCACTTAACTTTTTTGTGACTCATTTCCTTTATCTGTAAATTTGAGGCTTGATATCTAAGATTACCTTGAGCTTTAAGTCTATGGTCTTAGGATTCTTCTCATCTCTACATCTCAGATACCTGTTACCTTCTATTAAAGGTCAGTTTAGATGCCCATTCCTCTGGGAACCTTCTCTGATCTCTTCAGTTGTTAATATTATCTCCTTCCTCAGATTTTGCTTTTTTACTTTTGGTCTACTTGTCTGAGTACCTGCTGGGTCTCTAGTAGAATATAAGCTTTCCGAGGGTGGGTACGGTTTCATTTTTTGTGCTTTCTCAATGTGTACATTAAATTGAATGTTCTTGCCAGATTTTCTGTGGTATCAGGGGCTGAGAAATAAGTATGTAATGAGTTTATATGTATATAGTGTATAATATATAATATATATAATATTTATATAATTATAATTATATAATATATAATAAATATATGAGTATAATTATTGTGTAAATGTAATCTGCATGTATACTAGAGAGAGTTGAATTGAAATTAACTAAAAGAACAAGTAAAGGGGTTAATCCTT
The DNA here is from genome assembly GCA_028658325.1 of Potorous gilbertii. Lineage (NCBI taxonomy): Eukaryota > Metazoa > Chordata > Mammalia > Diprotodontia > Potoroidae > Potorous > Potorous gilbertii. Next base: position 280,958,812 of record CM053771.1, on the reverse strand, counting down.
AGGAAATTTTCAAACAAATCAGTATTCAGTCTAATTTTTTTTTAAAGCTATCTGAACAAGAGTCACATATCAGCCTATAGCCAGTTCTTAAAATGGAATACCATAGTCTTTCACTTACATTATAACTGGTAAATTTTTACTCAGAGGTCTCACTAATGTTCCTTTTTTATTTTTTCTTATAGATTTTACACTGTGCTATAGGTAAGTATGAATTTTTTTTCTCTGCTATACTTAATGGTTTTTTTTTTTAAATTAAGGCATAATAGAATTAGCCACCTATTTGAGTAATTAGAAGAAAACCAAAAATCATCTGTAGGTATAAAGATTATACATCTTGGTATAGTTTGAAGTTTCTGAAACTAGTTACTATTTGAATGTCAGAACTTAGAACTACCCAGTCCCCCTTTCTGTATAGTAAGTGAGGACATATCCTGGGTTTTCAGAGACATTTCTATCGACAAGAAAACATATTTTTTTTAAAAAAATTATTTATTTTTTTCCTATTACATGAAAAGGCAATTTTTAACAATTGCTTTTTAAAATTTTGAAAAAATAAAAAAAGTGTGCTTCAATCTGCATCCCAACTCCATCAGTTCTTTCTCTGACAGTGTATAACATTATTCATCATTAGTCCTTTGGAATTATCTTGGATTATTGTATTGCTGAGAATAGCTCAGTCATTCACAAATGATCGTGCAATATTGCTGTTACTATGCACATCATTCTCTTTCTGTTCATTTCACTTTGCATCAATTCATTTAAGTCTTCCTAGGTTTTTCTGAAACCCTCTTGCTTGTTATTTCTTACGGCACATTAGTATTCCATCACAGTCACATGCCACAATTTGTTCAGGCCTTCCCCAATTGATGGGCAGGCCCTCAATTTCTAATTCTTTGCCACCACTAAAAGAGCTGCTGTAACTATTTCTGTTCATATAGGAATACAGACCTAGTAGTGGTATTTCTGGGTCAAAAGAGTATATACAGTTTTATAGCCCTTTGAGCATAGTTTCAAATTGTCTTCAGAATGGTTAGATCCATTCACGACTCCACCAGCGGTGCATTAGTGTCACAGTTTTTCCACATCCCCTCCAACTTTGTTATGTTCCTTTTCATATTAGCCAGTCTGATAGGTGTGAGGTGGTAGTTGTTTTAATTTACATTTCTCTGATCAGTGGTGATTTAGAGCATTTTTTTTTATGACTATAGATAACTTTGATTTCTTCTTCTGAAAACTGCCTTCTTCATATCTTTTGACTGTTTATTAATTGGAGAATGACTCCTATTCTTAATAGATTTGACTCGGTTCTCTATATATTTGAGACCTTCATCAAAGAAACTTGCTGTAAAAAAATTTTCCTAGCAGAAAATATACTTTTAATGAGACTTTGTGAAAGAAATTTCTTTTACTTGTATATCTGAATTTCTTCATTGAGAAACTATGATCACTGTCCTTGGGTAGAGGCAATAATTGAGAGGCATTTGGTAGATGTGGCAAGAATTAGATCAGGAATCATAGTGTCTGTACACTTTCCTTATTGGTAAAATGACCATAATAAAAACTTCTTAACAAGTTCCCAGGTATGTATAGATCATATGAGATAATGTAATATAGGTATCCCTTTGAAAATTTAAAGGACAAGACAAATGTAAGATAATAGTTTTTATAATCATGTTCTAGTTTGGAGACTGCAAGGAAAAAACTTGATTTGAGATGACTGAACATATATTGAGGGGGAAACATCATGCTTCATTAGCCTGATTTCTTTGAGAGGGTTAATAAGCATGTGAATAAAGGAAGCCAGTTAGGTATCTTTTATTTAGCCTAAATGTGGGCCAGTAACAAAGCTGTGGGTTTACACAGATCAAGTTCAGTCCTAAGAACTTCTCAGTAGTCATGCTTTCTTTTGATTTATATCCTTCGCAAGATTTCTTCCTCTGCAAACATAAGAATATGATTCATTTCTAAGTTTCCATAGCAAAAGGAAAATGGCCCATGCAAGCACTCAGGCTAACAATATATTAAATATATGAGCCTTTTTTTCTTAACCCCACCAAAAAAAGGTGAACATCAGACTCAAACAGGGCAACCTCCGTCTACCATTCTGGAGTTAACTCCATTCCCCCCTGCCAGTCCCTTGTCAAGAGGAGAGAACGTGAGGTTCTTAGAGAGTAAAGTAACTCACCTCTCTGGTGGGTTTCCAAACACCATAGAGTCCTAACTTAGAGCAATATCCAGGATTTTTACCAAACATAGAAGCTCCTCCCCAGAAATAATTCAGGATTGTTGGAAAGTTAAGCAGCCTTTGTTTTGATTGAGCCTTACCCCCATAGGGACTTATACTGTCTTCCAGAATTAAAATACCACCATGAGGTTCTCAAAAAATAAAATAGTAAAACTATTTGACATCATCAGAATCTTCCAGAACATCACAAGCCACATGTAACTCATATTACTGGTGAAGGACAAGGTCCAGATTTCTTCTTGGGCCAGAAATTCCTTTGCTGGTCCAGGAATTTCTTCACAGTATGTTGTTCCTTAGGATTGCAAGGGTGACCAGACATTCTCTCTAGAAAAACCAAATCCTAACGTCTGGTTGTTGCTTTGTTTGTCCATTCATGTCCAATTCTTCATGACCCGATGGACCATACCATGCCAGGTCCTTTTCTCTGCCACTCTCTCTTGAAGTCTGTCCAAGCTCATGTTCATTGTTTTCATGACACTCTCTCTCTCATCCTCTGCTGTCCCCTTCTCTTTTTGCTTTCAATCTTTCCGGAAATGAGTCCCGGCTTCTCATTATGTGACCAAAGTATTTAAGCTTCAGTTTCAGTATTTGACCTTACAGTGAATCTTCTGAATTAATTTCTTTAAGTATTGGCCGATTTGATCTCTTTGCTGTCCAAGGGACTTTCAAAAGTCTTCTCCAGCACCACAGTTCAAAAGTGTCGATTCTGTGTGATGCTTTGTAGTCCATTTCTCTCAGCCATCCATTGCTACTGGAAAAACCATAGCTTTGGTTATGTAGACCTTTTCTGGCAAGGTGATGTCCTTGCTTTTTAGTATGCTGTGCAGATTTGCCATAGTTTTCCTTTCAAGAAGCAAGTGTCTTTCAATTTCATGACTGCAGTTGCCATTTGAAGTGAACTTTGAGCTCAAGAATATAAAACCAGACACTTCTTCCATTTCTTCTCCCTCCGTATGCCAGAAAATGAAGGGACCTCTTGCCAAGATCTTTGGTTTTTTCAAGCCTGATTTTACAGTCTCCTTTCCTACTCTCATCAAGGAGCTTCTTAATTCTTCTTTACTTTCTTTGTGCCATCAGAGTGGTATTGTCTTCATATCTGAGGTTGTTGATATTTGTTCAGGCAACTTTGCTTCTAACTTTTGATTTATCCAACATGTCATTTCACATGATGTATTCTGCATGTAAGTTAAATAAATAAGGCACCAATATATAGCCTTGTTGTACTCCTCTTCTAATCTTAAACCAATCCTTTGTTCCACATTTTGTTCTATCTGCTGCTTCTTGGCCCATGTGCAGGTTCCTCAGATGGCAAATAAGATGACCTGGTACTCTCATCTCTTTGAGGACTTGCCACATGTTTATGATCCACACAGCCAAAGGCTTTAGTGTATCACTGTAACAGAAGTAGACGCTTTTCTGGAACTCTCTTGCTCTCTCCCTGATTCAGAGAATGTTGGCAATTTGGTTTCTAGTTCCTCTGCCTCTTCAAAAACTAGCTGGTAATTCTCTGTTCACATGTTGCTGAAGCATAGCTTGCATAATCTCAAGCATAACCTTGCTGGCACATGAAATGAGTGCAATTCTTCGATAATTTGAACATTTCTTTGACATTGCCCTTCTTTAGGATTGATTTTTCCAGTCCAGTAGGCACTGTTATATTTTCCCTATTTACTGACATATTGAGTGCAGCATTTTAACAGCATCATCTTTTAGTGTTTTAAATAGCCCTGCTGGAATTCCATTACCTTCACTATCCTTATTGTTAGTAGTACTTCCTAAGGCCCACTTTACTTCATTCTCCAGGATGTCTGGTTCTAGAACAATAACCACATTAATTGGTGATATTAAGGTCTTTCTCTTTCTTCTTTTTTGTATGATTCTTTTGTGTATTCTTGCCACCTCTTCTTAATCTCTTCTGCTTCTGTTGAATCTACCGTTTTTTTTTTTATCTTTTGTCATGCCCATTTTTGCATGAAACTTTCCCTGGATACCTCTAATTTTCTTGAAGAGCTCTCTTGTCTTTCCCATTGTTTTCTTCCTGTTCTCTGGAATTCTGCATTCACTTGGGCATGTCTTTCCCTTTCTTCTTTCCCTTTGGCTTTCCTTCTTCAGCTGTTTGTAAAGCCTCATCAGAAAGCTGTTTTGCTTTCTTGCTCATTTTCTTCGTAATGTTTTTTGTTGCTACCTCCTGCACAATACTGTGAACCTCTGTACATAGTTTTTCAGGTACCCTGTCCACCAGACCACTCCACATTCACCCTTGCCAAAACCAAGCAGTGGTCGGGAGAATCTGGCTAGGCCTCGTTCTTGTCCCTTTCTCTCACTCTTGCTCTTATAATTCTCAGAGATGAAGCTATGATATATGAATTGACTGAGAATCATCTTTAATATGATTTCACTTGGGTAACTCAGGATAAGACAAGGATTTCACTCCTCATCTGGGAGATACTATCAGTTGTCTGAATAAAGTCCTTATCGGTGAGAAGTGAGGACTTTCACACCCTACGTAAGAATACATCTGAAATAGAACAAGTCGTCATCCATGAGAACAGTGAAGACTCAGGACAAATCTGCAGTACATCCACTACATGTGAAAAGAGCTCTGGCCAAATTTCGCATAAACTGAGGATCTTTTATGAAGAGCCTCTAAAAAAATCCTTGGTGCTTGAAAGATTTTCAGCCAAAACCTCTGATGAAAGCCTGTCTTATTTCAGCTGAATTCCTTCAAACACTGTCATATACTTCTCTGAGATTTAGGAGATCTGTTATTAGAGTCCTTTCACTCTTTGAACTGGAATTCATATTTTGGAGAAATTACCAAAAATTTCTTTTAAAAATGCTATCCTTTTTTCTTTCTTAGACCCTTTTGTCATTATTCACAGTTTTTTTCCTCTAAGCAGCTTACAAATTTAATTTTGAAATAAGTATTTATTTCTCCCTTGCTTTCATATAAGTAATAGCGTGGAATTTAGGACTTTTTAAAAAAGAACTTTGAGATGTCGTTAGGTTACATGATTATGACAGTGAAATATTTTTTGGAATGTTAAAAAGTGACAATGATAAGCTTTATTCACTTTCTCCATTCTGTTAGGGTCATTATTCTCCCAGGTGGCTGATGAGTCATTGTATAGAAGCATTCACATTCATTTCCCTTTCATTTAAAACAACTCCACTTTTTAATGGTGTATGGCTTCTTACTCTTAGCATCACTTGGGACCTCTGCACCAGTTATAACCATAGTTGTGAAGAAAGAGGGCAAGGTGGCAAAACAGGGTGTCCAAGTAAAACTACAAAATGAGAAGATATTCTTATGTAAAATGTGGAATGAGATCCTGATGCTTTGCCACAACTAAGAGAGTTTTTTCCTTCAATTGAAAATGAAAGAAAAACACCATTTTGCAATCTTTATTCATTTGTATTTTCTAAGTAACTCAACAGACTTGGTAAATAAGTTAAGAGAGTCTGGTGGTTTTTGCTTTTTGATGAATAGTACAGTTTTCACTGAAGCAAATGTTATATTTTTTTTTAAATTGTGTTTTTCTGAGTTCCCTTAAGAAATGATGACAAAGGCCTTTGAAAGCTAGGCAGTGGTTCACATTCTTTTATATTTGCTGAAACTAGATTTATTACTTTTCTGTTGAAAAATCCTGTTTCCCCAATATTATATTTAAAGATACCTGGAGGGCTGTTCTTGACAAGGTGTGAAATTTCATTTTTTATAGCCTAATTGAACTCTGTAGTTCTCCTGTAGGATCTTTTCAAATTACTTCATGGCTTTTTCTTATTTGTATGAATTCTTTAGACCCAGCTTCTGAATGTACAAGTAAAGGAGGAGCTTTGTTATAAATAAACTCATTTTATAGTGGATAGGGAGAGGTGGAATTTGAAAAGCTAGGGGACAGAAAAATGTCTGATGCTTACCGTTTGAGTATTTGTAACTTGATCTTAATGATTGGTCAGGCAGTACTGGAGACTTATGTTTATTTGTGGCCACAATTGAGATTTCAAGTATCTTCCTTATTCTGAAAAAAACAAAAGCATAAAACCTGACTGATGCCTATGAATTCAGGTCAGAGATTTGTATTGTTAGGAAGAGTTTAGTGGATAGTGTATGGTTACATGTTGTGAAAGAACATTAATTCCATATATTTTATTCCTTGGCAGACTCATGACGTGTAGGACTAGTTCTCCTAGAGACCAAAGGCATTCAAGTAGCTGCAGAAGTCCCCCTCCCCTAACCCTATTCGGTTCACACAAAAAAAGATTTCTCTTTCTTATGTCTCTGCAAATTAAGACACTTGGTTAGCTTACTTTTTAAAATGTAATACCTCCTGGGAAGGTCAAGTCAAGCCTAGGTAGCAGAGCGAGTAGAGTGCTCTACTTCGAATCAGGAATATCAAGAATAAAAAGAGAAGAGTTCAGCCAAAGTAAGCTTGATCAACTGAATGAAAATGCCATGAGCTTTTATCAAATCAACATGGAAGTCAAATCTAGGATACTCAGAGAATGGACATTTTGATTAGAAAGGAGACAGTGATAATTTTGGAGCATGATTAGCAGACCACATGTCCCACATTTTCCAGGATAGGCCTATCCCACTGTTCTCATATGTCATCCAATTGGCCCCCCTTATTAGATGAAATCAAGTCAGGGTCTTCCGTAGTTACTTATTATTTGGGCTTTTTAAATAAAAAAAAATAAAATAAATTTTAATAAAAATTAAAAAGGCAGTTTGCTTTGAATCTCAAGGGCATTTATTAGGGAGTCAGATATATACTTAACAATAATAATCACAAGCATTTATATAAGGTTTGCAGGGTCTTTACATGTGTTATCTCATAATTTTGCAATCTTCTGAGATAAGGACCATTGTTATTCCCTTATAATAGATGAAGAAACTGAGACTGAGAAAGGTGGAGCATTTTGCTCAAGGTACCCCAGCTAGAGGAGGATTTAAACATTTGAACTCAGATCTTTTATATACATGCATATAAGAGATATAGTTAGCTACATACAAACACATGTATACACATGCATCCATATATATTATGTAACATATAATATGTAATCATGTTATAGACTTATCTGTGTTCAATATTTTTAATTTAAGTTTGTTTTCAGTTTTTTTCAAAATTTGTTTTCAAAAATTTTCCATTTCAATATGTTTAAGATGTTCAATATTCATCCACAGAGGTGTTTTCTAGGGGTATAGAAAAATTTGAGTACTGTGTCTGAAAATATCATCCAAATTGTGGAAGAGTTCCATCTTCTGTCTCTCTATCTCTCTGTCATTTCTCAAGGGTTTGAATGAAAAAGAACCAGAATACTCTTTAGGTGTGATTAGGATATCACCCTTATGGTACTGAAATGTTGGATGCCCTCATGTTCTGACCTGGATATTCTCCAACTATAATTACTATTGTCTAGATATCCTCGACTTCAGTTTGCCTGTCCCTAGGGGTTCTGTCTTGGTTGCAAGACATAGAGACTATGGGCCGAATGGCTTCATTGAGCCCCTATGGACCTGAATCCTTTATAGCCTCCTAGAGGGCCTAAAAACATCTGTTTGAGCCCTTTTATTTTACATAGTTCATGCAGTGCTTGTGGAATATCCTTATTTGGGCAATAATGGTCAGTCAGGGAATGAACTACATTAATAGGCCTTGGGCCAATCAAGGAAAGATTGGGAGAGGATGGGGGGGTAGTAGAGGGGATATTCACCTCCCCTTCTTCCTCTCCTCATCTCCCGCCCCCCCACCCCTCCTCCTTGAATGTTAGCAACCTCTCAGCAGCAGAATGCATGTGATAAGCATCTGTCTTCCACACAGCTGCCAGATTGATATTGTTAAAACACAGGCCTTGTGTCATTCCCCTCCTCTAAGAGCTTTAGTGTCTCTCTTTTGCCTCTATGATAATATACAAATTCCTCTGCCTGTAATTTAAAATCCTTTACTGGCTTGCTCAACCTTGCATCTTTCCTAAGGATAACATGTTATTCTCACACACTCTTCATTCTTGCCCAGCCGTTCTCCTTGCTGTTCCTAATGCGTAACTTTGCCTGCCTCTGTACAGTGTCCCCATGCCTGGAATGCTCTGCTTCCTAACCTCTGCCTCTTGGAATTCCTAGTTCCCAGCAGGGTTTGGCTTAAGTATGCCCTTTTCCTATTCCCTCCCATTACTTTATATGCACTTTATGTTTGCTTAGCTATACATCTATTATAAAATCTAAGTTCCTTTAGGACAGTTGAACACTAATTCCTTTTGTCTTAACATCCTCAGGCTGTAGCATGGTACCTTACTCATAATAGAAATGTAATAAATGCTGAGTGAATGAAACTTGATTAGTTTTACCAACCAAATATAATCAATAAGTATTCATTTAAAAATATGCATAATTCACAAAAAATTAAGACCTTCAAAAGAAATAAAAGTGCAGGCTGAAGAAATCAAAGGATGCTCGCCAAAACTGCATATGTCTAGCTGTCAGTAAAGTTGTATGTGTGTGATATGGCAGCCATAATTAGCCTCAGTGTTTTGTAAAGCTTTGGAAGAGTGCTAAATATGTTCATAATGAAGCTGTTTTGTTGAGAATGTGCCATTACAAATTCTTGCATTGCTACCCTGGCTCGTGTGTGCAGTGCCATAGTTCAGTAGTGCCTGACTTAAGATATTATCTCTGTTTTTGTAGATCTTGTCTCCTTGGTTAAACCAAGCTAATCCTGCAGGCCCAGTCTTTCTGGTTCAGTTCATTCTTTCTGTTTAGTTTTTGCCCTTTCCTTGCCAGATAGAGGAGGGAAGAGGGTTGGAGGAGGAGGAGGATAGAAGAGGAAGAGAATTGGAGAATTTGAGAGTTGGAAGGGACCCTCCAGTCTGACCCTGCTGTGGAGAAATCACCAGTGTCCTATCTGACAAGTGACTATCCAGCATTTACTTGAAGTCCTCCAAGGAGGCAGAGCCCACCACCTCAGGGGGTGTTTTGGATACTCTAATGGTAAATGAAGGAGATCTAAAATGGCCACTTTGCATCTTCTACATTACTCCTACTTCTCTTGCCTGGGTCTTCACAAACTGGAAGACAGCCATCACGTCTCAATTTTCCCAGAAACTTCCTCCTTTATTATTGGAGGCAGCACTAAAGTTGGAGAAGACATCTGGTTTATGTCTTCATTCAGTCTACCTAAGCCTCAGTTCCTCTTGTGTGCAATGTAAAATTTGGACTAGATGAGCTTTTCCAGATCCATTTTGACTCTTCTGCCATAGAATCTTTATGGTTCTATGCCATATTAATCATAGATGTTCTTATTAGCAAGAACCTTTGAAGATATTTCTCTCTTAAAGCCACTGGCATTCTATGTTCAACATGAGTCATTCATTCAGTATTCACTAAACAAACATGTATGGAGCACCAACTGTGTGCCTGACTGTTCTAAACTGAAGGGATCCAAAAGGAATAAGACCTAGCTTCAGAGTTAGCAGTCTACTTCAAGTCTTAGGGAAACAGGCAATTAAGTGCTTAATAACAGAGAAGGATAAAGTGTGATGTTGACAGTACTGTGAACATTGGGTCATTGTCTGATGGAGTAGTCTAGGAAGGCTTCATGCAGAAGGTTGGGCTTGAGCTGGGTCTTACAAAGTAGGTAAGTCTTGGATAGGCAGAGAGGAAAAGGGGGCATGTTAGGGAGCAAACACCACATGGCAAAGACACAGGGTGTTAATGGACAGAGCAGAGGCCTGCTTGACTGGAGTGGAGGATGCCTCTCGAGCAGTGGTGGATGGGTATAGGTGGGACTAGATTATGGAAATCCTGAAAAGCTTGGCAGAGGAGCTTGGACAGAATGTGGGAGGCAATGGAGTGTGAGAAAAGCTGTGTTGGCATTGCTCAGCATGTATTTTGGTGCATGTAAGAAGTCACTGTTGCTTTTCCTCATTTCAACATTCCCAGCAAGGTTGCTGATCAAGGAGCCATGTGGTACTAAGGGGTAGGAAGGGTGGAGCAAATTTATTTGGGACATGTTTAATACTGGTCTCCACGGACTATCCCTAAAGTCTTAATGCAGTTTTATGCTTTAACTGCTTAAAAGATTCAAGCCACCCGATAGTTTCAGTAGACTCACAATCAGAATCACTGAGTCTTGGTTCCAGCGCTACAATTTATCAATTCTGTCGCCTTCGACAAGTCACTTAATACCGGTTTTCACAGTCTGGCACTCTCTTAATAACATTCTGGCTTTATTCCATGCTACTCACTTTCCACACAAACTGTCATGTGCCCCAGACTAAGTTCCCTGTCCCAATTGTGTGCATTCACATAACTGTGAATCTTTTCCTTCAAGACAATTCAGGTACCTCCTTCCTCCGTAAAGCCTTCCCTCTTTACTCTTACCTCTAGTTGATGTTCTTTCTTAGTTTCCCCTGTACAACATTCATTTGTGCATGTTTCTTTTCAGTAGATTACAAGGTCTGTGAGGGCCAGGGTTGCTTTGTTTTTGTGTCCATAGTGCCTTGTACAAACTTTTTTCTACCACCAGGGGTTGGAGTTATATCCCCTTTTTGCCACTAGACTCATCAGAGGAGATGATGACTGGGTTTATACAGCCTGAGGGGCTTAATAGACAGAAGGAGCTTTGTTGAATTGCATTTAATCTGTATAATGGGACTGTGAGGGGAGCTCTTGAAGCTGCATTCACGTAACACCTACAAAGTACTTTTCTTACTGCAGCCATTACAGCTAAGCATTATTCACTGTTGACACATTTCCGAAGAAACTGTGGTTCAGCATCTTGCCCGCTAGTAAACTAGGAAGTAGAAGCAGAAATTGGTCCTTGCTCATCTCTTATTTTCGTACTCCTTCTACTATATCATACTCTTCTGCCTCTCAGATGGGACTGTGTGCTTAAAATGGCCATGTAAGTGTGACCTCTCACTATATTGCTTGAAAAGGTAAGAGGGATGGGTCTGCTTAAAACTCACCAAGTAGAAAATAGACATGTGGATGGGAGAAGTGTTCTTTTAAAATTAAAAAAAAAATCCTCTTTACAGAAAAAATTTGTCATTAAAAAATTCACATCTTTTGTTTTTATGCATCTAAATTTCCCCCTGTATACCTTCCCTTCTCTCATCCCAGAGAACCATCCTATATAACAAATAATTTTTTTTTAAAGGAAGAAGAGGGGGAAAAAAATCAGTCAAACCAACCAATAAATTTTAAAAAATTTAAAAACACATGCAAAGTTGACACCGGTAGACCTTTTCAGAAGAAATGGGGAAGGCATTCAAAGAGTGCTCTTAATAAGTAAGCCCACTTGGATTTCAGTAAGAAAAAGTCATCAGGGGAACCAAGGTTCATGAATTCACTTGACAAACATTAAGCACCAGTTTTGTGCAATGCCTTAAACTAAGGATCTGAGGGGAGATACTAAGATAAATTTGAAAGGGTCCTTCCTGTCCTTGTCAGAAAAAAGCTTTGAGAAAAGTCCTTTCAATTAAGATCGACTGCAGCTTGTTAGCCTGGCAAGCAGCAAACCAAAAATGTGGAACGGAGAGACTGCAGAACCAGAGCAGACTCGAGGAAAGTTAGGGGAATCCTACCCTTGCCTATACGTGATTGTTTGGCAGCAAAAGGACAGCGTAAAAGACTGTAAATGCTAGAAACCCCTTTGGAGAGCAGAATGGCCAAGCAAACCCAAAAAATCCCAATAACTTTTTGTTTCCTGTAGGTTGGAGTTACCCACTTTTGCCACTAGATGGTGGACTTGCATTGATAATGGGAGATGATTCCTGGGTTTACGCACTGGGAAGCTTTTTAAATAGACTGTTGAAAGCATCTAAGACTAACAAGGAGGTTAACATATAGGAATGATAATATTATAATAATATAGTATATATAATATATGTAACGTATATATATATATATAAAAAACATGATATAATATAATAATAAAATAAATTTAGATACTTTAAGGGTACTGTTGGAGTAATGAATGGCAAATATGGGACAGATAGGAACTGTCTCCTTGGAGTGCATGAAGGAGGAGAAATGTATGGGAGGCAGAGTGCTATTCTTGAAGGCAGGCAGACTGGAATTCAAAATCTGCCTCTGACCATGAGCGTGATAATTAACTTCTCTGAACTTGAGCTCTGTAAGATAAGGGGGGCCCCTTTCAGCTGTAATTCTATGATCCTAAGTGGTTTTCAGCAATAACTAATTATTAATTACCTTCTCATTGGCTATAAAAAATTTTTTTCTGGTTAGACATTTTCTGAACGGTCTCTGGGAATTGACCTGAGGGAGTTTCCTTGTCTGTAAAATGAATGGGTTGGATAAGGTGTAACGCAAGAGGCACTAGATTGGAATTTTAAAGTGTGGGTCCAGATGAATTCTTTGCCATGTTACCTGTATCACCCTGAGGGGTTCTTCATCTCTAAGATAAAGAGAAGGATGAACTTGATGCTCCTGAGGCTCTAAGTCCTGTGATTTCTATGCTCTCCCAAGTTTGCTCTAGATTCAAAAACATTTATTATGGCGAAGTTCTGTCTGCTTCAGAACCCAAGATTGCAACAGTAAAGCTTCTGAGTCAATCTAGCGCCATCTGCTGAGGACTAGAGTAAATTGATTTGACCTAAGACTAGAGCAAGGGTTCTTCATTTTTATTTTTAAACATTTTTTTCTTTTATTTTCAACTTAATAGAATTTTATTTTTTCCAATTACATGTAAAGATATTTTTAAGCATTCACTTCTATAAGATTTTGGACTCTAGGTTTTTTTCTCCCTCTTCTCCCCAAGAAAGCAAGCAATTTTGTATAGGCTATACATGTTGTACCATCATACTAAACATATTCCCACATTAGTCATATTGTAGAAGAAGAATTGGAACAAAAGGGAAAAACCATGAGAATAAAAACAAAAAGAAAGAAAATAGTAGACTTCAGTCTTCATTCAGACTCCATAGTTCTCTCCCTGGATGTGGATAGCATTTTCCATCTTTTAAAAGGTTTTGAGGTTCTTTTTTATTCCTGATTCCTTTTCTGATCCGTAAGCATTTACTAAGGACCTACGATATGTTAGCCCCTGGGGCCACAAATGCAATAAATAAATTAGGAACCAAGAAACACAGCTTCTACTTAATACCATTCCACTAACTTTCTGTGCTATTGAGCATAGATCCTCAGTAAACTTTGTGTCAGATGGAAAAGTTCACCCACTGCCTGCCTGCTTTTTGGTGGTTGTTGTATCAGATACTTTCTCATGTGAAGATGTGTTCCTCTAGATGAGTGGAATAAGAGAGGTGACTTAGTAAGGATTTTTCAGAATAAATAAATGGCCCAGGCTCCCCAGAACATATCAGTTCATTCAGTCCCTTTGACATCGACTGGGTGCCAGACTGGTAGGTGGAAGATCAGGTTAGTTGGGGCAGTGGTATTACCGACCTGTGACTTAGGGCAAAACACTTAACTTCCTGGGGCCTTAGTTTTCCTCATTGGTAAGAGGAGCTAATATTATTGACAATAGCCAACTCCCAATATGTTTCAACCTCACTGGATATGTATGTGAAAGCTCTCTGTGCTGTGAGAATGAAGCATGATTAAAATGTTAACTGTTGCTACTCACAGCAGCTGTCATCAGAAGGGGAAAAAAACCAGAAAACAGAGCCAGTCCGACAGATGACAAATTTGGACAATCTCCCTATGTTCTATATTTTGTTGTTGTTGGTTTTAAATTTTTAAAATTCCATTTTTATTTTTGCTTCCAGTGTTTTTCCCTCCTTTCACCCCCTGAGAAACCAAGAAAAAGGGTCCCCATTATACACATAGCCTTGAAACACATTTCTGCATTAACCAGGTATTCTGTACCTTAGAGAGGTCTCGTGCCACTTTGCTGTGGGTTCCAGCTGACTAGAGCTGTCTTTGGGGGAAAGTTGACTATTCCAAGAGATTAGGATTGATGATAAGGTCGATTGTGGAGTTGTGAAGAAACAGGTAGCAAGTTGCTTGTGGAATTGCAAATTATAATCTTTTTGGAGGGAATCCACCAGTGCACAGTGTTACCGAAATAATTATACAATTTGCCCTATTTAGAAGTGAAAGTGATGTTAAAGAAAGCAGGAAAGAGGAATATTACCATAAGGGTGTTATCACAAAGAGGACAAAAAGATAATGGTTCATAAATGTTCATAGATAACATCAGTATCACTGTCTTCTAATTGTGAAGAACTCTAGACAGTAGATCTAATAGTGGCTGATGTTTATATTCATCAGTGATGTTTGTAGAATGCTACATAGCCACTAAAATGCTAAATATGAGGATTGTAAAAAAGACTTGAAAAGACATGAAATTACACAAAATGAAAATTCAGAACTCATATTACGTAACTACATAAAAGGAAAAATGTATACACAAATATAGAGATGATTGAGTAGCCAAACAGAATAGGTAGAGCGCATACCTAATAGATTATTATGAACATAGAAAATAGATTTTTATGTGGAAATTATTGAGTAGGTGTTTAGGTGATTTTATTACTCATACAATTACATTCGAAATTATTCTTTAGAAAATAGGAGAAATGGCATACAATCAGTACTGAAGAAGCGCATGGACTGGCTGCTTAGCAGCAGTACCCTTCTTACCTGCATGTACCTCCCCACCTCTTAAGATCTATGTTGTCCTTTTGTGTTATTTCTTTCTTCCTTCCCTTGCCCTTATTTACTTTCATCAAATAAATAAACATTACATAGATGCATATATTTAAAACATATGAAATTTTAAAAATAATTAGCGTATTTATACGAATATACTAGATAATGTGATATATAATGAAACATCTAGGACATAGGTTCCCAAAGTGAGTAGCATGACCCCCTGGGGGCTGCTGGGATAATCCAGAAAAGTGATAGTAATCTTGGGTGATGCAAATTTCAAAAAAAAAACACTACAGGGTTAAAGAAAGTAGATTTCGAGGGAGCGGGGGACTGAGTAATTTTTCTTAAGGGTCAAATAAGTTTGAGACTCTCTAGAGGAAAATGGTGACACAATAATGGCCCCAGGCCTACTACCCCATTAGGCATATTCCTATTTTAATGTCTTCCTACTCTATCTGTACTTTTTTTGCTTCAAAAAAGACATAAAGAAACTGAAGATGTAATTAAAATGAGGCAATGAGAAAAGTTGCTTATGAAGAGATTCTTAAGAAAATTGGATTTTTAAATTTGAAAAGATAAAGGCTAAGAAAGGACATGATTGAAGTTTATGCAGAGATCTAAGTAATGCAAACAGATTTATCCTTTGAGATAAATTACCCAGTTAAGAGTAAAGTCAACATTTACCAAAGTCATTACAGTGTGTAGAAAGTACTGTAGAAAGATTAATTCCTTTGGTATGCCCTCCCTCTGTTTCATTCTGTATTTTCCCCCATCCTCATATTTTTATCTTCTCTCCACTTTTTCTAACCCACTATTCCCTCATTACCTTCTCTGAGCTTCTTTGCCTCTCTATTTGTCTCTTCTCCTTTGCCTTTCCAACCATCTTCCTTGTTATTGGTTCCTTTCACTTCCATTTCACTGCCACAGTTCTTCTGCCCGTCTTCTATTCTCTCATCTTTCCGTTTACGTTGTTGTGATTACTGTGCAGTTGGTTTTCTTGACTGCTTACCTTACTGTGCATCGGTTCATACAGATCTTTCCATGCTTCTCTGTATTCATTTATACACATGTACCACAGCTTATTTAGCCATTCTCTAGTTGATGGATATCTACTTTGTTTCCAATTCTTAGCTATCACAAAAAGGACTGCTATAAATAATTTGTAGTTTATGGGGATTTTCATCTTATCAGTGGATTCCTTTGGCTGTAAGCCCACTAATGGAGTCTCTGGTTCAGAATATGGACATTTTTGGCACTTTATCTGCCTAATTCCAAATTACTCTCCAGAATGATTGTATCACTTTAGTTTCACCAACAGTGTATTAGCATCCCTGTCCTTCCACATTGCCTCCCCTGCAACAATGACTGTTGGCGTTTTTCATTATTTTTTGCCAATTTGCTGACTACGGTGTGAAACCTCTGGATTGTTTAAATTCATTAATGTGTTAAGCAGTTGAATACTGTGATAATTTTTGTTATTGTTGTTCCAAGTGACATTCATGTGAAATGGTTGTTCTGTTTGATTATCTCCCTCCGGCTTCACAGGAACAATACCACATTCTACGCTGACTTCTTTACTGTTTGACAACCTCGGTTTACAATTGACTTAATAAAAGAAACTCTTAGCCATTGGCTCTGACTACCAGAGAGTAGAAGGTTTCTAAGAAACTTGGAAATGATCATTAGGGATTTGTTGGCATAGGCATAATCAGGGTATCTTGGTGAATAATATGTGAGTAGACAGGTGGACTCCACCTTCAAACAAGGCAGCATAGGGAAGTATAGTTTTATAAATGGCCAGTGTTTGGTAGCATTACCCAAAGACAGTAGAACTGTCTCTCTATACTATCCAAGTCTAGCAATTGTGCCTCTGAACTCTCGTTGTGTATTGGATCTATGACTTTCAGGCTTATTGTGCTCCTTTAGTAATTGATTCATTTGGCAAATGTTTTATTAAGCACTTGATACATGAAAGGTAGTGTTAGGTGTTGTTATTATGCTTTATTCTACCACCTAATAATCTGTGTAATCTCTCAGAGCCTTCATTTCCTTATCTGTAAAACAGGGATACTGGTACCTTACGAGCTTTTGAAAGGATCAAATAAACTAATATATGTGAAAATAGTTTATAAACAACAAGTTGTGATACAAATGTAAAGTGTGCGTGCATGTGTGTGTGTGTGTGTGTGTGTGTGTGTGTATTTTACATATATATTTACCTAAGTTAACTTGTACAGATTGGTTAACTTCGGTCTATAGCTTATTAACAGTTAGTTTGGATTTGGTGCTGATGAGGTATATGTTTCTGATAGGGAGATCTTCACTTAAAATAACTCTGGGTGAAGAATCTGGAAAACAAAATTCAATTGCAGCGGTTTTGTTGAAAGACATATTTTAAAGTATACAATTTATATGTGGAACTGCAAAAGAGCATTATAATACTATGTTATTCATGATAGAACCATTCATCCTTTTGTGCAGTCCAGAAAAAACGTAAAGCTATTGAAGTAAAAAGTAGACCCACCACCCACTGATATTTTACAGAAATATAAAATTCAGCACATACCTTACCTACTCAGTCCACAGCTTTTCCTCTTTTATCCTTAATTGGAACAAATATTTCTTGAGTACATATCACCAAAAGTTGTTCTAATTTATGCTGACCTTTTTTTCATGAAAATTATTTGTGAATTGATTACATGCCTTGTACCTCAAGTGCAATATACTACTAAATATTAAGCTTGAGAGATATAGTATCACATGATCAGAACCACTTTTAGAAATACTTGCTGATTTTACAATATGGTGGCTGTTAAATGAAGTTAGGATTTGTGACAATATCTATTTGTATGTGTATATCATTCAGTAGAAATAGATATTAGTTTAAATATTTTATTATATAATGGTTTATAAGATTTAATGAACAACCATCTTCAGATTTTACAGGTATAAAAGTTACTTTTCATTTTTTAAACTAGTCTTGGCTAATTGAAGTTTTAAAATGGTCAGTTCTGAAAGATGTGTAATTTTTCATTAATTCTCATACATTTTGCCTTATAATCTGCCACCCTAATTACTAGACTTTCCTCCTTTCTCCATTATACTTAGTAGAATATAGGTAGCATTATTCTTTTTATACCTAAACATTCATTGACCAAGCTTTCAAGCTCTGGTTAAATTGAGATAATGAATTTTTAAGTTTGGATTGAAGTTGTTTTCTTTTTTAATTTTTTGTTTTGTTTTTTGCTTTTTAGTTTCTGTAATAGTTTGGACATGCTTTACCTTTAATTAAGCTTTTGCCTTGTTCTCTTGAGGTCCTCCTCCTTAGGGAATTTCTCCTTTTCTCCTGAGATGTTCTTCTTGTGTCAGGATATGGAAAATAGGACTAAGAGCATTAGAACTCATGGTATTTAGGAACTATTGAGGTTTGGGTTTTTAAGGCCTGTTCCTATCTCTTCCCAGCTACAGTTAAGAGTTCTCTGCCATTAGGTTGGTGGTGGTCTTTCAATTATGACTACCAGTTAAATGCCTATGATCTTCCATAGGCCTGGCTAATCAAGAAAGAGGGAGAAGAATACTTTTCCATTTAGTTATTTTTTTTAAACAAAACTTAAGACTCTAATCATTAATCCCCAGTAGTAATCACTGTTTAAAAATAGCTTATTTGAGTGTAGCTAAGGACACTTAGAAAATCATTCTAGGAGTTTCTCTTTTCTATGGCCTCTCCAACAGCTCCATTTGGCTAATCTCTTTTTTCTTCAGAATGTCTTCTTTTTCTCCCAAAGCCCAAACAGAAGATTCCCAGCACCCATTTTTGCTGTCTTGTTGGTTTTTTTGTCCATTGAGAAATTTTTCTGAATTTTCTTAACTTATAAAAAGAGCTTTTTTCTTTTTGAAACTAGACTGTTATACTTAGTTTGCATCAAATGATCCTTTAGCAGTTAATTATACCCTGATCTTTAGTTACAAATTGCCTTCTGAAAAATCTGAAAGCTATAAAACCTTAGCAAAATATAACTTTGAAAATACACCTAAGCAGACATTTTTTTAAAAGTTGATAGCAGTGACTTTGAAATTGTACTTTTATTCTGAACATCAACATGCATAAAAATTTTATCATGCAGAGGAAAAGAGGATTGTATATAACACTGGGAACTCTCATTCTGTATACCTTTTTTAAATGTATATTACATTTAATATGGTGGAAAAAATATACATGCCTGAACCTCTAATAATCTTTCTCCTGCTCTCCTCTTTACAGTTTGTCGTGAGGTTTTTTTGACCCTTTCTCTTTTTTTGATCATTATCACCACTCACCAACTTCCCCCAAATCCCTCCTCCCTTGTTTTTAACTTACTTTTTATCACAACTTAAGAAACACCAAATAAAATGTACGTTAAAAAGACTGTATATAAAAATGTGAGTCTTTCATATATGGCTTACAGTTCTTTTAAAATGTATAATAAATTAATCGTATAACTTTCAGAGCTGTCTTGCTTGTTTATTTTTTTTGCCTTTTTCTGTTCTGTGCATTTTTAAAAAATCTTTGGGAGTCTTTGTTTCTTTTTTCTTTCTTCCATCCCTCCTTTCTTCCCACCTGGAATGAAAAAGGAAAACCCTGTAGCCAATGATACATAGTCAGACAAAACAGTTCCCACATTGACCATATCCACGAATGTGTCTTGAATAAATCACCTCCCTCGGAAGCTGGATGACAAGGTTTATCATCAGTCTTCTGGAATCAGGGTTTGTCATTTCTTTGATCATTTTTAAAGTCTTTCAGAGTTGTGTGTCTTTGCTGTTACTATATAAACTGATCTTGTTTTGCTCTCTTCTGCATTAGTTTTCCCCAGTTTCTCCCTCCCTTTATTTTCATGTAGCACATTTTGTTCAGCCACTTCCCTCTCAGTGACTGCCCCCTTAGTTTGTAGTTCTTTGTTGTAACAATAACAAAAAAAACCCTATGTAAATGTAGGAGTCCTTTTCCTCTTTCTCTGATCATGTTTGGCTTATAGGAAGCAAATAAGCAACAAATAAGTCATCAAGTGTTTTTAAGCCTTTCAAAGCTGCTCCCTTTCACATTATCGTCATTGTTCTCCTGCTTCTACTCTTTTCATTCTACTACAGGTTTCTCTGACTCTGTCATATTTATTCAATGGAATTTAAGAAAAGTATTTATTAAGCAGAGATCTTACTATGCTATTTCATCTTAGGATTAAAGACATAGTGCAGTTTAGAAATCCAAGGGTCACTTGGATACAGCCACTCAAATAACAACCACTTTTATTTGACACACAGTATAATATAGAGTACACCATAATCCTTTATTCATACTTATTTATTCTGCCTCAGTGATAGTGCTGTATAGTATAGTCTGGATAGTCTCATTTCTACATCTATACACTATAGCCTCATCACAGCTCTTTCAGTCTCTATACCCCTAGTCCATCTTTTATCCTGCTTATGAAATTAAGCCTTTTTATATTTGTCAACAGGTAACCACAACTTCGCGAACCTGATGTGAAAACTAGCTTTATTTTTTATATAAATTTATTTATTTAACTTTTTACATTCATTTTCACAAAATTTTGGGTTCCAAATTT
>CM053771.1:280822587-280937824 GCA_028658325.1 Potorous gilbertii | reverse complement strand
TGATGGTAAGCATTGTTCTTCCTCGTCAGAAAGGAAGGGAGGAATCATCTGTTCCCCAAGAAAGTAACCTTCTATGGTCTTATTTTTTTTCCCTTTTCTGGGCATTTTCCCAGCCAATTACTTGACTTCTGAGATTCCTCTCCACCCCTGCCTAGATTCGCCCAGCTAGAGCTTGGGGTCTGAGATTCAAATGCTGCTCCCCAGCCTCAGGGCTTTTGGTGGCAGGCCTGGCTGCTATTCAATGGGAGCTTAAGTTCTGGTGCTCAGGTGGGGGCAGGGCCACCTCCCAGGCTCAGTTCCCTCAGGGCGTTTATGTAGAGACCTTCCATAATGGAGCTGCTGCCGAGCTCCTGCCTGCTCTGGGAATCTCTGACCGCCTGCTGCCTCTGCTGCTGCCTCCCGAGGGTGCCCGAGTCATGGAGACATTCTGCTCCCCTCTCAGCCTGTCCAGACATCTTTCTCACTGACCTGTGCATCTGTGGGTGGAGGGACCTTCGCAGCCGCTGGAGATTCCGTCCCTGAAGCCTGCTAGGATCTGTTCCTCTCCGTGCCGTGCGGCCAAGGCAGGGCTGGGCTCCGCTCCTGTCTGGTGCGCAGTGCGCAGCGGACCTTTGGGGTCAATTTTTCAAGGCTCTCTGGAACGGAAATCTCCTTCACCTCATTGCTGTGCGGGTTCTACTGTTCCAGAATTTATTGGGAGTTCTTTTTATAGGTAATTATGGGCTGTGGGTTCGGAGCTAGCATATGTGAGTCTTTCTACTCTGCCATCTTGGCTCCCCCCCCCCCCCCCGAAAACTAGCTTTATTACAAGAGAAATGAACATGCATGTGGAACCCAAAGCTTTCATAGTGAATATGGCCTCTTGAAGGCTGGAATGGTTTGCTTTTGTATTTATGCCCACAGTACCTAGTTAGTGCTTAATAACTGCTTCTTGATTCATTGACTGATTGACCTTCACTTCTCTGGTCCAAAATCTTCTATAACTTCCTTCCACCTGCCAAGTTAAGTTCAAAATCTTTTGTCTCACATTACCCGATTTTTCCATTTTTATCTAAGGCCCCCCTCCTCCCTCCCAGTAAATACTGTGTGCTGGTCAAACTTGACCACTCCCTGTCCCCTGGTCTCCCTGCTTTTGAGCAAAAGCCTGAAGAGCCTTCCCACCCTCTCTTTGCCTGATTTATCTCTTTATCCTTTAAAGCTGGGTCAGATGAGAGACATAAAACCCTTGCTGAAGGCCCTTCTTTAATTCTTAATTTTTTTCCCACTCAGACTTTACTTAACACTTTTTCCTGCGTTTCTGTAATAAACTTAACCATCATATCTTTAACAAAATATCTTCAATTCAGAAACATTGATATTCCTGTTTACTCTTCATTTTATTGATTTTTCTAATCCACTTTTGGAATAACTGTGATGCAGTCCTTTTTGCATACTTTTTGATTAATTATTTTTTTTGTTTTCAGCATTCACTTCCATGAGATTTTGAGTTTCATATTTTCTCACCTTCCCTCTCCTTTCTCCTCCCCAACACAGTATGCTGTCTGATATTTGCATACTTTCTGTAAGCCATCATGCACAATCACTTCTTAATATTACATGTAAGGTGAAAAGATGAATAAACCACTGCAAAATGAATCATCCTTAGGTAAAATGCATATGCTTAGCCACAATATAAAATAAAGGTGTTCATTTCAGTGTGATGTCCCCATGATGTGATATCTCCATGATGTTAGGTCCCGTGTCTTCTCTAAGCTTCATTACCTCCCTGCTTGCATATAGCTCAGCTCTTTATACATAGATGCTTAATAAATGTTGATTGAAGAGATTTTTTGAAAAGAAATGGTAAAATAGTTTTTATCTCAGAGCTGAAATATCTGCCATTTCTTTCCAGTCCCAGTTAACTGCATGATCTGAAATATTTAAAGTACTAATAAATGTAAAAAAAAAGATTGTATAACAGCTCACAAGCTTAAGTTGCCATAGAAATCCTAACTAATAACAATAGCTGGGATTAGGGGAAAATTGCTATCACATAATAGAACCTATGAGCAACAATGCAGGTTCATGTAATTTGGTTCCAGATAGTTTATCTTTTTGAATAATGTTTCTTATCATATGCAGAGAGAAAATTATGGAGTCTGGGTGATATTGACTTCATAAATATATCTATACTTACCATTGCTCAAATTTGAAACAACCTCAAGCCATCTAAAATACAGCTGTGACACCAGAAGGAAACGAAAAGGCAGGCCTCTTATTGAAATGAGCTTGTAGGCCTTCCCTTAAAACTTACTGGCTCCTACTGCCCCTACAATTCCCAGTGAGTTTGGTGATCTGATTTTCTAGCCCTCAGGAGAAAAAGAACTGTTATATACACATACAATGACAAATGACACTAAGGAAGGATACTGGGGATTGGGGGAAGAATCTATGGATTTGGAGTTCTTTTTAGGGTTTTTTGGCAATGAGGAATTCTCATATCATCCTCTTTGGTGTTAGCTAAGGACTGCTGTTTCTGGGGTAGTAGATTTGGGATAATGTTAACCAATTTATTAACTTTTTTTGGGAGAAATAGGGTAGAAGAATGGAGAGAACACAGTACTCCTTTTGTTTCTGAAGGAGTGCCAGCAGAGAATCCCTTCCTCCTAGTTTCCTTTGCATACTTGATCAATATTTTAGAAATTGGCCCTAGCTTCCAAGTCTGCTGTTTGGGGTGAGGCTATTACCCCACTTGGACAGCTTAGTTTCCTTTTACCATGAATTATAAGAAATATTTTCCTGGTCATAACTTTTAATTCTTCAATTTCTGATCTTTGAGTAATTAGAAAGGATATATTTTATAGTATACTAGTTAGGGGATATGCCTTATTTTGAAAGCCTATAACCAAGTGCAGCTGGCCCCTAGTGTTGTAGAAGGGAGTAACAGGAGATAAGACTATAGGTTGTCTTATTGCCCCATGTGTATGTGCTGAGTTAATTGACTTTTTAGAAGGTTACTCCTTTGGACTGTGTATTCTATTTACTCTCTCTGACCTCTCCTTTTCTGCTGTTTTTCTTCTTTTATTGCAATCCTTAACTTTCTGTCCAAACCCAGCTCCCTAAACTACATGGTTGCATCAGGAAACTGCAAAGTATATAGACCCTACTTATGACCTAATGTGGCAGATGGACAAAAATATAAAATGTAGGAAAGCATATATAGGAGGAAATAAAATAACTCTGCAAAAGTTCTCTATTTCTTTAAAGGCAAATCACAACAGTGTTCTTATTGTACAAATTTTAACAGGCAAATCTAGGAGTGGCACACTAGATTTTTTCAGTTACAAAGTAATTTTCAGATGTCCCTGCCCCCTGGGTAAATGTAGCCATGCTTTCCCATCTGTTAAACACTGGGATTATATCTTCTGCAAAGGGAAATATGGGGGCACTATATCCCTAGTCAGCTTGTTGTCAGGATGCCTTTCCATGTATCTCCCCAATATCTCACAAGTGATAGGAAAATTTGTTGTTTTTGTTCTCTGTGGTGTATTGTCACTTTGTAGTCCTGTTTGCAAAATTGCCTGTCACACACTGTTGATTTCTTCCTTAACGCTCTGTGCACAGTTTGGGTAAGCTGCTACCAATAAAGAATTTCTTATTAAGACATAGAACTATGTCTTCGATAATCTTTGATATGTCTTTCTTTGACAGATGAGGAAACCAAGAGCCAGAGATATTGAGATTTGTCCAAGGTCACATTTGTGACAATGTTGCCATACTTGCCCAGGCTTCAAATAGTTGAGACCAAGAAATCACACCATGAAACCTGTTGATTACTGTTTGCATGATATAGTGTTTGCACAGCTTTGTTTTAACACCTATTGTACCCTAAGCTCTAACTGAAGAGAAAGCTTAGATAACGTTCCGGCCCTAATAGTACACAGATGAGACAAACATAATTAGAGTAACTCTTAACACATACTATAATAATAAACAGGCCTACTGTAGGCCTCCACCCCCTTCTTTAGACTGTTGAAGCAGTCTTCTCATAGATGTCTCAGCCCTCTGTCTCTCAACTCTCTGTTCCATCTTCCTCCTAGCTGTGCCAGCATGGTATTCTTGAAGCACATGTCTGATCATGTTACTCCCCTGCTCAAGAAGATTGTCATCCTTTTATTTCTAGGATAAACCTGAAGCTCTTCTGTTTAGCATTTAAATCCCCTCAGCTTCAAGTTTAGCTTCAGCCTATTTTTCCAAATTGAGCTCACATCAGCCCATTCACATAATACATAATACCAGACTAGCTTCCTTGCAGTTCCTTCTCCCATCCATGCCTTTGGCCAGGCTGTCTTCCATGCCTGAAAAGTTCTCCCCTCCTCTTGACATCTCTAGCTTCCTTTAGGTTTGAGCTCAAGGCATTTCGTAATTTCCCAGTTGTTAGTGCATGACCTGCCCCACCGTGCATATCACTCTGTATGTATCTTGTAGCTGTCCATATGAGTATTGCTTCTTCCCAGTACAGTGTAAGCTCCTGGAGGGCAGGGTCTGTTCTGTTTTTGTCTCAGTATCCCCAGGGCCAAGCATAATATTTGGCACATATTTCTTAATAGATATTTGTTGAAATAAATTCTTCGATGAACATCTAAAAAGAGAGATGAAGAGTAATCATTTTAGTGTTTGTTCATTATTGTCCAAGAAAATGACTAAGTTAAGCCCAATCTATATATACTTCCTGAATAAGGCAGAGAAGGACGTGGTAGGGTGGTGCAGAGACCTTTACAGGGTATAAAGGATCATATACGAAAAGCTCTCAGAGAGAGGCACGTCCAAGAAAATGGTACATGGATTTGTTGTCAAGAAATTAAAGACAGATGATTAAAGTAGGAGTGCCTATTAAAATACGTAAAACGCACATTTTATTAAGTAATACTTCATCAACCATTGAATGCCACGGACACTGTGCTATAGACCCCAGAGGACCAAAAGACAGAAATGGAACTGTTAATGTACTCATTGATCTCACATCTCATTAGACAGAAGAAGAGGCTTTGAGGTCTATGGAGGGACTACAGGATTAATTGACACTTTCAAGAAATATTTCCATTTTTAGGTACAATTTTATTTATCTTTTATTTCTATATTACCTTTATTTTTCTCTCACTTTCCCCATCCAGAGAGCCATTCCATGTAACAAAGGTGGAAAAAAAAGAAAAAACCAGTACGTTAAAGCTAACCAATGCATATATATATATATATATATATATATATATATATATATATATATATATATATATATAGTGTTCCTTACCCCACTTCACACCTTTTCAAAGAAGAGAGGAGGGTACATTCTCATAACCCTCCTCTGTCATCAACCTTAATAATTAAATGATAGTTTGTGTTTCTACCTAGATGGAAAAAAACAACACATAAAAAGTTTCTTGTGGGGGTTTGCTTCTTGATTATTTGAAAAGCTGTTTTTTTTTAGTCTTGTTTCTATAGATTGTACTTTATATTTTGAGTAAAGTTACTTAGTTTATGTGGTTTATAAGTTCACATAGTTTCTGAGTAAAGAAACATTTTGTTAAAAAATGTTGACACTTCCAATTTCTTTTGTCAGGGACCTTAAAATACTATTTAGCTCTAAATATCAAATTTGGAATGTGTTTAGTTGTTTTACAAAATGCTAGATATTCAAATCAGTGAATTTACCAGTACTAAAATATTTTTCAGGAATTGTTCCCTCTTCTGTAGTCCTGACTTCTTTCCAGGTGATGTCAAGAGTTTTCCTAATATGGGCAGTAACACACAGTGTCAAAGAGGTAAGTGTTTAAATCATAGAATGAAATAGAAGATTAGTCATTAGACAAAAATACTGTTTTTCAGCTTTTCTTTTTCATATATATGTGTGTTATTGCTAAAGACTGAATTCTTCCAACTAGCATTTGACTAATTTTCACATTCAATGGAGAAAGTTTAGCTGTGTGGAGGAATGGGCCTCAAAATGCAATGTTCTTACAGATTATTAGATACATTTCAAATAATAAAGTCCTATGATGAAGTTTCCAAACACACTTCAGATTGTGTGGATAATGTCTATTGGGGATTTTTCCTTAGTCCTTCTTGCTTTCAGCCCCATTAGGCTCTCAGCTCAGAGAATGACTGAAGAAGGCTAGGGGTAGAATGAAGTCCTTCGTTTCTGAGTCTCGTGGGGCTTACAGCAACTTTATTTCATTTCCACGCTACCGGAGAAATAATTGTTCTAATCCAGCCTAGGAATGGAAGTGGAGACAAGGTCATTGTTCAGCAAGGGGATCCCTTCGCTGTCAACACCTTTGTAACAAAGGCAGAGGAAGTTGAGGAAGTGAGGAGAGTATGCCTTCCTAGAGACGTGAGGGAAAGGAGACAGCTTCTCCACCCTGGGGAGGTCTTACTGAGATCACAGCCGCCTCTCAGCTGAGAACTTTATCCCTTAAAGCTCTGCCTTCCCTAGCTCAAACTTTGTCATAGAATGGAGCCAAGAGAGGGTGTCAGGATGCTGATGTATGTGGAAGAACCAAGGGTTCCCCTCTCCAGCTTAGATGCTTTTCCTGAGTCATAAAACCAGAGCCTGATGTTCTAGAGCCCCTGAGAAAAGTCAGATTTCAACAACCTAGCTGACCTTCTTTGACACGAACTCTGGGCCTTTGCCTCCTCTCTGAAATGAGGAAGTTGGACGAAGGTGCTCTCTAAGATTCCTTCCAGTTTTAAGTCTGGATTAAATGATTCCTGAGGTTCCTTCCAGTATAATGTCATCTTTTGAAGTGGGAGAGGGAGGTGTATCTTCAAACTCTGTCTTTTGTCCCCTTTCCAAAAACATCCATCTGCTTATTGTATAAGTTAACACCACTCCAGCCTTCCCGCAGTCAAGCTGACTTGATGGAGATGTTGTTACTTGATTTTACTTGCTGGAAGAAACAACTGGCTTTAATACTTGGTTATCAAAAATAATTAGTAAAGTAAATAAGGAAGCTACTACGTGACCCATTTTGTGAGGTGGAAGATAGTGTCTCTACTATATCTCACTGCAGGGCATCATGCATGCACCATCATCTCTCATGACTAAAGCCGACTTGTTTTTTTGTTTTTTGTTTTTGCCTCTTGCCCTTGGCACAGTGTTTGAAACTTGCTCGTGGTACAAAAAGTCCTACTTAATGCTCTGTCATTCAGGTTCACTGATAAGTTTGATATATTAAAAACTACAGATCTTTAAGCTTAAAATGTACCCAGTAATCTTTGCAAAAGTTATAACTGATGAATGTATTCTCTGCTTCTTTACATTTAGCTAGATAGCCTCTCCACCCCGACAGTTGGCCAGTTTAATCGATAGCTATACATATGTGATCTTTCCACTCAATCCAGTGACCAAGAACCAACATTATTGAGTATTATTGGAACTTAGAAAACATCCTGTCCAAATTCTCATATTTTCTTTATGATGTGGCTATCAAATGTTTTGTCAAAACATTCCATCCAAGATTTAGTCTGACAATTTTTATTTACACTGCAGCTAATGAATTTTTGCCTAAATTGGTTAAATATTTTGTTAGTCAATGGGAATTGCATGTTCACAGTTCTTTCATTTAAAAAGAAAACTGATGCTCTGTCACTATCTAAAGATACTTAAACTTTCTGAAATGCAGGAATAGCATTAAACAATTTCATGTTTATACATAATTAGTAAAAATAATACAAAGGAAAAACCCCAGTTGGAGGAAATAGGCAAAGGACCCCAATAGCACGTGTTCTCATTAGAAGTTTCATGTTTCATATAACCTATATTAAATTGCTTACTGTCTTGTGAGGGTGGAGAGAATCTCAAACTCAACATTTTAAAAAATGAATGTTAAAAATTGTTTTTATATGTAATTGAGAAAAAACAAAGTTTCATGTTTTCACACTGATACCAGTATAGATGTACTCATTTTATTAAATAATTTAATTCTTGGTTTCTCCCTTTCATTTGAGAATCTTTTGTACCTGTCATTCTTTGATAGTCTTCTTAACATGTTTGCATCTAGTTTCCTTAAATAATTTAATTCTTGGTTTCTCCCTTTCATTTGAGAATCTTTTGTACCTGTCATTCTTTGATAGTCTTCTTACATGTTTGCATCTAGTTTCCTTCTCCTAAACTCCTTTTGAGTCTTAGTTTTCTTTCCCTAGACACAGACTGGTCTGTCAGTTTTGTTTGTTTTTTTAAGCAGTAACACATTTTCAGTATTCTTTGCCATTTTTCTTTAGTTTATAGGCTCTTACATCTAACCTGATTCATCTAGCTAAAGCCCCTCATTTTGCAGATGAAAAAATTAAGTGATGACATGGTTTCCCACTTTCCCTTCCTTCTGTCTTCTGGGCTGCTTCATGCTTATAGGATCACAACCAGATGGTATGGGCAGAACAGGAAGGGACAGAATTCAGGGCCCCTGGCAGGCAGGTAAGCCTGCAGGGCAGCACTTGGTGAGGCTTGCTGGGAAAGGTGTTGAAAATAAAGGAAAGTACAATTTCTGGATTATCTGTGTATTTATTTTTTAGCAGTGATTTGTCTTCAATCATAATGATACTTCACGTTGATCTAGCTGCATTTCTTTCAATGAGCTCTTTTAGACATTCTTATTCCAGAGAGGTGGTTTTCATAGAAAGTATTTACCTATTAGTCATCCTTGCATATTTACAATTAATTTCTTCCTACCAAACAAACCATTTGTCTATCAAAAAGGATCGTTTATCCATCTCATGAGAACACTACACATTTCCATTGCCTTTCTTTATCTTCCATCTGTTCCTTTTTCCTCCTTTTCCATGATATGTCTTATCCTTCCATGCAGTTCTTCTGACTTTTCTTTAGCATTCTGGCCATCCCAGGAGTCTTTCTTCTTTCCCTTTTCCCTTTCCTTTTTGCTGCCACCTTACTTCTCTTTCCTCCTTGGCCAGCTACTTCTTGTCTTTTATTATAGTGGTTCCGTAAACAAAGTTTGGCCAGGTCTCCTCTTCCTTATACCATTCTTTTGAACAGGTGTTTATTTTGGCTTTAGTAAGCAGTTTGTTATATAAAGCATTTTATGTGCTGTTTCACATTTGATCTAGTTCTTCTAATCTATATATCCTCTGCAACCTATGTAATCTCTTTATCTTCAACTCCATAAATTAATTTTCTGGGTGTATATATTTTTCCTGACTTTTCAGCTCTTCAGAATTGATCCTCCGTTCTAGAATCTTCTCCATTCACCATCTCCTTTTCATGAGTTGTATTTTCTCAAATGAACTTTCCCACCAGCATTTCAGTGTGGACAGGTAAAAATTGAAATTTGTTCTCCAGATGTAATTTTCTTTTCCACCTTAATGCTAAAATATAGAAGTATAAACAATTCTGTACTCATCACACCCACCTTTCTTTTTTTTCTAGCAGCAAATAGGAAGTCTTTCTTTTATTATAGCCTTTCTGGTAGGAACCATACATAACTAATGCTTAAGAAAATTGGCATCAGAAACTGCTTTATTAGTTCCATATTCTGGTATTAACTTTCTTTTCCTTTTTTTGTTTTCATTTCCCAGTATCTTTTTGAAAAATCTTCCCCTCTGAAGTATGTACCAGAAATTCTCATAGACTCATCCTTCATTTCTACACCTACCCTTTTTCTTCGTTTGACATTGTACATTTTGTTCACTCTTGCTCCAGCTTTGGTTAGTCTTTATATAAGACTCATGTTTTAAATGCAATAACAATATCAGCACATACAATCAAATAAACAAAATGAGGAATAAAATGCCATGTAAAACCATTAAATCTACTATTGACATTTCAATTAAAGAAAAAATTTGAAACTTAATAAAATAATAAATACTTATTCTGTTCCCTTCTAATCTTATTTATAAAATTTTGGTGTCCTTTTAAACAGTGAGAACTGAATGAGAACATTCTAATTTATATTTTCATACTCATTGATCATTTTCTTCATTGAAAATGAGCATTACTTTTATAAATTTGTTAAAATTTCTTACAGATTCTAAAAGTCAAATTTTCACCAAATAAAGTTATCATGAAGTCTCCTTTCCCCCTCTCTTTTATTTTGAATACGTTAAATATTGTAAAGTCATTTCCCCTTCTATAGAATTAGATATTTTGTTTCCAACAATTTTTTCCATTTGTTCAGTAGATAAATTTTTTTTTCTCTTTTCCAGAAATGAGAAAAATATTATTCCTTTATTTTTCCGTTTACATGATTTGGATTTTTTAAATATTTGGGTTATTTATCCAATTGGAATTTATTAGGGCATATGATCTTTATATATTATAAATACAGTATCCTTCTGATGTTTCCAGTGTGGTGATGTCCACCTATGACTTGATTCAGCCTGAGTATCACCAACCCTCCCTCCTCCTTTTCCATTGGATTTCTTTCAAATTAGAATGCATGTTCCTATGAGAGGATCTATAGACTATTTATATAGTAAAGTATAATATAGACAGCCTTACTTCATACTCCTTTGTTGTTTCCAGCCTGCCCATTGAGTGAAGGGATGCTACTTAATACCCCATATAATAATTCCTTATTGCAATAACAACAGCTGATATTTATTTAATATTTACAAAGCACATTGTGCCCTCTCTGATAATCTTGTGTGGTAGTTATCCCCACTTTACAGATGGGGAAAATAAGACTGAGAAGTTAAATTGATGCTTGTTTGGGGTCACAGAGTCTTAATTATAGAGGTTGGATTTGAACCTCACTCAATTTCCCTGATTCCCAAGTTGGCCCTCTACCCATTACTCTTTCTTATGTATATGTTGTGACTATAAAATACTGATATAGATAACTTGTGTGGCTTATGAAAATTGATCTCTTTGTTCACATTATATTTAAGCAGTTTCTCTGGCATATCGTCTCTTTTCATGGTTTGATCAAAAATTTTAATAATAATTCTCTCCTTTCTCCTTTGGAATATTCCCAGATGATTCTTACTATAAATTCACTAGTTGATTATATTTTGCATTTTTATGATTTCTTGTCTATTAAGCCCTTTGTTGGTCTCCCCAGTATTTTTCTTTTTGTTTTAGAATATTTGGCTGTGAATTGACATGAGTTCTAATCCTGACTCTGACATTAGCTTAATGCGTAACTTTGGTCTGGTCAGTTAACCCAGGTCTTCAGTTTTTTCATCTGTAAAATGAGAATTTTGTCCTAGGTAATTGCTAAATACTAACATTCTGTGAATCTTAAGATTTTGCAGTATCATTGACCTCTAATTTTATATTTTCCCTTTTTATTTTTGTAAATATGCTTAATAAAGTCTTTAGTTGTTAATTTTTAAAAATAAATGTTGAACTTAAATTCCAGATGAAATTAATATTTCCATGTACTTAGAACCAAAAAAAATTGGCCAATAAATTGTGAATCTTTCTTCTCTATCTACTTATTTTTTACAAAAGCAAGAATCTTCTTGCTTTTTACAAATATATAAGTTCAACAAGTTCAAAGCTGCCCTCTCTCTGACCTTTCCATTCATAATAAACTTTCTTCAGCCATTCTTCAGTTGATGGGCATTCCTCTTAGTTTCCTTTTCTTTGCTATAAATATAGCAACAAAAAGTTGCTATAAATATTTTTGTCCATATGGTGCCTTTCCTCTTTCTTTGATCTCTTTGGGGTTTAAGCCTAGTGGTGGCATTGCTGAGTCAAAGAGAATAAACAGGTTAGTTGTACTGAAGGGCATAGTTCTAGATTACTTTTCATACTGGGCTAATTCACAGCTCCACTGAAAGTGGATTAGTGTGCTCATTTTCTTACAATCTCTTTAACAATTACCATTTTCTGTTTTTGTCTTCTTTGTCAATCTGTCATATTTCCTTTCAATAATATTTCACTGGATCTGAGCAATCAGTGTTTGCTCAGAGAGTCTTTAAAATTCTTATATAGCTCATTACCCAGTGCCTGGCACATGGCAAGTACTTAATAAATAGCTGCTAATTATCTGAGGCCATCACACTGAGAACTGCTTCCCCAGTTCAGCAATATAGTCACGCTGTTTACTTTTGGAGCAGTGATTTTTGCAGTTACATTATTTGTTTTACTCTTTTAATTGGTACATGCTATTTGTCCACATTTTTGTTCTTTTCTGTAGACATGCTCCTGAACCAGTAAAGAATTCAATAAAGAATGACTCTATTTTGGTCAGCTTTTCATGCCATCTTAATGTGGTTTTAGCCCATGAAACCCAGTCCCATTTCTCTGTCCTACTTACATGCTCCATGATCTCCCTAGCTAGTACTTTTATTCTTGCTCAACCTTCTCTTCCATCATTGGATTGACCTATACATACAGATTTCTCTCATTTGTTCTTTGACTTTCATTGAGGACTTAACATTCAGAGTTCTCCATTGTATCCTTTACTTTCTAATACTAATCTGTCTGTACCCATGATGGAAAATGCTATCCACATTCAGAGAAAGAACTGTGGAGGCTGAATGCAAATCAAAGCATACTGTTTTCACTTTTCTTTGTTATTTTTTGTTTCTTGTGGTTTTTTCCCTTTTATTCTAATTCTTCCTTCACAACATGATTAATGTGGAAATATGATTAATATGACTGTCCATGTATAACCTATGTCAGATTCCTTGCTGTCTTGGGAAGGAAGAAGGGAAGGGAGAGAGGGAGAAAAATTTGGAACGCAAAATCTTATAAAAGTGAATGTTGAAAACTTTAAAAAAATTTTAAAAACTCTTTCTATATTAGCCAGGGATCATTTTTTCATCTTTGAATATGTTTTGGTTTTTTTAAGTTTTTGTCTTTTTTCTCACCAATCTTTTTTTTTCATGTAACTTATAAAATATTTCACCACCCTCTGACACCTTGAAGATGGAGTAGGATTTTACCATCCTTCTTAGATTTTTAAAAATCACTCAAGCAGGAGCTTGTTTATGTGTGTGTGTGTGTGTGTGCCTAATTATCTAGCATTTGAAAAATTAATTATGGCTATTAACAAACAAAATGATAAGAAAAGATAGTAATTTTCTTTTTTCAAATTTACTAATTTATTTGTTTTCAGTTTTCAACATTTGCTTCCATAAGTTGGAAATTTTCTCCCCCCTCCCTCCCCCAGATAGCATGCAGTCTTTTATGGTCTCTACACATACATTCCTATTAAATACATTTTCACATGTTGCATAGAGGAATTATAACGAATAGGAGAAACCATGAGAAAAACAAAACACAACGAAACATAACAAAAGGGCAAATAGTCTGCTTCGTTCTGCATTCTGACTCCATAGTTCTTTCTCTGGATGTGGATGGCATCATGAGTGTTTTTAGGTCCGTTTTTAGGTCCGTGCATTGCTGAGAAGGACTAAGTCAAAATCAGTCCTCACACACTGTGGCTAAGTGATTTTCATATAACATGTCATGACCTTTCATCTTTACTGCACATAAATCCTCCCTTCTACTTGGGATAATTTGGCATGGTAGACAGTGCTGGACGTGGACCAGGAAGACTTGTGTTCAGGTTTTGTCACTGTGACCCTTGGGCAAGTTACTTTATCCCTCTAAGTCTGAGGTCCCTTATCTATAAAGGGGGTTATTGTGAGACTTAAATGAAAAAGTAAATATAAATTGTTTTGCAGACTTCAAATAACTCATTTTCAGTTATTTCTGGTCTTACTTCCCTGACTTGGCATGTGTTTTTAAATATTATTGTAGATTTGTCTCTTAAGTACATTGAAGAAATGAATTGATCATCAGAATTCCCATCTGCATCATGTAATCTCCTTCTGGACTCATCCCTTGTAAAGTAGATTCTCATAGGATGTCTTCCCATGAAGTCTTTTTCTCCTCTTTCTCCTCTTTGCCCTTATAAGCTGTAATGTAGTCTCTGCTTTCTTTCCATTTTCCTTTGTTCCCACCTACTGTCCAATACCCCTTTAAAAAAACATTTCTCACTTTTCGCTCTTTCAAGTTCACTTATGTCCCTGGTAAAAGTAAGAAGTTTGGGGATCTACCTATCCAAACTCCAGTAGTCTACTCACTAAGTTCTGAACTAGTTGTGTGCATGCCAGACTTCCATTCTGTTTCTTGGTCTGCCAGCTTGAACGGCCACATCTCCTACAATTACCCATTCTTTATATCACACAGAAGACATTTGTTTTTCTCAGCATGTGCCACGCATTCACACATACATACAAAGCTCTCTTGGTCCTTCCAGCATCCTGTTAGGGAGGTAAAGCAGCTGCTGTCCCCATGTTGCAGATGAAGAAACGGAGATCTCAGGTTATATAGTTAGTGACAAACCTGGTGTAGAACTGAAGTCACCTAACTCTAATTTCACTCTATTTCATGCCCACCCCATTGCCTCATTTGTAAGAATAATGAAATTGAATATATCCTAAGCATTAGTTTTTACCCTAGGACCTGAATGTTCAGAGTTCTCCACTGTACTCTGCTCAGTCCCTTACTCTCTATTAAAACTATTCTGGCAGGTGGATTTACATCACCTTTCTAAAATTAGGACTGTTCTTGAGGGTGGAAAAAACTTACTATTTTATCACCGATGATATCCTGGTAAACTTAAGCATTGCTATGAGACACAGCTGAATGAATTCTTAAGGAAGATTAGCTGGGCTGATCTGACTATGACTATAGAAAGTCTGTTCCCAGAAGATTCTGGCACTTGAAAAATATAAGTCTCTTTGTCACTACCTTCCCCTAAAATCTGGAGCTCATTCTGCTCTAGAATAGGTTGATCTTCCTCCAGATTCTACTTTCTGTCCCTTTCCTATTCCAGTACAGGTCAAACACCTTCTTGCCTTAAAACCTATTCTCTGACCCCCAAGATACCTTGATTTTGTTTTCAAAGCATAGGGTATTTTTGTTCGCATTTAATTATATTTTTGTATCATAAACCCCCTTGGACAACATCTTGTGAAGCATCCCTCTATTATTTCTGTCTTTGGTAGAAATGTCTAACAAAGAAGTCTATTCTCAAAATGTGTCCTGTTAAGTTAACACAGGTATTAACAAGTATTTTTCTATTGAGTCATATAATTTCTCTGAAATATTGCTTTAGCCTATATGGCACATGTTACTACCAGTTTACAAATAGTTGGAAATTTTTATTCAGAGTTGAGCCTGGTTATTTGTGGTTCTTTCATTTACAAAGACCTTTGACTTTTTGGCATGACTATATACATCAATAGATAGCCATAGAAAAGAACTCAGAGTAGAAGAGGGGAAAGACGTTGTTATCTTAAAT
Source organism: Potorous gilbertii (assembly GCA_028658325.1). Taxonomy (NCBI): domain Eukaryota; kingdom Metazoa; phylum Chordata; class Mammalia; order Diprotodontia; family Potoroidae; genus Potorous; species Potorous gilbertii. Next base: position 280,922,570 of record CM053771.1, on the reverse strand, counting down.
TTAAAATTGTAGTTTCCTAAATAAGCAAAAAGATTTAAGAACCAAAATTATTTCAGGCATCGCTTCTGTAACTGTATTACCAGTTTAGTAGCACTTGGGAATAAAAATCCATATCACAGAATTATTCCACCAGTTAGCTGATCAGCGAGTTGCTTTCATCGGTAGTCTCAAATTGGCTTTATGGTTGAGATTTTTGGTACTACATGATAATAGGAGCACATCTTTCAGTTACCAACATTTTCCTCATCAGTGTTTATCATTTGTTGATATTCAATGAGACTTTAACAAGATTTAAAACTAAGTATCTGTTGAGATTTTTTGTCCTTTTAAAGAATCAAGGGATATAAGCTAGTATCCTTTGTTAAATTTGTTGTAAAAATCCTCTTCAAACCATTGCTGTGGAAAGCCATTACTAAGATTTAGCCTAAATTCTTTATTGCAGAAGTAGTGTGAGATGTAAAGGTTGAGTTGGTATTCTATATATGTTTCATCTTTTAAAAAGTATTTATAACCTTCTAGGGGAGGAGGAAAGGAAGATAGATAGATAGAGATATATCCTTTTTACATATTATAATTGTGTATATATTTCACATATATATACATAATATATATAATTTGAAGATACCATTAATTTTTTTTCAAAGTATATAACCTACCCTCTGTGTAAAATAAGATTTTTCAGTAAATACCTGGCTGAGTTTTACGTTATGTTTTATTATGAGCTAAAAGATTTTATAGAAATAGAGGCATCATTATTAGTTCTTTTTTTAGAGCAAGTTTTCAGTTTCACTCAGTAAAAGTCATCTGATTTTCATGTGTCGTGAGCTTCAGTAAAATATGTCATTTGAGCTAAGAAACGTGAACACAGATAAACTCGTTTGAGGCAGGTGCATTCCACAATACATGTTTGGCATTTTTTCAGAGCATCAGCTAATATACATTTGAATGCTTCTAGTCCGTGGGAGGGCCTGTCTGTTAAATTAGCTGCTCCTTTGTCAAACTGATTCTTTATCTGCATAGAGATTGGGGTGTAAGTAACTTATTCTAGAATCTTCTCCTACAGTAGGCTGAAAGAAAGCACTCATATTATGGAAGCAAAGCATCTTGAAAAGGATATTTTAATTCACATCCAGCCTTCTAATAATTATCGGAGGCAGCAAACATAGTCGGGTAAATGGACTTATTGGATATCCTTAGGATAAGATAGGATTTCTAGAGGTTGTCTTTTATTCCCTGGTGGGAGGGGTGAGGATGGGGGGTTTGGGAAACTGCCATTCTAGGGCAATGTATATTTTTGTGATTAAATTTCTACAGAAAAAGAGATTATATAATTTTTTTCCCTGCAAAAGAATCTATTGCTCTGAGTCCCTCTTGCAGCAGATAGATCTATTGTCTAAAAGATTATTGCTAAGTGATCTGTGTTTTCCAGAGAGCAGTCTACACAAAAGAGCCCCTTTCAAGGCCGAAATGAAACTTTCGTGCACTTCTGGATCGTGTAAGATATGAATTGATGTGTGGCTGCATGCTGAGGATGTATTTAACATTTTCGAAAGAAGTCTAACTCTTTTAAGTTTGATGCATTCAATATTTACACATTATTAAAAATCTTGACTTTTTCAGATTGCTCCAAAAAGTAACTTTTACTTACTTGACAGGTCAAAAACTTTGTATTCTCATTTTACCATATTTGCTCTGGCTACTTTCATCATAATCATTCCTGTGAATACCATTTTAAAAATTGTATTTCTCTTTGGTTTTTCATTTGGTGATGTTCAGGTAGACCAGGATTCAGAAATTGTTTGTCCAGGGAGGGCCATTAACCCAGAGGAAAATCAGTCAAGGGCCACAGGAAATAAAAAGTAACTCAATGTAGCGTGTATTTTTCTTTCAAAAAATAAGAGCAAAGAACATTAAATTTTATTCAGCAAGTACATCAAATAGAAAAGATTAAGTAGGTTTCATAAAGTTAAAAAGATAGTTGGAAATGAGAAGATATGATGGCAGAGCGAGGAAGGAGGAAAAAGAAATCAAAGCCGTGAGGAGGGACCGACCAACATGCCAGAGAAAAGACACAGGGAGGGAGTGAAGGCTGAGGGAAGAGAGATCTTGATTTAATGGAGAGAAAGAAGAAGCATCCATAAATTTAGAGCTAAAAGGAACCCTAAAAGTCTTCTAGTCCAACCCCCTCATTTTACAGATGAAGAAAATGAGACCCACATGGCCTTTCTAAGCTTGCAAAAGTAGCTGGGATGTAACAAGCCCAGGTCCTCATGTTCCAAATCTAGTACTTTTTCTGAGCAGTTAGGCTTAAGTATGTTTTAAGGTGAGTGTTAATAGATGAAAACTGCTTCTTCTGTAGACCTCAGGAGTTATTGTTACCCTCAGAAGTTCTGGCCAGTTACTGTTAGCCCCTCAGAAGCTCTGCTCTGGATGGTATAGCAGCAGTCCTCAGTGGGGAAAATTACTTTATGGAATGTAGTGGCTGGAGCCTCAATATAATTTCCTAGTGTACTTGCTCCCCACCAGATAAGGTCAAGCCTAGAGTCAACTATAGCCTGCATGATGTGCTTGCAGAGGTATCCTTTGGTCTCGGTTTAAAGGCATAGTTGCATGATAGCCTTTTTGCGTACTACCATCTATGAAGCTGTTTGAGGAGCTTGTTAGGACTTCCTAGCTTAAACCTGCTATCTTAGCCTTTGAGAAGAGGAAGACGCAGCATGTTATTTTTGTTCGTTTGCTACTATCTCTGTGATTAAAAACCTGAGAGGCAGATCTTTCCTTTCTTGGAAGAGAAGAGGAATTGTGAGAAAATCTACTGTGAGTAATGAAGACTGGAAGAGGAAGTTAGTATTTACAATGGTAGGTGCACTGTTAAGACCAGTAATCAAAGTGAAAAATAGTAATTGGCTGAGAACTTTGGTAAGAGAAGTATTCTGTCATTAGACCAAGAGGTCACCAGTTGAAAATACATTATAGAGTAGCCGTGAAAAGTGTTTTAATTGTGTAGGGCCGCTTGAGTTTAGTAGTAGATTTAGTACCTCTCTGGTTCAAGGACTTGGTGCTCTTTTAGTGGTCTGACATGGGAGGAGAGGGAGCGCAGCCTCAGCCCTCCACCAATTTCAGTCCCTCTCCCTTTCAATCCTCATTAAGAATCTTGATGTTGTGAGATGTGTTGGCTTTGTTAACGGGAAAGAAATGTAAACCTTACCAGAAGATGAATACACTTAGCAGCTCTGTTTGAATAATATTCAAATTCACTATAATGGCCATACAAGGTATATTTGGAAGTATGAACTTTTGTGGGAGTGTGTGTGCCAGCACTATCCAACTGACCATGATACATGCCCTGTCATCAGCTTCAAATGCTGAGTTCCTGCTCCAGTCCATCCTTCACTCAAATGTCCATTAATTTTCCTAAAGTGTACATCTGACCATCCTCCCCTTTACCTCCCCCTCCACCTCCATTCACCTCCAGGATAGAATATAAAACCCTCTATTTGGCATTCAAAGGCCTTCATACAATTTGATCTCTAGTCTCATGTCCCTTCACTCCACCCCTCCAGGGGTATTGGCCTCTTTGCCGTTTCCTATATAAGATACCTCATATTTGGATTTCCTGATTTTTGATTCGCTTTCACCTGAGCCTGAAATACTGTCCCTTCTTGGCTCCTGGCTCTCCTGGCTTCCTTGGCTTCTTTGAAGTGCTGATTCCCCTTAACTCTGGTTTCCCTTTGATGATTATCTCCATTTTATCCTGTATATCTTGTTTGATTAGACTTGGAGCTCCTTGAGAGCAGAGAAAGGACTGCTTATTTTTCGCCTTTCTTTACATCCTCATTTGGGGGGGTTTTATATGTATACATATAGGATTAGATTATCTGTAGCCCCTTTCAGCCCTAGATTCTTTGATATCTATCATCCTTATCATTTAGATTATAATCCCCAAAAGATAAGGATTTTCTTTCCATATAGTATCTCTTCTATCTTAGCATCTATTAATAATTTCTGTCATAAATAATAATACTCGAATTCATCAAATTGTGTGAAAGATTCTGGATATTTGTTCAGAAGTCTTTTTTAAAAATCTAGCTACCCACAGAAGAGTATTTTCCAGATTTCTAATGATCATCTCTCACTAAAGATGGAAACCAATTTGAAATAACTATCAAAGCCACTTAAATCATTATTCAGCAATGTTTTTCAGTCTCACTTATTAAAATGTTGAGTATGTTGTTAGAGTTTTGGAGAGGATCCTCCAGAAGAGCTAATTCTTTATTACAATGACCAGCATCTGTAGAACTTTGACTTACCATATGGAAAACCCTTATGAGTCCTTACCTTCCCAAACCCCACAAGTTACTTAAAATGAGGGTGGACGACAGATTGTCACCAATTTCAAATCTGAAAAGCTGTTATTGGTCTCTTATTTATAAACTTCACAGTTGTTTGCATTTTTCTTTCTGCTCGATTTGACCTTTCAAAGGTAGCTTATGTGTTCTCAGACTTGTTCCTACCTTTCCCCTTCTGAGTGCTTGCCCAGGCCCACTTAGCTGGGCCCTGAACTTCTGCCGTATCCTCTGATAAGGCTTGACACTCTCGATTGTCCACAGCCTCATAATCCCCTCAACTTCTAGTATACGCACTGCTGTGATCACTCTACCTCACCTCCTGATTCCCACCCTTTCACACAGGCCTCTGTTGTCCCTAGGGGAGGCTCAGTGCTCTAATAAAAAGGAACAGGAAGTTAGGAGTAACAAGAAAAGTTCAGGTCCCAACTCCACACTTACTGCCTCTTGCTGCCTGTGTAACCAAAAGCATTTAATTTTAGTTCTCTAGTTAGTTCCTCAGCTGCCCTATAAAGGAGCATTGGATGTGATGTTCTCTAAATCTTGTGACTTTATGACTTCTCATGATATAATAATCATAGCTAGTGTTTCTAGAGCACTTTAAAGTTTGTAAAGCCCTTTTCAAATAATCTGATTTGCTCCTCACAGCCACCCTGGGAAGAAGGTGCTGTATAATTAGCCACATTTTACAAATGACAAAAATGAGGGTAAGTGACTTGCCCTGGTCAAACTGCTAACTAAGTGTCTGAGGCTGGAGGCTGGATTTGAACTTGCATCTTACTGACTCCAGGCCCAGCACTCTTTGTTGCATTCCCAAGCTGCCACTTCTTGTATGGTTAAATGTAGCATTTGAGTTAGGAACCCATGACTTTGCTTTCTAAAGCATTTTAAAATATGTAGAATGTCATTTAGACATCGGCAAAGGAAGAGCAATTTTAAGTCATCTCTATAAGCATCCACAACTTTTTGGACCAGATTTGTGATTTTATTGGTATGGAGAACTCCTGGTGGGAAAGCTCGCTCTACCAATGTGCGTCTGCAAGTGTTTTAGAGAACTGCTTGGGGCACTGAGAGGTTAAATGTTTAAACAACATGTCCAGAATCGCAAAAACCATATGTGTCAGAGGTGGGACCAAGTGAGCAAACATTTATTAAGCACTTACTGTGTGCAGCACTGGTATACACATAAAAGCAAATAAGACAGTTCCTGCCTTCAAGGAGTTTGAAGCAAGTATAAAGGGATGCTGGAAAGTCAGAGCGGGGAAGAGAGGAAGGAGGTGAAAGATGCATATTACCCAAGTGGCTGGGAAACTGTAGGAAACTGGGAAGTGATCTGGTTCCTGACCAGATAGGGTGAAAGACACATATCAGGGATTGACTTATATGAAAGTCATGCTGACCTAGACAGAGGTCAGGAGAGGTCAAGTTTAAGAATGTAAACTGGAAAAACAAAGCAAATAAAATTTAATATGCAGGAACAAAAGATATAGTATTGTTTTTTAAAAATCTAGGAAGAAATCCACAGAAGACCTCCGTCACTTCATCATGGTGTGAAAATGAGCCTGGATTCTTCCCAGTTCTTTTACTGAGCTCAAACTCTGTGGGTCCTACCGTACTAGAAGGGCTGCGAGTACATTCCTGCAGTAGACCATTTCTGCTGTAAGAACTGCTGCTAATGTCTGTCAGATGCCAAGCCATGCTTTTTAGATCACCTACAATTTTAATTCTTCTGAAATTACAGTGTTCCATGATAGGCAGCCATCTGGCATCAGACCTAATTTCAGTAAAAAACAGAGGGAACCAGCAATTCTGTCATTTGGAACCTGCAGAACTCTCCAGTGGGCTAGCAGCAGTCTAGGGAAACTCAGTCACACACAAGTCAATAGAGCCAAACCAGATCAGTAACTTACAGAGTGCAGATCAGAGGCAGAGTACAGATTTCTCCCTGAATCACACTACTTTGGAAGCCCTGAACACTTAGCCCCCAGACTGAGCTGTGAAAGCAGTCGGGCATAAAAGAAGAAACACAGACCAGACCCACTCCTCTTCTTCCCTTTTGCCTCCCCACTCCCTACCCCCTGTCCTGAATGAGCAGAGCCCAACATTCCCAAAGTCAAGAAATAAGCTCAAAAAATGGGAAAAAAGAAAAACTTTCTTCCCCCAAAAAAACCCTGACCTTAAAAAGCTAATGTAGTGACGCGCCCAAGATGCAAACACAGAGGACAATAACTTTAAAACATCTGCAAGCAAAACTTGACAGACAAATGCAGATTGGATACAAGAATTCTTGGAAGAATTTTGTTTTTAAGCAAAAAGAAAAGAAATAAGAACTATACAAGAAAATTGTGAAAGGAGAATTAAGTTTGGCAAAAAGGGGTACAAAGCTTCATTGAAAAAAATAACTCCTTAAAAATTAAAATTGGTTAAGTGGAAGCTAATGACTCCATAAGACACCACGAAAAGTTATAATGACTAATCTTTTGAGCCTGGCCCTCGGGCCAGTCCTGGCTGAATTCATCTGATTATATTTTCATTTACTCCGTATCTCTCCATCTTCTCCACAAGAATGATATGAGATACCTTATTATAAGTGTTGCCAAGATCTGGTAAACTTTTCCTATAGCTTGCCGTTTATTTACTGGTTTTGTTGTACTGTCAAAAAAGAAATGAGGTTAGACTAGCATGTCCTTATTCTTGATGAAGCTGTGATAGCTCATTGTAATCACAGCTTTCTTATATAGACATTTACCAGTCATCTCTTTAGGAGATCCTAGACCTTATACAATTTGTATGGAAGTCAAAGGCAAGTTCACATTATGACTATGGGTGAGAGTGAAAAGTATAATGTCAGTATTCCCAAAAGCTTATCAGATGCTTTAGAGGAAATATCTAGTGACCTGTTTGGACCCCCACAGACTGTAGAAGCACAGGATTTTTATTTTGTTGGTTTCATAGTAAAAAAGAAAAAGTTTGTCTGCACGTGAAACCCAGGAAGCAGGCTGGCCTCCATAATGCCCCAAAGGATCCATTGTAACTGTAGGGTCTGTTCAGGTTCTGGGTTAGAGGATTTATTTAATTGCTTCCTGACAATACCCAAGAGTTATGCTGCCTATGATTGATTGTCCTTGCCACAAAAAAGGATGTTTGTTGTGTTGGATATCAATAAAAAAAGGCAAGAGGCAAGCTGGCTTTTAACGTTCATTTTTTTACTTCTATAAAAGGGTAACTCCTTCCAAAAAATCACTGCAGGATACAACTGTAGGAGCTTGAAAGGAATAAAAAAGCACATCCTCATGCATTGGGCCCTGGCATTCATAACACTGCAGCTGAATTAGGAAATGACGGACAAAGAGAAGTCAAAGATGGCTTCAGAGTTTTAAAATTTGGGGATTAAGAGGACAATGATGTCCACACAGGTGAGGAAATTGCCGGGTCAGCATTTGGGAGTGGGAAAATCATGAGTTACTTGATGTTTAAACTGGTTATCTGTAAAAGAGTGAACCTTTGTAGAGACAACCTTGGACTTAGAGTTAGAAGAACTGAATTTTAATTATGGCTATTTACTTCCTAGTGAATTGCCTACTGAAGTCCCTTCATCTCTCTGAGCTCCATTTTTGCATCCGTAAAAGAGAATAATACCCCTGTCTACGTCATAGGGTTGTTGTGAGGAGAATATGTTGTAAACCTTAAGGCACTATGTAAATGTGAATTTTTATAAATGACTTGAGCTTTAAAATAATCCTAAAGACAATTTTTGGAAACACCACAGGTTGGCAGTGTCATTCCTTTAAAAGCTACTTTGTCACTAAAAATAAAACGTGAACATATGCTGACTTTCCAAAATTAATATCATATACCTTCAGAGTTAGAAACCTTGGAGGTTATCTAGTCCAAGTCCTTTATTCACAAATGATAAAACCAGTGCCCAAAGAAGTTATGGCTCACTTTCGGATTCCAGGTCTAGTGCTACTGAGAAATACTTGTGTTTTTTCCAGATTGAAAACAATTCTCTTCAGCTTCCTTTTAAAATTAAAATTATTTGCTTTTAAAGAACACATACCTATATTTACACTTGAAGATTGCAGTTATTTAAGGAAGTATTCATTGTGGTCACAATGTACAGCATTGTGCTGCACACTCACATTTTCACATGTGTAGGTAACTTAATACCTAAAGGAAGAATTACAGTCATTTACATAACCATAGACTCTTCAAGTTGGAAGGGACCTTCAAAGGCACCCAATCCAGCTAACTATCTAGTACAGTACCTGGCAGGTAGATGGTCATCCAGCCTTTGCTTGAATCGTTTTGTGGACTGGGAGCTCATTACTTCAGAAGGCTGCACTTTCCAATTCTAGAAAATTTTTCTTTTGCCAAAATCTATCTAGTAACTTTCACCTGCTGGTCCTAGTTTCAGGCCTTTGAAGCAATTCAGAATGAGTCTGTTCTTTCTTCTACATGAAAGTCCTTCAGGTGTGGAAAATAGCTATCATCGCTCTTTTTTAAGGCTCCTCTAGGATCTTTACCATTTTTGTTACTCTCTTTTGGATTTTATAGTTTGTCAACATTTCTTTGAAAATGTCATACCAAGAACTTAAACATAATGCTCTTGGTGTGTTACGAGACTATTATTGCTTAAAACCAAGACACTAGGGCCCTCTACCTAAGATTGCATCAGCTTGTTTTGTTATGTCAGTGTTGGCTTAACCAAAATCCCATGATCTTTTTTTTTTCTTAACCTGAATTAACCAAACTGCTGCCAGGCCAGTTCTTCTTTATCCTGTATAGTTCATTCTTAACCCAATTATAGGATTTTAAATTTATCGTTGTTAAATGTCATTCATTTGGTTTTAGCCTAGTATTACATGTTTGGCCTGTTGACATAATTTTGAATGTTGATTCTTTTATTTATGCAATTAACTTTCTCATATCTTCATGTTTTTGAGAATAATTGTGTTGAACTTCCACCTGATCCCAAAGTATTATTTGTATGAAAGTCAGTGGCCATTTTAGGGATAGCTTTCTGTAGGAGGTCTTCGGAGCAGGCAAGTTTTCACACTTTGCCTTAGTTCATTCTTATTTTGTTTTTAATGGCTGATTGTGAAGTTCCTGTAGACTTCTTTTGGTTTCATTATTAATGTCAACTCAAAGGATCAAACAACTTTCAACAGCTGTTTTGGGATCCCAGAAAGAGAAACCAAAGGATAAAATTCCCCAAGATTGACTGAAGTACTTAAAGGAAGTTTTCATAATAATCTCTGGTATTTCAGAAAGGACTTAAAACTTTGAAGTATCAAAGCATGTCCAGATATAGACTTTGAATGATTTCAAATCTTGCTTTATCCCCTTCCCCACTTGTAATCTGGTCTTAATGAATCTACAAATACAAGAAAAACAAAAAGTAACTCAAAAAATAAAACTGTTAATCTTAGGTTTTAAGTATGAGTTCAACTTACTCTCTTTTGGAGGATGGTTTCAAAACAAGATGTTTCTGGTGTGGTGTAGATGCCCTCTTTCCACCCTCTCTAAAATAAGAGAACGAAGGGGAAAAGTAACTGTTGCTTTTGACAGCATGAAATTCTTATTATTTTTAGAGAGTAGTGACTATGAACATTAAGATTCATTGTCAGAGCAATTTAGTTAATAGGTATGTAAATGACTGGTTATTTCATCATGTAGGTGGAGAACTGCATGTAGACTTTCTTAGGAAGCAACTAGGCATCGTAAGAATTAACATTACAACCTAAAGGTCAGAAAGTATAAGTAGTGAGAGTAAGACTGTCCACTTTTGCATTAAGATTTATTCTTTTTCTCTCCAAAGGATATTAAAATAAACCTTTATTTTTCATATGGTCTTGGCCTGCCCTTCACACTCAAGTTTGGAAAAACCCAGATTATTAAGGTTCAGGAAAAGAAATGCCAATTACTTACATAATTTTCTTTCAAAACCTAAATATGACTTTAAAAGACAAGGGTTCTTAATTTATGGCCCAAGGATGAACCAAGGATAGATGTCAGTCCATGAACTTGGATGGGGAAAAGAATTGCCTCTTTATTTTCACTAACTTTTGATTTCCTTTACAGTTCTATGCATTTTATACATTTAGAAACTTTCTGAAAAGGGGTCCCTATGTTTCATCAGACTGCCAAAGGGTCCATGACTCAGCACCATAGCAGTTCATCGCATGTGCACACGTGTGTGTGTGTGTGTGTGTGTGTGTGTGTGTGTGTGTGAAGCCCTTGGGCATCTAGGGAGACAACATTACTGTTTGTATAAACATCATGAATTGAAGTGATCTTTCCTGGCACTTTGGTAGGTGTACTGCTGTTAAGCACATGAACATATCCAAAGGAAGGAAAAACTGGCCTTCAGCAAATAGGTTACTGAAGTAGTTAAGTCTGGACTTTACAGTCAAGATCTAGGTCCTCATGGCTTAAAATGGAGTACATACAGGTCATGAGAAAAGGTCGATAAATGGGCTTGTCCCTAGGTAGTCTCCTTCTTCTGTCCTCACTCTAAGTAGCCCTGTGTGCAGAACCTTATTTAGTCCTCATTTTAATCATTCCACTGCCTTTCTCTCCTGTGATGTTCTACTGTGATTCCCAGTTGTCATGCAAATCAAATGAAAACTCCTAATAATGCTTTTAAAAGCCTTCTACCAATTGCTCTCCCACCCTCTTACCTAACTACTCTGAACTCCTACTGTCCCTGAATTCATGTTCTTTCTTACCAACGAGCAAACCTACTTACCCCATCCCACTCATAACTTGTCTGTATGTGTCTTTGAGCTGTGGCACATGCTATGTCTCCCACCTGCCATGCTCAGCCTCCTCTAAGCCTGACCTGCATTGCAAACAGTGTTCAAAAAATCTTTTTTCATTCTGGGCCTTCCTGGTGTCAGTCATTCCATCTAGCCCATCACTTTCCTATTATTGGTTACGTAGTTTTCTTATTACTGTTATTTGTGGATTTTCTCCTTTTATTTACATTGGTTCAATCTCTTTAGCCTATAAACTCTTTGAGGGCAGGAAACGTTATTTTCTTTGCTAGCATAACTTGCTATATTACTTTGTACATAACAGGTATGCAGTTGAAGTTGTACAAGTACAACTTTTTAACATATTATGAATAACTATATTTTTAATGTGGGGTGTTTTTTTCCCCTCTTTTAAACAGGTACAGAGTGAAGACAGTGTCCTTTTGTTTGTGATTGCCTGGACAATCACTGAGATTATTCGTTACTCCTTTTATACGTTTAGTCTACTAAACCATCTGCCTTATATCATCAAATGGGCCAGGTAAGAAACACATCAAGTCCTAGCTATCACAATCACCCTGTTCCTCCTTTCCTTATTATTTCCTAACATTGCCTCCGAAGGATAGAAGTAACCAGTAGAAATGGGCAGGGATCTGATCTGTGCTATCTCCCTCAGGTCAGAAACCTTGTCTTTTTGTTCTTGATCCCTCCTACAGCATCTATTATCCTACTTCCCATGAATAAGGAAATCAGAGTTCTCGTTTTAAATTCAGGAGACCTATGTTCAAATCCTTCTTCTGACAGTACTTGCTGTGTGACCATGGAAAAGTTACTTAAACTCTCACAGCCTTAGTTAAGTAAATGACATCAGTGATACTTATCCCACCTACCTCCCAGGTTTTCGAAAGGAGGCACTTGGTAAACCTTGAAGCTCCCTGAATGTTTGCTCTTACTTTAGCACTTGTCAGTTTCACTGGGAAGAATGTTCCAAATTACACAAACTTAAATAATAGCCAGTGGAAGAAAATATTAAAGTCTAGCATTGTACTTTGTATCCTGTGGATCTATTCTAGGGATTCATTGATAATTTCAATAAAATCTATTAAAAGAATTCATTGATGATGGTGTTGAGAGTTAAAGGTAGTTTAGATTTTCTAACAGGACTTCCTAGTTCCAGATGACATTAAATAAATAACTTTTCAGAAAAATAGGTGCCAGTATCAGAGGCTTAAAAGTACTCATGTAAATTTTTTCATAAGATTCTCACATTCACTTCAGTATTTATGATGAGATGTAATTCTTCCTTTACCATTTCAGACTACCAATCTTCCCAGAAAAGTTAACGTTTTCCAGTAACATTTTCAGTTTCTCAAATTTATCAGAATTCATGCTTGACTGTCAATCATTTGGACACCTACTTTCAGTTAAATCTGAAAATCTCTTCTAAGCTTAGTAAATATGAATTTTTAATTGTTAGAGGGAAACCGAGGAACCAAGACAAGTGTTTTGTTTACCTCATTGGATTATATAAGAAATGTAAGCCGTGACTCCCTCTGCTCTGCCATGACCTCTCTGCCCCTCGTTCTCCTCATCTTTTTAAAATAAGGGGGAATATTGCACCATCTACCTCCCAGAGGCAGGGGGAGTAAAGCACTTTTTTAAACCATGAAGTGCTTTCTGTAAATATGAACTATTATCAAGGGAGCCAAATTAACAAGCATTTATTGAGTACATTCTGTGTGCCACTGTGCCAGTGCTGCGCAGAGAAAGCCCTGAGGATGCAAAGTAAGGCAGAGGACAATCCCTGCTCTTAAGGAGCTCCCTGTCTACTGGGGGAGACAATGTGCAAACAAGATAAACACAGGATCAATTGGAGGAGATCTCAGAAGGAAGGCACTAAGATTAAGGAGGCCTGGAAGAGTTTTCTTGCTCAAGGTGGGATGTTAGCTGAGACTTGAGGGAAGCCAGGAGGCAGAGAAGATGAGGTCATTAGTATTACTAATGTCTTAGTCATTTTAAGGCTATGAAGAAATGTGTCTTTTGCTTTTAATTTGAGATATTGTACAGTCATGGATGCTTCTTGAGGCTGCTCAGGAACATCCCCCCCAAAACATTCCTGTTACTAGTTCTTTTTCAAAAATTAACTCTTAAAATTTAGGTCAAAGGAAACTAGTGGGTAAACAAACAGAAGGTTTTTTGTTTTGTGGTTTTTTTAAGAATCAGTACATATTTGAAGGACGAGAGTGAATTTAAAAAAACGAAATTTATATACTGATAGCTTTTGTTTTTTATATCACTTTCATTCCCAAGTATTTCTTTCTTTCCTACCTGCTATCTTTTATAGCTCAGAACAAAAGAAAAAGAAAAAAGGCAGCTCAGCAAAGCACGATAATACACTGATCAAGTCTGACAATCCAAGAACTCCTCCATACCTATAGTCCCCGCCTCTGCAAAGAAGGGAGCGAAGTGCCTTTTCTCCTTGTGGGGAACCCAGCTTGGTTTTTGTTGTTGTCTCTTCCCATTTATGTTATTATAGTCATTCTGAAGGGCACCTGGGGGGCACAGTGGATAGAGTGCCAGGCCTGGAATTATGAAGACCTGAGTTCATATGTGATCTCAGATACTGTGAGAGTTTGGGCAAGTCACTTAACCCTGTTTGCCCCAGTCTCTTCACTGGCAAAATGTGCTGGAGAAGAAAATGGCAAACCACTCCAATATCTTTGCCTAGGAAACCCCCAATGGGGTGATAGATACAACTGAAACAACTCAGCAACAAAGTCATTTTGTACCTTGTTTTTCTGGTTTTGAGTGGTACTCTGCATCAGTTCATAGAAGTCTTCCTTTGCTTTTCTGGATTCTCTATGTTGTTTCTTAAAGTTTAATAAGGGTACTAACATTTGAGCCTTATACCTCTTCAGTAAATTTTTGTTGTTGTTGTTTATTTTATTTTAGGTACACGCTTTTCATTGTACTGTACCCAATGGGAGTGTCAGGCGAGTTACTTACAATATATGCTGCTTTGCCCTTCGTCAGACAAGCCAGCTTGTATTCCATTAGTTTACCTAACAAATACAATTTCTCCTTTGACTACTATGCATTCCTCATTCTGATTATGATCTCGTATATTCCACGTAAGTAAACTATAATAATGTATGTGTTTTTGTAAATATTTTTGTCTATCCAGTAACCAGATATAATTAAATTAGAGTGTTTTTGCATTAAGATAAAATAAATTACCAGCTAGCATCTGTATCTGCAGGAAAAATTATCCATTTTAACTGAATATTTTCTGTTAAAGGGAATTAGCTGTGGTCATGCTTAAATAAATCTAAATTCACCTTTCTTGACATCACTGCCCTCAAAACAACATTGAACAATGAATAAAGTGTTAAACATCCAAGCAAAGATGCTGAAGGGAGGACAGGAAAAGTCAGGAGGGCATTGAAAATGGACTCACCCTTCTAAGAAGTGTGCCTCTCTTTTCATTTATTGTTCAACAAAATTTTACTTTGAATCTTGGAAGCGAAAAAGTTGGAAGCAATTATTTCCTTTGGAGATAAGGGGGTACTTTTTAAAGAATGAAAATTAATATATTTTTTCCCTCCTCCCATTTTCTTTCTTTTCCTTTTGGAAACGAGAAACAACAAAGAATTGTTAGCTAGAATTTTCCAAATGCAGGGTTTTAAAGGGCTTTTTTTTAATCAATTATGGTTTTTTAAGAGCACAGCATACATTTTAAATATGTGGAGAGCCAATTATTCATCATTTTAATACTTCAGGTTTACAGTATCAAACTTAGCATTCCTGTGGGCTACTATAGTTGCAGAGATACACTGATGAGTAAATACCCTTTTGTGGTTTTTTTCAGCCTCATAAAAGGCTGATAATTCTCAGAAAAATCCTATTTGCCAAGGCATAGTATTCAGATAGATAAAGGTAGATAAGGCATTTATTAAACTTCACTGTGTGTTAGGCACAAGTAGCTCTAGTTCTTTTAGCTATGGTATTCAAGTATAAAGCCCATAAAAGCACTCCCCAAATAATGAACTTGATGCTCCCAGCTATCTGGGGACTATGGCCACCAGAACCTCCCTTCCTTCTAGCTGCCTCTGCCCATTTCCTTGCTTCCACAGTTAGGTGGTGCAGTAGATAGAATGCTGGGCCTGGAGTCAGGAAGACCTGAGACACTTACTGGTCCTGGGCACATCACTTAACCACCATCTGCCTCAGTTTCCTCAACTGTAAAATCGTAACAGCACCTACCTCCCAGTGTTGTTGTGAGGATCAAATGAGAAAATATTTCTAAAGCACTTAGCACAGTGCTTGACACATAGTAGGTTATATGTAAATGCTAATTCCCTTCTGTCCCACACTGGAAACGGTAATGTTGCCTGGCCCTGCTTTTTTCTCTTGGACCTAAGGCTGGTTCAAATTGGAATCTGCAGTGGAGGCAAAGGAATAGAGTGGAAACCTTACAGTCATTTCCCTTTCCTATCCTTGCTCCTCCAACTCCCCCCGTCTCAGCCCCAGTACTGTTTGGGGGAATAACATCTCCAGTATTATTCTCTGAGGCTGAAAGATGATGCTATATCAGGAATTCTGAAGATGTGGTTAGAGACTCAGCTTTGACACTTAAGATCTACCTGATCTTAAGTCACTGCTTCTCTCCAGGCTGTGGTTTCCACTGCCCTACAGAGGGGCAGGGAGTTGGATTAAATGGCCTCTAAAGTATCTTCTCACTATAATCTATGAATTGCCTCTCCTTTCCTGAGGGGACTCCTGCTACTCCATTGGCAAAGCTCAAGAGACTCTTAGAAAAACCTCTGAAATAGTACTGAATCCGTTTCAGTCTTTCCTGTATCCAGAGGAACCACCATCATCACTTCTCTGCACAATTTCTTTTTCTGTTGAAGAGTTAATGTACATGAGGTGGAGGGAGGGCACCAGAAGGGAGCCGGGAGCCTTTCATTCCCTCCCCACTTTATTATGTATCATTGCCAGCAGTTAAAAAAAACTCAGACCAGAGCAGGTTCTGGCCTTATTTGGAGTCCTGTCAGCGGGGAGGCTAGTTGTGAAATGGCATCACTTCTGTAGTAAATGAGGGTAGGAAGCACAGGAGGGAACTTTTTCTTCCCTTCTCTCTTCATTGCCTAGTGTTGCTAGCCGTAAAACCCCCTAGAAATCAAACCCCTATTGAGTTACATACTTACTTTGGGGACTTTGAGGTAGGGGAGGAATTATGTCTGCATTGTATTCTGTAGTAAACTGCTGAGGAGAGAAACCATCCTCAGGAACTACAAGTGATGCGGGTGAACAGGGAAGCCTACAGATCAAGCCTAGGAGCCCTCTAGAAAAAAAAAAGTAGTGACAGGAATCCAGCCTTAACTAAAAAGTGTCCCTGAAAATTTATACAAGAAGGCAACCACAGACCCTGCTTTCCCCTCTTATCTTCTCATCCTCAATCTCCTGAAATTCCTGTCTTTGCTCTGTAACCAACTGCCTGCTTTCCCAGGCCCTTAGGATCTCTGGGAGCCATTGACAAGGACTTGGAACTGGCAGGATCCCCATTCCCACCAATCATCATCTGTCTAGCTCCCAGGGTCACAGAAGGGTCAAAAGTATTTCTGAAAATTCCAAGTGGAGACTCCAAATACATTTTCCCATAGAAGCATTGTTGTACATGGTAATTGGGTTCTCTTAGTAGCCTTAGTATAACCCTCTGTGTAAGGGTTAGATGGGCTTTTGTGGGCTGACTTAGAAGCTAACCATCTTAGAGAGTTCTGGGAAAACACCAGTCAGTTTATAAATTAACTTTTGGCACATATTCCATTCTCAAGTTGAGAATTTTCTGTAATCGATTGCTCTTATCCAAAAAATATTTGCTACACCACAAAGAAGTCAGCTATGATATCATTTTCTATTTGTGTCTGTCCACAATCCGGGCCATGCTTGAGGACCTAGAGGGCTACATGTGGCCTCGAGGCAGCAGGTTCCCCACCCTTGGAACCTTTCAATTCCTAGTCTTTACAATAGGCAATATCATAAATCCAGTTTAAACTCAGGTAATATTTAATCCTTCATTTAGCACCTGAAACTTTATAAACTAAGACTTTTAATGAGTCACAAGTTAGAAATGACAAGTTTGTCTGCTCTGAATATAGCACTTCATGCTTTTGTGTGAAATACACCAATCTAAGTCCTATGCCAATTTGAAGAAACATTCAGCTAGGTAACTACATGAAAAAGCCAAATTTGCATTTATTTTTCATTACTTTGTTAGCTTTTCTTGCTTGTGGGTGAGGTTTTTTCAAATGTAAAGCAGAGTTGGTTTGGAGATCTGTGAGAGGGAGCTCGTCAGATAAAAGGGAGAGAAGCAGCAGATGTTAGAATGGTAAACTAAATATACAAAGTGAGAGCTTTATTTTATTTTTATTGCTATTTTGTTTTTGCATCACCTAAATTTCTCAGTATTTCTACCTTTCTAAACCCCTCTCCAGAAAGTAATTTCTTTCATAATATTGAATTAAAAAGGGGAGGGAGGGAATCAGTTTCACAAAATTAACCAACATACCCCCAAAATGTGCCGATATATGCAGTCTGCCACAGCCATGGTCCCCCACTTCTGCAAAGTAGTAAGAGAGTTCCTTTCTCCTAGCAGCTCTGCACGGTCGTTATATTGTCACAGCATTCAGTTTGAATTGTTTTTATCTCGTTCTTTGTATGTTCATTGTTTTAGTCATTTATGCTGCTTTCCAATTTCTGCTGAGTTTTTACATCAGTTCACATGAGTTTTCCCCTGCTGGATGATGATCTTCATCACTATCATTTCCTTCAACACCCTAATATTCTATTACATTCATGTCCTCCAGCTTGTTTAGCCATTCCCCAGTTGATGGGCATTCTTTTGTTTTCAGTTCCCTGCTAGCACAAAAAGTGTTGCTTATAGGTATTTTTGGTGTATGTGGGCTTTTTCTTTTTGTCATTGAATTCCTTGGGGTAGATAAAATTAGAGTTTACATTTTGGGGAAAAATTGATTTAATCAATAGACAATATTATTTGGTTTTTTCATCCCAAACTATTTTCTTAATAAAGCAAAATGTATTTTCATTGTGTCCTTGGATCACAGATTTAGAGCTAGTAAGGGACCTTAGAGGGAATCTCATCCAATCCTCTCATTTCACATGCAGATTTCTTATTGATTTTGCTATAAAGTTTGTAAAGCTAGCATTCTGAAAAGGAGAAAAGCTGTAATTAGTCTTTTTTTAAAATTTTATTATTATTTTTTAATGTTCTACAATCACTACCATAGAATTAAGATTTTAACCCCCCACACCTACCCCCCTCCCTCCCCCAAGACAGCATACAATTCTGTATAGGTTCTATATATACTTTATTGAGTACGTTTTCACTATAGTCATGCTATGTAGTCGAACTAACATAAATGGAAGAAATCATATTACAAATCATAATATACTACACAAAAACACACACACACACACACAAACATGATCTGCTACATTCTGCAACTGACTTCCATATTTCTCTGAGTGTGGAAGGCAATTTGCCTTAGAAAACCACCATTGGGATTTTTTTTTAATAAGTTCTTACGTTATTACGAAGTTCTCGGTCTACCAGAAAAAACTCTTGCACACTGTAATTAGTCTTAATTGGGCATTAGACCAGTCCCTTCATATAAGCTTTGCTTTTTATGGTTTTGAAGAACTTCAGAAGTAAATCAGCCCAATTTCCTTCTGATGCAGGAATTTCGTCTTACAGTATCCCTAACAAATGGTCATCCAGTCTGTGCTTGAGTTAATTCAGTGGTAGATATTGACAACCTTACAAAGGTGTCCTTTCCATTGTTGAGCATCTCTGATAGTTAGGAATTTCCTCAGTGGGAGGCGTAAAAGACTGTTTCTCATATGCCCAAAGGGCTATAAACCTGTGTATAACCTTTGACTCAGCAATATTACTACTAGGTCTATACCCCAAAGAGATCAAAGAAAAAGGCAAAGTACTATATATACAGAAATATTTATAGCAATTCCGTTTGTGGTGTCAAAGAACTGGAAATTGAGGGGATGCCCATCCGCTGGGGAATGGCTGAACAAGTTGTAGGGTATGATTGTGATGGAATACTATTGTACTATAGGAAATGATGAAGGGAATGGTTTCAGAAAAACCTGGGAAGACTTACATGAAATGACGCATATTGAAGTGAGTAGAGCCAGGAGAACATTGGACATAGTAAGCAATATTGTGATGATGATCAACTGTGGAAGACTTTGCTGCTGTGATCAATTCAATGAGCCAAGACAGTTCCAAATGACCCATGATGGAAAATGCTGTCTACCTCCAGAGAGGGAACTGATGAACTCTGAGTGCAGGATGAAGCATAGTTTTAAAAAAATCTGCCTCTCTTTAATTTCCACCCCCTGGTCCTAATTGTGTTCTCTGAAACAATAAGAAGGTCTAATTTTTCTTCATACGACAGCACTTAGATGCTTGAAGAATGATCTTTTGGGGAGGCTGTTGCTGATGAAGCACCAGAGCTCAGGGATTCCAAGCTGTAGTAGGGCTAAAGTCCACTGAGTATCTGTACTAAATTTGGCATCAGTCTGGTAAGTCCCAGAGAGCTGAGGG
Organism: Potorous gilbertii; assembly: GCA_028658325.1. Lineage (NCBI taxonomy): Eukaryota > Metazoa > Chordata > Mammalia > Diprotodontia > Potoroidae > Potorous > Potorous gilbertii. The sequence continues at coordinate 280,902,822 of CM053771.1, read as the reverse complement.
CCCCCAGACTACCTAAGGAGAGTTAAACAGAGCCAGGCTGGGAAAATGGAGCGGATCAAAGTTTTCCTACTTCTTAGTGTTGGGATTATTGGGATCAGTCCTTGGAATGGTCACTGCACTTCCAGATTGGTGAGACTTTGTCTCTCCCTTCCCCCCAGTCACCCTCCTTTCTCTTCTTTTCTTTTTATTATTTCTCATGGTTTCTGAATCCACACCAACCTACTTGACTTGCTCATCTAAGCTCAGCATTCTTGTTTGTCAAGATAATTGTGAGTCTTCTGTTATCTTTATGTTAATTGATACTCCCCAATTTGGATCATCTGCACATTTGATAAGCATTTCTTCAATATCTTTGTGCAAGCCATTAATAAAAATTTTATATAGGATGGTAGTACTAAAGACATTTCCCTACTGGAGACTTTGCTCCAGGTTAACTCTGAACTATTACCATTCTTTGATGTAATCATTCTACCTATATTAAGAATCCCCATATTTCATCACTTTTGTCCTCAAGAATTTATTATAGGAGATTTTGTCAAATGCTTTGCCTTTTGGTCATAATACCATAGCAGGCAGCTGGGTGGCTCAGTGGATACAACCTGGAGCCAGGCAGAACTGAGTTCAAATTCGGCCTCAGGCACTCATTATCTGTGTGACCCTGGGCAAGTCACTTCACCTCTGTTTTCCACTGGAGGTGGAAATGGCAAACCTCTCCAGTATCTTTCCCAAGAGAACCCCATATAGGATCACAGAGAGGTGAACACAACTGAACAGCAACAAACAACAGTCCCACATTGGAAGAGAGTTACGATGTCTTCAAGAGAATAGTTTGTCATAGCTTTATGAGGCGGTGGCTGACACAGTGACTAGAATTCTGGGCTTGAAGTCAGGAAGCTCTGGGCTTCCTCACGCTCCCTCAGGCACTGATTAGCTGTGTGACCCTGAGATGTGGGGAGGTGTTCAGAGGAGCAGCTCCTTTGGTGTCAAGGCTTGCCAATCCCTTTTCAGAGCCACTCATCCACCTTTGATGTCTACCTGATTCACCCAACTTTCACCTTTGGCTCCAGGCTGTAGTTTGTGTAGCAAGCAGCACACTTCACTAAACCTCTGCGGCAGGTGGAGGGTAACCGACCCTCCAACTCATGTGTGTCACGTGTGTTTACCCAAGTCATGTGAAGACTGCTTTGGGTGGAATGGATGGATGAACAGTTAGTTCCAATGTCCGTAAAGGGATAAGCTTCGTCAGACCACAAAAAAGCCAAGATTGTCTGCTGCCTCTGGGCCCTCACCGGCTGGCCTGAATTTTGTCTTTCCACTGGACTTCACTGACTCTGGAGGAGTGAGACTGAAAACTTTATTCTGCCTCACTTAAACCCTGTTCGTGCATGAGTCACAACATCACCCCATGATGTTGCTGATCATCTTTGAAAGTACAGGACACAACAGCTAGCTGTGTGCCCGCTTTCCTCCTCAGCTTCCTCAGGTGTAAAATAAGAGAGTTGGACTTGCTGGGCTCTCACATCCCTTCCAGCTCTAAATCTATTGTCCTGTGAGCTCTTTGATCCTTTTCCAGGATGATAACTAAAAAGTTAGAGTCCTTTTTTTCTGTAATTGTAACTTGGAATATAATCATACCTGAAAATCTCTGGGAATTAAGTCTCCTGTCAAGTCAGCTATGTTTAGGGGAGAGAAAAAGTCATTTTCAGTCTTGTGTAGCATTGTTGACATGGCTTGTATCAAATACTTCAATGACAGTGTTTCTGTAAAGGTTGACTTGTGGAAGACTACACACCAGAAAAAGATTTAGACAAAAAGTTAGAAGTAAAAAAGGCCAAATCTTAACAAAGCTTGAAACCATACAAGTTTGCTCTCAACCTCCCCCTTTCCCTCCATCAGCTTTCCCACTCTTTAACTGCCCACCCCCACACGTACCCACACACCATCGAAACAGACATTTTGTTATTAGTTGTTTTCGCTCATATGGTTGATTATATTTAATGGGAGTAAGTTGGTCAACAAACCTTGCGTTTTCAAATTTTTTATCTCCAGATTTATGCCTATTTTTGGAACAACATGTTTTGTTCCCTCCTAAAGTAATTTCAAGGATCATCAATGGAGAGCATATTTTTGGTTAGGGAAGACCTTGATATAAGAATGAGGCCTACTTTACCTGCCTTAAAGGTAAATCTGATTTAGTCCTTTCAGGGTGACTTGTGACAGGAGGAGGTTATCTGTAGTCCTGCTACTCTGGAGAAAATCCACTGGGGCTAACCCAAATGTATCAACTATAAGGTTATCCCAGAAGCTGCTGGAGGCAGAAGAGCTTATGTTACCTGAACTTCTTTTAAGCCCTGGAGCATGTCCTGTCCTGGGTCAGGTCTTCCTGACAGACACCCAACCCGCCCTCCCAGCCTTTCCTTACTTCTTTCTCTGGTGGCCCACTTCTCACTATCCCTTTCCTCTGTCCCCAAGCCAACCACATGTATATTTTATCTCTTTTACCACATAAATCATTTTAGCCTCATAATCCTTTTCTTTTACCATCCTAGAATGTATTCCTTGCTTTCTATGCTATTTCTGCTTCTGAAAATGGAGTTTCTGACAAAGAAGCATGACCTTGGAATGCAGCTTCTTCCTTAATTGAGAGATCCCTTCATTTTTCCCTAAATGTATTACTTCGTACCTGCCTTCTTGAAGCTCATTTACCACATTTCTGCCCACTCACACAGTTCCAGAGCATCTTCCGGTAATTTATCCTCATCGGCTTGACATTTCATTACCTAAAAGAGCTTACTGTCATCTACCAACTTGGAGATTTCACTTTGCAATCCCTCTTTAGTTATAAAACAGTGAAATAAAGCTGGTCTTAGTACCAGTCCCTGGGAGATTCTGCTGTTTAAGCTTCTCCACCTGGAAGAGAATCCGTTTATCCCTTTGTTTCCTGTCTCTAAAACTCTAGTTTCCTCTTTTTGATCCAGTTGTCCCCCCCGTGCCTGAATTTTAAAGTTTTGTCTTGGATATGGAGTAATTATTGTGCAAGTTCAAATAAATGTTTCTCCTTATCTACATGCTTTGGTTTTGGGGGCTTGTTTTTTTTAACCTCCTCAAAGAGTTTTAATGAATTAGTCAGATTTTAATTTCCCTTAGAGAAAATGTTACCTTTTACCTCGGTCTGCAGAGTTTTGATTTCTTAAATATTCTGTCATTTTGCCTTTTATTATGGCTTCTGCTAATTTCCTGCGACTCCTATCTAGAGTCCCCAGAGCTGCTTTGCTTATGGATGGGAGTTACCTTGACAAGACTCCGATCATTTGTAATGCGAGGTACCTTTGGACCACCCATTGCACAATTGTATCCTTGAGTTCCTTCAGAACTATAAGCACAATGCACTCATCCTGGTAATGCATCTAAATGTTCATCAAGTTTCTCAGTATGGTCTGGACCCTCCTGTGCATTTACTCGTGCCCTTGCCCTGTCTTTATCAAAAGAATTTGGAAATGACTCTCTTAAGTGTTCTTCAGATTTTTCAGTTTCTTCCTGATTTCCAGTTTGTACCACACTGGTGGTATTTTTGTGGCGTACTTTCTTCTTTACACTTTTGGAAAAGATTCAGTAATTTAATTCAGTAAATACTTTATTAATCACCTGCTATATGCCAGGAACTGTGCTAAGCACTGGAATACACATAAGAAAAAGAAAGGCAGTCCCATCTAATGGAAGAAGATCACATGTTGAAAGGGATGAAGGCTCAACAGTGGGGTCATCTTGGCAAGGGATCCCTATTCCACAGAGTTCAAAGCAATCAGAGTGACAGATGGAAAGTGGAGAGTTAGCAGCCTTTTGCTCAAGGTGACTCTGTACTATTGATACGTGTAGGCCCAGGATGCGATCCTCTGCTAAGTATGAATACAGACTGAGGTCATCAGAAAGTGAAGGCTGTCCTCAATATCAGAGTGAAGACACTTTGCTTCAATAAGCCCCCCTCTCTCCCCTCCACCCCACCCCCCACCCCCCCTCACAGATTGCAGGGGATTTCAGCATTCTCCTCTATGTCATTGCCTTGATCGTACACTGTTGGAGAGCGAGGAGTAAACCCAATGCAAACCCCTTCCTTTTAGAGCACAGATGAGCCCCACTGGTGAGTCAGAGGTGAAGGTAGACACCAGAAAATTTTAATGGGTGACCAACTGTTTCCCCACAGGCAGCAGGGATCTCTCCTGGAGATGTGGGGGAGGAAACCAGGCCTTCTCTATTAGGAAATCTCATAGGACTTCCCTGCAGTTTTTCTTCTCTATCCTTAACCACGATTATTTTAGTGTCCTGGCAGCCCCTACTCTGAACATTTGAATAATTCCAGTCCTGTCTCTGGCACTGAGCCATCATGGCAGTGTCTGGGAAGGAGGGAACAAAAAACTGCTGCTCCATCTGCATGCTCAGCCTCTGGGATAGCTAAAGCAATCTGCTCCTTAACCATTCTGTTCCCATTTGCTGGCCCCAGCCTGAGAAACAGTTACCATTCTTTCACCCCTTGAATTCTTTGGAGCATTTGAGAAAGTCCTCAATATGCTGCATACTGTGAACTGATTACAGCAAGTGGTATTATAGATGTCTGGGTGGCTTTATTAATCCACTTGGTTCTCTCCTAATGCCTCCTAAATGTAAAGAAATGTTAAATTTCTCCCATTTCAGTATTAATATTATTTCATTATTAATATCATTATTCACATTAAAATTAGCATCCTTATGGCTTAATTATATCTTTAATTTCATATAATAGAACCTGTCAAATTTTTTTGGACTTTCTGATAAATCATTCTCACAAAGACAAATATTCAGAAAGTGTTCCCTGTCTTTGACTAACATCATTTCAGTGTCAGACTTTATAGAATCACAGAATGTTAGAGCTAGAATGAACCTTCCAACTCACTCTGCTTATTTTTTACATGAGGAAACTGAGGCCCAGAGAGGCTAAGATCACAGTGTGTAGACTTAAACTCAGGTGTTCTGACCCTAAGTCCAGTATTTCTTCTATACTGCCTCCGTGGACCTGTACTGCCACTGCTGCCCTTATGTATTATAGCCCCTCCTACCCTTCCCCCCTACTTGAATGTATAGGGACATGATCTTATTCACTGCAGCTACTAGCATACACTGTGCATACAGTAAGTGCTTAATCTGTGTTTACTGAGTCAATCAAAGCCTGCTGAATGACAAGATAAAGGTTTGAACTTTTTTTAAGTAAACAGCTGATCTGGAAACCACTTTACTCTGAGTTACCTATCTAATAAAACCCAAATTAACACTGACTTTTATTCTTCCCATAGTAAAGCTCCTATGGTATCACCTCAGTGAACTGAGTTTGAACAGCATCTCCAGTGCCTAAATGCTGGCATACCTCTGAAGAAATAGAGATTTATCATTTTTTTCCCTTCAAAATACCTCTTCATTTTGATTAAATCATGTAGCCATCCCTTTGTCTTCTCAGGCTTCCCTGTTGTTCTTTACCTCTTAGATTAGATCAGTTTCCCAGTCCTCTTCATAGCCCTACTCAAGTACCACTTCTTTCCATACTGATAATTACATTTCATTGGGGCCCAGGGATCGATTGCATGCCTGCTCTCCAAGGACCAGCCTAACTAAGCTTGGAAAGGCTCATCAGGTTATTTGTCTACAGCACCACTTGAGGATGGTCTGTATTATAGAAGGATTGCCATCACCAGCAGGAGCAGCCATATGGATGAAATTACAAATCCTTGATGTTTTAAAATAACTGCTTAAAATGTCAGGCAGGCTAGACTTCGAGATCTCCACTTCTCCCTGCTGTTTGAGGTCCAGGCCCAGCTCTGTGAATGGCTCTCAGATACCTTGGCCTCCTTATTTATAAAAGCCAACCCAAACCACCTCACAAGGTTTTCATAAGTATCAAATGTGAGACCAGAAAGGAAAGATGTTTGAAAAAATCTGAAAGGACTAGCCAAACTGCAGCGGGACACTGTTGTTGTTACTTGTGTCAGTAATGACTGCCATCTGGCCAGCTGTGCCCCCTAGCCTTTTGGCTAAAACATAAAGAGCAAATTGTTTACCACTTTTCGATAAACATAACAGTACTAGGGAAATGTTTGATTTATTGTCATCTGGAGTGCTCTTTGTTTCTCAGTCCACCACCCTGTTGTTCCCCACTGGGTGCTCCCAGGTGCTCCATAAGGAGCATCCCCTTCTTTAAGGGGTGCCCTTGTGGCAGAAGGCTTTTCGAAGTCATCTTTAATTTGAGCTATTAATCTCATTGTGCTCCCTTTCCAGTTTTTCCTCAGCTGTACTTGCACATGATACACCAGAGAAGAAAGATCCTTTCTCATCCTGAAGAACACAAGAAATACGAATGATCCCTGCTCTTCCCCCAAAACTCTCCACAGATCAAAAATGCTGCAGACTTTTTGAGTTCCCAACATGTTTCATAGAGAAGAACAAGCAAGGACTATTTTTAAATACTTAAAAAAAAATGTGGCCAGTGGACCTGGGATTTACAAAGAATTATTACATGAAACACACTGGAATATCTTGTCAGCATGCTTTTTCAAACAGAAATTCCAAAAATGTAAGGGGGAGGAGGGGATGACATGTTATGTAGCTTCCCTTCTCTTCATGTATCTGCTAAATATCCTTCATACTCAGTGCTTGAGAGTTATAGTCCAAGTGATAAAAGTTGTACCAACTGAATGCCCAGCTTGAATTATAATTGCGTTTTGCTTCTGCAGTGTATTTAACCTTGCCTTTTCAAAGTGCTTGACTGCATGCTGGAAACTGTATGTATTGCTGGAATGACAAACTTTATTCTTGGGAATGCTCTGAGGTTCTGGCTGGGACCATAGTAATGTCACCCCACATCAGTAAGTGAATTGCAGTAGATAAGCCTGTGAAATGAAGAGGGTAACATCTGGCATCAGAGGCAGCAAATTCAGGTACTTGTCTAGCTTACAATTCGGTCACCAACTGTAATCATCTCTTTTGGGACACCTCCATTTAAGTAGTCATTGCCGCTTCCCAAGGAGGGACAGTTGCTTAAATATCCATAGGTTCTTAGGGACCAGCCTTGGTCAGTATTTCAGTCAAGTGACACTTGTCAGGCAGGAACAAATTCTTAAGGCAATTAACAATGAACTTGCACAATAGAACTACCAAGAAACCACTTCTTATGAGCCTTTCCCAACATTAACCCAGTTCAGTCTGTTAGCCAGCAGAAAGAGAAAGAAAAGGTCAGGAGCAGGGCTCTCCTTGGAAGAATCGTTTCAGAAACCAGTCTGGGATGGTTTTTCTGACATATTTATGATTTTTCAGTTATCCAGCTCTTCTCTGTCTGTGCATTTCCTTGGGGGTGATTCTTCTTTCACAACTACTGTGTTATGAATACAGAAGCAGTAAAAAATTAAAGTTGGGAAGTAATGAACCCAAGCATTGTCAAGCTTCTTTCTTTCACTTGCAAACTTCATTCAGTTTAATTACTCACCTGCTAATTTAGTGACACTGTCTAAAACCTTTCAAGAAGTTGCATTAAAATTGGAAAGTTAATCTTAGATACTCATCAGAATCTAAATAAAGTTTGGTCTCTGGAGCCTTTACCCAGTTGGTTTTGGTTGAGTGTTAATGGTAATTAAACAAAACGTCTGGTCTGTAGAGTAATGCTCAGTTTCAATGCACTTGCTGAGATCAGATGAGGGTTATAATGGAAAACCAAGTTTAACCTCTTTTTAGTGCTTGTTTCATAAGCATTTGTAGGCTAAGAAGGAAAATAAACAGAATACGCAAGTAGCATACGGAGCGCATGTAGGAGGAGACAGCGCAACTGGCTTGAGCTGAGTGTAGGACATAGTGTCCGCAAGACCTGAGTTTGACTCCTGCCTCAGACACTTACTAGCCGTGTGACCCTGGGCAATTCACTTAACCTCTCTGTGCCTCAGTTTCCTCATCTGTAAAATGGGGGAAATACTAGCCCCTACCTCCCAGGGTTGTCATGAGGATCAAAGGAGTTAACATATATGAAGTAAAAGTGCTATAGTCAATATTATTTTATTAAAAAACTAACAAGTTAGGTTTGAATTTTAAAATTTGGCTTTAACTTTAATGAGATTTACGTTGGATATGTCGGGGGACAGAACTGGTTCTGCTGCGAGCTGGCATGGAAACTCCTCACTACACCAGGTAATCTGAAATCCTGTTCAACGATTTTTGATCCCAAATTCCTTTTTTCTTTTTTTCCTTCCACCAAAATTTGATACCCTTATAAAATGGAAGCAATATTACCATACCTCCTTTCCTATTGAAAAGGTGGGGAAATTATTGGTTAATTTTTTTGGGGGGGGGGTAATACTTTTGGGAGTTGCAGAAGAGAAAGAAGAATGGAAATTGAAAAAAAAATACTGAAAGAAAACAGTTCTGAGTAATCTTGTTTGTTTAAAGAGTCTCTACTTTGGAATTGTGTCATCATCCTTCATAAGTAGACCAATGCAAGCAATGGCATCTCACCCAATTTGATTTGGATAATGCAAACAAAGCATAATCCTTTTTCAAACAGGGACTCAGTGGGAATTTTTTATTATTCTCCCCTTCCTCATTCTAACATCTGAACTACTCATACTACAGACAAGCAAGGTATGCCAAGATTTCCCTTTCCTAACATTTCTTAGTAACTAGTTTCTTGATTCTCCAATATGAATCAGTTTCCCATTTGAAGTAGTAAAGTTCTTTTGTAAACTAAATCCATCCCATCCCACAGAGACCAGCACCTTTTTTTAAGTGCAGTTCCCTGCACAGAAAAATAATGAGGTATTTTGGAGGGAATTTTGTCCCAACTTCAAGGTTGTCTTGATTTCAAGATAGAGTTAAAGGAATTTTCTTTTCAACTAACTGGATCTACTTGTCTTCAGATCACCCCTGCAGGAACCCCCTTCTTCTTACAAAAGTTTCTTTGAGGTGTGCAGTAGTGCTTTGTAGACATGGACTCCTCATCTGCAGCTTGCTGTGCTCCATTTGCTAGTTCAGACTGTTCTTTTGAACATTTAGCAAGCATTATCAAAGACATTCTAAAGACTTGGGGAATAAAGCATTTTCCTCCAAACCTCCAACGTGGAAATTTCACAAGCCCTAGAATTATAGGTGCATGTGAACAAATTGAATGCACATTAACATTCGTTTAATAATTATTCACTGAGGAAGAAAGAACACCTTGGCCATGGACAAAGAATTTATCAAACTGTGTCAAATCGAATGCATTTCTGTTGAAATTTGGTTGAAAGTTACATATATATTTACATATACATCTATACGTATATGTGTATATATGATCTTTTTGTATTTTTCTATGTTGTGAAAATTAAACTAATTTTATAAGTGATTCACTAAAATTACATAAGTTCAATGTATTTTTTGTATATTTAGAAATCAGAAGTCAAATGATGCTTAAACTTTTTATGCATGCATTTGGAAACTTTCTACTGGATAATGTTATTGTGGTAATAAGTCTAATTCATAAAATGCTGATTTGTGTGTTACATATAAAAAATAAACTGATGTCCCATCCACCTGGGTTTGAAATACCAGTGATATGAATTGTTATCCATATAAAATAAATCTCAATTAGTACCTTCAAAAGCTACATCGAAAAACAAGAATATGTGGGAAAGTCCAGATTCTCTGAATGTAGGCTTTCTGTTCCCTAAACCTTGCTTTTAGTTTTCTGCCCTTCGAGAAAAATAAACCAGATTTTAGGATAATGTTTTCTCAGGAAAGTGGTCTTCACAATATAACTTTCAGTCATTAAATTAACCAGCAGTAAAGAATAGTGTAGAAAATGTTTCCTGCTTGCAAGGCACTGAACTTTACAAATCTTGATTTCCATATACATTTTATTGTATGATAGAAACAGATGATGTTTGACACCAACTTAATACTTTAAATCAGGGGTTCTATAGCTACAACCCAACTAGGGTTACTGATCATTAGAAGGCCCTCATAAGTCCACATTCCTTAAACAGATGAAAATGACTGAGGTTAGCACCCAGTTAGCATGAATATTTAGGAAGCTATCAAATGTCCACTTCCTCCCCAGATGCCACACTATAAACTTCCACCAACACTTTTATTCCCCTGGTGACCTCCCCAGGCATCTACTGCCTCTAATCCTGGGATCTTAGTCTTCTCTCGCAGGGGCCAGCATCCCAGGGTTTTTCTTTTCCAAGGAACCTTTTGTTCAGAGATCTTAGGTCTTCCATCCCCAAGTTTGTATTTAAAGTTGCTTTGAGATTCTCTTTCCAAGTTGCTTGTTCTAGGTGCCAGAATTATCAGTTATGACTGCCTCTTCAAGGTAAAAGATGATGGAATTTAAGAGTTTACATCTGCTTCAGTTTACAGATGACACTGAGGCCCAGCCAAGGGGTACACTTGTCCAGGTTCACACAGTTACTTAGTGTCAGGCCCAGAATCCAGGATTCCTAACTTTGAAGTCCATTGTACTATCCACCATACCATACCACCACAGACACTACTCTGTCTCATTTATCTTCATAAAAATTAGAGATGGTCTTGTAGTTCTACTGATGATGTTATTTTTGTTCCAGGTGGTTGTTTTAATTATTTAATGAGAAAAATTGTTCTAAGCCCTTCTTGGAGTCAGAGCATAGAAATTCAAATACTAGCTTCCCCAACCTTAACATTTGTGGGTCTCAGTTTATTCATCTGTAAAAAGGTGGGGTTGGACTTTATGACTTTGAATGTCTTTTCCAGTGCTAAGTTGGTACTCTTATCACTAAGAAAGATCACCAGGTTTTTTAAAAATCGATCGATTTTTTTAAAATACCTTGAACATGTCAGTCAATAAACATTTATTAAATGCCTGCTCTGTGCCAGGCACCTTGCTTAGTGCTGGGGTTACAAAACAAGGTAAAAGACAATCCCTGCTGTCAAGGAGCTCACAATCCAAGGGATAAGACTATTCAAGCATTTCTTTAAATCTAATGATAGACTTCAGCTGTCATTTTAGTCATGTCCAACTCTTTGTGTCCCCATTTGGGGTTTTCTTGGCAAAGATAACTGGAGTGGTTTGCCATTTCCTTCTCCAGCTCATTTTACAGATGAGGAAACTGAGGCAAGCTGGGATTAGAGACTTGCTGAGGGTCACACAGCTATTAAGAATCTGAGACTGGATTTGAACTCAGGAAGAGAAGTCTTCCTGACTCCAGGCCCTGTATTCTTATCTTCTGTGCCACCTAGCTGTCCAGGCTCTCAGCATTGACAGGTAATTAATTTCACATTGACCAATAAATACTGCAATGGCATTGTTATAAACACTGTTTAAAGCAGGGGATTCCCTTCCCGATCAGAAGTTTCTTAAGTCTTTTGAGAAAATAACCAAGAGCATTTTGGGTTGAGTTTTACTCAAGGAAAAAGACTTCTTGATCAGAATAAGTTATTTAATGAAGACTGGCAAGCAGGTAGATTTGTGTGAGATTTTTTATTTCACTGCAAACATCTGTCAAGAATGACTTTAATAAATTGAGATTGTAATTTTCAACAATAACCCTAAAGGAAAAAGCAGCATGGTATGGTGGTTAGACTACTGGGCTTGGGTTCACAAAGATGTAGCTTCAAATCTTAACCCCTGATGCATATTGACTGTGTGACCATGGGCAAGTCACTTAATTTCTCTCTGCCTCATGCAACTTCCCAGGATCCACATCAGTGCAAAGACATTTCTACAACAAGAGTTCCCTACATAGATGAAATCACTAATCAGGGAAAAAAAAGGATAGAGACACAAAGGCCTTCCTGCAAGGAGTCCTTCCAGTAAGACTTGGATTGGTCATCAGCCCTTCTCAATTTGAGATCACAGGTAACAGAGACAAGAAGATGCATCTTGGCCTAGGAAGAGTTAGTTACATCTGGGCCAATGACTTGACCCTCAGAAAAGAGAAGAAACAGCAAAGAGCAAACACAAATACGCACACACATGTGCTGATACACACACACACACAGAGAAACAAGGAAGTTTGGAAGAGGAAACAGCAATGTTGGAACTATCATAAATTTAATATAAACAACATAAACTGTGTAATGGAGATTCATGGTCATCACACAAGTCTCTTTTTCTGCTCTTTAAGAAAAAGTTCATATTTGCTGATGTTTGTCAAATTCATATAATTATTATAAATGTTTTTTAAATAAGGAAAAGTCCATACTAATGCCTTGGTGGGGAGAAGGGGAAGAAAGTGGGTCTGTCTGTATCTTTTCTATAACATTCCTATTACTTTTAGTTAGACCAAGTGTAATTATTTTTCCCCTTGCTAAGGTCTTCGGTGGCCTACTCCTCACTCAGCTCACCCAGGTTGGGGACAAATGTATACCTTTTAAATTTCAAGTTCTAGGACAGATCTGATGTTTATTGGGAGGCCATCCCCCAGCTCTGAATCAGAGGATCTAGCTTTGCAATAGAATGTTGCCTACAATACAGTCATGGCCCTTTGCTGCCCACTTTTCTAATAGGTTCTTACTAATGGCATCAAGGAGATGTATCATGAAGGCCTATCACTTTCCAAATAGCTAGAACACATTTTCAATAATTAATTGATCAGGAGCCTCTTAAAATCACATTCCTTTAAAAAGTTGTGATTTGGTGACCAAAAATCATCACACTGGAGATGAGGTTTTTCAAGTCCCTCCTGTCATCAAGTGTTTTCAGATGTGAAAGCTGGATCTGTTTGCTAAGGAGATCTTACTAATCTGCTTACTAAGCAATATTCAGTTACTTCATTCCTATTTTTACCAACACAGTGATGCTACTCAGATGAATTTCTAGATGCTGCTTTTTTTTGCAGTCAAATGTACAAGAGGCAGTGAAGACACACCCTGTTTCCGGAAGACAAGAGATAGACCTTCATTAATTGGCAAACTAGATTACATTAACCAGGATGATAAAGGTTATTGCAACCCCATGTGAAATACTTAAATGAATGAATAAAGCATTTATAAAGCATTTACTCTGTGCTAAGTGCTGGGGATACAAATAGAAAAGCAGATAGGCCCTGCTCTCAAGCATCTCACATTCTTTTAGGGGAGATACATATATGGAAGGTTTCAAGTGTAAGTCAAATGGAAATCTCCCATGGTCCTTGGGGTGTAGCAGAAGAGCAGGTGGTAGCACCTCTTTCATGGCCTTTCCAATGATAGAAGGATATCAGTTTCTGATGTCAAATGATTTAATGGTGCCAAGGATGTTGATGGTAAGAACCTTCTAGGTTTTCAACTGAAGGAATTAAAAGGCTTAATTTGGAAAAGTGGAGAAGGAAATGGCAAACCCCTGCAGTATCTTTGCCAAGAAAATCCCAAATGGGGTCATGAAGAATCAGACATGACTGAAAGGACTGAACAGTAATGAAAATTTGGAAAAGAAAGAAAAAAGGGAGACATACTTGTCTTCAGATTCTGAAGGCTTATTATTTTTTGCCTTAATTAGTATTTTATTTTTCCCCACAATTATACATCACAAAAAGTTCTAGCATTTATTTTTACAAGATTGTAAGTTCCAAAATTTTCTTCCTCCTCTCCTCTCTTCTGAAAATAATGGTAGGCAGTTTAATATAGTTTATATATACACTATTATGTAAAACATTTCCATATTCATCACAGTTGTGGAAGAAGAAACCGATCAAAAAAAAAAAGCACAAGAAAGAATAAGTGAAAAAATATGCTTTGATCTGCATTCAGAGTCTATCAGTTCTTTATCTGAATGTGGATAACATTTTCCTTCATAAGTTTCTTGTACTTGTCTTGGATCATTGTGTTGCTGAGAAAAACTGTGTCATTCATAATTGGTCATCCCACAGTGTTGCTGTGTACAGTGTTTTCCTGGTTCTGCTCATTTCACTTTGCATCAGTTTATACAAGTTTTTCCAAATTTTTCCGAAATCTGCCTGTTCATCATTTCTCATTGCACAATAGTATTCTATTACATTCATATACCACAGATGATAGGCATCCCCTCTATTTCCAATATTTTGCCACCACGAATAGGCTTGCTATAAATATTTTTGCTCACATGTGTTCTTTTCCCTTTTTTATAATGTCTTTAGGATACAGACCTAGTAGTGGTATTGCAGTATCAAAGGACATGCGCAGTTTTATAGCATTTTGGGCATACTTCCAAATCGTTCTCCCGAATGGTTGGATCAGTTCTCACCTCCACCAACAATGCATCAGCTCCAATTTTTCCACATCATCTCCAACATTTATCATTTTCCTTTTTGTCATATTAGCCATTTTGATTGGTGTGAGGTGGTATTTTAGAGTAGTTTTAATTTGCATTTCTCTAATCAAAAGTGATTTAGAGCATTTCTTCATATGCCTATAGATATCTTTGACTTATTCATCTGAAAACTGCTTGTTCATATCTTTTGACCATTTATCAGTTGGCAAATGGCTCATATTAGCATAAATTTGACTCAGTTCTCTATATATCTGAGAAATGAGATCTTTATCAGAGACATTTGCTATAAAGATTGTTTCCCAGCTTCCTACTTTCCTTCTAATCTTGGATGTATTGATTTTGTTTGTACAAAAGTGTTTCAGTTCAGTTTGATCAAAATTATCTATTCTACATTTCATAATGTTCTCTTGTTTGGTTATAAATTCTTCTCCTCCCCATAGATTTGATTGCTTCATTGTCTATGGTACCTTTTAACAAAATGTAGTTTCTAAAGTCTTATTATATCAAAAAGAGATTAGATTAAACTTGCTGTGTTCCAGAAGGCAAAATTAAGACCAGTGGGTAGAAGTAGCAATTTCATAGACATTTAGTTGGAAGGAAAGAGACTTAGATTGTAGTTCAACTCTACTGTCGATGTGCTATATGACATTTAGACAAGTCATCTAATTTTTTTCTGAATCTTGCTTTCCATATGTGTCAAGTGAGGGAATCAGACTCCCAGAGTCAGAAGGGACCTCAAACATTATCTAGTCCAACTTCCACCTAAATCATTGATTCCATCTACCACTTCCCTAACAAATGTCCATTTAGCTGCCGTTCTAGGACTTGGCAGTGATGGAGAGCTCACTTCCTCCCCAAAACATGTCATTCCATTCTTAGCACCTAACTGTTAGAAAAAACTTTCTTGGATGGTAGAGTAACAGCATGAACTTTCTATAGTGCTCCACCAAGCCCAGACAAATACCTGTAAAAAATGGCTCCAAACAAATTGCGGAGCTTCAGAACCCATAGAATGACAGAGTGAAGCAAATCTCCAGCCCAAGACAGTCTGGAAGGTCTCTGGGAAGTGTCTATCATGTCACATTGGGAGCAGGGCGCAGTCCAGTGTGGGCCACAAGTGCACAGAGGGGACCTGAGCAGGCTTTGGGGAGAGAATCTCTTACACCTGTGATGGTTTCCAGACTTCATGACCCCAAAACTCTGAGTTTAAATTGGAAGGTCTGTGGGAAAAGCCTGTGGGCCCACTGCAGGAGAGTGGAGTGGTCTTGCCCCAGCCCTAGGACAGCTGAGGGGAGAGGGGGCGGAGGAACCCCTGGAAGCCACAGCAGCATCAGGGGCAGTTGCAACCACTGTTTCTGGAGCTCTAGGCCCAAAGATTGTGGGAGGATTGAGGGACTGACAGTACCCTCCCACCCCCACTGGAAGCAGAGAACTACCTTGACAAAGAGTTCAAAAGTCAACTAAATGGATAGGGAAATGAGCAAAAACTGGAAAAAAAATCAGACTATAGAATCTTACTTTGGTGACAAGGAAGACCAAGCATGCAAACAGAAGAAAACAAAGTCAAAGATCCTCCATCCAAAGCCTCCAAGAAAAATATGAATTGGTCTTAGGTCATGGAAGAGCTCAAAAACGATTTTGAAAATCAAGTAAGAGAAGCAGAGCAAAAATTGGAAAGAAAAATAAGAGTGATGCAAGACAATCATAAAAAACAAGTTAACTGCTTGCTAAAGGAGACCCAAAAAATGCTGAAGAAAAGACACTGTAAAAAATAGACTAACCCAAATGGCAAAATAGATAAGGAAAAGAATGCCCTGAAAAGCAGAATTGACCAGATTGAAAAGGAGATCCAAAAGCTCACTGAAGAAAATAATTCCTTAAAGATTAGAATGGAGCAGAGAATAAAAGAAAACGAAAAAACAATGAAAAAATAGCAGACAATGTGAAATATCTCATTGGAAAAACAACTGACCTGGAAAATAGATCCAGGAGAGATAATTTAAAAATTATGGGACTACCTGAAAGCCATGATCAAAAGAAGAGCCTAGACATCATCTTTCATGAAATTATCAAGGAAAACTGCCCTGATATTCTAGTACCAGAGAGCAAAATAAATATTGAAAAAATCCACTGATCACCTCCTGAAAGAGATCCAAAAGGAGAAACTCCTAGGAACATTTTGGACAAATTCCAGAGTTTCCAGGTCAAGGAGAAGATATTGCAAGCAGCCAGAAAGAAACAATTCGAGTATTGTGGAAATGCAATCAGGATAACACAAGATCTAGTAGTTTCTACATTAAGGGATCAAAGGACTTGGAATATAATCTTCCAGAAGTCAAAGGAGCTAGGATTAACACCAAGAATCACCTACTCAGCAAAACTGAGTATAATATTTCAGGGGAAAAAATGGTCATTCAATGGAATAGAGGACTTTCAAGCATTCTTGATGAAAAGACCGGAACTGAATAGAAAATCTGACTTTCCAACACAAGAAACAAGAGAAGCTTGAAAAAGTAAACAGGAAAGAGATATCAAAGGGGACTTACTAAAGTTGAACTGTTTATATTCCTATGTGGAAACTTTTCTCAGTATTTGGGTAGTTGGAGGGATTATACACACACACACGCACACGCACACACACACGCACACACACATATAAAGACAGAGGGCACAGGGTGAGTTGAATAGGAAGGAATGATATCTAAAAAAATAAAATGAAGGGGTGAGAGAGGAATATATTAGGAGGAGAAAGGGAGAAATGGAATGGGGCAAATTCTCTCCCATAAAAGAGGCAAGAAAAAAGCTTTTTCAATGGAGGGGAAAAGTGGGGAGATGAGAGGGAAAAATGAAGCTTACTCTCATCACATTTGACTTAAGGAGGGAATGACATGCACAACTCACTTTGGTATGAAAATCTATCTTACACTATAGGAAAGTAAAGGAGAAGGGCATAAGTGAGGTGGGGAGTATGATAGAAGGGAGGGCAAATGGGAGGAGGGAATAATTAGAAGTAAACACTTTTGGGGAGGGATAAGGTCAAAAGAGAGAATAGAAGAAATGGGGGGGCAGGATAGGATGGAGGGAAATATAGTTAGTCTTTCACAACATGACTTTTATGGAAGTCTTTTGCATAACTTCACATGTGTAACCCATATTGAACTGCTTGACTTGGGGAGGGAGGAAGGGAGAGAGGTTGGAACTCAAAATTTTAAAAATTGATGTTAAAAATTGCAACTGGGAAATAAGAAATACAGGTAATGGGTTATAGAAATATGGGTTATAGAAATCTATCGTTCCCTACAACACAATAGAGGAGATGGGGATAAGGGAGGGGATGGAGTGATAGAAGGGAAAGCAGATTGGGGAAAGGGGTAATCAGAATGTATGCTTTCTTGGGGTGGGGGGAGGGGAGAAATGGGGAGAAAATTTGGAACTCAAAATCTTGTGGAAATGAATGTTGAGAACTAAAAATAAATTTAAAAATAGAAAGAAAAAAAGAAAAAACTTTCTTCCTCGAAACTGAAATTTGCCTCCCTTGGTTCAAGCTCTGCCCACCACAGCCAATTAAAACAAGTCTAATTATTTCTCTGTGAAGATCAGAGAGGTCCCATACCAGCTAATGCCTTGCCTACTGTCACCACGAGAGGGCAGTAGTTTATAAGGACAGAGTAATATTGATACTGGAAGGGCTTTGGCAAACACAATAGTAGCAGCTAACATTTATATAGTGCTTGTTATGTGTCAGGCTTTTGCTAAGCACGTTGCCATTAGTGTCTCATCTGAACCTCATAGCAACCCTGGGAAGTATGTGCTATTAATGCCATTTTACAGATGAGGAAACTGAGGCAAACTGCTAAAGTGACTTGCCTGGGATCACACAGCCAGAAAGAGTCTGAGTTCTGATTTGAGCTCAGGTCTTCCTGACACAGAAACAAAAATGCCTGTGCCTATGAAAATTAGTGAAAGACCTTCAGGGTCCTTAATGAGAAGAAAAAAAAAACCTTTGACTCTAAAGTATACGTAAACTAGAAGAACAAAAAGATCTTCATCCTCCTCCTTCCTGCAGTACCCCCCAATTACACATTATCTGAGAAATGCAAGCTAAACCCTTTATATCTTTAAAATTACTCTGATCCCAATGCATTTCCATTCTCACTTTCCATGCTGATATTCCATGTTCATCATTTTAAAATACTTACATTTTGAAAATCATGAAAAAAACAGCAGGTGTTCATACTCTTACTTACTGGAGAGGTTTATTCATTAATGCTCTTTGCCAACATCCTGGGAGGTCAATCCCAACCCCCTATTCTGGGCTGGGATATTTTTGGAGGATGGCTTGAGCCATGAGAGAAAATATCAAGCCACCTTATAAGGCTGTGTCTACAGCAGAGAATTCTTGCCTGCCACATGTTGAGTACACTGTGGATTTCACTTCATTCCTGGACTGTACTTTTTCTCACAGCCTTTAAATGCCTCTGTTCATGCCTTAGATTATTATGTTTGGGATTTACAAAATTGACCATCTGGATTAATGTCTATCAGCCAGTTAATATAATGCTTTTCAAGACCCTAAAATAAGCAGGTTGTGCTTATATTGTTATAAATGTATTGATTGGTTTATTTAAGTAATGGCTCTTCTCTCCATTAGAGGTTAATAGCACAGAAGAAAGTGTTCATCAGGTCTGGAAAACAGATACATTTTGTTTAGATTGATTTTCTTCAGCTTCTCACATAGCTTTTTTGATGTAGAAATCTAAGGGTTAAATAAGTCATTAGCTGGGAAACAGGCCTGTCACCTCAGGTCCAACTTAACTCCATGGTGTCTGTTGATAGACTAAACACAACCAACAATGATGCAAGCCTGCTTTCCTGGCTCTGTGAAAGCCCAACGTGGCCACCTTCGCACACTGGGAAGCTGGGTCACTTGACGCTGCTGAACAACACCATATGTACATATATATGCATATATATCTATATACATAAATGTGCTTTTCTAAGTCAATAAATAGTCCTCAGAGATCCTTATGTATGATTTAGTGGCCCCTGTTTCTATTTGAGTTTGACACTACCAATCTAGTCATTGCTGTCAGTTTTTTCAGTTGTATCTAACTCTTTTTGACCCCATTTGAGATTTCCTTGGCAAAGATACTGGAGTGGTTTGCCATTTCCTTCTCTAGCCCATTTTACAGATGAAGAAACTGGGTTGCCCAGCAATACACGGCTAGCAAGTGTCTCAATCCAGATTTGAACTCAGGTCTTCCTGACTCTGCACCTGGCCTTCTATTCACAAGGCCACTTTAGATACCCTGAACTAGTCTAATCCATTTTAAAAAGAAGCGGAGGATTATGAAGACTAAATTATTTTTTCCAAGGTCACACAGGTAATAAATGGAAAAGCCAGAATGTGGACTCAAAGTTTTCTTACTCCAAATCCAGTGTTACTTCCTCTATCTCACTGCCTTCATAGATTGTGTGGGTGTCAAGTTATGAGTGCTCATGGAGATCAGATCTGTGTCTGTACTTCATGTCCTTGGCTCCTAACAGAGGGTCTCAAAAACCATGGCATGGATGACACATTCAACTGATAAGCATTTATTAAGCGCTTACTATTTCAGGATAGTTGCAATTTCTAAGAAAGGCCAAAGATCATCCCTACTCTCAAGGAGTTCATCTAATGGGAGATTCATAATTGGGACAAACCACTGTATACAAGCAAAATACATACAGGGTAAACTGGAGGTTTTAAACCTGAAGGAAAGTACTAGAATTAAGGGAGATCAGGAAAGGTTCCTAGGGAAGATGGAAGTTTAGCTGGGACTTGAAGGAAATTGGGGAACGCAAGGGATAGAGATGAGAATTCCAGGCACCAGGAACCTCTATAGAAAGGAGGCCAAGGCTAAGGATGGAATGGGACTTCCTCAAATCAGAGAAGTAAATCCTTACCTCCTCTTCATCTCATCTATACGAAACACCCCATTCTGATGAATTCACAAGAGGAAGCACTTAAACACTGAAAGAGACGATTTCAGAGAATCCTGGGCAGTGTGAACTGGCCCAGAGTGAACAGCACCAGGAGAATGGTTGTACCAAGACAGTACCAACTATAAAGAAAAACAACTTGAAAATCTTCCAAACTCTGAGCCATGCAGATTAATGACCAAGCAGGATTCCAAAGGCCATGATGAGTCGGGCTACTCATCACCTGACAGAGAGATAGCCGATAGCTTCAAGGTGCAGGACATGGCCAATGTGGGAACTGTTTTTGCTCAACAGTGTTTATTTCTTACAGGAGTTTTTGTTCTTTCTTTCTATTTGATTTTTAATGGGAGGAGAAGGGCAGTTAGCAATAAATAATAGTGCCAAAAAAGAGAGCCATTTAAACATTAAAAAAACACCCACAAGGAAACAGAAGGAAGAACAGATATGTTAGATAGTTTTGAGAATATTGTGTAGAATTTACTATGTGTTTTTAAAGAAAGCCTGTGACATGAATGGAGTTTCCCAGGTTGGTATGGGATATGTTAAGTATACAAAAATACTCTCTCTGTCTCCATCTCTATCTCTGCCTTGCCTCATCTTTCTGTCTTCCTTTCTCTCCTCCTCTTCCCTCTAGATTTTAAATTTAGGATTTTACAAATTAAAAAACTTTTAAAAGAAATTGTGGTTTATGAATGTAATGGAATATTGCTATGTTGTAAAAAAAGAATATGAAAAATTCAGAGAAGCATGAGAAGACTTGTGAATTGATACATAGTGCCACATAGTAGGTGCTTAATAAATGTTGATTGATTGAAGTAAGCAGAACCACGAAAACAATGCCTACAATGACAACATCAATGTAAATACAAAAAAAGCGAGAAAAGGAAATTAAATGCTACATAGTTATAAGGGCTTCTCCCTGAAGAAGAGGAGAAAATACATTTCCCTTCCTTCTCTGCAGAAGTGAGGAACTATGGATATGGAGCTTTGCACATACTGTCCAACACAATTGATCTGCTGGTTAGTTTTTCTTCCTTCTCTTTTTTCTTCTATATTATAAGAGATGGCTCTCTGAGTAGGAAAGGGAGAAGGCTATATTGGAAATGAAAGTAATGTCTAAGCAAGGAATCATAATAAAAATTTAAAATGTTTTTCATTTTAAAGAAAGAGGGCCCCAAATGTGAATTTCTACTTCTGCCTCCAGGGGGTGGTAGATACATGCCAACTGGAGAAAATGGTAATGGGCAGGCATAAATGTTTTTCCATTGGAGATGCTTGACTTTCTATAGTATGGGGAGAACTCTAGCCTTTTCTACCCTTTGAGATTGGACTGAGTCTTGATAGATTGTTTGAAAATTCACTCATAAAGGAACAAAATATGAGGACTGAAAGGACTACAGCTATCATCTTATCTAAGGATCCTTAACCTAGGATCTGTGACCTTGTGTTTTTTAAATAGATGATAGATAGATAGATAGTTGATAAGATAGATAGATGATAGATAAACTGCATTTCAATATAATTGGTTTTCTTTATAATACTATGTATTTTGTGCATTTAAGAACTTTATTCTAAGAAGGGAGTCATAGCCTTCATGAGGCCACTAAAGGAGTCCATACCATAAGGTTAAGAATGTCCTGGGCTAGTCAGTCAGTTAACAATTACTTATTAAGGACAGCTAGGTGGTGCAGTGGATAGAATGCTGCACCTAGAGTCAGGGAGACTCATCTTCTTGAGTTCAAATTCAGCCTCAGACACTTCTTAGCTGAGTGACCCTCTGAAAGCTATTTAATCCCACTTCCCTCAGTTTCCTCATCTGTAAAATGAACTAGAGAAGGAAATGACAAACCACTCCACTATCTTTTCCAAGGAAACCCCAGATGGAGTCACAAAGTATCAGATACTACTGAACAACAAGACCTAGCAACAAAGTGGGTATGTGGAATGCAGAGTCAGGAAGAGATGATGATATCAAGGTTGCCAGCCTGGGTAACTACAGGGAGGATGATTAGTCAACAGCAATCTTGTTCAACTTCCCAGTCTGTATCAGTATCCTCCAAATGACATAGAATGTCAGAACTGGAAGGGACAGACCTAGGGTGCCTTCAGACGAGGTCATCTCTCAATCTCTCACACACAGAGACACGCATGATGCATGTCCATGTGTTTCACACCTACATACATCCACACACATGTCACTTCTTGTAGCATGAATTCTTCACTGTCCTTAAGAAATGAATGGTTAGCCATCTGTGTGAGATCAAGACCCTAACTATTCCAGAACAGTAATGTCTCATCCATGGTAGAACATTCCATCATCTGCTCTTACCCACTAGTGGAATAGGCCTTGCTTTTCATTGAATTTCATCATTGGTAATTTGTTTCTCATCATTTATTACTGCCAGTCAAAATACTCCAATACCGCAATTAGCATATTAGCTATATATTAGGTACCAATAGACTGGCACCGAATGATGACATATTAGATAATATATTGAATGTATTGGGTACCCACTAAATAATGTGAGTACTCCTTTGAATGGTGTAGACTGCGTCCCTGCCAGTCCATCTCGGGACAGTCACAGATACTGCACTACTCACATACCATTGTTTAGGGTTGGTAAGCGGCGCTGCAGAAAAGTGGCTCAAGGAATCGCTTCAAGGCTCAGTCCTAAGTATCAAATTAGACTCAGCAATTGTCAAGTCTCCCTGGGCCTCAGTTTCCGCAATTGTAAAATGAGGGAATTGGGCTAAGTGACTTCTCAGATTCCTTCTAGCTCTACAACTTAGGCCCCAAATCTTTGGAGAACCAGGATCATCAGTTATTCTGTGTTGAGGCAAGATAATTGTGTTTTGGAGTAACTTGCGTATCTCAGGCAGATATTTCAGCAAATGCCCTGCTTTGATCTTTCTAGCAATGATCTCAGGAAGCCTTTGCTGCAAATTCTGATCCGAATCCTGCTGGATTAATTTTCTCCTTGCTTATCCAGAGGGTGGCAGACACACCTGGCCAAGTCATAAGTCAGTAATGTTTATTTCATTTGGATGGCTGGTGGTGAAGGTCAAGCCAGATGGTCATCTCATGATCTGGGGGAGTAGAGGGGAGGTGACCAGGTTGGTATCAGATGAAAACCTTGTCCTAGGACTTGTTGTCCTTCTTCATCGTGATATTTAGACGTTCGTATCAGTTAGAAGTCAGCAGCCATGCTGGTACTATATCACCACTCTCCCAAAGGCTATACTGGCCTATGGATTTTCTTTAACCTTTAACCTTAAATGTTAATCTTGTTGGAATGCATGGTACAAAAGACTTGGAGGTGAGAATGTACAGCAGTTGCCCAGTTTTGCTGAAGTATGACCCCACACAGCTCTGGCTATTTAACAGGATAATAGAAGACATGATTGAATTAGGTAGCTTGGAACCATATTGGTGAGAGTCTTGAAAGCCAACATGAGAAATCTGGACTTACTTTGATCATAATGATGACAACTTGCATCTATGGAATTATCACCAAGTACTTCATGGATATCATCTTCTTTGAACTTCACAACACCCAGGTAAGCACCAAGGATTTTATGATGTCCATTTTATAGAAAAGAAGACTGAGGCTGTGGATTGTTGTTGTTCAGTTGTTTTTAGTTGTGTCTGTCTCTTCATGACCTCATTGGGGGTTTTCTTAACAAAGATACTAGAGAAGTTTGTCTTTTCCTTCTCCAGCTCATTTTACAGATGAGGAAACTGAGGCAAATAGGGTTAAATGATTTGCCCATGATCACCCAGTTAGTAAATGTCTGAGGTCAGATTTGAACCCAAGTCTTCCTGACTCCAGGCCCAGAGCTTGATCTACTATGACACCTTCCTAGGTAAGGGAAAGTGATTTACTCAGACTCACATAGTCATTAAGGGTTTGGGGTAGGATGTGATCTTAGGTCTTTGCTCCTCCAAATCTGGTGCTCTATCCACTAAACCCAATTCAACTCCCTCTCGAATTTGGCAGGCAATACCCCTAATGCTGAGGGATCTGAAGCAAAGGAGCATAATTTTATCTGTGCTTTAGAAAAATTAATTTAGCATCAGTATCATAGATGGGTTGGAGAAAGACTGGAGTTTGGAAGATACTTAGTAAATTTTTTTTTTTGGACCAGACCTATGACTTCATTATGGTAGAGGAGGTCCCCATGACAAACTCCCTCATGTAAATGAACACCTTCTGTGCAACTCACCATCTCCTGGCTCAGCTACTGCCCCGTTAAGGTACCCTGGAGCTCTTAGGCAGTCTGGGGAAGCTTAAAGACCCCCTCTCAGAATAAGGATTTTAAACCAATAAAATAAAATACATAGGGGTACAAAGAACATTTATCCTATTGAAATCATTCTCAAAATATTTATTTTTTAAAAACCCAACCAAGATCACATACTCCAGGTTAAGAAGACTTGTTGGACAGGGACAAAGCAAGTATCTTCTCCAGGGTTTCACAACCTCAGTGTCAGAGGCCAATTGAACCCAGGGCTTTCAAATGCCAATTCACTGGAACTTTATCTACTACACTAGGTTGTCTCTCAGGGTCCAGGTTTAATTATGGTGAATTTTTTTTTAGGTCTTTAGTATTTGCAAAGTGCTTTACATACTTTATCTTATTTGAATTTCACAATAATAGTGTGAGCTAAGTTGTGTTGTTGAGTCATTTCAGTTATGATCAACTCTCTGTGACCCCATTTAGACTGTTCCTGGCAAAGATACTGGAGAGGTTTGCCATTTCCTTCTTCAGCTCATTTGACAGATGAGGAAACTGAGGCAAGCAGGGTTAAGTGACTTGGCCAGGATCACACAGCCAGTAAGTGTGTGAGGCCAGATTTGAATTCAGATCCTCCTCACTCCAGGGTCAGTGCTCTATTCACTGCACCACCTAGTTGCCCAAGGAATAATCATTCTCATTGTAGATGGAGACAATACACTTGAGGATGAGAGAGGTCAGCTAATAAGTGTCTGTGATCTTATTCACTCCAAGTCTAACCCTCTGTTATGGCATGCTGCTTCTCAATACCATAGCTTACGATAGTCAAATATAGCCATAATATAAAATAGATAGATGATGGACATTCAGTGTCTGAACTAGGGTGGAAAGATTAGAAAAATGACAACAATAGTATTTACATAGCACTTTAAGGTTTTCAAAGTGCTTTACAAGTATGATTTTATCTTCATCACAATGCTGGGAGATTGGTGACCTTATTACCCCCATATTCCAGATGAGGGAACTCTAGCTCTCATTTTACAGACCAGGCAACTGAGACAGGCAGAGAGATCAAGGGACTTCCCAGGGATGCATAACTAGGAAGTGTCAGAAGCTGGATTGGAACTCAGCTCTTCCTGTCCAGGTTCTGCATGCTACCTAGAAAATTACCTCTAGTACCCATATCACTTGTAAGTTCAAACCTTAAATCCTAAATAAATATCTGTGACTTTGTTCTCGTTTCTATCTGTGATTTCATTGGTACAGGGAGCTTCTGTATCAAGGCATATCAGTACCTTCTCTATAACTTCTGGTCTTAGAGGAATCCTTGAAATAGTGAGAAGTTAAGTGACTTACCCAGGGTCACCTAGTCAGCATAAGTTAGAGGTAGGCTGCCAGTAGTTATTATTAAAACTACTTTATTTTTTCAATTATCACTCTTTTTTTCTCCCCTGTCATGATGGGAATTCTCATTCCGCTTATTAGTCTCATTTTTTTTGCCGTAAAATGGGCAGAGTTCTTCTTTCTCAGGCTTCTGGAATCATGGCTAAAGAAAGAGGAAAGAGCCAAAGGCTTTCATTATGACTGATTGCACTGGGAGGATGGTGATGCCATAGCAAAAAGAGAAAGATGTGGAGCTCTTCCAAGTCCTCTCTGTGCCATTCCAATGGGAACCCCTTGAGGGCAGGGACCGTATTTGCCTGCCTTCATAGGCCTAGAGCTTAGCACAGTGCCGGGGCAAGAGTAAACACCTAAGATATTCTTGTTGCCTCAATTAGCAAGGATCTTACTCTACAGAATATAGTTTCCGTGGATTTCCAATTCTTTGTGTTCAATCGTTTTCAGTCATGTTCAGCTCTTCATGACTCCATATGAGGTTTTCTTGATAAAGATACTGAAGTGGTTTGCCATTTCCTTCTCCAACTCATTTTACAGATGAGGAAACTGAGACAAGTGGGGTTAAGTGACTTTCCCACAGTAACACAGCTACAAGTGTCTAAAGCCAGATTTGAACTGTTGAAGATGAGTCATCCTGACTCCAGGCCCAGCACTCTATCCACTGCACCACCTAGCTGACCTTTCATATTCTTACCTGTGGATTTTCAAAAGCTGTGCAGTCTCCTGCCTGTCTCTTTCCACTTCCCGGTTCAGTTGGGTCACAGGCCACCAATCCCAAGGCCACATCAGGCTGGAAGGGTTTGGGGCTGAACCTGGAAGGGGTTGGCTGAGCTGAGTGTAAGGAAGGTTGGCTGTGTTTATGTCCCATGTGTGTATCTCTGGCCGCATTCCAAAGCCCAGAATAAATTGCTTTGAATCATTGCCTCTTTTATTCATCATTCGGGGGATAATCAGACTCGGGTTATCCTTGAAAGACCATCTTTTGCCCCTTAGAAGGAGACAATCATAGCAATTCAGCTTACTGAAAGTGATCTTGCTCACAGGTGAACCAAATGTTAGCAGGAGAGCAACATCACCTGCTTGGTGGAAAAAGATCCTATTTAGACACCTCCCAAGGTCACCATCTATCTCAAGGCAAAGGGTAAAATAACTCTCACATTCCCTGGTTCTAGGACTGTTTCAAATTAAAAAAAAACAGGCAAGATTGATAGTGAGGTTAAGGACAATGTTCATTCATTCATCCAACTGTTGTCTGGTTCTAGCTTTTGTTGTTTAGTAAATTAGTCATATCCAACTCTTGGTGACCCCATTTGGGGTCTCCTTGGCAAAGATACTGGAGAGGTTTGTCATTTCCTTCTCCAGCTCATTTGCCAGATGAAAAAACTGAGGCAAGCAGGGTTACACAGTAAGCGTGTGACTCCAGTCCCAGCAGTCTGTCCACCGCTCCACCTAGCTCCAGACCCTGTAGTCACAAAGCTTAAAACAAAACTGTCCTTCTGCTCAAGGACTTTGCATTCTACTGGGGAGAACAGCACACATACACAGATATATGTCAACACCAAAATGTGCAGAAAGTAAATGTGCATTTCCAGGGCAAAGAGCAACGGAGAGAGTTTGGGCCTGGAGTAAAAAAGACCTGAGTTCATTTCTAGCTTCAGATACTTACTAGCTAAGTGAGCCTGGGCACCTCTGTCTGCCTCAATTTCCTCATCTGTAAAATGGGGGTAATAACTCAGCACTGCTTCAAGGACCAATGAGATAATATTTGTAAAGGGCTTAATATAGTGCCTGGCACACTAGAGGGGCTTAATCAATGCTTATTTTTTTCCTTTCTCCCTTCTTTTCTTCATTCCCTCCCTCCTTCCTTCCCTTCCCTTCCTTCCCAATTTTTTCTTTCCTTCTTATCCTCCCTACCTGAGAAACATATCTCTGGACCCTGGCATAGAGACTAATAGACTCTCCAAGTTCCATTCCAGGAATCTTTGAAACTAAAGCCAACCCTGCATTTGGTTCATCTGGTATATTTAGAAACTTCAGACTTTGGTGGCTCTCTGTTCTTACCAAGTGTGAACTGCACCCATCACACTTGAAAATGTGATTCATTTTTCAGCAATGAGGCTGAGCTGTTCCCTCCTCCTCCTCCCTCCCCCAGTCACCTTGCCTTGGCCCCAGACAGCCCTCTCCCATCCGCATCTACACCACATTCAGAAAGCTGCAGGGAAGGCTCTGGAAACACAATCTGAGTTAGCAGCTGGGATCAAAAGAAACCCAGTGGTGGTCAAGAAGCAAAATATTTCTTGCACATTGTTTTCTGTTTGTATTCTCCAGTCATCATGGTTTTTTCACCACCCTGTCTCTTCTCATTCATTCTCTCTCTCTGTCTCTATGTCTCTCACTCTCTCTCTCTTTCTCCCTTCTTCTCTGTCTCTTACTGCCTCTCAATCCCTGTCTCTCGCTCTCTCTCTCTCTGTGTCTCTCTGTGTTTTTCTTTTTGTCTCTGTCTCAGTCTCTCTCTCTCTGTCTCTCTCTCTCTCTGTCTCTCTCTCTGTCCCCCTCTCTCTCTGTAACTCTCTGTCTCTATGTCTCTCACTCTCTCTCTCTGTCTCTGTATTTTTCTTTTTGTCTTTGAATCAGTCTCTCTGTCTCTGTCTCTGTCTCTCTCTCTCAGTCCCTCTCTCTCTCTGTAACTCTCTGTCTCTATGTCTCTGTCTCTGTCTCTCTGTCTCTGTCTCTGTCTCTCTGTCTCTGTCTCTCTCTCTCTCTGTCTCTGTCTCCTCCCCGCCTCTCTCTGGCTCTCTCTCTCTCTTTCTCCCTTCCTCTCTGTCTCTCACTGTCTCTCTCTGTGTTTTTTTTTGTCTCTGTCTCAGTTTCTCTCTCTCTCTCTCTCTCTCTCTCTCTGTCCCTCTCTCTCTCTGTAACTCTCTGTCTCTATGTCTCTCACTCTCTCTCTCTGTAACTCTCTGCCTCTCTCTCTCTGTCTCTCTCTGTCTCTCTGTCTCTGTCTCTCTCTCTCTCTCTCTCTCTGTCCCTCTCTGTGTTTTTCTTTTTGTCTCTGTCTCAGTCTCTTTCTCCCTCTCTGTCTCTCTCCGGCTTTTCCTCTCTCCTATTTCTCTGCATTCTTTAAAAACCATCCTTTGGCCTTTTGTTAATCTCCTGGTTTTCTAATGTTTCCCCATTCTTCCTCTCCTCCCTTTATCCCTTTGACCTTCCTCTGTAGAGTCACCAGTGCCCCACATTGGCCCATATCATCCTGCACATTCTCATTCCTAGGGGTGGCAAAAACAGTCTGCATCTGGTATCCACACTCCTGCAGTCTGGCAGAACAAAGAGAGCAATGCCTTCCCTCTTCCATAATACTATAGGTACCAACTGCCCATGGTCCCTCTCAAGAGGCAGGTGATCTGCTTTGGGGGAAGTAAGAAAACCTGCCAGGTCCCCCAGCTGCCAAGGTGCTCCTGCTGGCAAGGGGAAGCAGCAGTGCTACAAAAACTTTGTCCCCTGGAGGTGAGACAGGCTGTAGCTCAGCCTGTTTTACTTTCTGAGAACATAATACTCAAGTGAATGCTGATGCTCTGCTCATATTCTAATTACTGAAAGAACATCAGACAGCCCCAAGACGAGGATCCATTAGCTAGAATGGCTAAGTACTAGGTTCCAAGCTGCTAGCTGGCACAGTGGATAGAGCCCTGGGCCTGGAGTCAGGAAGACCTGAGTTCAGATTGGACTTTAGACACTTCACTTCTGTTGGCCTCCGTTTCTCAACTGTAAAATGGGAAAGCTAATAATGCTGATTATCTCATCTACTTTACAGGATTGCTATGAGACCCTAATGAGATATTTACAAATAGATATTGTAAAATAGTGCCTGGCATATAACCAGTCTAATCTAATAAATATTTATTAAGCGCCTAAGTGACAGGCACTGTGCTAAGTGCTCGGGATACAGTTAATAAAAAGACAGTCCCTGCCCTCAAGGAGTTTACAATGTAAAGTGATATTTAGATGTGATGCGATTATCGGGGGTGGGGGGGGGGTGTTGCAGTTTGTTCCCTGAAATTGAAGCTATGAAACTAGACAGGTGGCAGATGCAGCATAGTAGGTGCTTAATAAATGCTTGTTCCCTCCCCCTTCCTTAGTTGCTCAGGCTATCTGCTTCACAAAGTGCAGATAGCTGAGGACCTTCTTTAGCCCCCACACCAAGCTTCCTGGACATGAGTTGTCCAACTAGATGGCCATAGTACTGGACTGAGCTTCTACATGATCTGATTTTATATTTTGAGATAACTCTAACTGTAGGGTACACGAGAAAACAGGAGAAAGAGAGCTATGGGCTGGAGGGGGTGAGGGAAGTATGATACAGGTGGACTGGCTGACGTTTCTGTATGTGTGTGTGCATGTGCGTGTGCATGTGTGTGTGTGTGTGTGTGTGTGTGTGTGTGTGTGTGTTCTGATATTATATGGGAGAGACAGCAGGTTGTGATGACGGCCTGAAGTCAGGGCACCTGGGTTTGACACTCAGCTCTGATGATCCTAATCTGTGGCTGTGGACCAGTCACTGAATCTCTCTGAACTTCATTCCCTCATCTGTAAAAAAAAAAAAAGGGGGGGGGGGTAAGATAATGATGGTTGCACTACATATTTCATGAGGTTGTTGCAAAGTTGGCATTTTGAAAATCCTCGAAGGACTATATAAATGTCTTGTTCAGTCGTTTCCCAGTCATGTCCAATTCTTCATGACTCCATTTGGGGTATTCTTGGCAAAGATGCTGGAATGATTTGCCATTTCCTTCTCCAGTTTATTTTACAGATGAGGAAATGGAAGTAAATAGGATGAATTGAGTTGTCCAGGGTCTTCCTGACTCTAGGCTGGCACTCTATCCACTGTGCCTAGTGCCTAACTGCCCCTATATAAATATAAACATGATATTCTTTTCTCAGACACTACCTGTATGACCTGGGTAAGTCACTTAACCCTATTTACCTCAGTTTCTTCATCTATAAAATGAGCTGGCACACCACTTCAATATCTTTTCCAAGAAAACCCAAAAGGAGTCACAAAGAGTTGAATGTGGCTGAAAAATGACTGAGCACTAATTAGTATGTTCTACTTGTAGGGTAGTTATTTCTGAATGAGTGGTCTGTAGCCACAGACTTATTAAAACACCAACCCCAGCACCAAAGGATAGTATAAGACAATGCAGGTTACAATGACAACACCTCCAAACCGTACTCTTCAAAGTAGCTGTGAATGCCAAAATATGGGAAATGGATAAAGGAAAAGTCATCAACAATGACTACCATCATTTCCTCCAGAGATGTGGCTGACATAAAGCAATGACAATGAGGCAGCCAAAAGATTACAGAATCAGCTTTATCAAGCAAACACAATCTCCTTGCCAAGCAAAGACATGGCAGCCAAGGGTAAGACTGGTTTATACTGTAAACTAATTTGAAAAACCTTATGTGAAGAATGGCGGAAAATTGTGAGCAGTATTGCCTCATAAAACAGCAAAGAGCAAGGGAAGGTAAAAATAACTCTAGAGAAAGCTTAGCATGAGACTCAATAAAACCAGATCACCCCAAAGAACATGAAAGGTAGAATTGAAAAGAGGATAAGAAACAGATAAAAAGTGAACAGGTCTGTCAGAATTTCTCTAACCAATCCATGATGACAATGGAACCACCATATTTTGAACTGTGGAATCTAATTTACATGTTGTTCTGGGGAAATAGAAATGGCACTCAGGAAGATGAAGGTGGCCATAAGGTCGCTCAAGGTGTAGACCACTTTTATGAAGGATGTACGGCACAAATTACAATTGGGAGAAGGATTTCCTGAAGATAGTGAAGTATTCCAGATGCTTTTGGTTGTCCTAATTGCTCCGAGCTCTAGAATAATAGAGGATTCTTAATAAGATCTATAGGGGCAACTAAGGGGTGAAGTGCATAGAGTGCCAGGACTGGCATGGGGAAGGCCCAAATTCAAATCTGTCCTCAGATATATACTAGGTGGGCAAGTCACTTAACCCAGTTTGCCTCAGTTTCATCATCTGTAAAATGAGCTGGAGAAGGAAATGGCAACCAATCATTTCAATATCTTTGCCAAGAAAACCCCAAAGGAGTCATGAAGAGTCAGACATGACTGAAAACAAGCAACAACAATTTTATCTACAGCCACCCTAAATACTTCAAGACAGAGGAAAAATCAAGTTAGACAGAGAATGCCTCTGTCCACAATAAGCAGTGGATAGACGGAGGACAGAGTTGCCCCATTAGTACATCCTGATTCAGATGGACTCTGTAGAGACATGAGTAGGCCTTGAATTGAACAGGAGAAAGAAAGCAGCTTGGGAAGCATCTGGGAAATGACAGTGTTTTCAGTGCTGCTGAAATGCCCCCTGAAACAAATGCCTATCTTTTTAATGCCAGTAATTCTTCCAATGATGGGATATGGCTGAAAATCATGGAATAACAATCCCTGAAGGATAAAAGAGGAAAGTGAGCCAAAGGGCAATAAGAAGGCATACGGTGGGCTGAAAGAGGATCTGGTATATTACTAACAATGACTGATGTAACCTTCTGCTCTGTTACAAAACTCTCCTCATTGGTGGAGATCAATTGCTCAGTAAAGGGTGGGCTGACAACAGCCCAGGAAAGAAGAAGAGAACCTTGGTCTTCTGGCTTCCAGTTTCATTTCCCGCTTCTCTTCAGGGAGAAGTTCCTGAAGAAAAAGACTCTAGGAAGACCAAGGATTTCTCCTTTGACCCAACTCTTAGAGTAGCAACGGTGGTCTGAGAATTGAATTATCAGTCTCCACCAATGAGGATGGTCTCATGCCGATGAACTCTAACCTATAGGTTATACTTATGTTCAGAACATTCCATCCAGGAGATACATGATTGGAAGAGAAAGCAGGCCAGTCATTTGGCAAGAGTAAGGAAAGACAGACACCATAGCCTGAGTGCTGAACCGATATCCACAAAAGTTCGAAGGAAAGGCCCACCTAGGAGAGCCCCTCCAGGATGTAGTACTCCTATGGATGAGATTTATGGGAGGACAAAGATCATTGTCACACAAGAGGTGGTGTGAGGCTTGTAATTTGCATCACTGGAGGGACGACCCACACTGAGGAGATCATTGAAGCCTACAAGTATCAAAGGACTGTCATATTCATATCATTGTAGAAAAAACACACCTACTGTGCACAGCGCTGTTAAGGGCTTTACAAATATTATTTCATTTGATCCTTGTAGCAATGCTACCCAGTAGGTGCTGTTGTTAGCCTCAATTTTGCAGTTGAGGAAACTACAGGAGACAAAGGTTAAATGACTTGCCTAGGGTCACACAGCTAATGTCGGAGGCTACATTTGAACTCGTCCTCCTGACTCCAAACCTGGTACTCTAACCACTGACCCACCTAGCTTCCTCTAGACAACTTGCTGCTTTTTGAGCGTGCTGGTTTTGGAATGAGCCAGAAGTGGACTGACAAGGGACAGGATAATGAGGGAGAAAACGTGGCTTGGTGACAGAAGGTAATAAGACACGGGAGATCTGAGGTAAAAGATATTATATTTGAGCTGACATGGACCCTTTTCATTTAACAGACAAAGGAACTGAGGCTGAAAGAGCTTGGTGACCTGTCTAGGATCACAGTGCTACTTGATAGTAAAACAACTCCAAGAACCAAATCGCCTAATTCCTAGTCCTATTTTCTTTCTATTTCACACTGTTTTTTCGCTGTTTAATTCAACTAAGAGCAAAATTTGAAAAGTTATAGGCTGTGGTAGCAGACTTAAATGAGAAGTTAAACAAAAAAAAAGTTTGGGGTATGGGGACCTGGAAGACGGTTGTCAAGGATCTAGCCCAGAGTACCTAAATCCCAGGCAGAAAGACCTTGTTCTGTTCACAGACAGAGCACTGACATGATGTGGCAAAGTAAAGCTGAGATCCAAAGCCAAGCATACGTTAATCTGGTCAAAGCTGAAATCTGCTGGATATGTGTAAATGGTACCTTAATCTGTCTTTAGACTCTGATGGAGACAGTCCTGGACTTTGAAGTTCACAGCCTTAGGAATAGCAATGCTTCCTGCCCAGTGTTCACAGCCATCATCGTCCTAGAGGCCGCTATGTGGTACAGTGGTTAGAGTGCTGGACCTTGAATTAGAAAGGCCCAAGTTTAAATCCAACCTCAGACACTTACTAGACATTTAACCAAGGGCAAGTTACTTAAGCCTCAGTTTCCTCATTTGTAAAATGTAGATAATAGTAGCACCTAGTTCCCAAGATTATTGTAAAGATACAATGAGAACATATCTGTAAAGTGCTTTGCAAACTTTAAAACTATGTGAATGTGAACTATAATTATTTTCAAAATGTGGAGATGCAGCTTGGCTCCTACAGGTTCTACAGCCATGGCTGTTGAAGACCCAGAAACAACATCTTTACCATCAAAGTCCTTGGCATTGTCAAATGGTCCAGCATCAGAAACTGTTATGCTTTTATCATAACCCTGGAAATGGTATTTACAAAGATACATTGAGGAGGGGAAGGAGGGAGAAAAATTTGGAACTCAACATCTCATGAAAAAATGAATGCTAAAAATTTTCTTGAGTGTAACTGAGGAAAAAGAGAAAATAATACTAAAACATAAAAATTCCACTAAATCATGTTAAAAAATATAATGCCCTTAATCTTCTAATGAAATGGATAAGGGAAAACATGAAAAAGAAGAGGCATTGTCTTGTACTGCTGCCCCGAGGACCATGGGACCTCTCCCTCTGACTTGTAGCTGAAGCTTTCTCTGTGTTGTTTTCTCCATTAGAATGAAAACAGAACGTTGCCTCATTCTTCTGTTTGTATTCAGTGCATAACACAGTGCTTTTGATATATTAAGCACTTATTAAATGCAGCATTCATTCATTCAATTTGTCTTCCATAGCATGTGCCAGAAATTTCTTACCCTGCAACGAAGTTACCATTTGTTCTTCGAAGATGCCATTCATAGAGGCACAAATTTTGAGCTACAAGGGGCCTTAGATCCCATTTTACAAGTAGGTAAACTTAAGCCCAGAGATTTGAGTGGCCTGCCCAGGGTCACATAGCTAGTGTCAGGTGGGATTCGAACGCAAGTCTCTCCTATTTCAAGTCTGATGTTCTGTCCACTGCAGCCTGCTCTCTCTGTTAGACTCTCATGACCTAGCCTAGAGGGCAAATGAGGTAGGCTACAGAGCCATAGTTATTATCTATATTTCTTGAGTGGGCAATGGCAATGACCAAGAACAATAACGAAGTTGGACAAGAACCCTCTGCTTAATGGTGCCCCTAACATTTCTGAAATATCCACTCAACTCTATAGAGTCTTAAGAACCCTGCTCTCAACCTAGCCTGCACGTGGGTCCCCTCCAGATGTGGATTCAGTAGGAGTTGCTTCCCAGGTTGGGCAAGGTATAGAGAAAGGGATACACACATAAGCCCTGCCTGCCCAGTTTTAGCCAACACAATCATAGCATGCTGTCACTAAAGCCAACAAGGTAGAAAATTGCAAGAAGGATGTGCTGGTCATTAGTATCAAATGCAGGAGAGAGGCTGAAGAGGATTACGAATGAGCAGAATTCATTGAATTTAATCGTTAGAAATTCATCTGAGCATAATGTAGCAAAAAGAGTAGAGGGCTTGGAGACAGTAAGGCTACTTACAAGCTGTGTAACACTGGTTAAATTACTTAGCTTCTCTAAACTCCAGTTACCTCATCCATAAAATGGGTATAATGTTATGTGTATTACTTACCTCAGAGGGCTGTTGTGAGGAAACACCTTGTAGACTGGAAAGGACTTTATAAATGTGAATGTGAATTATTCATAGCTGGGGTCAGGGGAGCCAAAATAACCTCTTGTTTCTGTTCCAGGAAATGCCTTGGTGAGCCCAGATTTCCTAGCAAGCCTCCTGTTTCTACATACGCCCTCTACCTTGTTCCTTGCTCAAGCACCATCTTCTGTCTCCTCACTTAACCTTATCTCCTTCCACAATCACCCTCTCAGAGTTCTCAGATCATATTCTCACTGGGTCCTGTACTCAGCGATGTGTTAAGCAGGTGTCTATCTGGCACTCAACTCTCACCTGTGGCTCCAAGAAGCTGTAGCCTGCAAAGTGGCCATACCTCGATAAACCATCTCAACAGACAGGCTAAACCAGGCGTCCAACCCATTGGAGGATTGGGAAAGGGGAGGAAGGGTGTATCCCAATCATATGAAGACTCCCTCTCCCCCACCCTAATAGAATGAGCACATGAGAGCAATTTGTTCCAGCCACCATGAAGGTGACCAAAGCAGGTGCTATGGAACTCTTAGAGCTTGGTCGAGCATCGAAGAAACCGGAGTCATCCACTGCATCCTGAGTCATTGCCAGTTGATGACTCTTGTCTTGTCACTCAATTTTGACAATTCTGCAAGAGTAAAGTTGATGTTTTTGTACAACTCTGCCTCCCTTAAATCCAATGCACACACAAGTCAAAGCATCACCTCATGATGCCTGGTCCTCTTCAAAAAACAAAAGACATGCAACAATAGTCTCTGCCATCCCCCTACACCACCGCATTGTAATAATGCTATAACCTACCTCCTGATATACAGGAAGCCCCCTTCCTGGAGTAAGCCAAAGGGCTGTCTGTTCTCTCAGGACTTCAGTTATCTAGGACAGGCAAGACCAGGGCAGGATGATGCTATACAGCTCTTCATTTTCAGGGAATGAGGGGCGGGGCTGATTGTAGAACTTTTAGGGAACTTCAGCCATGGCCACAAGAACAGCTGAGGTATAAGGAATCCCAGTTATTAGAAAATAAGGTTCAAATCCTTGGGTTGTATGTGTGTGTGTAAAACTATACGTTATCAAGGGTGACCATCAATAACGATGGTGATTATGGATGCTGGATAATTAACAACATGAGAAGAGAAACACTGTAAAAATGTGGTTTGGCCATGGAAGAGTCATACTAATTGGAGTCATTTGTAGGATCTCCTTTCTGTTTATGTCGAACTACCATGCAGAATAATGGCTATGTGCATCAGTTTAGCGTGTGAGGCTCACCCCAACACTAACGCTGTTACACATAGTAGGTGATTTCTAAATGCTTGTTAAATTAGATTTAATTAATAACTATTTGTTGAACTGATTCCAGATGCTCTCAGCCACCATAGTTTGTTGTTTATGTAGCACAGTCATTTGCTCATTGCTTTAAAAAAAATGAGAGGGAAAATTTATTATCACCACAGTTGGAAGAGGCTTCTGGGAGGAATCCACACGTTGGCATAAAACAGAGGGAGGAGCTTAATCAGTCACAAATATTAAGCAACTGAAATTTCCTTCCATGTACCAGAAAACTGCTTCTGATGTCTTCATCCTGCAGAGGAAAGTGGGATGTTTTTGTTGCATGTGCTTGAGCCAAGGGAGAAATCATTCTTCCTAGAAGCTGGGTGATGGAGGAGCTACCCTCAAGTCAGCTCTGCCAGCTTGTCTGAATTTTATTCCCAGGGAATCAGACCAGTTTCCTCCACCTGCCTTGCTACAGATCAGGGCACTATCCTACTCCCACTTCACCCCCATTTTTCTCTGGGTTCTTCTCTTTTCCTTTCCCTCATCTCTGCTGTCTCTGGTTACTACAGTGACAGGTACCATGGAAATGCCTCCTCATATTCCAATCAGAGGAGAGGTGTGTAGGGAGAAAGAAAGGCAGGGGAGGGAGGGAAAGGGAGAAAAGTCAGAACATCTGTTTGCCATGGACAAACCAGGCTGCTGGTTGTGGATCTTGTTGTGAACCTGAAATTTCTGGGGAATGGGGCTTACCTTTCCACTGAGGCTTACTGCGATCATTTCTGTATCTTTCCCCCTCACCTCCTACCCTTCTGTCAGCAAATTCTTTCTCCTATTCAACCTCCATCTGTCTGGCTCTTGCTTTCCTACACTGGCTCTGTGCTTAATGGGACTAAGGACAACCAGTCACCCTCTTCTGTACAAGTCATTTTGCTGTGCCTCGGTTTCCTTATGAGGGAAATGAGGGGGTTGGGCTCTGAGATCCTTCCATTCTGAATCTCTGATCCTCTATGGTGATAGAGCCCTCACTACCTGTACTGAAGTTTTGCATTCCACAACTCTAATTGTGAGCAAATCCCT
The DNA here is from genome assembly GCA_028658325.1 of Potorous gilbertii. Lineage (NCBI taxonomy): Eukaryota > Metazoa > Chordata > Mammalia > Diprotodontia > Potoroidae > Potorous > Potorous gilbertii. Next base: position 280,864,790 of record CM053771.1, on the reverse strand, counting down.
TCTCAGAGAGTTGTAGGATTGCGAGGAACCTTAAGAGCAGTGGATTGAAGGTCAGAAGATCTGAGTTCGAATCTCAGCTCTGCTACTTAACATCTGTGTAGAACCATAGGCAACCACTTCTTTTAGAACATTAGCTCTAAATGGGGTCCTTGAATTTGTTTAAAAAATTTTTTGATAACTTTTTCAACATAACTGTCTTCTTTTGTAATCTTATGTATTTCATTTTGTGCTTTTAAAAATATTACTCTGAGAAGGGGTCCATATGTTTCACCAGATTGCCAAAGGGGTCTGTGACACTAAAGAGATTGAGAGCCCTTGGCTTAGTGATTTAGATACCTAACTTTTCCCCTACAATCACTCTCTCCATCATTAAGATGTTTCTATGTACCAGGCACTGTGCTAAGCCAGGAGACACAGAAACAAACGCAAAATCAGTAACAAAATCAGTCCCCCTCTTCAAGAGGCTTACTCTCTAATGGGGAGACAACTTATATGTCAGTATGCACCAGATAAATTTAAAGCGGCTTCTCTAGGCTGGATGACCTCAGGTCCTTCAGTCTCTCTTCATCCATATCCCTAAGGTCTGATTTGTGAGAATGCCCATTGTTTGTGGGGGATTGGAAGGGCTAATACATGAACTTCACCATGTTCTCCTCTTCCCCTTCATCTATAAAATGGGCCTCCATATGCTGGCCAACAGCACCCTTCCCCCGATCCAGTGCAGTGCCTCGGTATGAAACATGACTGCATCTGGGTGAGTGTGAAAGTGAGACAGGAATATGGAGTGTCAGAAAATAACTACGCCAACTTGGTCTCCTCTCCCTGAAGCTATTGCAGAGCAGCCTGGAGCTAGCTCTGTCCATGTTGGCACAGCAGTGAGGAATGCTGCACCCTCCCCCCGGAAAGGAATTTGCAGCCCAGGTGCATCCCAGAGAACCCCCTTTGCTGGATGAGTCACTCACTTAGTGGAGCCAAAATTGGGTATGGTTGAGAAGAGAGAAAAGGGAAGAGAATTCAAGATACACATTGTCATGTAGATGTACTTGGTTGAAGTCCTCTCCAGAGAAGGATGCCAAGAGGTTGAGCAGAAGACCCACAAAGCATAAGCCACCCCTTTTATTATTCCTCCACAAATGTTTGGGTGTTCTGGATCTCTTCTGCCTTCCCATAAGCCTCTAGGGATATATTCTAGTTAGCCTCTGGGGAATGACCTTTTCCCCAGCTATTCCCCACCTGTATGGTGTTGGTGATAATGAGTGCCTTGGTGTGGGCTTAGAATTCATGGCGGATCCTAATGTATCAGATTTGTCTTCTCTTTAAACACTCCTCTACTCCTATACCAAAGCTTGAAATCCTAGAGTGGGAAGGGATTTTAGAGGTTAATTAGTCCTGTCACAGACCCAATTCTGGAATGCTCTCTGAAACATCCAGTAACTGCTTGGGAAGCAGTGTGATGAGATGGAATGAGCGCTGGGGTCAGAGGATCTGGGTAAAAATGTCATCTCTGACACTACTGACCTTGGCATCCTCCTCTGTAAAATGAGGAGGTTGGACTGTGTGGCTACTGATCCCTGTCAACTCTAAATTTCTAATCTTATGAATCCTTAGTGACAGACAGCTCACTTGCTACACCAAGGCAAACCATCTTGTTGTTGTCGAGTCGTTTAGTGTTGTCCAACTTCATGACCCCAGTTGGGGATTTTCTTGGCAAAGGTACTGGAGTAGTTTGCTGTTTCCTTTTCCAGCTCATTTTCCAGATAAGGAAACTGAGGCAAGCAGGGTTAAGTGACTTAGCCAGGGTCACATAGCTAAGAAGTATCTGGGGTCAGATTTGAATTCAGGAAGATGATTCCAAGCTCAGTGCTCTATCCAGTGGGCAACTTACAAATCTCATTGAGCAATGCCTTTCTTAGAGAGCTACAGAATTAGAAGGAACCTTAAGAGCACTGGAGTGGAAACCAGAACACCCGAGTTCAAATCTCAACTCTCCTCCTGTGTGGATTTGGTCAAGTGACTTAATATTTTTAGGCCTCCGTGTCCTCATCTGTTAAATGAAAGCTTTGGACAATATAATTTCTAAGACTGCTTCCAGTATTAATCTTTCGATCCTAACCCAGCTGGTGGTCCAGTGAATATAGCACTGGGACTGGAGTCAGGAAGCCCTGAGTTCAAATCTTGGCCTCAAAGGCTTATTAGTTGTATGATCCTGGGCAAGACACTTAAAACTTCTGTCTCAGTTCCCTCCACCATAAAATGGGAATAAAAATAGCCCCTCCTGCCCAGGGTTGTGAGAATGAAATGAGGTAATATTTGTAAACAGAACTTAGTACAATGCCGAGCACGCAGTAGGTGCTGTATTCATTCTTTCTTCTCTCTTCCTCTCTGCTATCCTACTCTCAGACCCTCTCAACCTCACAGGTAGAGAAAAGTCTGAAGTGGAAAATGTGCCCCATGTTATAGCACTTGTTAGTGGTAGTGCAGTGACCAAAATCCAGATGTCCCAACTCCTACTCCTGCATTTCTTCCTATATACCGCACTGGGTCCCTTAGGGTAAGCTCCAATCTGCCTCCCTATTGAATTCAATTCATCAAACGTTTATTAAATGCCTACTATGTGCCACACATTCTACTGAGTAACACTATAAAGTGACTAGTTATGTTCTCTCTAGCAAGAAAGAACAAGTCCAATCATTCTTCCACAGTACAATTCTTCATATATTTAAACACAGGGTCCACATCTCTTCTCAAAGCCATCCCTTCAGATTAAAGATTTCCATGTCCCTTGACCTTTCCTCATGTGACTTCAATATTCCATAATATGGGCATGCTGAAGCCAGCTCAAACCAGTCTATGTTTGTTTTCAGTGTGAGTTTTTCCACCTCAGAAGTCAGCAAATGCTATAAGTCAGGGCTTGATTTATTGTTTCTTAATTGGATAGACTTGAGAAAGTATTGGGGAAAGTGTCAATAATGCAGATTAAACTTAAACAGATACCCTACATATATGTATATGTATGTATATAGTCTGTATGTGTATGAATATATATATATAATGTTTAACAATCAGCTCTTTTGCTCTGTGTGTGTATACATATATATGTATGTATACACACACACGTTGCTTCAGTTGTTTCTGTCATATCTGACTCCTCATGACTGTTTGGGGTTTTCTTGGCAAAGATACTAGAGTGGTTTGCCATTTCCTTCTCCAGATCATTTTACAGATGAGGAAACTTAGGAAAATAAGGTTTAATGACTTGCCCAAGACCACACAGCTAATCAGTGTTTAAGACCAAATGATTCCAGGACCAGAGTTCTATCCAGTGTACCACCTAGCTGCGCGCACATACACACATTTGCACGTATATTTGTATACACATACACATATATTTTTAAATTTTATTCTCTCTTTTAGACATCAACCCACCCCACGCCAAAACATGGAATCCTGAAGTGGGAAGGGATATTAGAGGTTACTTGGTCCAATCTCCCACCAAATTCAGGAGTCCTTTCTGGAAAATATCTTACAGGTAGGTAGTCTTAAGGTCCCTTCCAATTATAGAACTCTCTAAGGAAAGGCTTACTTGCAGTTAAAGTTGTCCAACAACAAATTGGGCAGCCTTAGTGTAGGAAGTGAACTCTCTGTCACTAAAGATTCATAAGATCGTGTGTGTGTGTGTGTGTGTGTGTGTGTGTGTGTGTGTGTGTGTGTAGTATGGGGGCAACTAGATGGTATAGATGGTCTGGAGTCAGGAAGATCTGAGTTTAAATCCATCCTCAAATACTTACTAGCTATGTAACCTTGGGCAAGTCAAGTAATTCTGCTTGCCTCAGTTTCCTCATTTGTAAAATGTGCTAGAGAAGAAAATGGCAAATCACTCTGACATCTGTGCCAAGAAAACCCCTAATGAGGTCACAAAGAATTAGACACAACTGAAATGACTGAACAGCAAAAAAAAAGTATGCATGTATATATTTGGAGATCTGGTGAGTTCCTTGAGAGCAGAGACTCTTTTGCATTTCTTTGTATCCGTGGGGCTTAGCATAGGCCCTAACACATAACTGGCACTAAATCAATGTTTGATGGACTCCTGATTTCCACTGACTTCACCCTCATTTGTCAATATCCCTCTTAATGTGTGACCTCTAATCCAGGTGCCATCTGAAAGTGGCAGAGGAACGTAGATCTTGTAATTTGGACACTGTTCTCCTATCATTGCAACCTAAGATTGCTCTAGGTTTTTTGTTTGCTTACTTCCTTGTTTGGCAACCATGTCACTATTGTTTCATACTGTGTTCAACTAAACCTGCAGAGCTTTGTCACATAAAGAGAAGGGAACTACCCTTCTGATACAAAGGTCACATTTAGAAGGCATGTTCTGTTATAATCCCCATTTTACAGCTGAGAAAACTGAGGCATCTTGAGATTAAGTGACTTGCCCAAGGTCATATAACTAATGAGTGTCTGAGGCCAGATTTAAACTCAAGCTTTCCTGACTCCAGACCCAGTATTCTCTCTACTGCTGCCAAACTATATCCCTTCCAGCCTATGCTTGACAATCAAGTTGCTGGCTTTTTTTTTAACCTTAATGAATTACTTTGCTTTTATCTCTACAAAACTCTAAACTTTCCTTCTATTTCTGAGAAAGTTTTGAGGATCTCTCATTTATCCCTGTCATCCCTCTGACTTAAATGGAAAGTGGCAACTGAAGTAGGTGCTGTTTCTTTAATGGTAACCACCAATTCCTCTTAAAAGCTTTTAGGTTCACAAAGCTTCAATGTTGCAAATAAAACTTCTCTTCAGGATAAAGTTGACACCCTTCCCACCTCCCACTTCCATGCCTACTGGGCACTTTATAGGAATACCCACACAAAGAAGAAGACTGGAGTTCACATTCTTCCTCCAACCACATTGGTTCTCTAAGCCTCACTGATCTTTCACTGCTTTCCTACTTTGATCTTGCTATCCCTCTGTTCTTAGCAGGTATTTGGGAGTCTTTCTTATAGCTGTTACTTTCTTTAACTCTACTTAACTGCTTTCCTATGATCAGCTCTCCTATAACATCTGGAGCTATCTCTCAAGTCACTGGGCCATGTAGGGATTATTCTAACACCTCAGGTATGATAGTTCTGTCCTTTCTTTGGAGCACTATTCTACTATTTTATATTTGGGTCTCATAACTCCATCCTCTACAATAACAGATTGTGGGAATATATCTTTCCTGGCCTTTTCAAATTAATCTTCCACTTTATGTTTACTCATGACAAATTCATAGTTATTTATTTCCTTCCTTCCTCAATGCCTGGACAGTATGCCTCCTATTTATCTCAAGTCTTTCCACTAAGCTTTTTTTGGGGACAAGGCCAGATGGTTCACATAGGCACTCTCGCTCTTGTTTAATTTTTCTTTCTGTCTCTTCTCTCGGGACATTCGAGATGAGTTACAAAAATTATTCCAGGTTTTTTTCCTTGAAAATCACTAAAACAGATGAAGGGAGGAGTGGAGCCAGAGATTTCCAAAAAACTGAAAAAGGAAAAGGGTAACCCATTGCTATCCTTTTGACTCTGTTGGGTCTGACCTAATATTCCAGGACATTTAAAAATGTAATACCATCATGTATTGCAGCATTGGTTAATTCTTCTAAGATTTGTGTCATTTGCAAATTTGATAAGCACCTTTCTGATATATTAATACAATTCATTCATAAAAGTGTTGAATGAGGGAAAGAGCTCTTATCTCTAGAGTCCTCCTCCAGATTGACACTGAGCCATCAGTCAATATGGTTAAATAATTCATTCAACCAGCCTCAATTCCATTTAGAAGTAGTATCTTCCTTCTCTTCTATATATCAACATTTTATTCAAAAGAGCATTAGTAAACTTCATAAAATGCTTTGCTGAACTCAAGATATTTGGGGTGTCCCAAAATTCTTAGTTCAGTTCTAATGTTAATGTTAATTAATGTTCTAATGTTAATAGCTCAGAACTGCTCTAAGACTTTAGGATACCCTGTACTATAACTCTAACATTCCCTAATCTGTCAACCCTAGTATCCTAACAAAAAAGGGAAATGAGGCTACTTTGGTACAACTTATTTTTAGGAAGAGAGCTCATATTGTCTCCTTGTGATCACCACCTTATGATTCTTTTTCCAAAAGCATAGGAATCTGTTTACAAATCTAGTCTAAAGGTCTTTCCAGAGACTAGCATCAAACTGACTGGCCTCTAGATTCTATAATTCCTTCCCTTTTTCTCTTTTTTGAAAATCAGGGTTAACATTCACCAGTCTCCAGGTATCTCCCCCTTCCTCCATTATTTCTCAGAGATGATTGACATTATCTTTAACTGACACAAATCTACGGTTCCTTTAGAGGCCATCTCCAGTCATCCCAATCTACATCTACATCCTAATCACATGGCTCCAGAGGAGAAAGTGAGGCCATTGTCTTTGCACAGTCCTCCCTCACTTAAGTCCAATTCATTTGCCCATCATGGCATCATGCCCTGATACCATTATCATCTTTGAGAATGAAGGACAAACATCAACAACAATTTCCTTACATTCACACAGCCCATGGGCTGATATCGATGCCTTCTATAATCCTTTCTCATTGGAATTTGACTTTCTAGTATTTTGTAGTCTCACACAGAGTGAAAGTCTCTACACTGGAATCCAAATTCCTAATGTCCCTCTGACTCAGCCTTCCAGTAATCCACTATCCTTGAAAAAACCCTACCAAACACCATGGGACAGAATTAGGTTGGACCTCCAAGGAACAAGACTGTGAACAAGTAGGAATTGACCGAAAACAAAAATCTGACTCACTCTCTCCCCTACCACAGGCAACAGCTTAGTTATTTAGATCCTGGCTACAGACAGTTGTCAGGGGGCATCCCTGCTAAGGAACTGAGAGAGCCAAAAGCAATGGAGAAATAATTCTGTCTGGTTAATATGTTTCCTTCACTGATATGAACCATCATCCCACTCAGGAAATTGACAGAGGCACCTTGATGTGATGGCAAGACCACTGGATTTTTTAGTATGAGATGTGGGTTCAGGGATGTACTGCTCAGTGTTTAACATCTGGCTTTCTGGGGAAAAAAGATACACATGATGCACTTTGAAATTCCATCTGAATTACATTTACTGCATCACTTTCTTAAGCAATGAAACAATAAATCAAACCCTGATTTGTGGCATTTGTCAATTTCCAGGGTAGAAATGTTTAATACTGAAAATTTGACAGTCAACTCTAGGACATCATTTTGTGGGTTCAATTCTCAGCTCTTCTACTATGTATGATCTTGAACCTTTTTCTCCTTCAAAAGGAGAGGGTTCAGGGCAAGTAGGTGGTACAGTGGGATTAGAAGGACGTGAGTTCCAATCTAGCCTCAGACACTTACTGGCTGTGAACCTGCGCAAGTTAGTGAACCCCAATTGCCTCCAAAATGAGGCATTCACTTGGATGTCCTTTAAAGTTGCCACTAGCTCAGATATTCTTTGAACTTCTAAATAATTATCACTCATGGATATGGGCCCAACATATTGCTACTTTTATTATTTTGTTGAGGTTACATCTTTCCTGATCTTTCCCCAGCAGAGAGTAGGCACTTAATAAATGCTCTTTGAGTAACTGACAACTTCTGAAATAGCTTGTAGTGACATATCTTTGTCCATGTGGTATTCTCTCCCTCCTGCCTACCCCTAAGTTCCTTGAGCAGGGATTGTATCACTGGGGTCCTTGTTTCCCAGGGCTTAGTACAGTGCCCGGCACCTAGTAGGTGCTTAAAGATTTATCGAACTGAATCAGTATCCTAAAACATTTTTCCTCTCTCTGTCTTTTTAATCATAATGTAAACAGCTCAGATTTTGTGGCCTTATTTTAGAGTGTATGCCATATTCTGTTTGTATTTATTCAATTGATCAACCATTTATTAAGCACTTACTGTATGGAAATTTACCGTACTAGCATACAGAGCCTATAGACAAGGCAAAGACTCTTACAAGCTATGTGGGGGAGAAGTATGAAGGAAAGGTCTATTCATGTTCACAAAATATATTCAGGCTTTCTCTCTTTTCATTATTTCTTATTTATACTGTTTATAGCTTGCTTTGAGAGCAAGACTTCTTTTGATATTCCCAGGCCTTAGCACAGTGCCTAGCACATAGTAGGTGCTTAGTAGATGTTTATTAAATTGAATTGAATCCATAGATTCAAGGCAGGAAAAAGCCTTTTCACATGGGGAGGGAGGTCAGGAAGGGTTTCATGGAGAAGAGGCACTTGAAGGCAAGATAGTCTACTACAGACAGATAGGATATGGGGGTTGAGAGATGAGGTTTGAACAAGAGAGTGTAGTGGAGTCTGCAGACCCCCAAAGAATCCCTGGATATACTTCAAGGAACTTGGAAGGATATAAATCAAGGGGTTCATGAACTTGGAAGGGAAAAAATGAAATTTCACTAACATCTAGCTGAAACTGAGCATTTTCTTCGATTATAAATTCAAAAACTAAAGCCATTAGTTTGAGAAGGGGATTCATAGGCTTCACCAGACTACACAATGTGGGTCATAACACAAAGGTTAAGATCCCTGGGTTAACAGAAGGGAGAAATGAGAGGGCTATTGTGAAGTATCAATTGATAAGACTTGGCAAATGATTGCATACTAAGGGAATCTAAGAAATTCCAGCGGCTTCCTATCACCTCCAGGATCAAATAGTAAATCCTCTGTTTGGTGTTCAAAGCCCTTCGAAATCTAGCCTCTCCCCTACCTTTCCATTCTTCTTATACCTTATACCTCTTCCCTTCCTTCCCACATCTTCTTTGATCACTGGCCTCTGACTGTTTCACAAACAGGACATTCTATCTCAGTTCCAGTTATTTCCTCTGACTGTCCCCCATACCTAGGATGCCCTCCCCTTGGTTTCCACCTCCTAGCTTCCTTGACTTCCTTAAATCTCAGCTAAAATCCCACCTTCTATATCCCACCCACCTTTCCCAATCTCCCTTAATTCTAGTACATCTTTTGTTGATTATTTCCAGTTTAGTTTATACTTTGTTTGTACATAGTTGTTTGCATATTAAAATGCGTACATTAAAGTCCATTAAAGTGTGAACTCTTTGGAGTCAGGGATTGCCTATTTCCTTTCTTTGTATTCCCAGGTTTAGCACAGTGCCTGGTACATAGTGGGTACTTCCTAAATGCTTAATGACTGATTGACTGCTGGAGAGGGAAGAATCAAAGACCATTTTGAAGTTATAAGCCCGGGTAACTGGAAGGATCAGATTTAGAAACCATCTACTAGAATAGAGACGTTAGAGGAAGGGGCAGATTTAGAGCTGTTAAATTTATAACACCCTTTATAGTTCCTTGCTTCAAGTGTCTCCTTTCCTTGAGCAAGGGGTCTGGGTTGTTGATGCAAGGAGGGCTCCCAGACAGCCAGAAAGGTGGAGGAACCAGGGGCCTCTTTCAGTTACGCTGTCCATCATTCCACCATCATGGCTTTCTTTCTCTGAACCTCAAAGGCTTTCATAACTTCAGATGTCTCCTGCTAAATGGAAACACCAATGCCAACGTGAGAATTTGGTTGACAGCTAAATGGGAAAATGGTCCCTATCAAGGGTGTATGAAGGAAATAATAATAGTAGCTTAAGTGTTTTATACATGTTATCTTTTTGGTCCTTGAAACAACCAGGTGAAGGAGGTGCGGTTGGTATTCCCACTTGACTGATGGAGAAATTGAGGTAGACAGGGATGAAGTGACTTACCTAGTCATTTCAGACATGTCCGACTTTGTGACTTCATTTTGGGCTTTTCTTGGCAGAGATACTAGAGTAGTTTGCCATTTCCTTCTCCAGATCATTTTCCAGATGAAGAAACTGAGGCAAACAAAGTAATTTGCCCAAGATCACACAACTAGTAAGTGTCAGAGGCTAGATTTGAATTCAGCTTGCTACCTCCAGATCCCTTGCTCTTTCCACTGCATTACCTAGCTGCCTCTAACCAGCGGCCATCAAGAAGAGAGAATACTTGTTGGGAAGGTCAAGTCAGTCAGTCAGCAAGAATTTATTAAACACTTGCTATGTGCAGGTGCTGTAACTTCAATTATTGCACGATTTTGGGAGCTAGCCTTAGTCCAGCAAGGGGTATGGTGGGGGGAAGGGGGTGGTGGGAAAGAAGAATTTAACAGGATAAAAATGAAAATACAGTTCTTAAATTAGGTGATAACACATATGGAAAATCATATGCAAAATACAGGGAGATTCTTCCCCACCCCCACCCCTATGAATTTCCTGATGGTTTCCTTTACCTAGGGGTGACTCAGAAAAGTCTGAATATGCCTAGATCTGTATCCCAAAATCAAAATCAAGATTTAAAAAAGAAAAAAAGGAAGAAGACCTATTTATACAATTCTTTTTATGGTATATAAGAATTGGACATTGAAAGAATATCCATCAATTGGAGAATGGCTGCACAACTTGTGGAATATGAATCTAATGGAATACTATGGTGCTATAAGAAACGATGAGCAGGTGGATTTCAGAAAAACCTGGAACGACTTACATGAACTGATGCTGAGTGAAGTGAGCAGAACCAGGAAAACATTGTACACAGTAACAGCCTCATTGTACAAGGATCACCTGTGAACAACTTAGTTATTCACAGCAATACAACAATCTAAGACAATTACAATGGACTCATGATGGAAAATGTTATTCACCTCCAGAATAAGAATTAATGGTGTTTGAATACAGACTGAAACATACTATTTTATTCTTTCCTTCCTTTCTTTTTGGTTCAAGTTTTCTTCCACAAAATGACTAATATGGAAATGTATTTTACATGACTGCATATATCATATCAGATTGCTTACTGCCTCAGAAAGGAGGGAAGGGAGAGAAGGAAGGAGAGAATTTGGAACTCAAAACTTTAAAAACAGTCAAATGTTAAAAATTATTTTAACATGTAATTGGGGGAAAATATTTTTTTAAAAGGAAAGTTCTGAGTGTGGCTAGTCTTCTTGGACAGATCATCATCTGTGTCCTACCTTCTAACTCTGGGTATTCCCAAAGGCTTTGTCCTGGACTCTTTTGCCTTTTTCCCTTTACACTCTTTCTGGGTGATTCATCAGCTCCCTTGGATTTAATAATCTTCTCTCTGTAGATGCCTCTAAGTTCTTATATCCAGCTCTGGTTCCCTTCTTGGACTCACATCACAAAATGCCTTTTAGACCTTTCAATCTGGATGTGCTGAGGCATCTCAAAGTCACTATTCCCCAAAGAGAACTCATTACCTAATCCCCCTCTTCCAACCCATACCTCTTCCAAGCTTCCTTCATTCTTTTGAGGAAAGCACCATGCTTCCAGGACACCAGATTCACATTTGACATCTCATTCTCCTTTACACTATATATTCAATCAGTTTCCAAGTGTTGAAGCATCTACCTCTAAAATATCTTTCACAACCATTCCTTTCTGTCTATTTACATGGCCACAAAATTATAGTCAGGTACTCTTCCCCAAACTATTCCAATAGCTACTTAGTTGTTCTCCTTACTTCAAATCTCTCCTTTTTCACTTAACCACCACAATGATTTTCCTAAAGCACAGATCTCCACATGTCATTCTCCTACTCAATAAGCTGCAGCAGTTCCCTCTTGCCTCTAGAATCAGGAACAGTCCTCTAGCTGGCATTTAAAACCCTTTACAAACTGGCTCCATTGTACTGTTCTAGCCTTATTATACCCATACTTTTTGGTCCATTATGGAATATACTCTCTCTTCCACCCTTCCTCCATTCCCTATTCCCACCCAGTTGCTAGTAGTTTTACTAGCAACTCTCCAATATTGCAATACTAGCAATAGTCCAATATTTCCTTTTGTTTATTTTGAATAGACTTGCATATGTACATCTCACTATTGATAGAATGTAAACACAATGAGGACAGGTCCTATTTCATTTTATCTTCAAATCCTTGGCATCTAGCACGCAGTAGTTGCTTTAAAATGATTGGTGATTTATTGAAAGGGCATTGGCCTTCAGATCATGAATACCTGGGTTTGAATTCTGGCAATGTTACTAATGGATCACAGGCTTAATAATCCCTGCCCTCAGCTGGCTAATGACGAAAAAGGAAAATGTTGGATGTTGAAGGAGATGTGGGAAAACTGGGAGATGAATGCATTGTTGGTAGAGTTGTGAATTGGTCCAACCATTTTGGAGAGCAATTTGAATTATGCCAAAGGGCTATAAAGCTGCATACCTTTTAATCCAGCAATACCACTGTGAAATCTATATTCCAAAGACATCCATAAAAGGGAAAAGGACATATCTGTACAAAAATATTTACAGTTGCTCTTTTCGCGGGGGCTAAGAATTAGAAATCAAAGGAATGTCCATCAATTGGTGAATGGCTAAACAAGCTATAGTATACAATTGTAATGGAATATTATTGTGCCATAAAAAATGATAAACAGGATAATTTCAGAAAAACCTGGAAAGACTTTCATAAACTCATGCATAGTGAAGTGAAAAGAACTAAGAGAACATTGTACACAGTAACAGCAATAGGTTGATGAAGAATTGTGAATGACTTAGCTATTCTCAGCAATGCACTGATTCAAGACAATCCCAAAGGACTAACGATAAAGCATCCTGTCTGCCTCCAGGGAAAGAACTGATATTGATTGAATACAGGCGGAAGCATGCTATTTTCACTTTCTTTTGTGTCTTTTATTCAAGTCTTCTTGTACAAAATAACTAATATAGAAATGTTACATAATTGCACATGTGTAATTTATACCTGATTGCTTGTCATCTCTGGGAGGGAGGGAGGGAGGAAAGGATAGAATTTGGAACTCAAAATTTTAAATATAAATGTTAAAATTAAAAAAAAAATCCTTGCCCTCTCTGCCTTACAACAGATGTCATGAGGATCCAAAGAGATGATGAAAATTAAACTTGCTTGAAGTACCACAGAAATGTAAAGCACTCTGGTGTTAAGTGCTGATTTTGAGCTGAAAAACCTCCTAAGAAGCAGGACATTATGAGAAAGGGAAGGGAGAGAACAGAGCTAGTCTCTTAATTTGCATCATCTTTTCAGACCATGAGTGTAGTCCTACTTGGAATTCCACAGGAATATCTAATAACAGTAATGTTATATTTGTGAAAAGGTTGGATTTTGGGATGGCAGTTCAGGACAATGGCATCAGCAATTATAGAATGGTTAGCCTTAAGGAGTCCCAGACATATTGATTAATGCAAAATATGCAAGAAAATGGTAGGGACTGTGCACCACCCAACTGTAGACTACAAAGTTTTAGCACCTACAGGATACCTAGCAATGCATGGCTTGGTAGACAGAAGTACGCATCAGACACTCACTGTCTTTCATGGACAGATCCCCAGACTACAAATGTAGACCTCAAGATATCCTGGTGAGCTCAGTCAATAAATGAAACTGGAAATGGACCGTTATGATAGATCACACTGTTGCTCATAATCACTCACACGTAACATCAGTCCATAAAAATTTAAGAAGAGTCTTTTATAATAGATCTCCATGCCAAACACTGATAATCTCTAAACTGTGAGGTGGAAAGCTTTCAAAATATAGAGACATTGCTGAAGAAATCAAAATCACATGGGAACAGAATAAAGCATTGATCATTCCTATGATCTTGTCTGTCACTGGACTTGTTCTGAGGATGCTTTCAGTGAGCCTACAGAAGATGAATTTACATCCTAAAGCTTTTATTCAACTACAAAACACAGTTGTTTTATCATCCTGTGAAAAAGTCTGCAGAACATTAAATGGAAAAGAACAAAAATGAAATAGCACCTTTTCCCAGAACTATTTCTGCCCAAACTCATTGAACAAGAGAAGAATGATTTTTTTTCTAAAGTAATAGTAATTAGTATTATAATACAGCATCCTCTCTGGGTTACTTCCCCAACTTGCACCCATAAGTTTGGACCCCAGAAGATGGGTCTCTTTTGTGAGGGTCCATAGAAAGTATAGCTAATAAGCCCCTACCAGTGGGTTTCTCTGAGACAGTCCTATTAAGGAATAATTAGTTCAAAGCAAAGGCATTTACTAGGTAACTAGGTGGCACAGTAGATAGAGTGCCAGGCCTGGAGAAAGGAAAACTCATCTTTCTAAGTTGAAATCTGGTGTCTGACGCTTACTAGTTGTATGACCCTAGGCAAATTAATTAACTTTGTGTGACTCAGTTTTCTCATCTGTAAAATGAGCTACAGAAGAAACTGGCAACCACTCTAGTATCTTTGCCAAGAAAATCCCAAATGGGGTCACAGAGTCAGATGTCCCTGAAATGACTCAACAACAACAAAAACATGTACCAAATTGGCATAAATAGAGGAGTAGTTACTACCTTCTCTCTGTGGGATGACAGGGCACAGAGTACAAGGTAGTGAGGTACACATGTTGGGAATGCATATGTCCAAGGAAACTCAAGTTTCAGTGCTACTGGCCTTCAGGGTCCCTTACCCTCATGAAATCCTTAAACATCATCCTCTTGGGTATAGTGTTTCTGCTGGGTGAGCTACCTAACAGGGCTCCCAGAATCTGCCCCTCTCTGTGTTTCAGCCTTTGATTCCAAGGCTAATTCTCCTCAGACTCTATGGTTGTCACTCTTCTTTGCCACCAGGAATAATGCTCCCTGAAATCATTTTCTTCCTCAGGTGACTGCCTCCCAGTGTCCACATCTGATCAGAGTGTGTGTCTCTGTTCCCTGTGCCATGTTTCAACTGTACCTCGAACTCTCTTGAACTGACTTACTTTTCAACAACTGGATGGGACCTCTTCTACTCAGACAGCAGCTCTACCTCTAGATGCCATCACTGGTGGAGGAGAGGAGGAGGAGGAGGAGAGGAGAGACAAATCCCACCTTCCTCCCTTTTCTACCCTCTAGTATGAGTGCAGGGATCCCACTACAAACCTATTGACTGACTCTTGAACTATCATTTAAGGGCCACCCAGGGCATAGACAATCCTTTGCTCAATCGATGAGGAGGCATCTAGTCAAAAAGTCAACAAGCATTTATTAAACACTTACTAAGTTCCAGGCACTGTGCTAAGAGCTAGAAATATAAATACAAGCAAAAATAAAGATAGTTTCTGCCCTCAAGGAATTTATATTCCAATTGAGGAAGACAACACATCAAAGAGAATGAAAGGGAAGGGGGAGGTGAAGGTAGCCAGCACAGGGGCATGGTGGTGAAAGTCCTGTGAGTCAGGATTGCAGTCTGCAGAGGAAGGAAGGCGTGGATGATCTGAGCATCCTCCTTAAAGTGGACGTTCTAGGAGAAGTCAACCAATCAGATGGAGAAAATGCAAGGGAGGAGGGTGCTTCCAAAGTGAGAAGTGGTGCAAAGGCAGAATGAACTTCCAGGGAGAATAGATTTCCGTAGCATTGCCGAGAAATTCCAGGAGCAACTTGAAGATCAATCAAAGGGAAACTTGTTGACATTTGGCCTAGGGATCATGAGTGGTCACAGTTACTGTAACACGTCATTATCTGTTTTTTATTTTTTGTGATTCCTGAGGCCTTCTCAGTCAAGGACCAACTCCCCAGTTAAAAAAAAAAAAGCAATAATTACAATAAGTGACATTTCTTTGTTTTGTTTTTTTAAATTTAATTCGTTTGTTTTTAGTTTTCAACAATCACTTCCATAAATTTTCTCCCCCTCCCTCTCTCCTCCCTTCCCAGACGGCATGCAATTGTATATGAATTCTATACATGCATCCTTATTAAACACATTTTCACATTTGTCATGTTGCATAGAATTAAAACGAATGGGAAAAACTATGAGAGAAAAAACAAAACATAACACAAGAGAAAATATTCTGCTTCATTCTGCATTCCACTTCCATAGTTTTTCCTCTGGATGTGGATAGCGTTTTGCCTCAAGGGTCCTTTGGGCATTGCTGCGAAGGGCTTGATCTACCAGAAATGGTCCTGGCACACCGTGGCTACAAGTGACATTTCTAAAGCACTTTAAAGCTTTCAAAACAATTTAGACACTGTCTCATTTGAGTCGCAGAACAATCCCAAGGCATTAAAGTGATGCAGTTACTATTATCTCTCCATAGCTTGGAACTGGAAGAGAACTTAGGGGTCCTATAGTCCAACTCTCCCATTGTATAGATGAGGAAGTTGGAGGTCAGAGAGGCCAAAGAACATGTTCATGGTCACACAACTAGCAAGTGTCAGGCAGGATCAGACCCTTCCAGAAATCACCTCATCTGTCTCCATCCCTCCAGGACAGACATCCCCTCCTTCTCTCTCCTGCCATACTTGTCCGATAATTTTAAGGGTAGTCTCTCCTGGGTTTTAGGTATGCCTAGGGGGAGGAGAATCAATTACCCAAATTTTTCTTGGACACAAATTCTAGAATCTTTCGATCCTGGCTTCTCCTTCTTGTTCTTCCTCCTTTCTAATTTGTCTTTCTTGTTGTTTAAACCCTTTCTTTGCTCTTTCTGACTGCAGAGGAGGTTGATCTTGATAGATCTGTAAGTTCAGGCAGTCAATGAGCATTTATTAAAGAATTACTTGGTTTCATATAAATAAATATCTAAATATATCTATCTATATCCATATAAATATATCCACATCTATCTCTCAATCTATTTATCTGTCTGTCTGTCTGTCTATCTACCTACTTATCTCTGTCAAATAGTGACCTCTAGTGCAGGGTGGAGAGGAATGGAGGAAGGAAGATAATTCAGAACTTAAAATGTAACCAAAAATATTTAATTTAATTTTTAAAAAAAGAATCACCATGTGCTAGACACTGTGCTAAGCTCTGGAGATATGAAGAAAGCAAAAAACAGTATCCTTGCTCTCAATGAACTCTCCTTCTAATAGGGTAGACAACATGTAAGCAACTAGGTGCATGGAAGATATATAGATGGAGGGAAGGTGAGATTTTAGGTGAGTTTTAAAGGAATCCGGAGATGCTAAGAGGCAGAGGTGAGAGGAGAGAGTATTCTGGGCATGGAGAACACCCTATTTAAATGTACTAAGATGAGACATAGAGGGTCCTGTTTGAGGAACTCCAGGTAGATCAATAAAGCTGGATCAGAGGGCAGCAAGAGA
This sequence comes from Potorous gilbertii, assembly GCA_028658325.1. Lineage (NCBI taxonomy): Eukaryota > Metazoa > Chordata > Mammalia > Diprotodontia > Potoroidae > Potorous > Potorous gilbertii. The sequence goes on along the minus strand of CM053771.1, from coordinate 280,847,669 downwards.
ACAAAGGGTGGGAGCAGGTTGTAAAACTTTTTAAATGCCAAACAAAGGATTTTATATTTGATCCTGGAGGCAATAGGGAGCCACTGGAATTTAATAGCTAGCAGGGGTGACATGGTCAGGTCTGCAATTTCTTTCAATACCATTTGGAGATTTTTGTCTCAGGTAAAATTGTCTGATTTGGCATAGAAAGCAAAACTAGGGAAAAAAATTACAGTTGAGCCAAGGATATTGTACACTCCACAAATTCTCAGTCCCTCTGTGTGGCCAACATATTTTACATGTTGCCAGAAATTAGAGGTTTGGGTGGGATTGGGTAAAGAACAATCTTTTTAAAAAATAATAATTTTGGGGGAGAGTGTTTTGAGTTTTTGATTGTCTGGGCACAAGAAGAGGCCTAGAGCAATGAATGGGCAGTCCCCATTACTGTGGAAAGAATTAAGCTCCCTGGTCCCAGGGGTCCTGTAATTTCCTTGAAACTAATTTCCTCACTGGGATTGTTCACATAATCTCTTAATTGGAGTGTTGAGTATCCCATTAATCCCCAGTCTAGTGGGGCCTGATTTGGCCCTTAGCATGAAAAAAATTCCCTCAGACTCTGGAAGAATGCTATCCTCTGTAATTGGCCAAAAACCTTCTTCTCTACCCTTCCTTCCACATGCACACCTCTTTCAGTTCACCAATGATCCTGGCAAAGGAATCAAGAGGAATGAAATGTAGACTGGCATTGAGCAAAATGGACATAGGGTAACCTAGACATAGAATCTTAGAACTGAAACGATCATCCAAAATCCAACTACCTCATTTGACAAATAAGGAAATTGAGTCTCAGAGATATTAGGTGATTTGTCCAAGATGACTTATACCTTTTATACAGTTAGTTCCCTGTACCTTCTACACAGAAGTGGGGCCACGAATGGTCTCAAGGCCGCAGGTTCTCCTCCCCACCTCTGTATCGGATCATCGACCCATCGACTTAGAGCTAGGAAGAGATCTCAGAGGTCACTGAGACCTCCTCATGCAGAAAATTGCCCAAAGATTCATGGATACCAACTAAGCATAAGAGGTTGTCTTGGATCTAGGTCCTCTAACTAAGGAAGGAGTCAGTGTTCTAAGAAGCAGAATAGGAATCTGGATCTTCGGATTCTGAAGTGGGTTGTTCTATTCACCCACTACATGCTTGACTTTGGTTCCGGAAACCCAAGTTTAAAATTCCAGCTCCTAGGCTTACTGTGTGGTCTTGGGTAGATCATTTAACCTTTGACCATCAACTTCTCACCTGTAAAGTGGGGATAATATGTATTTCCTATATCACAAGGTTGTTATGAGAAAGTTCTTTGTAAGCCTTAAAGCTCAAGATAAGTAGAATTATGGGATAAATTATAGGGTAGCCAGGTGGCGCTGTAGTGCATAGAGGAGTATGGAGTTAAGAAGGCTCATCTCACTGAGTTCAGATCTGGCTTCAGACACTTACTGTGTGACCCTGAGCAAGTCATTTCAATCCTCTTTGCCTCAGTTTCTTCGTCTGTAAAATTAGCTGGAAAAGGAAATGATGAACTAGTCCTGTATCTCTGCCAAGAAAACCCTAAATTGGGTCCCAAAGAACTGGACACCTCTGAAATGAGCAAGCAACAACTAAATGAAGTTATTCCTTTGTATGAGTACATTAGGTATTCCTTCAGAGGAACATAGATTTACAGCCAGAAGAGATCATAAAGGCCATCTAGCCCAGCACCCTCATTTTACAAATGAGGAAACCGAGGCTTTGAAATGCTAAGTGACTTGGCCATTGTCAGAAAGCTGGTATCAGAAATAGAATTTGAACTTGGGTTTTTCTGATTTTAAGACTAACACTCTATCCACCACACTATATACTGCCCTTTATTTTATATGAGGAAACTAAGGCCCAGAAAAGTTAAGTGACCTGCCTAAGGTCATACAGGCAGTAAATATCATGGCCAGGATGCACTGACTCCTGACTCCAGGGTCACTATTCTTTCTACTACACTCTGTTACCTAACCTTCTCTTTGTACAGAAGAGGAGACTGTTAGCCATGACTGGCCAGTCACACAGGTGATAAATAGCAGATGTAACGTTTGGACTGAGTTCCTCTGACTCCAAATCCAGTGTTCTTTCCCCTGGACCACAGTGCCTTATGTAATCAAATTTTTTTCTGACATTCATTTCTTTGTCTTGAGTTTCAAATTCTGTCCCTCCCTCTACCCACTGAGAAGGCAAGCAATATGATGCCCATTATACATGTGAAGTCATACAAAACACATTTCCATATTAGCCATGTTACCAAAAAAAGGCAAGAGAAATAAAGGAAGTGAAAAAAATACATTTTGAATGCACTCAGAATTCATCAGCTCTCTCTGTGGAGGTGGAGAGCATTTTTCATCATGAACCTTTTGGAATTGTCATGGACCACTGTATTGTAATTTGATCTTTTCTAGTTTTTTTGTGCTACATATTCACTTTCTTTTTATTTCCAGGATTTCTATTTTGATATTTAATTGGAGATTTTTTAATTGGATTATTGTATTGAATAAGTCTTTCACAGTCGATAATACTACATAGTTGGTGCTATGTAGATTGTTCCCCTGGTTCTGATTTAATTTTGCATCAGTTCATTTAAGTCTAGGTTTTTCTAAATCCATCCCCTTCATCATTTTTTACAGCATTATAATATTCCATCACAATGGAGTTGTTTAGCCATACAGTAATTGATGGGCATCCCTTAAATTTACAATTCTTTGCCACCACAAAAAGAGCTGCTATAAATATTTTTGTATATATGAGTCCTTTTCCTTTTTCTTTGATTTCTTTGGGATACAGGCATAGCAGTGGTATTGCTGGATCAAAGGATCACAGTTGTATATCCCTTTGGGCATAGTTCCAAATTTCTCTCTAGAATGGTTAGATCAGTTCACAACTCTACCAACAGTACCTTAGTGTACCTATTTTTCCACATTCCCTCTATAAAAGCTTTTAGCACAGTACCTGGCATAGTGTAAGCCCTGTATAAATACTTACTTCATTCCCCTTCCCTCCTCCTTCCACCCAATCAACAACTGATAATTTTACCACCAGAATTTCAAAGCACAATGAACTTTGAAGTGAGATGATCTCTCCAGATCAAACTGGAGACATACACACACACACGCACACGCACACACACACACAGAGTCATTGGCTCTGTATGACTACAGGATGGCTATAGGAACATTTTATTTGGATTCAGTCTCCTTCAGAGGGGATATAACCAGGAATGGGAACCTGGGATGTGTACTGATCTATTTGCTGTTGGCAGAGAGAAAGACAGAGAGACCAAGAGAAACAGAGAGAGAGAGAGAGAGATGGACTGAGAGAGACACACAGAGAGAGACAAAGAAAGACAGACAAAGAGACAGAGACTGACAGAGAGAGAGATCCACCTACCCATATAGTGAAAGAATATTGACCCTGAACTCAAGGGGTCTGGGTTTACATCCCAGCTATTTGCCAAGGGCAAATAGAATAGACTACTTCCCAGATTTCCACTCCCTAGCTACACTCACCTGAAGTTAAATAAGATATGTCTGTAGTCATGCTGATTTGCAGAGCCAGTGCACTGGCCTCAGCTCAGGACTGGCTCCTTGCCAGGCCTGTTGGTACCCTGCATGAGGGGAAGGTGGGGGTTAGAGTAGGGAGAAGACACACAGCATGTTGAAGGTTGTAACAGAGATTCCCCATTGCTTGTCATCAAGGAACAACATGGTATCTCTTGGGGGTGCCATCTCATCGCCACTTTCCTCCACACACCTCAGTTCTGGTGGCTGCTGCTCTTCATTAGTACATATTAGCCCACAGATAAGCCAAGGAAGGGAGGTTGACTTGTTGGCCAAAGAAGACAGACCCACAGAGTGAGGGGCCAGGTGTGTCTGCCTAGGGAGAGCAAAAGGTTCAGAAAGACAAGGGTTTTGAGTTCCCACCAGAGCCTGGTCCCCTTGTAGTTTCTGCCTGCAGAGTATCATGAGTGACTACTCTTTGGAGAAAGTTTAAATGAACGATTTGAAAAGGGGAGAGGTAAACAATAGATTATTCCAAGAAGAGCATTAGAAAGAGCCCTAACCCTTGGAAAGCATCATCAGCATCCCCAGTACAGTCAATTAATCAGCAATCATTTCTTATTCACCTTTATGTGCCAGGCGTGCTACGATCTGGGGATACAAAATACAAGGAATAAAACTCCCAGGAGGAACTCCCAGGAGGCATTCTAATGGAGGAAACAACAGGTATGTATTAAATATATCATGTATACATGTGTATATATATATATGTATACCATAAATACAAAGTTAGTTGACACATTTATGTAAATATACAAGTATAATATTTATACAAATATACAAATATTTGTACAAATATAATATCCAAAACAAATACAAATATTTATACAAAATATCTATCTGAAATAATTTAAAACATAGTTCTATGGCAGTTAGGTATTATCAATCAATCAATTAAACATTGATTAACTACCTATTATGTGCCAGACACTGTGCAAAAAGGCAAAAGACAGTCCCTGTCCTCAAGGAGCTTATGATCTAATGGGGAAGACAATATGCAAACCAATAAATTAAAAGCAAGTTATGTACAAAATAAATAGGAAAACATTAAAAGAGGGGAATCACTGAAGGGAAGGTATTGAGGAAGGCTTCCTGCAGAGGGAGAGATTTTAACTAGGATCTAAAGGAATCCAGGGAGGTCAATAGTCAAAACAGAGGAGATAAAGTGTTCCAGGAAGATAGTCAGAGAAAAAGAGAAAATGCCCAGAGTCAAGAGATACAATGTCTTGTTCTGGAATTGTCAGGAGGCCAGTGTCTCTGGATCAAAGAGTGCACTTTGGGGAGTAAGGTGTAAGAAGACTGCAAAGGCAGAAGGGGGCTAGGTGATGAAGATCATTGATACAAAGCTAGTTCCCACATATCAGTTGGAGATGTCAGAGAATGCTTCTTACAGAAGATGGCATCTGAACTGCATCTTAAAAGGAAAGAGAGAGATGAGGCAGAGAGATAAGGAGGAAGGGCATTCCAGGCACAGGGAATAGCCATGACAAAGGCCCAGAGATGAGAACGTTAAGAAGGTCATTTTGGGTGGGTTACAGGTTTCAGGAGGGGAAATAATGTTTAATGAGGCTAGAAAGGTAGACAGAGGCCAGGTTGTTTAGAACTTTAAAAGCCAAGCACAGGAGCTCATATTTTATTCTCTAAGATAAGAGAAAGCCACAGGAACTTGAGGAGGGGCGTCTCATGGTCATATCTGCACATAAGGAAACTTTAGCAGACTTCAGTGAGATAGAGTCTGGAGACCAATGGGGACCTGAATGAAGGTGGGAACTATGTGGATGGAGGGAAGAGGCTGGATCTGAGACATGTTATGGAGATAGAAACGGCAATAGATTAGATACATGGGAGGAAAGGAGAGTGAGATTATGAACCTGAAGCACTGGGAGGATAATGATGTAGTCTTAGAAAGAAATAAAGAAGTTCAGAAGAGGAGTCATATATTTCCAGAGCTGAAAATGACAATTGACGAGATCATCTCAGTCACCACCCCCTGCTCCCATTTGACATGAGTAGACTGACGCTCAGAGTTGAGACATCCTTTGAAGGTGAAATGACTTACCCAAAGTTGCTTCACCAATTAGTGGCAAAAGTAGGATTAGAACCTAAGTCTCCTGATATCCAAATCCCGTGCTTTTTCCACGATAATATGCTGCCTAACCATGGTGTTGTACTTGATGGACCAAGAGTTTCAGAGATGGAAAGGACTACAGAGGCCATAGAGTCTGGCCCCTACCTGAGTTCAGATACTTTCTACAGCAATCCCAGCAAGTAAAGCTAGCACAGACAGGGGACTGCTCCCACAGGGGTTTCCAGTCTGAGACAGATACAATGACCAAGACATAGAGGGAGAGTTAATATAAAAAAAAATCCAGGGACAGAACAGATAAAGCATTAAATAGGAAATATTGAATGAACATATAAATAACAAGTTTATATTGGGTACAATGTCTCAAAAGTTCTTCTGGGAGTCAACTATTTGGAATTTGCAACACATTTTCCAATAGAAACAATGTTGTAAATGGTGGTTCCCAGGTTAGCCCACAAAGCCTATGATATCATTAACTCTGATATTAAGACTCCATGGAGTCTAACCACCATTTTAAATATAGGTTCTATGGGAAATTCTAAGACCTTGAGATGCCACGAGTTCAGCCTCATCAGTCCTGATCACAGGAATCCATCTCCCCTAAGTCCTTCCCTGGTCCACAAGGAAGACAGGAGAAGAGGTCAGTATGCTGCATTGGTAGGTTGGGACACAGAGGGCAACAGTCTTCCTTTATCATCAGTGGAAGTTTTCTATTAATACTGTATGTTTAAGGTAATTGGGGGATTGTAAAACTATAATGATAAGATTCCAGAAGATCATTCTTCTTGGGGGTGGAGGTAGGTACATTTCAACAACCAGTCACTCATGAAACTAGTAAAACTAAGTTGAGATCATTGGAGCATACATTTAAGGATGAAAGGGCTTAAAGATCATCTAATCTAACCCCCTCATTTTACAGATTAGAAAATTGGGACCTAGTAAGGCAAAGCAACTAGTCCAAGGTCACATAAGTAGCAAGTGGCAGAATCAGGATTTGAGCCCCTTTCCTCCAATTTCCACAAAAGAACTATAAAAGAAAGATCTTAACATAATGGATAACCATGATGGTGTGGTTACAGATCTAGAGCCATATGTCCTGGAAAATGAAGTCAAGTGGGCCTTAGGAAGCACTACTAACAATAAGGTTAGTGGAAGTGATGGATTTCCAGCTGAGCTATTTAAAATTTTATAAGATGATGCTGTTAAAGTGCTGCACTTAATATGCCAGCAAATTTGGAAAACAATGGTGTTCACTAGATTGGAAAAGATCAGTTTATGTCTGAATTCTAAAGAATGGCAATGCCAAGGAAAATTCAAATTATCAAACAGTTGTGCTCATTTCAAATGCCAGAAAGGTTATGCTTAAGATCCTGCTAGCTAGACTTCAGTAATATGTGAACAGAAAATTACCATAAAAGCAGACCAGTTTTAGAAGAGACAGAGGAACTAGAGACCAAATTGCCAATGTTAGTTGGATTATGGAGAAAGCAAAGGAGTTCCAGAAAAGCATCTACTACTTCTTCATTGAGCACACTAAAGCCTTTTATGTGTGTCACAACAAAATGTGGTGAGTGCTCAAAGAGATGGAAGCACCATATCATCTTACTTGTCTCCTGAGGAACCTATTTGTGGGTCAAAAAGCAACAGTTAGAACCAAATACAGAACAACTCATTGGTTTAAGATTGGAGAATGAGTACACAAAGGCTGTATCTTGTCATCTTATTTATTTAACTTATATGCATCATGTCAAATGCCAGCCTGGATGAATCAAAAGCCAGAATTAAGTTTGTCAGGAGAAATATAGCAATATTAAATATACAGATGATACCATCCTGATTACAGAAAGTGAAGAGGGATTTGGAAGCCTCTTGATGAGAATGAAAAAAGAAAGTGTAAAAACTAACTTGAGGCTTAATATATACAAAAAAATACCCTAGGCAATCAGTCCCATCTCTTCCTGACAAAGAGAGGCAGAAGAAATGGAAGCAGTGTAAGCTTTTATACCCTTGGACTCAAAGATGACTGTAGTTGGAGACTGCAGCCATGAAATTAAAAGTTGCTTCCTCCTTGGATAGAAATCTATAACAAATATGGATAGCATACTAAAAAGCAGAGATATCACCTTGCCAACGAAGGTCTATAATAGTCAAAGCTATGGTTTTTCCAGCAGCTTGTGAGAATTGGACTACAAGGAAAACTGAGTGCACCAGAATGATGTTTTCAAATTGTGGTGCTGGAGAAGACTTTTGAGAGTCCCTTAGAAAGCAAGGAGATCAAATCAGTCAATACTTAAAGAAATTAATTCAGTCTATTCACTGGAAGGTCATGTTGAAGCTAAACCTTAAATACTGGCCATAATAAGAATATAAGACACACTGGAAAAGACTATGATATTGAGAAAGATAATGTGTTATTTTGGACATGTTGAGTTTAAGATATCTGTAAGACATGCAGTTAGAGATATCTAGTAGGCAGCTGGATATCTGGATGTCTGCAGAGAGGTTAGGGCTGGATTAGTAGATCATCAGTATAGGAATGGTAATTAGATCTGATTAGTAGCTAATGAGGTCACCAAGTGAAATAGTACAGAGAAAGAAAAGTCTCCAGGAGAAGACACTATGGTACACCTACAATCAGTTGTTGCATTTGTCCTTTGTTCTCAAAGAGGACCATGACATCAGGGTGATGATGACACGACTTGCAATTCATGTGGATTTGAGCGAGGGAGGGCTGTGCAAGGTCACTAACCTCACTTTCTCCTCCAGAACCATCTGGGTCCAGTGATCTGATATTTATCAGGATGAATGGAGATGGTCCAGGATTCAATGGGAGCCCTTGACCCTTTTAGGCTGAGGTCTTTTCAGATTCTCGCTTCCACAGTCAGTAAGCCTGACCTGGATGAAGATCCAACCAAGACGACTGAGAAGGTACAATCAGATAAGGAAGAGGAGAACCAGGATAGAGTGGTACCATAGAAACTTAGATATAAGAGAGTATTAAAGAAGGTGATTGATAGTGTCAGAGACTGCTGAAAAGTTGAGAAAGATGAGTACTGAGAAAAGGCCTTTAGGTTTAGTGACTGAGACCGTAACTTTGGAGACAACAGTTTCAGCCAAATGATGAAGTCAGAAGTCAGAGTACAGACTTGAGAGGGAGAAGAAAGCAAGCAGATATGTCAACTTAAAGAAACTTTTTCAATGAGTTTAGTCATCAAAAAAAAAGCCAGGAGAAATATGGGACAGTAGCAAATGGGGAGTGAGGATTTTTTTACTGTAGGGAGAAATGGGCATGTTTGTGGGCAGCTGGGAAGTAGCCAGTAGGCAGGGAGAGATTGATGATATATAAGAGGATGAAATCTGTTGGAAAGAACAGAATGGAATGAGATTCCTTGCGCATGTCATGGGGCTTACCTTGGCAAAGAGTAGACTATCTCTACACGTGAGACAAAAGTGAAAGAGAAAATGATCACAGGAGACATTTGCCTGTGAGATGAGGAGGAGGGGCAAAGAAAATGCTCTAGGCAAATGGCCTCAACTTTTTCTTTTTTCAGTGAAATATAAGGCAAGGTTCTCATCTGAAAGAGTAGTGGGGGGAAAGGACCATGGGAGACTTGAGGAGAGGTGAAAAGGTTTAGAAAAGCCACTGTGGTGAGGAGAATGATTTAATTAGGAGGGTATAATATGACTGATTTGCTGAAGTGAGGGACAATTGAGATTAGGTTAACATAAAAAGGAGCCCATGGAGGACCTCACCATCCATGAGAAATCCCTCTTCAACCTAGAATCTGTGTTGTATCTTCTGCAACACATTGGTGAATACCTTTGGGGAGTGTACATATTGTTTTAGATCTTACTCGATCGTATTCTATTGCTGTATCTTACAAGGAATCTTGAATGATCTTGATGCATGGATAGGGACACCATATTGTAAGAGAACCTGGAAGGTGAGATTTTGTTCTGTTAAATCAAGAGATTTTTATAATCAAAAAGCAGTAATCACAATGGAATAGTATATTCTCTTCACATTCCAATTAATTGATATGGTAAAGATATTGTTTGTGAAGACTTTCTTGTTCCCTATTAATACCCTAATCAAGGGTGTCTTCAGTTCATGTGTAGATGACTCATGTAAAGATTGTGCTTAAATGGGAAAATAGGCATTTAAGTTGATAGTTATTGACGTTCTCCTGATCTCATTTTTTGGTATTAAAAAGTCTAAGATTTCTTTTCTTCATCTTTTGTATCTTCCTCTCCTTCAGGTACACATATACGTTCTAATCTGTTGTTGCCCTTTGCAGCCATGTGTTTGGGGGGGGGCGCTTTTGCTCTCCTCATTGTAACAATTAATTTGCTTTGGTTAAAATTCTAGACAAAATTATTATGTCTATGTCAATGTCATTTCTATTGTACATTTCCCATTTTTAATTATTTGTGTCAAATAGTTCAATTACTTGTATAAATAGGGTTGTTATATATAACATATGTAAAAATTATCTATCAAGTATCTAACATAAGTTACCTATATAATATACAATTTTATATGCTGTCATATATAATTTTATATAATAGTTATTTTATAATATATGTTATATATAATGCATAATATATGTACATATATATTTAATTGTTATATAGAAGTGTGAGGCTTCTGTGTAATGTAGTAGTCTTTGACTTCCCTCATTCTTTCTTCCTAGATAATGTTTCCCTATATTTCCCTCCATCTTGATCTTTTTCAGAGTACGTGTTGATAATTATTTTGGGGAAAGGAGGAGGTATCAATTCCTCATATAATTTATCTACCACTTCATATTCAGCAATTGATGTTGATGCATAAACCGTCATTATTTTCATATTGATATTTTTGTACATACATCCTTATTACTACATGATGACCAAATAATCCATGGAAAAATACTTCTTGTTTTCCTTGGGAGAACAATAAATTCCACTCCACCAGCTCCTTTCTTTGTCTTTCCAAGGAGCACCAGTGAGCCATATTTTCATCTGGCTTCAATTTTCTTCGTTCTTATTTAATGTATAGCCAGAATATGATTCAATTACTCTCGCAATAGATTCACACATTGGTCATTGGAAAAGGATTTCATGTTTATTGACAGTCTGAAAACTGTGATATTAGAACCTTCTGATCTATTTGCTACTTCTCTGCCACCATCATTGCAGATGTTAAAAGGGGCTATACAAAAAAAATTTTTATTTTCCTTTGTTTCATGTGTTGTCGCATTCAAAAACATTGTTACCAGGTGTCTCCACAGGTAGCTAAGTTGGTCGTGGGAAAATGGATTTGTTCTGTTATCAAGGCATACTTGAAGATGTTTCAGTATGATGCAACCTGTAAGCACTCATAGTTCAGAATTCCATGTCACTTCCACACCACAATGAGGCATTAGAACAGGATTTTGTGGAAGATACCCTCCATGAAGTTGCCAAGCTGATATTCCTAAAACACAGGTCTATCCATGTTACTCCTGCTCCAGAAGCTTCATTGGCTCCCAGTGATCTCTTTGTTAAATACAAACTCCTCTTTTTATCATTCAAAGCCTTTCACAACTTGTCTTTAGATGAATCATCCAGGCCAATTACAAATTATCCCTCAAACACTCCCCATTCCAGTCAAACTGACCTACTTTCTATTCTGAAACAGGACATTCTGTGTTTTTTGTACAGAAAGCTCTCCAAGCCTGTAACAGTCTTCTTCACTTCTACCTTTCCAAATTTTATCTCCTTTTAAGGCTCAGCTCAAGAGCTGTGAGACTTTCTGAATTTCCCCAATTGCACATGCTTCCCTCCACCCAAACCACCTTCCTTTTTTTGTCACATTTTAAGTTCCAAATTGTCTTCCTTCCTCCCTCTCCACCTTGCACTAGAGAAGGGCATCATTTGACAGAAATACATATCTACATGTATACATATATACATACTCTTAAGTAATGTATACATATGTAAAACCATGCTGAGTGTATGTGCTTTCTCTGGAGGTGGACAGTGACTTCCTTCACAGCTCCTTTGTGGTTGATTTGAGTATTTATAATACTCAGAATAATTTAATATTCACAGTTATTCTTCAAACAATATTTCCACTACTGTATACAACGATTGCATGTTCTGCTCATTTCACTCTACATTATTTCATGCAAGTTTTCCCATGTTTTTCTAAAATCAAACAGCTCGTTTTTTACAGCTCACATTTTTTCTGTTTTTTTCTACTTTTCTGTGAAACTTATCTCTACACACACCCCTCCTCCACCTCCAAAGCTAAACTCCCTTAGTTTACTTAGCCTCTCAGTGCCCCCATGAAATCATAGATCTGGTCTGATCTCTTAAAAATGACATATGAGGAAACTGAAGGTTATGTAATTTAAATGGCATGTCCAACATCACCCAGATGGTAATGGTGGCATTAGAAGCTGAATCCACATCTTCTGACTCCAAGTCCATTGGAGTGAGTGATGTGAGCCTGCTTCTCTGACATTATGCTTTCTCTAAAGGCACAGATTCAATTAAGGGCATATGCCCATGTATGCACATTCACTCATGCCACTTTCTATACCCTGTTTACCAGAGGGGGGTCAAAAAAGGCTAGATTTTGGAAGCACCGATTGTTAGAAAGGGATTAGAGACCATTTGGACTAACCTCCTTATTTTATACATGAAGCAACTCAGGCCTAGAGAGGGAAAATGACTTGCCCAAAATCATATGGAAACTAGTGGCAGAGCTAAGACTAGCAACTGGCTTTCTTAACCTTCTCCCAACTCTAATTCAGTGTCTTTCCCACTACACTACATCTGAATTTATATATATATTCAAGTCAATCTAGAACTACACCTTCCAAACACAACATTGAAAGCAGGCAAAGTGGGTCCCCATCCTGGGTGGATTTTTGCATCATTATCAGCTTCCTCTGGAACACTTTTATTTTGGAGTTTTCAAAGGAAAAATTTAAGCTATCAGTAATCATTTTTGTAAAAAAGCTATAAACCACTAATAATTAGAGAAGTGCAAATTAAAGCAACTTTGAGGTCCCATTTTATAGCTATCAGATTAGTAATGGTGACAAAAAAGGAAAATGACAAATGTTGGAGGGGCTGTGAGAAAACAGTGCACTGTTTGTGGGGCTGTGAATTGGTCTATCCATTTTGGAGGTATGCCCAGAAAGCTAGAAAACTGTGCAGGCCACTTTGACCCAGCTATACCACCAGGAGTCTTCAGTCCTCCCCAAAATTGAGAAAAGGATCTACATGTACGAAAACTATTTTTAGCAGGCCTTTTAGGGTAGCCTCAGATTGGTAACTAAGGACAAGGCCTCCTTTTGGGGAACGGCTAAACAAATTGTGGTAGATGAAGGTAATGGAATATTAGTGTGTCATAAGAAATTATGAAATGGATAATGTTAGGGGAATCTGGGAAAACCACCATGAACTGAAGAAGAGTGAAGGGAGTAGAAGTGAACAGAAGTAGGAGAACAGTTTATCCATTAACATTTAATTAATTTAATTTAATTAACAGTTGATCCAGCATTTTAGAGAAAAACAACTTTGAAAGACTTAAAATTCTGATTAATGCAATGAGAAACTATAAAGTCAGAAGCATAATGACGATACATGGCACTTAACCCTGCCCCAGAGTGATGAACAGAAAATGCATTTTTGGACATGGCTGATATGGGAATTATTTTCTCTAGACTAGGCAGATATGGACTGAGGGATTTGTTTTTCAGTTTTAAAAAAGAATTGCTCGGTGATGGAGAGGGACAATAGAGGAGCAGATTAATTTTTTCCAAAAATACTTTCTAAAAAAACCCATTTGCTTTGGATGGATTTAGCCAAACTGCTGAAGTAAAAAAAAAATTTGTTTCAATGCGTTCTCTGTGTTTTTATTAGACTCATTGAGGCCAAGCTCTGTCAAGGGCATAGTTGATATAATAGAAACACGAACTCTATGGGGAGCTAAACAATGATAGAGGAAATCTCATTGCAAGGTGCTTTACATATGTTATCTCATTTGATAACCCTGTAAAATAGGTGGTATTCTTCTCACCCACATTTTATAGATACGGAAACTGATGGTCAGGAAGGTGAAATGATTCACACAGCAAGTATATAAAATAAGATTTGAACTGGCCTTCCTGACTCCAAATGTACCACTTCACCTGTTGACTCTCAAGTATTCCATGGTCCTAAATACATAATAAAGGCCCCCTGAAGGAACAAATAAAAATCTAAGAAAAAGTCTTATGTAATAAAAAGCAATAAATTTCACTTAAAAATTATTTTATTCAGTTTATTTTTGTCTTTGTATCTGCAAAGCCTACCCCAAGTGCTTGGAATATAGTCGGTGCTTGTTGATTGATTGATATTGTGTTAAAGATAATCCCCTGAGTTAAAAAAAATCGTATTATATGTACTGTTTTAACTTACTCTTTCAACTCAATAAAAAGTTTTTTAAAATGAGCTTTATATTTTATAATTATATTGGTATGTTCATGTTTTAAAGTTCTAATCTTGTTCTGTACTTAGATCCTGTCATTTCAATTTGCAAATGAAACAGCTCCAAATATCTGATACTTGTTCTGATCTTATTTTTTCTATAGCCCAGCCATGTACCTTTGGGTAAGCAATTCAGCAGCCCTTTACTTCAGTTTTCTCACCTGTAAAATGGGAGCATAAATAGTTTCAAAAATCTCTCCTGATGCTAAAGTTCTATTGCATTCCATTCTATTCTATTTTACCCTGAATAGGGTCAACTTGATCAATATCATTAAACAATAACATCTTAATGTAGCATTCCCTATTTGTTGTTGGGTCTTGTCTGACTCTTCATGATCCCATTTGGGGTTTTCTTGGCAAAGATGCTGGAGTGGTTTGCTATTTCCTTCTTCAGCTCATTTTACAGATGAGGAAACTGAGGCAAACAGGGTGAAAGTGACTTGCCCAAGATCACACAGTTTGGAGGTGTCTGAGGCCAGATTTGAACTCAGGAACATGTGCTTTCCTGATTCCAGGCCTGGCATTCTATCCACTGTACCACCTAGCTACCCTAGTATAACCAACCCTCCTACGAAAACACAACTCCCTTCTAGCCCTCCAACTCCCTTCATTGATCGCCTATTTGTAATATTGTTCCAATGGAACTAACTTATTCTATAATCTTTTAGCTGATTCTGGAATGTGAGGATCTGAGTATGAGTCCCACCCCTGGCACTTACTGCCTGTGTGACATTGGGTAGGTAGGTTATTCAGTCTTTTTGAGATTTGGTTCCCTTAGCTATAAAATAAAGGGATTGGAGGAGATGGCATCTGAGGTCCCTTTGGTCGAGATCTATGATCCTATGACTTAATGTATTTCTACAAAACCAATGAACCACAGAGGATGAGTCAATAAACCCAAGATCTGTGATTTCCTAGGTTTGAAATCTGTCTTTACATATCTGTAGTAAGTCAATAATATTCCTTAAGCTCCTTCTAGGTACCATGGATTGTGCTAAATGCAGGGGATACAAATGAGAATAAGAAAGACAATCACTGTCCTCAAGGACCTCCCAATCTAAAGTGGGGAAGACAATACATAAAAGGAAGTTGAAAAAGTGAGGGAGAAGGGAACCTCCAGGGGTATGGTACTTGTGGAGACCAGGCAGATAAGCTGGTGGAAAATGAAGAGTTGGCAATTCAGAGCCTCCAGTAAAGGAAGGTTTTGGGAGGAGTTTATGTTCAGCCTCCAGTTCCCCGGTGAGAGGAGAGAGGCAAGTGAGGGTACTGAGAAGGTAGGTATTGAGCACCAAAGCTGAAGCCATCCAGGACAAGAAGATTTCTGGTGATGAGTCGATTCGGGGGCATCATGATGCCCAACTGTTGACTCATTGAACTTTTAATCCACTAAAACCTTGAGATCTTTTTTAGATGAATGATTCTCTATCCACACTTCTTCTATCTTGTACTTGTGAAGTTGATATTTTTCAAGTGTCAGATTTTATATTTGTATCTATTAAAGTTCACTTTACTAGATTTAGCCCAATGGTTTTAGCCCAGAGGTATCAAATACATTGCTGGCCTGCAACATTCTCAAGTATAGACCAAACCAGTGGAAAATGTAATTGGCAAATATTTTACCAAATAAATAAAAATTCAATAAAACATAGATAACATTACATCTTATAATTAAATCAATATGTAGCCCACAGAGATCCTTACATGGTTTCATGGCCCTTTTTCTATTCGAGTTTGATCCCACTGATCTAGTCTATCTGTGTCTCTTTGGAAACTGACTCCCTCCATCCATTGAGTTAGTTGTTCCTCCCATGTTTGCACCATTTAAAAAGTTGATAAGTGTATCATCCATGCCTAATTTAAGTTATTGATAAGAATGTGAGACAGAACAGAGTCAAGTACAGCTACCTGAGCATTTCACTGGAGACCTCCTTCCAGGTTGACATTAACCCATAACAAGTTTTTGGGTTCAGCTGTTCAACTAGATCCTAACTGTTCTATTGTCCAGACAACAATTCTCCATCTGGGCAACATGAAAAACTTTATTAAATGTTTTGCTACAATCTTTGCTGCAAATGTTATCAATTGACTGTTGGGTGTTAGGCAAATTGTCTCCTGTTTTCTCTATTATTACCTCTTTAGTAACCCTGTCCAAAAGGGAAACGAGGTCATTCTAGCATGACCTGTTCCTGGCTAAGTCATTGAGAGTGATCCCTTCTTCCTTTTCTAACATGCCTACCTCCCAAGGTGGTTGTGAGGCTCATATGAGATAATATTTATGCAGTGTTTAGCACAAAGCCTGGCACACAGTAGACTTAAAATAAATGCCTGTTTCCTTCCTCCTTTCCCTCTATAATTGTTCGCTAATCAATCAATCAGCAAATATTTGATCAGTGTAGACTAGAACAATCCCATTAGTTCCTGGGAGAAACATATCCGGGCCTGTCCTAGTATAACTGAGGATCTAAACAACATTTTAGAAAAGGGCTGGGAACCTGTGGCCTTTAGGCCACCTGTGGTCCTCTAGGTCCTCAAGGGTGGCCCTTTGACTCCACATGTGGCCTCAAGGGCACAGATTCCCCACCCTTTTTTTAGATCATCTTAGCACTTACCTGGTCTTATTCTCCCACATCTAGGTAGAGGATACTGTGCTTGGATAGGGGAAGGGGGAAAAAAGTACAGATAAGATATAGCCCTTGCCCGCAGGAAGCTTATAGTCTAGTAAATTATCAGGAAGTTTTTTCATATGTGGATCTTCCAATGCTCTCACTGTAGTTCAATCCCTTTTTCTTCCCTTCCCAAGAGAGATGAACTTGAAGATTAAGTAACCCCAGGAAGAAAAAAGCAATTAGAAAGCACAGGGCATGCTACACCTGAGTGCAAATATGACCTCAGAAACTAGTTGTGCGACTTTGGGCAAGTCACTTCACCTCTGTTTGCCTCGGTTTACTCATCTATAAAATGGGAACTGTGGTGATAACGATAAAATTATTATATATTGGTAATAATGATGATAAAAAACTACATCCTAGGGTTGTTTTGTGGGAGAGGGAGCAGAGGATGAAAAAAAAATCTGTAAAGTACTTTGCAGAGCATCGTAAATGGTGTTCAGGGTCAGCCAGAGAAAAGGAAGGTGCTGTAAGTGAAATAGTCTAACTCTGGACAAATTTAATTTCCCTCATTGCCCTCGCCCTCTCCCCAACACTACCCCCTTAAGCCTGCTGAATAGAAACCTGCCTTAAGAGACAAGAGAATGAAATCTAGCTCTGATGCTGAAGGATCTTGGATAGCCTTCCCTCTATGTGCTTGTTTCCCCAAACCATGAAGTGACTTGCCTTGATTCCCTCACGGAGTTGAGGATGAAATGGGAGTTAATTGCATGACTGCCTTGCTTTCTGAGTATTTGATTATTTTAAGGCATTTTGTAAATGCTAAGCAACAATATTGTTGGTTCCTCTTTTTAAATGCTTCTAGAAAGAAGCGTTCAGATTTCGCAAGCTGCCATTGTCCCTCTGTGCCCCAGCCAGTTGTCAGGGAGAAGAAGATTTCCTAGGCTCTCCCAAGGTCAGGCAGCCCCAGTAAAAGCTCTAACAAAACCTGGTCAATCCCATGTCACAGAGACAGCAATGCAGAAGTAGAATTGACTGTTCAAGGTCACATCAGGTAGCCGTCAAGTGTGGTGGTGGGTGGGGTGCAAGCCAAATTACATTTCCCAAACTCGTTGTGGGCTGCTCTAACCACTGCACACCTGCCCTCTCAGCCCACCCAGAAATTTGCAGCAAGGTGAAATAAGCTGCTTCTCTCATGGGAAGTGGGCGTTTTCCCCTTGAAGTCCTTAAGAAGAGAAACATTCAGCTCCAATTCATGAGGAGTTGATTACTTAGAGAATAAAACATCCTGTCTTGAGAACCTTGCTTTTGAATAGTGTGTGTGCAAGTATGTGTAGAGTGGGGCAGGGAGAGAGGGGGAAAGGAGTTTGTGTGTGTGTGTGTGTGTGTGTGTGTGTGTGTGTGTGTGTACTCAATATGGTGTACTCCACAGGTTCCTAACCTTTTTGTGTGTGTCATGAACCCCCAGGAAGTCCAGTGAAGCCTATTAACCCCTTCTCAGAATAATATTTTTAAATGGATAAAATACAATGCATAAAATTTAATCTGCATATTTAAATGAATAAAATTTAAATGTGAAAAATAAAATATTAGGGATCACAATGATTGAAATGCAGTTATAGAAATGTTTTTTAAATATTTATATTTAAACATTATATCCTCATGAAAATATATTTGATTAGTAGTATTATACTTTATACCACATTTAACATTGAATGAGAAGATATGTTTCCTGCCCTCAGATCAGTGAAAGAGATGGCATATGTACACAAACAAATGAACCTAGACATAGCAGTAGGAATCTAGGTTTACATGTATTCTATTCCAACGAAATCTTAGATCTACTTTCCCCAAATCTAAGAGTGTGTGTGTATATATGTATGTATTTAATGTGTAAATCTCAATGCTTCTTTCTGGAATCATATAAAAAGAGGAAATAATGGTGTGATTTGTCCTTCATTCTCAAAGTGAACCGTTGGGATGATGATGCTATGAATTGCAACTGAATTGGATTTGAGGGAGGTAAGGCTGTGCAAAGTCACCAGTCTCATTTTCTCCTCTAGAGCCATCTTAGTCCATTGGCCAGGTAGAGATCAGGACCACTGGAGATGGCCTGGGATGCAGTGGGGAGCTTTGGTCTTTTCAAGCTAAGGCCTTTCTGAGTTCTCACTTTGAGTGAGGCAACACCCATTCAATGAACAGGCCTGTTTAAGCACTGAGTCAAGGGATGACCCCTTTAAATAATTTTTAAAAATCAGACTTTGAGAGGAAGATCCTCAGGACTGCTGGTCAAAAAAGAAACAATTACTATTTACATCCACTCTGAGTCATTAAGGCCCCCAAAACAACTATTAAGTGGTGCTTGGACAAATAAGAAATACACTGTCCTCAAAATCAAGAAGTCCTGGGTTCAAGTCCTGTCTCTGACAAGGTACCTCTGGGAATTCTCTAAGATGGAACTTGTAAAACAAATAACTGTCCACATTGTGAAGGGGAATTTCTTCACTGGGGTTTCTATATGCTAATGAAATCACAGGTCCAGTCCAAAAAAACTCTCTCATATATGTGAGTTTTACTGTACTGGGAACTCCCAAGAGAGGAAATTCCCTTCACCAGTGTAGATCTTTCTGATTGCAAGACAGGCTGTCTTTACTACCCCACATTGCATCACATAAGTATATACAGACTATATGTGAGTATGTATATATTCATGTAACAATAACAATGATAGCTAACATTTATATAGTACTTACTATATGCCAAGCACTGTGCTACTTGCCTTGTAATTATTATTTCATTTGATTCTCACAACAGCTCTGGAAAGTGTTTTATTAGTATCATTATCCCCATTTGACAGATAAGAAAACTGAGGTTAAAAGATGTTAAGTGACTTGCCCAGGGTCATACAGCTAGTAAGATCCTAAGGCTCAATTTGAACTTGGGTCTTCCTGATTCCAGGCCCACTTTACTGCCTAGCTGTCATATATACTTGTACGCATGTGTGTACATACACACACATATATACATTCATATTTTTACATATACATACATATTTATGTGCTAAATATATCTACAGTTGTGTCTCCCTTTTATTCCCCTCTGGGACGTGAAAATCTAGATAATACGGAGCAGGTAAACTTGGAGTTGATTGTTTTCTTTACAGCAAGATTCACCACAGAGTTCTTTGAAATAGTGAACTCCCACATTGTGTTTAGAATGTGTTATATTCAATTTTTTAAGAGTATGTCTATTGTGCCAAGTGAGATACACATCACAGTAGTAGACAAGCATTAGGGGATCTAAGGCAGGGAATTTGACAAAATGACCTTAGAAGAGCCTTGTTAATCTAAGAGGGTCCTTGATTTCCTTGTAGCTATGCTCAGCAAGGCCACAAATGGCTAGCATTTAGTTTTAGGGGTGGATCTTCCACAAGCCCTGTCTAGGCTGTGTAGCTTAAGTTAAATAACTTTTTTCTCTTTGGGCCTGATTTTTCTCCTTGCAAATGAGGAGGTCTCACTAAATGACTTAAGACTACATGCCACTATTATGTCAAGGAGCCAGAATCTTTATACAAAACTGAGTCTAGCTGCCTCTGCCTCCCATGAAGTCTGCCTTTAAGTTCCCTGATGAAAAATTAATAGGCACTTATTTGTTGTTGCCTTTAATAACATTTGCTTTTAACAAGTGTCTGCCGACCAGTGCTACTCTGGCTGGCTCCTGGTCTGTCTGCTCTCTGTAAAGCTCATTTGCTTCCAAACCATTATGTTGTCTGGGAAGAGGAAGGACACCATTTTTTACAACACATGTCTACTGGCCAAAGTATTTGGAGCTGTAAGCACGGAGGTGGCATTAGATTCACTGGAGGGTTTGAACAACTCCTAGTAGGGCAAAACACTCCACACTGTTGTAAGACCAAGCTAAGTTTTCCTTGGCTAGAAGAGCCAAGATTACCAGAGAGTTCTAAGGGAATTGCTCTCCACAGGCAAATGGATTGTCCACAATCTGCCCAAGGGTAGAACAGATAGGAAGAAATAGCGGTAACTTGAAGCAGCAAGCACATCTCCAGGAATCTTTGATTCACTCAAAGCTCTAAAAGGAAGCTTAGTGATCATTAGGTTCAGCCCCATTATTTTATAAATCAGGAAATGGTGCCTCTGGACATCCCTATCCATTCTCTATCTGTCTAACACCTGCTTAGCCTTCAAAGCTCAACTCAGATCATACCTCCTCCAAGAAGTTATCCCTAAGTAAGTCAATCCATAATGACTTTTCCCTCCCATGAATCTATAATCAGCCAGTCAATCAATGAAGATTTATTAAGTACTTACTCTGTGCTAGGTGTTGGGGATACAAAGAGAGGCAAAAATGGTCCCTGACTTCAAGAATCTTATATTCTAATGGGATTGATGATATGCCTCTAGGTTGCACAATGGATAGAGCACTGGACTTGAAAACAGGAAGACTCATCTGCCTGAGTTTAAACCCAGCCTCAGATATTTACTAGCTATGAGACCCTGGGCAAGTCACTTAACCTTCCTTGCCTCAGTTTCCTCATCTGTAAAATGATCTGGAGAAGGGAATGGCCAACACTCCCGTATCTTTGCCAAGAAAACCCCAAAGGGGGTCACAAAGTCAAACACGACTGAAAACAACTAAATAACAACAATAACTAGGTATGTCCAAGTTATCTAGAGAATAATTCAGAGAGGAAGACCAGCAAGAGGAGTAGGGAAGGAGAGGAAAGGATTTCTGCAGAACCCTGGAATGTGAATTGAGTTTTGATGGAAGCCAGGGAATTTAATAGATAGGCGAGGAGGGAGAACACTAACCTTGAAGAAAGGAGAGACCTGGGTCTGAATCTTACAATACTTACTGCCTATGTGGCCATGGAAAAGTTCCTTACCCTGTTTGAGGTTATCTTCCTCAGCTCTCTCATGGGTAAGTTGGATACAATATTCATAATACCTTTCTTGTAGGGCTTTTGTGAGTATCAAAGAGTATGTATAGTACTTGAAAAACCTTAGAGTGCTGAATAAATTCCAGCCATCATCATTTTCATTATCTGCATCAAAAATTTCCCATTTGATCACATATTATCTTGTAACACCTCTTATCTTGATTTTACATTTTCATGTGTTTGATTGTCTGCCATGGCCCGTGTCCCTTACCCCCCAATTAGATTATATGTTTCCTCGAGGCAGGAACTTTATGCTACTTCATATTCCTTACTGGCCTCAGCATGGTCATATGCACGTAACAGTCAATAAACATGCCCGTTGTCCAACGATTGCCTGAATGAGTAATTCATGGAGATGTATCTGTCTGGCTCCTGGGTGGTGGGGGCAGAGGTGGGGAGAAAGAGACTGAAGAAAGAGGTGTAAAGAAATTTAAAAAGTGCTTAAGAGAAAGAGAAAGGAGATGGTTCTTATTATTAGTATCAGAGAAGAGTAAGTTTGGCAGGCCCTATGCAGAAACAGCTGTTCATATAAAATGATTTGGGGGACAGCAAAAGGCTACTCTGTCCTAAAAACTCTTTCTACCAGCCCTTCATAGTTCCTAATAGTTAGTTCTACAGTAGTTGATGAAGACATTAAAAACACAACTAAAATTCATATTGGTTACTTGAGAGCCATAGCACATTAAGGTGCAATCAGACATTACTCTTTTGGTAAGAATGAGTTAGAATAATAGAGTATAAAAGCTGAAAGAGACCTTAGGTATCAAACCCATCCAACCTCTTCCCATTTTACAGATGTGGAAGCTAAGGGTCTAAAAGGATAAATGTAATGCTCAATATAGAGTTCCCCTCTATATTCTTTTCAACACAAATATAATGTTAGTAACTGCACTTGGCATGATTTTCAAGGATTTTTTTTTATTCACTGGAGGAGAGGTTATAATATGGGCAAAGAATTAACTCCACCCTTAGTGGAATATCTCCAACATGATTTCAATTGCCTATAGTTGTTTGATGGAATACTAATTCATTAGGAAAAAGCACATGTGTTTTTGAGGACTTGAGGAGGAGAGGGGTCTTGAACCCAGATATGAAAATTGCATCAAATTGTACAAACTTAGAAACAGAGAAAAGTAGGTTGTTAGCACCATGAACGTAAGGAGATATAGAGAGAAGTCCAAATAGAATCCTTGAGCCAAACTCATCATTATGCCAAATGATGATCACCATTGAGTCATCCCACCATATTCTAGTCTGCACTCAAAGCTGAGCATATATCCACACTGGCCACTGAGAGAAAATAGGGCATAAAGTGTCAGTTACCTTATCCCACTTGTCCACAGGCTGAGTGAGGGTCAGTTTCCCTCCTCCCTATCATCCTCTCTATCCAAGAGATGCTTTCCCTTCTTGGGAAGTGTATGAGTTAGTATACATTTGTGTACAGGGCAGAGAGTGACTCTAAGACTTGATTCTTTGCTTGTTATTTATACATCTCTTCTGCATTAATTAAGTGTTTTTGCTGTTGGAGTTCTGTGCCTCATAGCCAGGCATTAGAGTTGTAATGGATGGGGGAATCAGATTATGAGCTGCATAGATTTGTTTTCGAAGAGATGACTTGCACTTAGCTTTGTTTTGAGTGAAGATGACTGTGCAAGACTGTGCAGCCTCACTTCTCCTCCAGAGCCATCCAGATCCAGTGACCAGATATTCATCAGGACGACTGGAGATGGCCCAGGATGCAATGGGAGACCTTGGCCTTTTAGGCTAAGGTCTTAACCGATGATCTGACACTCTACATTGACCTGGGAGAAGTGCTATGTTCTAGAATTTGTGTGGGACTCCTGTCAAACAGTTTTTATCATATTAGCTAATTCTTGAAGCAAAATCACATGTAATCTTTGATGGGAAGAGAGGTCTGGGAAGATCTATTGTAAAATCTCCAATAGGTTTACTAGTTTTTTAATAAATTTTTTTAAGCAGGAAAAATCCACCTTCTCTCCTCACCAATTACTTCTACCTCAATTGAGAATGGAAGAAAAACAAAACTCCTCCTATACACATGTGTGGATAAGCAAATATATATATATATATGTATACACACATCATATCAGACATAACTGAAAAATGACTGAACAATATATACATATGCATACACATATATACACACATACAAATATATATACGTACATAAACACACATGTATGTAATTTTGCACTGTGAGTCTTTCACTGCTCAATCAGGAGCATAGTTTGTCATTGTGTCGATCAGAATTCCTAAGTCTTTCAAGGTTTAACTTGCCAACATTATCATCTTTGTAAAAATTGTTTTTCTGGTTCTGTTCACTTTCCTCTGCATCAGTTCATAAAATTTTTCCCAGGTTTCTCTGAAACTATACTATTTATCATTTCTTACAGTACAACAGAATTGTCGCATTTATATACCATTACTTGTTCAACCATTCTCTGATTAATGGGCATCCATCAGATTCTAGTTCTTTGTCACCTTAAAAAGAGTCATAAATGTTCTTATAATATCCTTAATTTTTCTACTTGGCACAATTTCCTCCTTTTAATATACAACCCCCTCCAATTCCCTCTTCTCTTGATGTTTCTCTACCTAACTCTGTATGTATGTATGTATATATCATTCTTTGCTTTGATCAGTTCAGATGAAAGTAAGATCCAAGTGATGCCTGCTCCCCCCATCCCTTCTTCCTTATTTGTATAGGGATCTACTTGAGTACTCTCGTTATGAGTTACTTTTCTCTAACCTTCCTCTCCCTTTCCCTCTGCCCCAGTATATTAATCCCTCCCTTTTCATTGTTCTTCTAACATCATCCAGATATAACAGACATACTCCCAGGCCTTCTATCTAATTAGACTCCCTCTGTCATCCATCATAATAATCAGTTTCGGAGGGAGGACACATGTATCATCTCCTTCATATTAGAATATAAGCGATTTTCCTTGTTAAATCCCATATGATTGTTTGTTCATGTTTACCTTTTGTTTCTCTTGACTCTTCTGTTGATTCTGCTTTTTATTTTTTAGTGGTAATGCTTAGAAGTCACCTGCTTCATTAAAGATGCATTTCCCCCTTTAGAATTATATTCAGTTTTACTGGATGAGTTATTCTTGGTCATAGGCCTACATCCTTTACCTTCCAAAATATTACATTCCAAGTTCTCTACTCCTTTATAGTGGTGGTAGCTAAATCATTTGTTGTCCTGACTGTGACCCTTCTGTCCTTGGATTCTTTCTTTCTGGTTCTTGCAGTATTTTTTCTCTTAACTAGAAGTTCTAGATTTTTACTATTATGT